>OU426989.1:95273233-95873233 GCA_911387755.1 Chrysotoxum bicinctum | reverse complement strand
TTTAGTTTCTTATGGATGGTTTCAGGAGGTTGCTATCAGGAGTGTACCTTAAATTGGACAAACAATAAAAAACAGACAAGGTGAAACAATTCCAATTTGTAAGTATAAGCCTGAGTGGAATTCAGGTGCATTATACAAGGCAGTATTTAATTAAATTATTTACAACAAAATATTTGCTGATAACGTGATAGAATTTATGTGATGAAAATTGAAAAATGAAATTGCGTTTTTTTATCTAGAACAGTTAAATCTCTGATCACGTGATTTTGTCAGTACAAACGTATATATGTACATATATACATACATACAATATAATCTGCGTACTTGCGGCATATGAACAGTTAACGCTATAAACAATTTCGGTACATATATAGCGGTCGTACGGGACAATTAAACAGTTTATTTTCACGAAGCCAACCTATTATTTTATTTCTTGTTCTTTGACTTATAAAAAGAAACACTATATTTTAGAAAAAAATGAACAAGATTATTGCGAAACGTGGTCGTGCGAAAGGTTGCATTACGCTTGCATCATCGTTCGTAGAAAATATCGATAGCACAACGTCTCTTTACACCTTAGAATTTCGTCTTAACAAACTCGAAGAATCGTGGCATGAATTTGTTAGCTTACAAAATGAGTTGTTAGAACATATTGAAACAGAAGGGTACGTAGATCGGGAACCCGAGTATGCAGAATATGAGGAGAAATACTTTCGCACTCACGCGGCTTTTACAGACGCCATTTTCAAGCTGAAGAAAGAACCTACTGAAGACAAAGTAACACCTGCGCCTGCACAGGGCTCACCTCATAACGTTAATCGCGAGACTCCGTCAACCGCACCTTCTGTTACCTTCATAACCGCACCACAGGATATACCTGAGGAACGGGCAGACATTCCTTTTCGGCCATCATACAATTCGATTCAGTTACCTAAAATTACAATTGAACCATTTTCTGGTGACTATAAGGATTGGCCAACCTTTCGCGACATGTTTTTGGGGACAGTTGATTCTAATAACACAATTTCATCCGTTCAAAAGCTTCATTTTCTGAAATCGTTCCTTCGTGGAAGCGCCGCGGACTTGATCAGTCATGTCAAATGCTCTGAAGCTAATTATGTTGAGACATGGGATAGATTAGAGAGACGATATGACCAAAAGCAATTGATTGTTAAATCGTTCATTGATTCATTTCTTTCGCTTCCAACCTGTTCTAATGGAAACACTGCTTTGTTGAACAAGATCGCTGACGGAGCGGAAGAAGTTGTTAGAGGACTAAACGCACTTGACTGTAACAGTAGGGATCCTTGGCTAATTCACATTTTGTACGAAAAGTTGGACTACGAATCCAAAAAGGCATGGGCTGCCGAAACAGGTTCAAGGGAAGCTCATTCCTTAGATGATTTCTTGGAGTTTCTACAGTTCCGATGTCGATGTTTGGAAGCTTGCCAACCAATCTCGCGCGTAACTCAAGGTCGTACTGTAAAATCTTCTAAGGCAATTCATTCACATGTGATTGAAAGTCGTTCCGTCTGTCCCAAATGCAAAAAGGATCATATGCTTTCACAATGCTCAGAATTTAAAGCTCTTGCGGTAGCGGCACGTCGTGAATTCACCAAGAGCTTATCGTTGTGTTTTAATTGTTTAAAGCAGGGTCATTCGTCTAGAAGATGTCGTTCGAATACTCGTTGCAGTTTGTGCAATTCTAGGCACCATATTTTAGTGCATTCGTCTGAAAATCAACCATCATCATCTTTAGCTCAATCCCAAGTTGAGTCTTCACATCAAAACTCTACTTCATCGAAACAAAATCCAGAACAACCTGTCTTTGTCAATCATTCGCTTGAGCAATCGCATCATGTTAGTTCTATTTTACCTACTGCCATAGCTCGAATTAAGAATAGATCGGGAAGTTATCAGGACGTTCGTATTTTACTTGACTCGGGATCACAAGTATCGTTTATAACTGAAGGAACAGTTCGCCGTTTAGGACTCAGACGTAAACGTTCTTGCATCCCAATTATTGGAATAGCATCCACTTCTGCTGGAGTTACTAATGGATTAGTATCTTTGAATCTTCTATCTCAGTATAGTGCGGAATCTATTAATGTCGACTGTTTCATATTGCCAAAATTGACTTCGAATTTACCTGCTTTTTCTTTGAATCATATCCCTCAAAATTTCGTTTCAATGGAACTTGCCGATCCAACCTATTATTCGCCCGGTCCTATTGACGTTTTGATAGGAGCCGATAGATTCTTTAGTTTGATTAAGGGAGCATCGAAGCAAGTTCCGGATTCAAACCTGATTTCGATTCCAACCATATTTGGTTGTGTTATTGCAGGAGGAACTTTGAAATTATTTGATGGTAGTAAGGTTAACTCGTTTTGCACCAGTTTAGATTTTAGCCAGGAATTTAACCTGGAACGTTTTTGGAAACTTGAGGAGGTATCAAGTGAAATTCCTTTGTCACTAGAAGAAAAATTGGCTGAAGAGATCTTTATTAAAAATCAAACTAGGCGTGCGGATGGCAAGTACGAAGTCGTTTTACCATTTAAACCTTCAAACAAACTTGAGTTTGGAAATTCTCTGGGCACTGCGATAAGTCGTTTTCACTCGATTGAAAGAAGTTTCAAGAACAACAATGATTTAAAATCGCAGTATTCTACTTTCATTAATGAATACTTGGCCCTGGGGCACATGGAAGAGGTTCCACCAAATGAGGTAGCAACATCAAAAAACATCTTTTATCTTCCTCATCATGCTATTTTTAAAGGGAATAGCACAACAACCAAAATCAGAGTCGTCTTTGATGCATCGGCTAGATCAAATAGCGGCATGTCTTTAAATGATTCTCTTCTAGTTGGGCCCACCATACAGCGTGACATATTTTCGATTTGCCTTCGCTATCGACGACATTTATATGTCATATCCGGTGACATAGAGAAGATGTATAGGCAAATTTGGATAGCTAGACACCATACTGACTTTCAACGTATTGTCTGGAGAGAAAATCCAGACGAACCATTAAAACACTATCGCCTTCTTACTGTTACGTATGGAACAGCATCAGCGCCGTTTTCGGCAGTTCGAGTTTTAAAGCAGCTTGCCATTGATTCTGCTTTAACACATCCGGTCGCATCTAAATCCCTTTTGAATGATTTTTATGTTGACGACGTTATAACTGGCACTGATAGTATCGACGACCTATTCGCTCTTCAGTCAGAACTGGTAGATTTATTAGGTTCAGCAGGATTTAACCTTCGGAAATGGACCTCCAATTGTCGTTCTCTTTTGATGAAGCTGCCAGACGAGCAACGAGAAATATCTCCAGTCGACTTTGAGAATTCCACCTCGATAAAAATTCTTGGATTGCAGTGGTGTCCATCAAGGGATTGCTTCTCTTATAAAGTTAAAATTAGCGATAGCACTACCTGTACGAAACGTCGCATACTTTCTGATGCGTCGCGGCTGTTTGATCCCTTAGGCTTTCTTGCCCCGGTCATCATTGGAGTAAAGGTTCTTTTTCAAGAACTCTGGAGAAGGAAATTGAACTGGGATGAAAAGGTGCCAGAAGACTTGGCTCTTAACTGGACTTCTATAAGGGATGAACTTCCTATTTTGGAATCACTCTGTATTCCAAGGTTGATGGTGAAAAACAAATCAACTTGGGAACTACATGGTTTCTGCGATGCATCACTGGATGCCTATGCTGCAGCTGTTTATTGCCGTAGTATTTCAGAAGATGGTACAATTTCAGTAGAACTAGTTGCAGCCAAATCAAAGGTTGCCCCCATTAAGGTCTTATCGCTACCTCGGCTCGAGTTATGTGGGGCTGTGTTGCTTACTCGTCTAATAAACAAGGTCAAGCTATCTTTGCAGGAACATGACATTAAGATTTTCGCCTGGACAGACTCATCAATTGTGTTGCACTGGTTATCAGCACCTCCCAAGAAGTGGTCGGTCTTCATCGCCAATCGAACATCAGAAATTTTGACTGCCATTCATTTCAAATTATGGAACCATGTGCGATCTGCATGCAATCCTGCAGACTTGGCGACGAGAGGTATATCTCCATCATCTCTATTATCCACAAGTCTCTGGTGGAAAGGACCCCATTGGTTGAGTGATGAAGCAGATCAGTGGCCGGTGTCGGAAGGAGTACATGAAAACATAAATGTGGAACACCTAGAAGAAAGAAAAGTATCTCCAGCACAGGTATTCGTTTCTAATATCTCTTCTTGTACATTCGTAGAAGCATTAATACAAAATGCATCAAATTGGATTCGTTTGGTACGCGTGGTTGCATACGCAATTCGTTTTATCGAAAATTTCCCATTAGAACAAGTTAATCGCAATATAAAGCCATTGTCATCTGAAGAACTTAACTTTGTAAAAACAAAATTGATTAAAAGTGCTCAGTTGTCTTTGTTTCGTAAAGAAATTGAACTTTTAAAAGCGGGAAAAAATCTACCTTCTAAAAATAGACTTCTGTCGTTGAATCCTTTTATTGATGCTGTTGGTGTGCTGCGCGTTGGTGGTCGTTTAAAAAACTCAGAACTTTCATATTCCGAAAAACACCCTATAATATTGTGTAAATCACATTCGATCTCAAGGCTTTTAGTGACTTATCTTCATGAAAAATATTTGCACCCTGGTGTATCTCTTTTGTTTGCTCTTACTAAGCAAAATTACTTCATAATCGGAGGTCGAAACCTCTCGCGGAAGGTTGTGCATAACTGCGTTAAATGTTTTCGTGAAAGTTTGGCTACATCAAAGCAACTAATGGGAGATCTTCCTATCGAGCGTATTCGTTACTCGAGGCCTTTTAGTAAAGTGGGATGCGACTACGCAGGTCCCATTACATTGCGTTTAAGTCGAGGAAGAAACCCTAAGTTTGTGAAAGCGTACATAGCACTTTTCGTGTGTTTTGTGACCAAGGCTATTCACATCGAACTTGTGGGAGACCTATCGTCAATTGCCTTTTTACTCGCATTGGATCGTTTTGTCGCACGTCGTGGTAAGCCTTCTGAAATCTGGAGCGATAACGGTACGAATTTTCGTGGTGCTAAACGTCTGCTGGATGAAATGCATACTTTGCTCTGGAACCAACATCACAACACCATAGTCGCGGATCATCTTGCTAATGATGGTATCAATTGGAAGTTTATACCACCCTCCGCTCCTCATTTTGGTGGTTTGTGGGAGGCGGGGGTAAAATCTGTCAAACTTCATTTAAAGCGTGTAATAGGTGAATCAAAACTCACTTATGAAGAGATGTACACCCTACTGGTAAAAATAGAGTCTCTACTTAATTCTCGCCCTATGTGGGCAACAACAGATTCCGAACCGGTAGCTCTCAGTCCTTCGCATTTTTTGATAGGAGAACGCTATACATGCGTTCCACAACCACCTGCTCCTAACTCTATTGTTTCTTCCACCACTAATTGGTCTCTCTTACAGGCAATGCTACAAGGTTTTTGGAGTCGCTGGCATCGCGAATATTTAACATCACTGCAGCAGCGACCAAAGTGGCAGATACCAAAGCCTAATCTTCGAGTTGATGACGTTGTCTTACTTAAAGAGGCTAATTTACCACCATCTAAATGGATAATGGGAAGAGTATCCAAGACACATCCTGGAGAAGATGGAAAGGTCAGAGTTGTGACCATCAAAACTAAGTTTGGAGAATTTGTTCGACCTGTTGTTAAGGTGTCGCCATTGCCTTTTTCTGAAAGACCCTAATCTTTCATGGGGGGCTGGATGTTTAGAAACCAATTCCCAAAAGACCAAAAAACGCAGCAACAATACCCTATAAAATTATAAATCTTACATTTTGCATTACTAACTGTTATACATTAAACTCATTTACTCATTTGCTTATGCATGCACTCAATTATATTACACTTAATTATGTAACATTTAATTTCTTAAATTTTTTTTGTCATTCGAACGTTGAGCTGTAAGCATCATTTTTCTCCTAAGTGAACACACATAAATTTGGTTTGTTAATAGTCACAGTACACAGTAATTTTACACACATTTTTTTCTAACAATTACACACTTAACCTAAATTAAAATTAAACACTTTTATAAATTTAAACATTGAAAAAGAATTGTTTATTAATTAAAAATAAAAGACAATACACGTACACACACAACACAATCCCCGTCATCTCCCGAATTCTATCCTAAACAATACGTTACCTTCCAATCATCTAAAAAAAGTCCCGTATTTAAAGAAGCATGAAAGAGTCGAGTTAACGGATCTAAAAGGGAGGCTACACAAAATTTAAAGATTAAAGGAGGAATACCATCAGGACCTGGTTGTTTGTCCTGGTTTAACTCAGATATAGCCTTTTCGACATCAGTACAATTTAAATGTATGGAGCTGATATTGATTTGATTCTCAGGTGTGGTAGTTGAAAAATTATTAGGCAAATTAGATGAAGAATAAACCGATTGGCAGAAATTCGAGAACATATTGCATATCGTTTTAAGATCATTTGACATTGTCCCTGAAAATTGCATGCAATTTAGAATACCATTGGAACATTTCTTACTTTTGACAAAATTCCAAAAACACTTGCTATTCTGCTTCAAATTTGATTCTATGTGATATAAGTAATCTTTATATAAGAACTTATTTAGTACATCAAATTCTTTTTGAAGTCGTACGTAGTTGCATAGCAAAATATTTTTGTTATTAGACTTTCGGAAAAGTTTATATGCTTTATTTTTTTTATTGCTCAAGTTACATAATCTTTTATTTTACCAGACTGGTTTGGAGTTATTACGAATGACTACTTTTGGTATATAAAGGTTCATTGCCTCAGTTAAAGAACAATGAAAAAGGTTATATGCATCACATAATTGAAAGTTATCAACAATATTGCTCCAAGGAAAGATATTCATATAATTATTGATAGAGTTGTAATCGCCGTTTTTATAATCATATTTACATAAATCATTACTAAAAGGTTTGAAATATTCATAACATTTAAAGTTAATACATAAAGCCAAATGATGAATAGTGTTAGGAAAAATTGGACAAATATTTTTATTTATATCAGTGCAAAATTCTCTATCGACAAAAACAAGGTCAAGAGTACGATTTAAATCATTATAGAATTTATTTATTTGAATAAGATTATATTCAGCAAACGAATCAATT
This sequence comes from Chrysotoxum bicinctum, assembly GCA_911387755.1. Classification (NCBI taxonomy): domain Eukaryota; kingdom Metazoa; phylum Arthropoda; class Insecta; order Diptera; family Syrphidae; genus Chrysotoxum; species Chrysotoxum bicinctum. The sequence continues at coordinate 95,866,059 of OU426989.1, read as the reverse complement.
ACTAAGCATTCATGAACATTACTAACATTAAAAGGAATAAGGCACAACTCATCTGGATCTAGGATCCAATTTATGTGACAAAGATTAAAATCACCTAGTACGATTAAGTTTTGATTAGAATTTGTAGCATTTAAAACAAATCGAGCATTTTCAATGTGTGAATTATATAAATCAATAGAACTACCTGGTGGTATATAACTCAATATAATAAAAATATTCGTCGAGTTGTTTAAGTTGACACACACAGCTAGTTGATCAACGTCAATTTCTGATGAGAGAGTTGGTAGTTCAATTTCACGACATGAAAACGATGAGCGGACAGCAATAAGGACACCTACTCCTCTAGATTGTTTATTTTTTGCATAGCTTCTGTCTTTTCGGAAAACGTAGTATAAATTTTCATTGAAATTTCGGAGTTTAAATGTTTATCAGTTAGCCACGTTTCAGTTAATGCAAAAATGTCATAATACGAAGATGAAGAATTAAAATGCAATTCACTAGTTTTTGTACGAAGACCACCAATATTTTGGTAGTAGAGAAAAAAGTCTTTTCTTACACTCGGAGGCTGGGAATTTTCGCATGATATTGAGCTATAGATATAAACGTTCGTTGACTCGGCATATTCTTCACTTATGTTTTGTGGGAATGAAGCCGTGCTTCTTCGTTTTTTGAAATGAATTGAAAAGCACGTAGCTTTGTACCTATAGGCCAGATGTTGTCCATGAACATTGCATCATTGTACTCAGCTGGAACTCCAATTTTAAAATTAATGAACTTAATATTTTCTTCAGGTTCACTTCGTTTTATTAACTTATAACACGAAATGACACCAGGGCTTATATCAAGAGCAGCAGCTAAATGATTGACGATAGATTCAGTGGCTACCAAGATGGAACCATTTTTTTTTTTAAAGAAACATCATTTTGCAGGATTTCACAAGAGCCTCTAACAGTTCTAGGGATATTATTCCGATGAACACCCATACGTGAAAAAGATACATTCCTGGTAGTTGGGCGATTGTATGCATTATTAATTTCAGCTGGATTTTCATCCGTGATTTTGGCAGCATTTCCATCCAGCATCATCAGCAACACCAGGAACATCAGGAACAACCGCAACATTCGCAACCACAGGAACTCCATCAAGAGTAACACCTCCAACACCAACCAAATCGGTAGCAGCAACAGCATTAGACTCTTTTACCACACTACTATAAGTAGCAATAGTATCATAATCGGATTTGACAGTGGCAACATTGTCTGAGTTATTTACAGTGGCAACACTGGTATTAGATTCACTCACCACATCGACAAGAGAGCAAGAATTATTTTGTGCATGTACATCAACGGTTGCATTATTGTTATTGGAATTAGCAACGTCGGAATTAAGCGACACATTTATATTAGAATTATTTTTTTTTGATTTTGCTTTGACTCCCGCTGTTGAAGGAATCGTCAAAGATTTTTTTGTTTGAAGGCGAAAGTGGTTTAGAAGTTGAAGCAGCAATCCGAGGGGGTATGAGGGTTACATTTATAGGCTTAATTGTTTGGCGAGGGAATGCAGGTGAGGAAAAGCTTTTATTTATGACATTTGCAGGGGCATTGAGATTTGATTTAGCTTTAGCACGGGTGGCCAAAGGTTTTTTTTGTTTTACTTGTGCTAGCTTCATATACCTCGGAGTTAATATTAACTCCACGAACGAGTGGATTAGGAACGAAGAATTACCCTAATAAACTGCTGCAAATGGGTTAACAAAAATCATCACTTTTAAGACACGCTCTACAAAACGCTTATACTAACAGTCCTGCCTTATGACTATTTAAGCAGAAAAGGAGAGATAATACTGTTGTTCAGAAATGATATTTTGTTTCATATATTTTTGCAAGTTAAATGTTCAAACTATTTTACTTTAATTGTTATCTAAATTATTTGCTTTCATCATTAAATGAATTTAATTAAATACTTAACCAATTAGAAATCCAATGTAAATATTTTGTTAATTACCAAACATAGTCGAGTAATACCCTATATTTTATTCACTTAAAACTTTAAACCTTTGTTAATCTTTTAATCCTCTGAGCGACTATTCTAAATGCACTTGTTTGTACAAAAGATAATTTGTTTTTGGAGAATTTAGTATCGTACGATGGTACAATGTAACATTCGATCTCTTTGAACAATCAATCATCATCAAGTCAACCTTTGATACAGTCACTAAATTTGTCTTGATCGGATAAAATAAATTTCTTATAATGACTGGAAAAAACGTGCTCGGGATCGCAGAGGATGGAAAGCTACCGTGTCTCAGGCAGAGATCCTTAATGGACCGGGGGCCGGTTAAATAAGTAAGTACATAATTTAGAATGATCACTACTTTCTTACTTATACGGCTACCGATCCTGGGAGGTTCTATTTCTGAGATACAGAAGCTTTCTATTCTCTGTGATTTCAAGCAAGCTGTTTCCAGTTTTCTGCACCCACTACTACTACTACTAAGTCTTTTAACCGGAGCTTCAGTTTTTTTCTTGTCGGCTCAAAATTAGGGGTGGGATTCGAAGACTTTCTTGGCTAGAATATTGTTGTCCATTCGCCAGATCTATAGTCTATGTGTTTTTACTTTCTGAACCGTATCAACATCTTGGTACAGCTCATAGATTTAAATAATTTTGCTCGCACTAAAAGGGTTATGACTACCCTTAAAATTGTTAAGCACAGTGGGAGTATTTAGGAAAGTTTGAGAAGACTTAAAAGGAGATACCGATGCACATTGGTTTTAAATGTTAAAATGTTGCACTTGGAGGGAAATATTGAGTCGGGTAGTGCGACTAAAGAAATATTCTTAGAACTGAACAATACGTCCGAAGTTGGGCTCAAGGGCAAACTTATTTGAATTTTGTTTAGTGCTATACTCTGTTCAACAGAAATTGTCAGTACAGGCCTTATGGGAGAACTTTTTCCAAAGCAGTGGCGCCTGATGCACTTATCACTACACTACGTTGGGAAAAATGCCACTTAAAAAAAAGCAAGCCACTGACTTTTCTTGAAGAATTGTAGTTGTAATTCTTCGCAAAAAGTTTTACACCCCAACACGATCGTTTTATCCTACTGTTGAAGGGAAGGGATACTATCAAGTCAATACGATCGTGCGCTTGTTATCTATTTTCATCAAAACAGAGTTGCCATTATCTTTTTTGATTTGAAGCTTTTGAGAACAAATTTTATGAAGTTGAGTATGTTGAGTGTTGGCGATTTATAATGTAAACTAGGGAAACCCTGTGAGAGTTTTAAAAGGCGACACACTTACGCAAGTCAATAAAACCAGAGTGAGAGGCAAAGGTCCTATCTTCCCTGTACTGACAATTTTTGTTGAACAGAGTATATTACATATATATGGTTCAACTGTCTTCTCCTCCGTTTGCCCTCCTCGCACATGGACGAAAAAATCCATTTAAAAAATTCCTATTTCGAAACGACCCAATATTAACTCTACCTTTCTGTTTATAGTCCAACGCTTGATGCCGCCGTCGTAAAGCAGGAGTGGTAATATCAGTATTTTTTTTGGAGTGCAGTTTGTCTTACGTGTGAAAAGTTTTGAAATTTAAACCCATTTGTTTCGCCAGACCACAGTTGCAGCTTTGTAATTGGTAGTTGAGTTAGTATAAACTCCTAAATTACTTTGAAGTTTTGTCCATAATGTTTGTTTGTTCATAGCAAAGGCACTTGATTGTGCCCTCATTTGCTTTCAGACCAACAAGTTTCACTTGATCTTTAATCACACCTCTAGGTAAGTAGATAGAAATGGCGCCCATTAGAAGTCTTACTCATTGACCCAATTAGCGCTTCGTTTTGATACAATTAACTCGTTTAACTTTAATGGTATATAATGAGGGATTCACGAGCTCTCACCTACCTGAAGTTCAATAGCTCACAGTCTTTGATCTTCAGTTAAGTCGTCAAGGAGTTGCGCTCTTATTCTGGCTAGTGGAGGATATTTACAGAAGAAATTAATGACTGTTTCCATTTCCTGCTGATCCCCACAACTACGGCAATGAGTATTGTGTCCAGTGAATTCTGCAACTACCCAGGCTATGTTTTGTCTGAGTCTGCATGTTAGATAATTTTTTTTGGGACACATTTACAGATATGATGCAGTTCATTAAACTGCTCCACTTACGGTTGGATTCTGTGATAAAAATTTAGAAGATTTTGCACTTCATAACTTCATAAGAATTAGGGTACAGACCATTGGGAACGACAGATGATGTCGATATTGTATAACGCATAACCTAATAGTTGGTAGCCTGGCCTGCACACCATCTGCTCCAGAACGAGATTGAAGAAGTCACATGTTGGTGCATCTCCTTGCCGAAATATCATGTTATCGATTTAAAATTCATTCATCGATCTGCCAACCCGAAGCCACAGAATGACGTAGCTATAAGATAGAGAATCTATTTGCTGCTATCAAGGTGAAGCAAGTTTTCGATTTAAAAATAATTTTAAGAGTCGACTTCGATTTTCAGTCAACTACTTTTCATCAACTACTTGCCAAGGACGTAGAGTTTTCAAGATCATAGAGAAAGAGTCAGACTTAAATCTATAAAGTCAACCGATTTTGATTAAATGTTCAGTCATCATTTAGAGTAGTACTCGTATAAGCTATGAACATAGCGAATTTCCGCCCACTGTCTCACTTAAACCTTTGAATTAGCAACCCGAGAACCATTTAAGTAAAATGCACGACTGGATCGCACAAACTTGCTCCTATGTAAAAGATTAAAAAATTTTATAAGTTAATATTAGGTACTAGAGTAAAATGTTCATAACCATAAAATTCATTTTTACTTGCGACTTATAGGTACTATAAGGCAAGTTATGCATTCGTAAAAAAAAAAACTCGCGATTTTGATCATAGTTGACATTACGATGATAGCGAAGACTAAAAAAGTGGGTCTCGCAATTCTGTCTGTCGGTTCGACTACAGCCTAAACGGCTTGGCCGATTTTCTTCAAACTTGGTAGATATGGGTTTTAATTTTTCCCCCCCACACGTTTTTTTCTTTTTTTTTTTTAAGACCCAAAATAACGGTACCTGCCATACGATTTTTTTTCGAAATTTTATAAATATTTTTTTTTTCTCAAAAACTGTTCGACAGATTTAAGAAATAAGAACACAAAAAAATTTTATTTAGTTAAGGCTACGCAATGGTTGAAAAAAATTCCGAAAAATGGTTTTTTTTTGTTTTTGATTTTCTCGAAAACGGTACAACCGATTTTGATCATTTTTTTTTTGTTGCTAAGGTTCCCCAAAAATTTAATTAGATTTGTGTATTAAAATTTTCAAAAAAAAAAAAATTTGGATTTTTAAAAAAACTTCAATTTTTTTTTTTTCAAAACTCAATACATATTTCGAAAACCCCAAGCTAGATTTTTTTTAAACTTGATAAATAAAATTTTCTTAATATAATCTATAAGATGTGAGAAAAAAAAATTTCATTTTACCTAAGAATAAAGATACCCACCATACAAATGTTAAAAAATTAAAAAAAATGGTTTTCAAAAATCGTATTTTTCTCGAAAACGGCACCTACAATTTTGATGAAATTGTTTTTGTTTCAATTGGTTGTTATGATCTTTAATTTATTAAAAACAAATTTGAAATTAAGATATTATAGCTTGTACCTAGCATAGAACCATTTTTTCGAATTTTGAATTTCTCATTATCCACATAACGGATCTTAATGAAATTTTTTATAGAGAAGCTTCTCAAAAGTCTAAAACTCATTGCATTTCAAATTTTTTTTTGAATTTTTGAAAAAAAAAAAAAAATCTTTTTTTTTTTCTTTTTTTGAAAATTCGATATCTCAGGAACAGCTCAATATTTTTTTTTGTAAATTTAATTTTTATTCGAACAATAATAAAAACTTTAAATTGGCGTACAAAGTTTTTTTCTTAAAAACCTTTTAAAAAGTTTGTATAAAAAAACTTTTTTTTTAAGAAACCACTAGAACCACTTCTAATTTTTGTTCTTGCACAAATTCATATTTGTATAGCATTCTGTTGTTGTTTATTACTACTAAAAGAATTTAAAAATTAATTTTATCCTTATGAACAGTTTTCTCTAATAACAATCGTTTTTAAAAGTACTAGTCTATTACATAGGAGCAAGTTCGTGCAACCCAGTCGTGCATTTTATTTTAAATGTCGGAGCTAAAAAAAGGATGCCATGTGATTTCTCAAGCCAATATTAGTTTATGCAAGAACACAAATTATAAATCGTTGTATTAAATAAGCTTTTGGAAAATTTGTATTATAGTACGAAAAAAAATTAAATTTTGGAAAAAAATATCGACCCGATATCAAAAGAATTTTTTTTTTCAAAATTAAAATAAAATTAAGCTTTAAAATGCCATGTGTTTCGAACTTTTTAGAAGCTTCTCTATAAAAAATTTCATTATTAAAATCCGTTATCCCAATAGTGTAAAATTCAAAATTCGAAAAAATGGTACTGTGGTAGGTCTAGGTATACAGTCAGTAATAACTTAATTTCAATATTGAATTATGGATCGTAAGAATTTATCGAAAGAAAAAAATATATCAAAATTCTGGGTGTCCTTTTCGATAAAAATACGATTTTCGTAAACCATTTTTTAACAATTATATGGTAGGTACCTTTATTCTTAGGTAAAATGAAATTTTGTAGCTTGTATTAAAAAAAAAACTTTTAACAGTCAAGTTTAAAAAAATCGAACATCGAAAGTGTTTTAAAAATGCAAACGATTTAACTTTTGGGGAGCTTTAGCATAAAACAAATGATCAAAATCGGTTTTACAGTTTTTGAGAAAATCGAAAACAAAAAAATGGTTCTAAGAGGAGTTCCATTACAAACCAATTTTGGGATTTTTTTTTTCAACCATTACCTAGCTTTAACTATAAATTAAATTTTTAGATTTTTTTAAAAATGGTATCTTCCAAGCCAGACCCCATTTTTCGTCTTCCTTATATCAGTAATGTCAAGTTTAACCAGAATACAGAGTTCGATTTTTTTTACGAATGTATAACGTACCGTCTCTACGTGTATACATAGTACATAAATAGGTATACATATCGCAAGTAAAAATTCTTTGAGTAGAAATATCCCAACACGTAGTTGTAACGTTAGGTTTCTTAAAATAAATTGTTATCAACCACTCTCTACGACTACTCGCGAATGCCAACTGTCAAATGTAATCGAACATAAAAAGCACTCTGACTATGTTTTTCTAGACGGAAATAGTATTTTTAAAAATAGAATATTAAAATGATTTATTGACATAAACTACAATTCAAGATGGAGCTCGCTCTTAACTTTAATTCATAATGGATGATTTTTTTGCTATTTTCTTTTTGGCAACACTGGTTTTGACAGCTCACGCATGTTTTGTATTTTGAGTTTGGTCTATAATTTAACCATGAATCGTCTTACAAACGAACAACGCTTGCAAAATATTGAATTTTATTATCGAATGTGAATTGATGTGTAGTTAAATAAATAAATACTAAAAAAATACTAAAAATACTAAAATGCTCTGTTAAGAAAGCTCATCGCGCGCTTCTTAGATTGTATGGTCAGTTTAATCGACCTACTGAGGCGGCTATTGGGGCTATTGTGACTAAATTTTGCACCGAATTTACATTGTTGGACATTAAACCACCAACACGCTTACGTAGAATGCGAACTGAGGAAAATATAGCAGCTGTATCGGCCAATATTACTGTTACTTATCGCAGCAATTGGGCCTCTGTTACTCCACTAAGTGGAAAATTTTGCGGAAAGATTTTTAATACAGCTGCTGCAAGAATTGAACCTGAATGACCTACCACAACGCCGAATTTTTGGTGAATGGGCTCTTCAAGAAGATCCACTTTTTTATCGAAAAATTGTGTGGACACGTGAACAAGCAGAACTGCCGTATTTGGAGTAAAGGGTAGCCAGAAGCATTGCAAGAGCTATCAATGCATCCAGAAAAAGTCACTGTTTGGTGCGGATTATGGGCTGGCGGAATCATTGGGCCGTATTTCTTCAAAGGTGATGCGAATCGCAACGATACTGTGAATGGTGAGCGCTACCGGAAAATATGGAAGAGCTTGAGGTGCATGACATGTGGTTTCAACAAAACGGTGCCACATGCCACACAGCACGCGTAGCAATGGACCAATTGAGAGGCGAGTTCGGTGAACAGTTTATTTCACGTTTTGGACGGGTCAATTGGCCGCCTAGATCGTGCGATCTAACGCCTCTAAACTATTTCTTGTGGGGCTATGTTAAGGCTCATGTCTATAGCGACAAGCCCGCATCGATTGACGCACTGGAAGCCAACATTGAAGCATTTATTCGTAAAATACCGGCCGAAATGTTAGAAAGAGTATGCCAAAATTAGACTAAGCGGATGTACCATTTGAGGCGCAGCTGCGACCAACATTTGCATGAAATAATCTTCAAACACTAAATTATATCCACCGTACTATCGATTCAAAAAAAGATTTCCTGCACTTTTCTGAATTTTATGTTTTTTATTTAATCGCCGATAGCTCTTAAAAAAATCACTCGTTAATAGCAGGTAGTCAACGGCCTAGACTTTGATGAAAGAATTGCTTCCCATCGATTAGCGAAATCAAGCATCACTGCGCAAAGTTAGTACTTAGATGGGGGACAGTTCAAATAACAACCGTGTGCTGTTGACATGTATTTCTTCTGTTGTTCTTTCTTTCTGTCTGTCCTCTCTCTGTTGCCGATGATCTCAGTTGCCAGTGCTTTCAGTTTCTCTACTTCGCAGATTTATCTACGGATGCATACATATTATGTAATGTAATGTAATAATAACCGGTACTAACTATTTTATTGATTGGATTTTATTGTGATTTTTTTTTTAATTTTCAAGCCAAAATGCAACATTACTTCCAGAACTAACCGACAACCAAAACATTTGTATGCGTTACTTAAATTTGCTACTCATATTTTCTCTTATGTGCGAACGTCAATTTCACACGCATGAATTATTAATTAGGCAGCATGTATATTAAGAGAATGCTAAAAATGTAGACACATACCTGTTGTCTTAACATATATTTCTGCAAAGGCCTCCTGTGGTTTGCCAATCATCTACCTACTGACTTCGGCAGAAATTTCAAACGATTTTTCATGAATTTAAATAAATTAAAACAGCCGAAAATAATAAATTGCTGAATGCTAATGAAAAAAAAAAGAAAACATTTGTAGGATTTTTTTTAAATTTAGTGTTCGTAGTTTTTTTTTTTCAATCGCAATTATATAAAACAAATGTGTTGAGTTAAAAACTTGTCAATGTCAATCACGACCTGTTTGATATATTGGGGGCATATTCTTAGAAACTCTATAAACTTCTACTTAGCTGTGACTATGCAAATCTAAACCTATACTTCAGAATTAACCTGGAGTCTATTTCTAATCACAGGTAACGCTGTGTTCAAGTTGCTATTATGTTCTTAAAATGTCAAAATAACATTTAATTGGTTTTTTATTGATTGGTTTTTTTTTATTGTTTTTGATGAAATCAACAAAAATATTTTTTTTGGTGAAAATTGTTGGTTAAATTTTAAGGGCCGATGTTGATTTTGAATAAAACACAAATTATTTAGGAAATTATTGTCATTTCTTTCTATTATGATAATATGGTATGGTTCAATTATGTATGGAACAAAATATCGGCCAAATGGCCGCCGCGACCTCGGCTGCACACCTCCATCCGATGGTCAAAATTTTCGATAACTGAGGTTCTATACCGTTAATGTGCCGAATTATCTCATCTTGTAGCTCTTGAATTGTTGCTGGCTTATCGACGTACACCTTTTCTTTTAAATAACCCCAAAGAAAGAAGTCCAACGGTGTCAAATCACATGATCTTGGCGGCCAATTGACATCGCCACCACGTGAGATAACACGGTCATTGAATTTGTCGCGCAAAAGAGCCATTGTTTCGTTAGCTGTGTGGCAAGTGGCACCGTCCTTTTGAAACCACATATCGTCCACATCCATATCTTCCAATTCGGGCCATAAAAAGTTCGTTAACATCTCACGATAGCGAACACCATTCACAGTAACTGCCTGACCAGCCTCATTTTGGAAAAATACGGCCAGATGATGCCGCCAGCCCATAAACCGCACCAAACAGTCACTCTTTGTGGGTGCATTTGTTTTTCGACAATCACTCTTGGATTATCATTCGCCCAAATGCGGCAATTCTGCTAATTGACGAATCCACTGAAGTGAAAATGTGCCTCATCACTGAAGATGATTTTTTTCGAAGATTGATCATCCACTGTTGGCATTTCTTGCCACCATTCTGACCATTGACGACCCTTGAAATGGTAAAGAGACATTAGTTCTTGAGTCAATTGCACCTTGTAAGCACGCAAATCGTCCCCTTTCTGCGTTAACCTCGTAACTACATTTTTCGGCAAATTCGTTTTTTTGTATAAAAACACTGTCTAGGGCTCACAGAATAATAGAGCTAAGTATGAATGTTAAAATGATTCATCTAATCTATTTTACCGTTAATTCTTTTTCCTCGTAACTACGCTCATGTTGTTAAGTTTCGATGAGAACCTCGTATGTACTTGGTGAGGCCTTAGTTTCTTCATTGTTAATCTTTTTTACACTGTTAACGACAAGTCAAAAGTACCGTTATTCAGATTTAGCTTTGAGGCAGATAATATTATTATTAATTAGGTACCTTTGGAGTGAATTTAAGCTTAGTATGTGGCGCAAGCTTTTTGAGCATCAGTTTTATAAATATTGGATTTGGCTTAGTATTAAGGTTATAAATTTAATAAAAATAATAAAATAAAAAACACAATATGGATCGGTAAATAATATATGTATGTATGTAAATTAATTTCTTTTCTCGTTATCGTGTTGAATTAAAAGTCTTAACAAAGAATTTTAAACTTTAAGGCACCTGTTGGATGGCGAATTTAACAACAATAATAATATTACTGAACCAGGCACTTCTAAACCAGCAATTTTAAATAAACATGTTTTGGTGTTAGATGAAGCAAAAGGTGAACTGAAGTTTATTGAATGTGAAATCGAAGACAATATTCCTACATTAGACTACGAACACGAAGGCTTCATCCTTGATGATCAGACCGGACTATTTATTGAAATAAACGATAATCAAGATTCCATTACTTCTGATTTATCAAGCCTCATCAAAATCTTCCTTTGTTGATTATAACAGGTCTTAACGCAGAAACCTTGATCTAGATGAAAATTTCGGTCTTATTTCTAAAAAAGAAGGAAGAAAGGACAGGGTAGACCGGAGAAATGGAATAAGAATATAGTCGCGAACAGGAAAGCAATACTAATGTTAAAAAGAGAAAAAGGAAAGATAGTCGGGAAACAAAAAAGACAAAAACGTGGGCTCAAGCCTCGTTGTGATTCCGCTAAATGTAAAATGAGCAAGCATTTTAAATGTTATGAAATACCTGAATCGCAAAGAAAACAATTATTTAATTCTTTTTGGAAAAACATGTCTTGGAAAGAGCGAAAAGTGATGATTGGAGCTCTTGTAGAAAAGCAGTCCATAGCTTTCCGTACAGGTGGTGATAATTCAAGACGGAATTTAACTTTAAAATATAAGTTCAAAGTTGAAAATATTGCTTTACCAGTCTGCAAAAAAATGTTTTTAAATACATTTAAAAAATGGACGGTACGAAATTGGGTTTTAGAAACCAATGACTTTGGAATTCCTTTTCAAACAGAAAAGTCGAAAAAGAAAGAATCCGCTATCAACTTAAAAAAAAGAACATGTCAAAGATTTTTTAGCGGACCTACCTACGCTTGAATCTCACTATTGTAGGCAGAAAACTGACAAACAATATTTTGATTTCAGCTACACATCTTTTAAAGATGTTTACAGAATGAATGAACAGTTTGCGAAGGATACAAATATTCCAGATAATGAAAGATCATCGTATTTATCCATTTTGAAGACAGCACATTCTTCTAACATTGGATTGTATAAGCCAAAAAATATCAATGTGATGTATGCTATAGTTTTAAGAACGGAAACATTGACCAAGACAGATATACTCAACATGTTAGCAACAAAAATAAAGCAAGGTTGGAAAAAGATAATGACAAAGAAAAAGCGTTAAAGAATGAAATAAATGCTTATACTTTATACGTTCAAGCTGTCCAATCGGTACCTTTCATAGCTGCATCAGCTACATACTTTAAGCAAAAGCTTGCTGTGCATCAGTTTACTTTTTTTAATTTGAAAACATCAGAAGTTCATTGCTACGTATGGCACGAAGGAGAAGGTGGAATGGGTTCTAATGTTTTTGCTTCATGTGTTTTTCATGTTTTGGAAAATGTTTGTGATCTTGGTCTTCCGACAATCCTGTTTAGCGATGGATGTAGCGCACAAAATCGAAACGTCAACTTAGCTAATCTTCTACAATTCGTGGCGATAAAACGTAATACGACGATTTATCAAAAGTATTTGACGGTTGGACATACCCAGATGGAATGTGATTCTGTCCATTCTGTGATCCGCAGGTAACAGATCTTAAATGCATAAGATATGATTCCACGGGTATGTATTATAAACTTGATTTCGACAATGATTGGATATTATCTCCGCAAAGGAAAGCGAAAATAGATATTTCAAAAACTATTTTAAAATCACTTTATGAAAATTCCAAATCTTTGGCGTTAAAAAAATATAACGACTTACAGAGTTTAAAGAAACTACTTCTGTTAAGTAATTGAAATGCTAACAAATTCAGTTTTTATACCAATTTAAAATGTGGTCTGTACTGTATTCTCAGTAACTAAGACCAGAATAAATCCAACCTTTGCAACAAACGGTCGTGTCTGCCTTTCAATAAAACGAAGTTTCAGGGAATCAACACCAAGGAGACTATCGATAAGGAATAAACGTGAATTCCTAGGTGCTGGAAGCGTGAACAACTTCCAAAAGATTATCACGGATTTTATGATAACCTTAAATTTAATTCTAATAAAGAATAGAAAGATTTTGAGATTTAATTTTGTTCCCTTTTTAAGAATAAAATCTGTTACTTTTATTGAATATATTTTTTAGTTCATAAGTTACTTGTAAATACATGCTTATAAATTATGTACATAAATAACATGTATTTAAATAACATATCCTTTGAGTTGTATCTTAATATTTAATTTAACAAACCATTTCATCAAACATTGAATTCGCTTTTCAAATAATTTTAAAATTTAATATATTTTAGATATAAGATTTTATATGAATTAAAACAACAGTATTTCAGTTTAATCTGTGTATTTTTTTATGCTTCAGCTATTTTTCTAACCTTGGGTTTAAAATTTCAATTATTTGAATTTATTTTAAATAAGAAAAAGAACCTCGTATCTGCATTTCGGTAAATCAAAACATAAGAGACGGATACTCGTATGTAACAAAAACAGTTAAAACAAGTACTTTTGTGATGTCCTAGCAAAATTAAAACTAGGAAATACTTACAACTGTAAAATATAAATAGAAAACAAATAAAGTATCGTTATTAGGTTCCATTGACGGAAACTACACGTTTTTTTCGTTTCATCGTTCATCAACGTCGAGCGTAAGAGGTGCAAGTTTTGGGCACGACGACGAGTTGAGGTGGACGGCTCTTCAGCCACACTATCGCGAACAGCAGCAATATTTTCTGCAGTACGAGCTGTAGGATCATGCACTGGTGTTTTCACATTTCCTACATCTCCTCCCGGTTTGCTCAAATTTTTGCACGATTTTTCCGATTGTAAAAAAATCACGAAGTGCACGATATGCATTTTGATTTGAACGCCTATTTTTATAATACTCGTAAGCCTGAATAACTTTAACGCGTTGCTTGATTGTGTATCTTTCCATGGTTCAAATTGAGTTAGTCTAAAATTGAGAAATGTCAAATGAATGCAGAAAAAAACTTGACGTTTAGGTGTGGTTCACATTCAACATCGGCCCTTAAAATTTATGCACCCTTTAGTACCTAACTTTTTATTACCTTCATAAAAAGATATCAATGGATATTGATATTGAAGCAGATTTCCGTGTTTTAATTGATAAGTTTCAAAATCTGCCGAAAGTGTTGATCCTTTCGAATTATTGGCCGAAAAGCAATTTTACGAAAGATATCGGTTCGACAAGGAATCGACACACTTTAATATTTATCTTATAAATATTGAGAAACTATCTACTGACAGGTGATTTCCAGTTTCTGGCAACACGCAAGTTTTAACGACACTACAATTTTTTTGCAAGAATTGTCCACCAGAGTGATATAGGTATTACATAATTCTTTAACAAATGGTTTGCTTTTTTTCTTGTTAGACAATATTGTCAATTGTACATTGAAATTCTTCCTTAGGCGACTTCCATGAGCTCAGTTAGTAGAGTTATCACTAAAATTGCAAGAAAACTTGCTCTACAGCTGAGAAATTTTGTGATATTGCCATCAACAAATCAAGAATTTCAAGAGATGAAAACAAGATTTTTCCAAGTTGTCGGCTTTCCTGGACTTATCGGTACTATTGTACGCCTGCATGCAAAAATTGCTGGGAAGGCTATGGCGGGTCATTATATCAACAGGGAAGGATATTTTTATCCCGGTATTTTAATCGGTCCTCACATAAGATCATTTAAATATTTTTGCATCGTCTATGATGCCTAGTGCAAAACAACGGACGTTGTCGCACGATACTCGTATATGGAGCAAGTGTACCTTAAAAGAACGTTTAGAAACTACTAGAATTCTACATCATGTAACTTAATTTGGAGACGCTAGATACGGCTTTGCCTTCATACTGTTCACTTCTGTCAAATGTCACATTGCGAAGAGAAATAAAATAAAATGTACGACTGGATCGCACGAACTTGCTCTTATGTAATAGTACTTTGGAATTTAAGATACATTTTATGAATAGAAAACATGGATTTAATGAGATAATAATGTTCAAATGCATAAAATTGCCGTCTGGTTTCCGGAAAAGTATGAATTTATGCAAATAAACTTTAAAAAATCGTTTTATTATTAAATAATTTTTTTACATAAGAAATTTCTCTAAAATTTTTCAAGAAAAAAATGTGTGATGCGAATTTTAAGTATAAAATGATATTGATTTTAGGAAATAATTTCAAAAAATTATCGTTCATATGTTTTCAAGATATTGATTTAAAAAATTTTTTTTTTTTTTTTTAAAACCCAACAAATATTTTTTCCAATATTTTTATATACAATATTATTTTAAACTTAAGGGGACTCCTGCTGAAAATTTTGGGTTAAAATCATTAGAGCTGTTAATGAGAAAGTCGAAAATAAAAAAAACGGGTCTATGGGAGGTACCCCTAATAACATTTTGCCCCAACATTTTTTTTGACCAAAATGTAGCCTATGTTCATAATATCACACTTAATTTCTTTTATCAAAATCGTTAGAGCCGTTTTCGAGATAAATAAGATTTTGCATTACGGGTGTATGGGGGGTACCGTTAGTTTTGGAGCTAAAAAAAAAATTTCAATTTCTCCTCTAGGGAATCACCGAAGACCCTTAAATACCGAGTTTGAAGAAAATACCTCCAGTAGTTTAGGCTGTAGTTCGAGGTACAGACATACAGACATACAGACAGACAGACGGAATTGCCAGACCCACTTTTTTCGTCTTCGCTATCATCGTAATGACAACTTTGATCAAAATCTCGAGTTCGATTTTTTTTCCAAATGCAGAACTTGCCCTATAGTACCTATATCGCAAGTAAAAAAATGTTTGACCGGACGGACAGGTTAAATAAAAACTTTCTTTCTATTTTTGAAAGACTTAGGCCCCAGTTATACTCGTAGCTTTCATTGAAATGCATCATTGGAACAAATCAGTGGAATGCTGACTTTATTCTTTTGACAAGCCAGTTATAGCAATCATTATTGGAAAATTGGTTTCAGTAAAAGATACTGCCAGTGGCTGAATACAACCATTTCTATGCATTTGTGGTTAGAGTTGATCATTGAAAGGAAAACTGTCATTTGAGAATACTCGTAGAAAGAGAATCGAACACATTCAGTGGAACGAATATGTTCCATATTAAAGAGACCAAAATCAGCTGTTCATTGAAATTGATTTCTATCAGTGAAATAATAAAAGTGGATTTAAAAGAAAGTTTAAATCAGAATTTTGTATTTTAAAGAGTAAAAAAATTCTACTAATTACCTTCATTTTGGTACCAATTAAAGCCATTGCAGTGTGTTTATTCGTCTTAAAAATGGGAATGCATATTTTCAATGATGCATTTCAATGATAGCTATAACTGGCCCCTTATAGTTGCTCTGGATACTGCAAAAAATGTTATAGTTCCCTTAGCAACATATCGAAAGAAAGAAATCTATCATGTTAGTTTATTTAGCATTTAAACTTATAGCATTCTACATTGCAGTTTTGGACAACGATAATATGAAGTATCAATTGGTTCAGATACAGCAATACCAAGTGTCAATTGAAAATCCTGTCATTTGAAGGCCATGTGCCGCAAAAACATTCCGAAAAAATGTTATTGATAATAATCATTTCATTTGAGGCTCTTATAAACTCCTTATGCTAGTGAATTTCAAGTGCTCACTTAAATTCCTGGTACTATTGCCAGCAGCTTCCTTCATACACTAACACAGCAGTTTTGACAATAAAAACGATAGAAACTCTGAGCAACTCTGAGCTCAAAAATATTTAATTAATCAGTCCATATTGTTGGGTCGAATTAAGTACTCGTATTTAATTCAATAATTTAAGTCAGTTCTGATTCTTCTTCTTAAACTTCTTTTTTTCTTAATGCAAAATAATATTTTTTGTTTCCCGGTCTTTTTTTGTGATCTAATCGAATTTGATGAGGTGTTAGTTTAAGCCCGTGCAATTAATGATTTTGACGATTTTGAATTTGATTGCGTGCGTCGTTGCTGAGTTATTTTTCGGTAAATCCTCACAGCCGCTCAAGACCTTCTGATCGCAATTTTGCAAATCTTTTTCTGCAACTGTTTTGGAATGTTCAGTTGCTTCTCGATAGACTCATTTTTTTTTCTTCTAAGAATTTGATTTCAAAAGCAGAATTGTCGTCGTTCAAAATTGTATCCTCTGAGAAATCTTTTTTGATCATTCCCTGATTTATTAGATCTTCGTCTGTTGATCTCAACTTCATTTCATTGCCGAGTTTTTTTTTTTCTTGCAGCAACTCTCATTGTCTATACCCAGCAGCTTTCTTCAATATCTATGTCCATGTCGCTTTTTTTTATCATCTTAAAATCGTGTTTTTTTATCATCCACAAGAGAATTGTGGTTCCGGAACAGCTTGTTAAATATTGACGGCGGCGGAGCAACAAAGAGATTTATATATAATTTGAACAGATTTTGACAGTGCTTATGTCAAATTTCTTCTTTTGAAGTATAATTGTACTAGATTTGTTCCTTAAACTCCAGTCCATTTAAATAACACCAGAAAATTATCAGCTGTTTTACTAATTAACTTGACTGAAACTATGGATATATTTGTATTAAATTTAAATTTAATACCATATATAACATTTTTAAGCGTAAATTTAGTCTATGAGAAATTATATTCTTGCTGGCCGGAAATAAATAAATATAGCTTAAATTTCATTTATATTAAGATAAAATACAACCTCAATCATTTTGTAAAAATCCAGTCTCAAGAAGACCAATAATACTTTATTACGATTACGTAGCAAGATACTTGAGGCGTTGCTCGACACTTTAGATAAACGTTTCTCGTTTAAGGATGCGTTCAGACTATGCCGATATAGGGGTGGCCGTGGCGCGATGGTTGTGTGCTCGCCTGTCAACCTCAATATCACAGGTTCGATCCCTGCCGTCGTCTATGTTGTCTTTAATTCCATTAAAACCTTCTATAAATTGTCATCAATGGGTTGCTGGTTTGTTCATTACATATTGTTCAGGCATAACACTAACAACATTGTGATTGAGTTAAACTAGTATGCCCAACAAGAATGAAAAACGAATAAAATAATGCGAATTATAAGGGACATAGAAATAAGACACGGCAATTCTCCGCTTTAGTTCAGCCGCCATCCCTGGAGATAAAAAATCTGAGACAACCACCTTCAGTCTCAGAACATCGTGCCACACATCTTTCCTATCCTTCTTTCTCTTCCGTAACTTCACGCCCACGCTGTGTTAAAACATTTAAAGGGTAATCATAATCCCTTGAGCGTGAGTAGATTATAAAAAAAAAAAAAAAACTTTAGATAAACGTTTCTCGTTTAAGGATGCGTTCAGACTATGCCGATCAACATTCTTTATTTAGATTTTGATTGATCAACATTGTCAACATTTTAACCTCTCATCAAAGTCTTATTTAGTTTATACGTGTCAATGTTAACGTCTAGTCTAGAGTGTCATTTGTGTTGAAAATAAATTTCAGAATATACTATAGGGCAAGTTCTGCATTTGAAAAAAAAAAATCGAACTCGAGATTTTGATCAAAGTTGACATTACGATGATAGCGAAGACGAAAAAAGTGGGTCCGGCAATTCCGTCTGTCTGTCTGTCTGTATGTCTGTACCTCGAACTACAGCCTAAACTACTGGAGGCATTTTTTTCAAACTCGGTAGTTAAGGGTCTTCGGCGATTCCCTAGAGGGGAAATTGAAATTTTTTGTTTAGCTCCAAAACTAACGGTACCCCCCATACACCCGTGATGCAAAATTTTATTTATCTCGAAAACGGCTCCAACGATTTTGATAAAAAAAATTTAGGTGTGATATTACGGACATGGACTACATTTTGGTCAACAAAAATTTTTAGGCAAAATGTTATTAACGGTACCTGTCATAGAACCGTTTTTTTGATTTTCGACTTTCTCATTAACGACTCTACCGATTTTAACCAAAAATTTTCGCCAGGAGCTCCCTTAAGTTTAAAATAATATTGTATATAAAAATATTCGAAAAATTATTTGTTGGTTTGTTTTGAAAATTTTTTTTTTTTTGAAAAATCAATGTCTTCAAAACCTATGAACGATTATTTTTTGAAATTATTTCCTAAAATCAATATTATTAAATACTCAAAATTCGCATCCCACATTTTTTTCTTGAAAAATTCTAAAGAAATTTCTTATATAAAAAACGTATTTAATAATAAATCGATTTTTTAAAGTTTTATGGCATAAATTCATACTTTTCTAGAAATCAGACTGCAATTTTATGCATTTGAACATTATTATCTCATTAAATCCATGTTAAATGTATCTTAAATTCCAAAGTACTTTTACATAAGAGCAAGTTCGTGCGATCCAGTCGTGCATTTTATTTATATTAAGGCTCCCCAGTAGTTTCAATATTATTTTGTATTCAAATTTAAAAAAAAAAAATTTTTGAATTTAAAAAAAAAAAATCAAAATATCATAGACTAAAGTTTAAAAAACATTGCAAACTTTAGGAAAAATATTTTTTTGAATTTTGAATAAAAAAAATCTTTTTTGTTTTGGAAAATTCAATATCTCAAAAACGGCTCAATATTTTTTTTTTGTAAATTTAATTTTTTTCAACAATAATAAAATCTTTTAAATTTTTTTTATAAAAAAGCAATTTTTTTAAGAATCCACTACAACGAATTATAATTTTTGTTCTCTCATAAATTCACAGTTGCATAGCATTCTGTTTTTATATCTTACTACTTACACATTTTAAGAAATAACTTTTATCCTTATGAACAGTTTTCTCTAATAACATTCATTTTAAAATTCATAGTCTATTACATAGGAGCAAGTTCGTGCGACCCAGTCGTGCATTTTATTTATTTTAAATTAATATCTACCTGCATACAAAACTGAAAGTTAAATCATTTATGCTGCAAGCTACTTTTCTTAAAATTGTTTAAGTTTTTATGTTTTTAAATCAAAATATAAACTAAAATAAACTAAACAATATTGTTACAGATCTCTTAAACAAAATGAAGAAGAAGAAATAAATTGATTAGTTTTTTTATTTTATTGTAAAGAATTAGAGAAAATAGAGAATCAGTATCTCTTGTTAAAAATGGCGGACTAATCGACTTGGAGCCAAAGAATTCAATCCTCATCCAAAACGTGTTCTTCTTTCTGACAACTCCGATGGTTGACAGTTGACAGCAGTCTAGTTGACGTGTCTTTCCAGTTGCTTAAGGTGGAAACATTATCATTTAGTTAAGGTCGTAACACTGCTCCCCATGAAGAAAAGACGACTGTCCTCAGTCGTGGTCGTCAGGTGCCACAGCGATTCCTCAAAACCATTAAGCAGAGAGTTGACACAACGCTAATCGATCTCTGTGGACCACAACTTTCTTGCTTCCGGTTTGTTTAATGATTCGATACAAGACATCTCCCAGCTTTTCTAAGATTGTATATGGACCTTGCCAGTCACATTGTAACTTAGGACACCGGCCCTTTTTTCGTTTAGGAGCATAAAGCCAAACCTTGTCGCCTACACCAAATGGAGCAGCCTTCGCCTTGATGTCATATCTATCCTTCATTCGCCGGCTGTAGCTCGCTAGTTGTTGTCGATTGAAGTTATACGCTGTTTCTAAACTACCAGTTAACGATTCAATGTAATTTGAAATGCTTACGGGTTTATCTGGAGGGGGTCCAGTTATAAGTT
Organism: Chrysotoxum bicinctum; assembly: GCA_911387755.1. NCBI lineage: Eukaryota > Metazoa > Arthropoda > Insecta > Diptera > Syrphidae > Chrysotoxum > Chrysotoxum bicinctum. Next base: position 95,845,356 of record OU426989.1, on the reverse strand, counting down.
CGTTCGGCAATCGAAGTTCGCGGCCAAAGGTCAAAAATGCGGGCGTCTGTTTGGTGGCTTCATGAACTGCCGTGCGATATGCGAGCAACAAAAACGGAAGATGGCTGTCCCAATCCCTTTGGTTTTCCTCAACATATTTGGCGAGATAGTTTAGAAGGGTCCTGTTAAAACGTTCTACCATACCGTCCGATTGTGGGTGTAAAGCCGTTGTTCGAGTTTTGTCGATTCCCATCTTTTCGAGAACGCATTTAAATACAGCGGACTCGAAATTTCTGCCTTGGTCTGAGTGAAGCTGAATCGGGACGCCAAAGCGGGAAAATACATGAACAATCAAAGCGTTTGACACCGTTTCAGCCGTTTGATCTGGAAGAGGAATGGCCTCGGGCCATTTCGTAAAATAATCACAGAAGACCAGAACGTACTTGTTGCCTAGAGATGAAACAGGTAGTGGTCCAAGGATGTCAACTGCAACACGTTCAAACGGCGCGCCAACATGAACTGGTTGGAGTTTTGCACGATTTCTTGTTGATGGGCCTTTGCGTTGTTGACAGCGAGGACAAGCCTTGCAATATTGTTCGACATCTTGGGAACAGCCCACCCAATAGTACCTCTTTTTGACTTTTTCTTGGGTTTTTTGAATGCCAAAATGACCGCCAGTTGAGCTGTCGTGCATTGCCTTAAGAATGGTGTCCTGCAAGTCAAAAGGTACAATTAATTGGAAATACTCACCATTCTTCGATATAATTTTTCTACAGAGTACTTCGTTCCGGTACTCGAGGTTTTCAAACATTCCCCAGTAGGCCTTTATACGAGGGTGCAGCATACGAATTTCTTCGAAAGAAGGTCGTTCTCCATTATCTATCCACTCTCGAACAATTGACAGATGCTCATCCCGTTTTTGATGATCCGCGATATCCATACTGACAATAGATGTGCGTATGAGAATGTTTTGTTTTTCTTCCACACGAGTGCAGTAACGACAATGTTGATCTTCGCACGGTCTACGAGATAAAGCATCGGCATTCAGATGTTTTTTCCCAGGACGATACTGAATGGTGAAATCGAACTGCTGAAGTCGTTCTAACCAGCGGGCCATCTGTCCTTCAGGGTCGCGGAAATTCATGAGCCAGCAGAGCGAACTGTGATCCGTCCTTAACGTAAAATGCCGTCCTAAGAGATATGGTTGGAAATGAGCCAAGGCTTTAACAATTGCCAAAAGTTCTCTCCGTGTGACGCAATAGTTTCGTTCTGGTCTTGAAAACATCTTACTGTGGTATTCGATCACTTTTTCTTCTCCGTTTTGAAGCTGCGAAAGAACTGATCCGCAAGCGGTGAGGCTGGCATCGGTGTCAAGAATAAAGAAATCATCTTCAGTTGGCTGACATAGTACAGGAGCGGAAGTCAACTTTTCTTTTAACTCCACAAAACCACGTTCGCATTCGGTCGTCCAAATAAAAGGTTTTCTTTTCTCAGTTAGTTCCGTCAAGGGACTTGCAATGGATGAAAAATTGAAGATAAAACGGCGATAATATGCGCAAAGCCCTAGAAACGATTGCAGTTCGGTTTTATTTTTTGGTTGGGGCCAGTTTGTAACCGCAGAGACCTTCTCGATATCAGGTGATATGCCCGAACCCGACACAACGTGTCCCAAAAAACGGACTTCTTTTTTAGCCAGACAACATTTCTTCGGTGATAGCACCAAGCCCGCTTCTTTCAAGCGGTTGAACACATTTTCTAAATTTCGAAGAAGATCATCGAAAGTTACCCCATGAACGATGATGTCGTCAAGATAAACTAGACATGAAGTATGTAACAGTCCATCCAGAACTGCATCCATTAACCGCTGGAATGTGGCGGGTGCATTGGTCAAGCCAAAAGGCATGACATTAAACTCGTATAATCCTGTGCCGATAGAGAACGCTGTTTTTTCCTTGTCATCGGCATCCATCTCCACTTGCCAGTATCCCGATTGTAGGTCAAGGGTGGCAAACCATGTTGAACGGCCGAGGGATTCAAGTGTCAAATCGATTCGTGGCAGGGGATACGAGTCTTTCTTCGTAACGTTGTTTAACTTGCGGTAGTCGACGCAAAATCGGAGAGACCCGTCTTTCTTCCTAACCAGTACGACCGGTGAGCACCAAGGGCCCTTGGATGGCTGAACGATATTCTTATCCTTCATGTCGTCTAGGATTTTTCGAGCTTCGTTACGACGAGCTAAGGGAAGCTTTCGTGGAGGTTGTTTTATAGGATGTGCTGTTCCCGTATCTATAGAATGCTTGGTAACTGATGTTCGTCCACGATTAGCACCATCACCTGCAAAGATGTTACGGTTATTAGAAACTAGAAATTTCAACCTGCGACGTTGCTCTTCAGTCGTAGATGGAATGCTTGTCGCAATCATGTCTGCTAGTTCAGGGGACAACTCGGTGTAGTTTATTCCAGCGTCAGCACGTCGGCATTGAAATACATCCACGTTGAAATCTAGGTGAACTAATTGGGTATTTCGTTGGATCCAAATGTCTTCTGACGAAATGTTAGTTACAGCAACGCTGAATTCTCCACCCGATATATCACACACACCACTCTGTAGCGACAATCCATCCTGCACTGATGCGGGCATAACAAAAACAGCTTTGGTCTCCAACTCAGGTGTGCTCAGACGAACCCAACAATCTGAAAGAGCCGGGATGCAGACATCAAGCGAATTGGTCGCGATTGTGTACTGGGTTGGAGTTTGTCTCAAACTTATGGTGTGTGTGCCTATCCGCAAAATGTAATTCTTTAAATCTATTACACAAGAATGTTGGCGGAGGAAATCCATTCCAATTATGCAATCATCAAAAATGCTTGCAACGAATACGGAATGTACTGTTTTGAATTCTCCTATTTGCAACTCCACTTCAAGAATTCCTTCAACTGCAGATTTATCCCCGGTGACAGTCTGGATGAAATAATGCGATGGTGTCATCGCCTGGCTGATGACCATTCGGGAGAGAATTTTGGGGTGCAGTATTGACTGGGTGGCTCCTGTGTCAATAACGCAAGCGCATTCGACGTTGTTAACTTTAACTTGGGTGGCCAAGCTGTTGAGACTGTTCCCACATCGAATAAAAACGGTATTTGGTAAGGGGGCATCGGGTTGTTCCACTAATTCCGCCCCATAGGAGTTAGTGGGTTCTTGTTTACCGACGGTTCATCTATAATTCTTAATTTAATAGCACGAGGTCCAAGACGTGCGGCTTCAACATCAAACTCAACTGTCGAACCAAGCTTTAAGTTGGGAAAACGACGAAGTTCGCTGCGAGGCAAATAAACTACCTCGTTGTTGTCGACTCGTCTGATGAAAGCGTACCTCGTTTTGTGAATAAATTTGAGTTGCCCTCGGATGTTTGATTCGAGTGTTACCCGATCGCCTGAATTTAGAGCTGGGAGAGCCTGTTGATTTTTTGTTCGCTGCAGCTTAGGCTCTCTTAAGCTGCGCGGTTCTCGTTTCCCGAAGCCGGCTGCGCATTTCCAAACTCATCATCGCTGGCAACACGAGCTTCAGCAACACGTACGGTTTTTCGCGTAAGACGAGTGGCAACTCGGCTGGCTTCTGCACGAACAGCTATGGAAAGAGCTTTTTCCAACGTGTTTGGTGCCACGTCTCGTACCCTCTGTTGCAAATCTAGGTCAAATATTCCATCGATGAATTGGGCAAGAGAAATACGCTGCTTGGCATGTTCCGGACAGTCTGGAAATGCGAGGTAAGTGAGGCGTTGGATGTCTGTAGCCAGTTCACTTAAAGACTCTTTGGGACGCTGTATTCGCCCTCTCAACTCACAATGTGCCGTGCTTTGCTCATACTCGTTGCTAAAGCGTTGCTTCATAGCTGCATCGAGACGAATAAAATCGTCACAAACCTGCGCGGGCAGCGTTTCGAAAAATGCAAGAGCAGTACCACGAAGATACGGAGCAAGATAGAGTGCCTTATGTTCGTTCGTCCAACTATTAACCCGGGCTACACTTTCGAAATGCAAACGATAAGATTGCCAGGGAGTTTTTCCATCGAACTCGCGAGGCTGAACTTTAATGCGCTGTGCAGACCCTACAAAAGAAGATTGACCGAGCGGAGATGGTGAATTTCCTTGTATTAAGATAGGTGTATTTGTTCCGATTTGTCTGGCAGCGGGTGCATGCGCGGTAGATGACAACTTTCCGTCGAAAGGGTCAAAGGGTGTTTCTAATGCACTATCTGGTTGGAAAAGAAAATGCGGACTTAACGTATGTGTTAGATCAATTATTCCGTTTGTACTCTCTTTTGATTGAACATCCTTTAGTAGGACTTCTTGAGAGGCAGTTTGAGCAGCTTGTTGCTTCTGGGACATAGCAGGGCTTAGGCCAACAGAGGTAGGTGTAGACAAGTTAGCTAATGCGTCTAGCCGTGTTTTAAACGATTGATTTTGTGTAGCTTCTACTTGCGCAACCCGAGTGTTGATTTCTGCAATAGACTTTTGCAAATCGACCATGAGTGTCGATTGCTCCTCCAGTTGTTTAATTAATTGCTCAAACTGTCGATCGTCCATGGTTGTGAAGCGTAATTAAGACTCGATTAAGATGTCGTTTTCGTAACCCCACACCTGACACCAGTTGTTACAGATCTCTTAAACAAAATGAAGAAGAAGAAATAAATTGATTAGTTTTTTTATTTTATTGTAAAGAATTAGAGAAAATAGAGAATCAGTATCTCTTGTTAAAAATGGCGGACTAATCGACTTGGAGCCAAAGAATTCAATCCTCATCCAAAACGTGTTCTTCTTTCTGACAACTCCGATGGTTGACAGTTGACAGCAGTCTAGTTGACGTGTCTTTCCAGTTGCTTAAGGTGGAAACATTATCATTTAGTTAAGGTCGTAACAATATAAACATTTTATTTTCCAGATTGTCAGATTTTCAGACTTGGTACGACCAAGATGGGAAAGTACAAACTCGAGATAAAAGGTACGTAATATACAAAAAACAAAACAAATTACAGTGAACATTGGAAAACGTGAACCCCCCAAAATGTGAACTATCCCAAAACGTGAACACTGTAATTTTTACATTGACTGCTCTAAAACGTGAACAAATCGAAAAGCTCTAAAACGTGAACAGAAATTTTTTCAACATTTCTACATAAAAATGCACTGAATTAATTTTTAAAACTTCGTGGGTGCCCATAATATTGACAATGCGTAGTATGAAGTATTTAAAAAGGCTTTGGAATGGTGTTCAGATGAAGGCTTTGACCAAAGCGTCATAAACGCCTAAGAGACATTGTAAAACGTTCTAATTTAAAAATGAAAACTAATCGATTTTTTAATAAACCCTACCAGTATGTGTAAATATGTAAAAAATATTCAATAATCTATACTACTGCAAGCAAAAAGAAGATAAAATGAAAGAAAATATGTTTTATTTTAAGAGCAGTAGTAAGACAATACGGTAGGAATACTATATTAATCATAAAATGTTACATTCCAAAACATGAACAATCTCAAAAACATGAACACCCTCGGTTTTAATTAGTTCACGTTTTCCAATGTTCACTGTATTGGGTTTTTATTGAACAAAAAATAAGTCTTGTACCCTGTTTTTTACAAAGTAGACTAGGGTTTGCAGTAAATCGGAGTCCATTAAAATAATTTAATTAACAAAAAGTAGGGAATACTGGCAGAACAATATAGCTAAGCAAACCCCCCCAAATATTCACAAACATTGAATTGAATATCGATACCTTCCCGTAAGAATGTATTAAGCGACATTTTTAAAATTGTTCAGGAAACGAGAAAAACGTCTAATTTAGTAATTTTTGTATGTATTTTTTTGTACAAAACAAATTTAAAAATGTCGCTTAATACATTCTTACGGGAAGATATCGATATTATGAATTTAAGAGACAAAACCAACATTGTATACAATTTTAAAATTTAAAAAATATGTTAAGCTTTCAAAATTAGAAAAACTTAAAAACTGAAAGAATTTTTTTCTTTTTCTATTTTCAAAATCATCAATTTTACGCAAAAATAGTTACGACAAATGAAAAAATTAAATAGTTAGTATTATAGGTAAAATTTTTTAAACCAAAAAAAGATTTGAATATTTAAAACTTTAAAGAAAAAAGATAATTTTGCAAATTTAATCAAATACCATCTCTACCCTTTTATGAATGTTAAAATCATCGAATATCAATTTTATTTTTTTAGTATCGTGCTAACATAACTCAATATGACTCTGACATTTACAAAACGTAAAAAAAGTTTTTTTTTTATATATTTGCGCGCACTAAAGGGATTATGACTAACCTTTCAATGTTTGAGCAGAAAGCGAGCGACCATTGCACATTGATTTTGAATGTCTGAATATCATAATGAGAGGGAAATATAGAGTCAGGTAATGCATTCCACATTTGTGAAGTGCGTTTAAGAAAATAATTTAACAGTACTTCTGAAGTTAGGTTCAAGGATAAACTGATGAGGATTTAAAGTATTACGGTTTAATTATTTAAAGGGAGGGAAACTAAGTGGCATTTTTAATTAGAGTACTTATTTATTTTTATAATGGTGAAACAACGAAAAACATAAAAAATTGCGGCGGTGCTCGAGAGATTTAAATATTTCTGTTATAATTCTATCACCTATCATTTTAAAAGCTCTTTTTGGCTTTTATCCAAGTGAGTCAAGTGGGTTATTGGAGCACATGTCCAAATATGAAAATTGTACTCCAGTTTTGGGCGAATAAAGGCCTTACAGCCTGATCAGAAGAGGTAACTAAACACTTTGCAGCGTTTTTAACGACGACATCGAATATGTGGTTATTCAATACAAGGTGGTCTGTGGTGCACATACACATTGGTTTCCACAATGCAAGTGCCGCTCATGGGCAGCGGCATAAGGGGTGGGTTGCGTTTTAACAACAGAAGATAGCCTTGATTTTTTGAAGCATTAAATTCTAAACGGTTTATCGTTCCCGATTAGACAATGCTATCGAGATTAGAATTAAGCTGTCGTCAGTAAAACAATTGAAATACACTAGAAGTTTCAGACAAAAGATCATTGATGAATATGAAAAATAATCGGAGACAAAAGGGAACCCTGTGGCACATCAGCATTTTTTTTTAATGAATTATAGACTTAAAACCTTCCAACACAGCTTGCTTGGATTGAGCGTTTTAAAAGGTTTATTGCAATTCTACGATAGCTTGAGGAGGAAGAAAATTCGCCTTTTTGAGCTTACGCTACTATTAACAGGAGGAAACATGACAGTATCTGGTAGTGTGGAATTAACATAAAATTGAACAGATCATACAGAAGTATAAAAATGTGCATTTGTATTAAAATACAAAATTGTTATGACCCTATTTAACAAGCCGTTACTAAATGAATTTGAGTAGCTCTAACATAAAACAGTAACGTAAGCACTTTTATTAAAGATAAAGTATCTACGGACTTGTTTTTGTAAAAGGTTGAATTTTCCAGACAATAAAATTACGCCAATAGATGTGAGACTTCTCCATCTTTAGTTATAAAATTCCGAATATTTTTTATCCGCTTGAAAATAGTACAAATAATGAATCCTTCCATGAGACAAGTCTTAACCCGAAGACGTCCTTTTTTCACAGGGGTCTTCCTTAACTCAACTGAAAGTTTCGAACCTTTTTTAAAGAAGTTTTTGTTTTAAATAGTCTATTGTTCTAGCATCGAATTTAATTTTTGTTTAAATATTCCCTATATCCTATAACTAATATTTAGAACTTACAAAAACCAACCTAGCCCAATTCAGAAATATAAAAAAAAATTGCATACAAATTTTATTTACAACTCAACAATGTAACAAACAACAAAAAAAATATAGATTATCGTAAAAAAACAACAACGCAAAAGTCAAGAGTCTGCTGCACTCTAGACAAAATGAAAATAGTCAACAATATTGTCATATTGCAACTTAATCTTTCAACCATGCACTTGCCTCCCTAAGAGATGCCCATCATCATCATCGAATTCCAGGAATTTCTATTCAAAATAAATTTAAAAAAAAAGAACAAAAAATATGAAAGTAAAATCGGAGCGGTTCTTGAAGTTAAGAGCCAAGGAGAAATTTTTTAATGACTTTCCTTTTTTTATTGCTTCCAGTGTCACCGGTCCGCCTCCGCCGACTTCTTCGTCAAAATAATTCTTCCGAATTCGTATCGCGCTGACTGTTTAGTGATGGCACTTCAATGATATTCCTCCCTACTGAGAGATTTTTTTTTTGTTCAATATAAGATAAAAATATATATTTTCTTTTTTTTCTTAATCACAAAGATACGGTTCGGGCACTGGTACGGGTTCTTTACTCTCCTGGGAAGGGCATCATTTATCGGTAAGATGCAGAGGTTTATTTTTTTTTAAAGGGATCATAAATAAAGAAGTGATCATTATAAACACAAAAAAAAAACATCTTTTTGTAATATTGTTTTTTTATAGACACTTTTTTTTTGCCTACAAAGTCGTGAGTTTTGCAGTTTAAATAAAAATTATCACTTAATTTATTATTTTTTCAAGTTTAGCATGTCTTCATTTCATTTAATTTTTTTTTAGTTCTCTTTATTTAATTTGTAAGAATTCTTCTTCACGTCTTTAGTATTTAATTTAAAGATGAACGAAGAAAAAGATGTTTACTTTTGAGAGCATAAAAAGGTGTGAATTAAGTTTCATTATGTCTTAATGCGGAACCATTGCTGCAGGAAATGGATTTGTTGCGTGAGTTCTAAGTTTTACTATTTAACGCAATGACTCCATATTCCGAACAAAGAAAACAAACATAACGCACGATTTACTTTTATGAGCTGTTTCGCATATTTTTTATTGCCAATTCAACACGAATTCGCTTTATATTTGTAAAAGGTTTCGAAAGTTTATTTTTGTTTTTTATTTTGCAAAAATGAGCAATTTGCAATTCAACCAGAAATTTTTTTTAGTTTTATTAAAAACATTGATTTTGTTTGCTATTCTAATCTATAATCCAGTAAGACTGTCGTAAAGATAGGTTCTTACTATATGAACATAGTTTTCGCCCAATATTTCCACAAGTGGTGGCCGCCATTTTAGATTTTATGAATTTTAGTGTTGAAGTTAATTATTTCAGTAAATATTGGTTTAGGTTAAAGAAGTGGCTTAGCAAAAAAAAAGTTAAGAATAATATAACCAACAACTTTTGCTAAACACTTTTTTACTTGCGATAAAGGTACACTCCAAAAATTGTATGTGTAAATATTACTAAAAACTGCATTCTACGAGTAGTAACTTTATTCGTGGTTTTCAGCCACGAATAGTGTTCGTAGAATGGACGTAAATTAGTACATGTTGCGAATATTTTATTAGTATTCGTAGAAAAACAAACGTATATTGTACGAATACTATTGGTGCAACACTGGTTTTGACAGCTCACGCACGTTTCGTGTTTTGTGTCACTGTCAAACATCTTTAGTTTGGTCTATAATTTAACTATGAATCGTCTTACAAACGAACAACGCTTGCAAATTATTGAATTTTCGCAGCAATTGGGCCTCTGTTACTCCACTACGTGCAAAATTTTGTGGAAGGATTAAGGTGTGAAGCCTTTCAAAATACAGCTGTTGCAAGAATTGAAGCCGAATGACCTACCACAACACCGAATTTTCGGTGAATGAGCTCTTGAAAAGTTGGCCGAAGATCCAGTTTTTCGTCGAAAAATTGTGTTGAGCGATGAAGGTCATTTCAGGTTGAATAGATACGTGAACAAGCAAAACTGCCGTATCTGGATTGAAGATCAGCCTGAAGCATTGCAAGAGCTACCAATGCATGCAGAAAAAGTGACTGTTTGGTGCGGATTATGGGCTGGCGATATCATTGGGCTGTATTTCTTCAAAGATGATGTGAATTGCAACGTTACTGTGAATGGTGAGCCCTACCGTGCGATGATAACAAACTTTTTTTTTTGCGCAAAATGGAAGAGCTTGAGCTTGCATGATATATGCTTTCAACAAGACGGTGCCACATGTCACACAGCACGCATAGCAATGGACCAATTGAGAGGCGAGTTCGGTGAACAGTTTATTTCACATCTTGGGCTGGTCAATTGGCCGCCTAGATCGTCCGATTTAACGCCTCTAGACTATTTTTCGTGGAGCTATGTTAAGGCTCATGTCTATAGCGACATGCCCGCTTCCATTGATGCACTGGAAGCCAACATTGAAGCATTTCTTCATGAGATACCGGCCGAAATGTTAGAAAGAGTATGCCAAAATTAAACTAAGTGGATTGACCATTTAGGCGCAGTCGCGGCCAACATTTGCATGAACTAATCTTCAAACAATAAATTATATCTTGTTGAAGAATCTGGTTCCTCTTCGGCTATTTTGATCACTTGATGTGCAATGAAACTAGTTTGATTTCATTTACTTTTCCCGACGTTTCGACAGGGGTTGCTGTCTTCATCAGATGATCCTTTATTGAAACAATAAATCACAAACACAGTTTAACAAATTTGTTTACAAAGAAAAAACAAAACTTCAAAGAACTTACATAAAGAATAAAATAAAATAAATTATTTGTATAGTTTTACATTAAAAAACTTTGAAAACTTTGTTGTAACAGCGTATGCTGACGATCTGGTTTTATTGGTATCAGGAAAGTTTACCACAGTGATTAGGGAAATCACTGAATTGGCTCTGAAAAGAGTTAGCAACTGAGCCACTAGTAGTGGACTAGGAGCCTGTATAGCTTTCTATGCCTGCAGAAAAACTTTTGGCAAGAAGTGGGGCCTTCAGTCGAAGATGATTTTGTGGACGTACACTGCAGTGGTACGGCCGATTTTGTCTTACGGATCGATTGTTTGGTGGCCTGCACTTAGCAAGCAATATAACGTTGAAAAACTTAAAAGGGTTCAAAAAACGGCTAGCGTCGGCACTACAGGGGCTCTCAGATCATGCCCAACAAATGCCCTGAGAGTTATCCTGAACGTTTTACCACTCGACCTTCATATAAAATACCTAGTGACATGCAGTGCTGTAAGACTTAAAGCATCTAATTGCTGGTTTTCCAAACCCTATGGTCATGGAAACATAACAAAATTGATTCCTCCGGATATTTTTCAATCGAACACCGACTACTGCGTACCTCCTCTTGGCCCAAGCGGGGATTTTAAAGCCATTTTTCCCACCAGAGAGGATTGGAAAAATAATGTTGTTACAAAGGATTTCGATTCGATAATCTTCACTGATGGATCTAAGATGGAGTGCGGTGTTGGTTCAGGAATTTTTTCCGAGTCCCTTAACATCTCCAAGTCCTTCAGACTACCAGACTTTGCGAGTGTATTTCAAGCTAAAATACTAGCAATCAAGGAGGCATGCAAGTTGCTCCAATCTAACCAAAACCAATTCAGAAATATAGCTATCTGCTCAGATAGCCAGGCGGCCATTAAGGCCATTAAATCATCTACATCTACCTCAGTACTTGTCCAGCAATGTCAAGATGAACTGGCGAGTCTGAACATTGACCTCCAGGTCACTCTCATTTGGGTTCCAGGTCACAGTTACATAGAGGGTAATGAACAGGCTGACGCTTTAGCTCGGCGAGGCTCGGCCTTACATAGTTCACTAGCGGAAAACGTAAATATTCCTCTTGTTTGCTGTGAAGAGAAAAATCTTCTCGATTTTTCTCAATGAATCCAACCTTAGGTGGAGCAGTCTCACAAACTGTGTCATATCAAGAAAGATATGGCCTACTTACAACAACTCACGTTCTAACGATCTTGTATGCAGACCCAGGCGCGACATAGCCAGGATCACAGCAATATGCACCGGGCACTGGCCCATAGATGAACATGCAACAAAGCTAGGCATCCCCTACAACCCACACTGCCGTAGTTGTGTAGATCCGCAAGAAAAGGAAACTGTGGTTCATTTTCTTTGCGATTGCCCCGCCTTAGCAAATTACAGGATGACTTCCTTTGGGAAAGCCTTCCTCGATGACCCCAGCGAACTTTCAGAGAAGAAAATCAAAGATCTGATTATCTTTCTGAATACGACAAAATGGCTTTAGCAATGTTCCGCTAAAGTATAATAAAAGCCATATATTCTTCCGTACTAAATCCTTATTATTTTGACACGAGTAAATGGTTTCAAAACGGCGCACCCCAGCGCTAATTGAGTCGCGGGCCCAGGGCTGGCGACTACCATCTCTACCTTGTTGTAACAATAAACTTAATTTATTTTAAAATTTAAAAAGATTTAAGAAAGTTGCACTTCTAATGCGAAGATCAGTCTTGTTTTAATTTTAACTCAAAATTTAAAATTTCTTGGTCGTTAGAAGAGAGCAGTAGACTGCGGAGATGTTTTGAGTGTCTTGTTTTCTGTTCATATTATTGTTGTTTTTAAGGATGTGTAGACAGTTTCCAGAGTTTACCTTTTGGCAAAATATCTTTCCGTTTGCACAATTTCTACTTCCTCAAAATCTGGTTGATGGTTGGTTTGGACACAATGGTTCGCCAGTACTGTCTTAGCGGAGCGATTCTATTGCAAGTAGTTTTTGGCAATAAAAAGATGAGATTCAGAATGATATGTTTTTTATTTCATATAAAATGTTAAAAATATCTTTTTTGTTTCATATATAAAGCACGTTTAATATCATTTCTCCAATTTTCAATCGCCTATTTTTAAATTTCATGTTATGGCTTTCCCTCTTCCACAAATTTAAAGTTTGAGAAAAAAATATGGATGATTCTACAAACGATGGAATTTTCGGCAGCCCAGAAATATTTTAGGGTGACCTTATTTTATTTTGCTCAAAATATTCTTCAAAGTGTCTAATTCTCAGTCCCCTGACGTGTTTCCTTTGCCTTTTCGCCGTTCTCTTATTTCAGGTCTCATACTAAGATGAATCTCACCGAAGTTACGCCAAGTAATACATCTTTGCTAAGAATTAGATATTTATTTGTTTTTTTAAGTAAAGCCTTAATATATTTTTTGTGCAAAAACCGTGAAAAAACTCAGTCTCCTGGCCTCAGTCCCCTGGCTAATAAATGAACAAATGATATTTTATTCAGAAACCTGAGAAATTTTTGGTTATAAAGGGTGATTTTTTAAGAGCTTGAGAACTTTTTTAAAAAAAAAAACGCATAAAATTTGCAAAATCTCATCGATTCTTTATTTGAAACGTTAGATTGGTCCATGACATTTACTTTTTGAAGATAATTTAATTTAAATGTTGACCGCGGCTGCGTCTTAGGTGGTCCATTCGGAAAGTCCAATTTTGGGTAACTTTTTCGAGCATTTCGGCCGGAATAGCCCGAATTTCTTCGGAAATGTTGTCTTCCAAAGCTGGAAGCTGGCTTATTTGTGTAGACTTTAGACTTGACGTAGACCCACAAAAAATAGTCTAAAGGCGTCAAATCGCATGATCTTGGTGGCCAACTTACCGGTCCATTCCTTGAGATGAATTGTTCTCCGAAGTTTTCCCTCAAAATGGCCATAGAATCGCGAGCTGTGTGGCATGTAGCGCCATCTTGTTGAAACCACATGTCAACCAAGTTCAGTTCTTCCATTTTTGGCAACAAAAAGTTTGTTAGCATTGAACGATAGCGATCGCCATTCACCGTAACGTTGCGTCCAACAGCATCTTTGAAAAAATACGGTCCAATGATTCCACCAGCGTACAAACCACACCAAACAGTGCATTTTTCGGGATGCATGGGCACTGTACGCATTCGTGTGGTTGGTTTAATGTCCAATAAAGTAAACTGAGTGCGAAACTTGGTCACAATCGCATTAATTGTTTGCTCACTTGGTCGATTATGTAGACCATAAATCGGACGTAAAGCGCGAAACACATTTCGAACCGAACACTGATTTTGGTAATAAAATTCAATGATTTGCAAGCGTTGCTCGTTAGTAAGTCTATTCATGATGAAATGTCAAGGCATACTGAGCATCTTTCTCTTTGACACCATGTCTGAAATCCCGCGTGATCTGTCAAATACTAATGCATGAAAATCCTAACCTCAAAAAAATCACCCGTTATTAAACTTCGAACTTCATTGTGAATATTTTTAAAAAGAGTTTAATTTATTTTAAATTGATTCTAAATAGAAAAGAATAATTAATTATAACATATTATATTGTTTTAATAAACTGCTAAGTTATATGTATTTACCCTAAATTTGTATGTTTATGAAGAATAATTAAATTTAATTTCTAGATTTCAATGTGTACCCAAGAGAAAATACAAAAAAAAAAATAAAGATTTATTCAGTCCCCTAAAAAAAAACTCAGTCCCCTGAACATCCTTTTTCAAAAAATGTCCTTAAAATCATCATTTTTTTATGCATTCGTAAAAAAAATCGAACTCGAGATTTTGGTCAAAGTTGACATTACGATGATAGCGAAGACAAAAAAAAGTGGGTCTCGCAATTCTGTCTGTCTGTCTGTCTGTCGGTTTGACTACAGCCTAAACGGTTCGGCCGATTTTCTTCAAACTTGGTAGATATGGGTTTTAATTTTTTCCCCCCACACATTTTTTTCTTTTTTTTTTTAACACCAAAAATAATGGTACCTGCCATACGATTTTTTTTCGAAATTTTATAAATATTTTTTTTTCTCAAAAACTGCCCCCATCAATTTTTTAAAAAAAATTTGAAAAGAATTTTCCAAAATATTGTTATTTTTGGTAGCCCCCCTGGGTCCATTTTTTTTGTTTTTGATTTTCTCGAAAACGGTACAGACGATTTTGATCATTTTTTTTATGGTAAAGCTCCTCCACAGTTTGAATATTATTACATATTCAAATTTTCATTTTCTTATTTTTTGGATTTTTAAAAAAAAATTCAAAATTTTTTTTTGGAAACCCAATATTTCGAAAACCCCAAGATCGATTTCTTTCAAATAAATAAAAGTTTTTTAACATAATCTACAAGATTTGAGAAAAAAAAAATTGTTTTATCTAAAACTAACGTTACCTTCCATACAAATTTCAAAAAATGGTTTTCGAAAATCGTATTTTTCTCGAAAACGGTTCCGAGAATTTTGCTAAATTTTTTTTCTATTGATTAATTTTAACGATCTATAATTTAATAAAAAAGTTTGAAATCTATATATTACTGACTGTACCTACCATAGAACGATTTTTTCGAATTTTGAATTTCTCATTATCGGCATAACGGATTTTAATGAATCTTTTTATAAAGAAGCTCTTAAAAAGTTTAAAAAACATTACATTTCAAAACTTAAAAAAAAAATTTTTTTCAATTTTTAGAAAAAAAAGTCATTTTTTTTTTTGGAAAATTCGATATCTCAAGAACGGCTTAGTATTTTTTTTGGAAATTAGACTCTTATTCGTACAATAATAAAAACTTAAGATTGGCGTACCAAATTTTTTTCTTAAAAATGTTTTAAAAATTTTGTACATAAAAACTTATTTTTTTATGGAACCACTACAACGACTTATAATTTTTGTTCTTGCATAAATTTATATTTGCATAACATTCTGTTTTTATCTCTTACTACTAAAAGAATTTAAAAAATTCATTTTATCCTTATGAACAGTTTTCTTTAATAACATCCGTTTTTAAAATTCCTAGTCTATTACATAGGAGCAAGTTCGTGCGACCCAGTCGTGCATTTTAGTTTTGACTGGCCGCTTTCAACAACGCAAAGAAACGTTCTAATGATCAACTAGAACAACTCTTACGACTTTTTGCTTCCAAAAATGTCGTGCCGAAATTTGTAACATTTTATTTTATTTTTAAGCTGGTTTTGTTCTCTTTTCCCAACTTGACTGACTCAGACACTTTCTCAGCTATTCTCTTGAGTGTGACCTCCTGAACATCCATCTAGTGATTTAAATGTTTATCTCATTTTCCAACATTTGTTCTTAGGTGCTGTGGAGGCCTTATTGTTTGAAAAGGGAGAAAGGACCTGAAGAAAGTGCTTTCGCGTTTTCCATAGCATTAACTGTATTTTCAGCAGTATTGTTCCCAAACGCAGATGTACCCTGAATGCCTTCCGCAACAGTATAAATGCCAGTAATCTTTGCAATACTGTCTTCTATTGCTGAAATGGGCTACAAATTGCTGGGTCCACTTGAAATTGAACATTTTTATCTATGATAATTTTATCCATGTTTTTTTTTTTAAATTCGAAAATACTTTTACAAAAGAACAAAAGTACGTGTCATTGATATTAAAGTCAAGTCGTTCATTTTATTAAAATACATATTTGTAAAAATTTAAATTTACGGGGTGAATACGGTTTTTTAATTTTATGACGAAATCATCAATTTGACTCGAAAAAAGTTTATGAAGATACTTTAGCCTATATCTACAATTTTCTTATAATGTTTTTATAGTATTTTTGGTAGGGTTACAGAGAATGTCAAAAATTGACTTCAGATTTGTCATATGGTCTGAAGAGTATTCACCTGTCCGCTCACCATTTTTCCCGTTTTGTTATTCTCTATACTATATTACCACCAAAACAAAAAATGAGATTTGTGCTTCCTCCTCAAGCTATCGTTAAATTGCTCTTACGTTACTTCCTTCCAAGGTTATGGATACGCTGATAAATTATAAAGCCCAAGAAATATCTTGAAGAAAGAATGCTTCGCAATGACTGGCAGTATGACTTTCGTAGAAATAGGTCCACCGGTAATCTAACCAAACAGTGAAACAAATCCTTATATCGTTTTTGAGAAAGTAAGTTATTGCACTTGATATTTTAGAAGCATTTATGTTAATAGAATTTGGAATCAAGCTTATCTTATCTTATTGACTTTAATATCAATGAAACTCTTATTCCTTGGATTAAAAATTACCTTCTGGATCGTTCAATACATGTTGTATTGGACGGTTTCAAGTCTGACCTTCACAAAATAAATACTGATGTTCCACATGACTTCGCTTTGTCTCCAACTCTCTTCCCCGTTTTTATAAAAAATGATCTCTTGTCTAAAACTTATAATCCATTTTATTGTTTTGCCGACGAATATACTCTCAACTTTTTATACTCGTTCTCAAATTCGCGTCCATCTCCTTCGGAAGTGTAATTACAACGGTATCGTCTGATTAGCTCTTTAAACTCCGATCTCTACAGCAGTGTTAAATTGGGTATAAGAAATCGTGTCGAGTTAAATGCTTCGAAAACTCATTGCAGTCTATTGTCGTTGAAGTAAAATGTACCCCTTATGCCATTGTCCTTGAATGTCACTTCCATCGAAGAAACCGAAAAGCTGTCAGTACTCGATATGTGTGTCAACGACGATCTTCGTTGGAATGACCCATTTTAAAGACCGCCAAAAATGCTTAAGATTTCTATATCGGTTTAAGAACTTTTTCACCTCCCCTGATCTGGCTACCATTTATAAGGCGTATATACGTCCAAAACTCGAGTATATCTCACATCTGTGGGCAGGTGCAGCACAAACTTCTTCCCATTTATTGGATAGAATTCAGAACAGAGCACTATAAATGATGGGAAACAGAACTATCATGGATTCTGAACACCGTCGAAGTGGTTAATGTCTTTTTTCTTATTCTATCGCTTCTTTAAAAAGCAATGTTCACTCAAAGTTTCGCTAGGAATGCCCATCTGTTCACCATCGAGCCTAATTTTGGACTTAAAGTCAAATACAGAAAATCGTTTTTTATTCGCGCAACATGATTATAGAATAATTTATTCAGCACAGTTTCCCCTTTTCATTTGAATCTGCAAGCATTTAAGACCAATGTTCATCGACCCCTGCTTTCCCTCCCCCATAATTTCCCCATCGCTCATGCTATGTTTATGTTGAACATTATAAGGGTCTCACAATAAATCCTTGAGCGCGTGTGAATTACTAAAAAAAAAATCTAAAAATTTTCTGCAAATTTTGTATAACTTCCTGGGGTAAACTATTTGAGCTTATCCAGGTAGATGTCATACAAAAAGTTCTCGAAAACGGCTCTAAGTATTTTGATTATACTTTCTAGATACCTGTGTGCTGTGTCTAATTATTTTAATTTTGGAATAGTCCAGTACATTTTGTTTTAAATTCGATCAATTATGTAAGTTTCAGCCTTCTTAAAAAATTGAAAATAAGAAAAGTAAGGTAAACAAATTTAAGCTAATTTCGACTTTAAATGTTTTTACGGTTGTTAGGCATTATGTAACGTTTCTTCAGATTACGCTGTTAACCCAAAAAAAAACATAAAATAATTAATTTGGGCTTTTTTTATAATAGAGAATACTACAATTTTATATATTAATAGAAATTCAACATTAAACTTATGGCATTTCAATGTCAAAAAATGAGTCAAAATTTCCATTTGTGCAGCGATTTAAACTAGAAACCTTCAGAGAGAAAAACAAGCAAACTGACATTATTTAAAAAATAAGGTCAATAATCTTTTTGAAACTTAATTTTTCATTTTCTCAAAATCATCAATCAAAAATTTGAGCAAAATACCTGCATAATCCTATTTGCATCGTGACGGTTTGTCCAACTGGACAATCTTTGTCGGGATAGCTTTCTCGATGACAACATAAAAATATAAATTTCATCTTTTTCTTAATATAGTAATACCGATGCGTATCGATGCCTAGTAATAGCTTTTCTGAAAATGTTTGTGCGTTTTACCGAGAATTGGCTAGAAATTCTGTTGAACACTTTTACTTTGAGCCTCACTTTTTTATATTTATCGTGCCGGCTTTCGGTTTATCGTAAGTCCACTTTAACAAGTTCTGAACTTTTCTGTGAAATATAACTACGTACATTTGCACAAAAGTTATTTACCAATAAATGCAGAATTCGTTTCTTAATAAAATTACCTCAAAATAACAATTTCGTCAAAGATTGAACTAAGTACCTTACGCCTTTAATCGACGACGTATTGACTTATTTCCTATAACAACTGAAACAAATATTCAAAATTCATTTTAAAATAAATTATTTTAAAGTTGCATAAGCTAAACCAAAAATCTAAAATTGACAAAGCTGTTAAATCCATCTGTAAAAATATTTTATAAAATAACATAAGAGACCCCACTCAACTTATTTTCTTGAGAGCAAGACAAAATGAAGCAAACATAAATTATGGATAAAATATTTGCGCGCAAAATATGCGGCCATGAAATAGTATTTTGCGAGCATGGCGAGACTGTGGCAGCACGTGGTAACTTAAATGTTGAGTTTTTTTTATATTTTTAAATACATGTATAGTGCTGTGGAAAAAATTGTGGAATATTTAGGAAAATAGAAAAATTGGTTTCACCAGCGCATAAGCACTCGGTTAGAGAACAAATGTTGATAAATCAATGGAAAACGGAAAGGAAAACTGGGCTACGAGTTGTGGAGTAGCCCGACTCAATGGCCAAACATTCGCGCTCTCATCCAGTGCTACAGATCTTGATGTTATTCTCGAACCTTAATTAAACTGGAAACTAAATATTGAAGAAATGTTTAAGAACGAAAACTTTCGTTTAAAACTGGAGTCTCCAAGCGAAGATGATGTTGTGGACGCACACCAGCCGTGTAAGGACCGATCCTCACATACGGTTAAATTGTGTGGTGGACCCTTGCTGACCAAAGCACACAAAATCGATAAACTCAAGAAGGCACAAAGAACTGCTAGCGTTGGCACCACAAGTGCTAAGGTCTTGCCCCACTGATGCCTTAAGCGTTTTTCAAAAATAAGTTTTGATATGCAATGTTTTTTAAAACTTTTTGGAAGCTTCTGAATAAAAAATTTCATTAAAAACAGTAAATTCCGATAATGAAAAATTCAAAATTCGAAAAAATGATTCTATGCCTGGGAATAAAACCTCCGGTATGAAAGTTACACGTATTGATTTTATTTTTTTCAAATACAATTTGATTTGAGATTTTAAGTTTATCTTTTACCTGAAGTTATTCATGTTAAATAGATAAAGTTTTTCGGAACTTACCGCGTTTACTTACTTAAAAATAATTATAATTTCTTTAACCCGACATTTCGAACAAGTTTCATTATTCGTAGGCACGGAATGAGGTGTTGATGACTGAGTCCCTTGATCGATAAAGTTTAAGACTGTCATCCTGATTGAAATTTTGATGGCGCTTGACTTCAATCGCCTCGCGTATCAAATGAGGTATAAAGTATGTTTCCTGAGCTAAAACCTTTGCTTGTTCAAAATGAATCCAGTGCTATTCATCTGGACTGGCCAAAATATGCTCGGAAATTACCAACTTTTCCCGCAGTTCTACAAGGGACTGCATAATCGCCCGGTTTTTGGAGAGGAAAGTGGTCATTTGGTGACTGGAGGTAGTTTTTAACCTTTCTGGGTTGTATAAATATAGATTTTATTCCATATCTTTTCAAAACTTTATATTATGTCGTACTCTTGAGGTATGGTAGGAAAGCTTTTTTATCCAGATTGCTCTTGTCCATTTCCTGCGACACAACTGGCTTCCACGTTTTTTTGCTTTTGGGAATAGTCATTTGCTCTCAGAACATTGTTAACCAGATTCATCTTAGCCGTCAGATGGTTATCGTTGCTGTCGCATATTATCTAGGCGGTTCCTTATATCTAAGTTACTTGGATGTTGAAAAAGCTCTTGGTGAACTGAATCCGGATAAACAACCCGGCCGCGATGGTGTTTCTCCAATCGTGCTAAAAACAAGCGCTAGTGCCTTTTTTGAACCTTTAACTCTGCTTTTTAATGAGTCACTTAATATGGCCCTCTTTTATATTTATATTTATATTCATAAATCTGAATCAAAGCAAGTTGTCAATAACTATCGTCCAATAAGTAAGCTTTCAATGATTTTTTAACTTTTTAAAACACTGTTTGTAGAAGGTTGACTAGCACAAATCTTTCAATTTTATGAAACCAGATAACTCGTCATCTTGAGGATGGTTATCAATGTGATGTCATCTATACTGATTTTTCCAAGGGTAAAGTTAATCATGCAATTTAATAAAGAAACTTTCTGTTCTCGGTTTTCATTCAAATGTATTGAAATGGTTTGGTAATTTACAATCTGATAGCATTGCTGTTACTTTTAGCGTACCTCAAGGGAGGCACTTAGGACCACTGCTTTTTCTGCTCCTTATAAATGATATACCTGATACAGTAAACATTCAACCTGTCTTATATTCGCGGACGTTATAAAATTGTTTCGTTGCATTAAGTCCCCTATTGATTGTATTTTACTTCAGAATGACCTAAACTTTTTAGCGGAAAAAGGTCTTGGAGTTATCTTCGACCCAAAGCTAATTTTCTCCCTTCATATTGGATTCTTTACACTAAACTCTAAAGAATTTTCCTACCCATACACTCATAGAGCATTATACGGATGTAAGACATGGTTCTCGAGTATTGTTGTGTGATATGGAATTCGTACTATATAATGTAATCTCATCAGATTGAATGTAAGCTACTGGGTCTTCAAACCTTATCATAGAGTAAATTATGGACTCAATGAACCGATCACTCGGTGCATTAAACAAGCTAACTTGATTCGTAATCATATTGATTTTACCGACAACATTCAAAAAACTATTCAAAAATTTTGTTTAGCATTTTTTTTTTCATCAAACAGAGTACAAACTCTTATAGAATAATTACAATAGCTGTGTTTTATTTTCCCCGAGATATGATCCAGATTGGATCTTCATTCAAAATTACATGTATAACAAAAACAACGCAAGGCCCTGTTTTGTTTGTATTTGTTGTTTAACATGTTATTTTGAAAACAAAATCCAATCCGGATCAGATCTCGGGGAAAATAAAAAACAACTAATATTGATTTTTTTTTTTTTTTTTTTACACTATCAGAATTTGTCGAAGAAGGCTTATAGCAAGCTCCATCTTTCGACCAATGGTTTGCCAACACAGAGAACTGTGTTATACCACCGGCTCATCATTTAGTGCAGTGTTAGTTGTTAGTAGGCAAACTCTATTACAATTAACACTGACACAAGAAAACAGGAAAAATAAACAAATAATATTACGTAAGAACAAAACAATAACAACATGAAACAAAGAACATTTAGGAGCGTGGACCACTGGTTTTGAGAAGTTTTTTTAATTTACATTTATTTATTTTAAAATCAAAAATATTTGAATTCCCATTTACAAGTCTACCCATACGTTTCAAGGGCTCATGAATGCCATAGTTGGTCCTATGTGTTGGGACCTTAATCATATCGAGGCCTCGAAGATTATAACCTCCTCCCCGATAATTAAAATAAACCGAACATAAAAGATCTGGTGCATCTGTGACGCCTGTTATTAATTGGTGGAAAAATACCAAATCATTGTTTGTTCTTCTTTGTTCCAAAGTTTGCATCTGAAGAATAGATAATAATCGTTGGTCATAAGAGAAGACATACGAAGGATCACTCCATTGAAGTCCTTTCAAGGCAAAACGAGTAAAGTTTCTTTGCACGTATTCTAATCTCTCAATATGAATATCATAAAGAGGAGTCCAAACCTGCGATGCATACTCAAGATGGGGACGCACCAAGGAGTGACATTGGGATCAACAAATTCTTTAGACCACCGCGTAATAAACCCTAACATTGAATTGGCCTTATTCACGATTTTATTAATATGAGCAGAAAAATCTAAATTGGGTGTAAAAAGAACTCCAAGGTCCCTTACAGTCATAACACGAGTTAAAATGTGCCGTGAGATAACATATTCATGAGAGTAAGGAGAACGTTTTTTAGAAAAAGTCTAGTTTGACATTTTGTCGGGTTAAGGTTCAAACTGTTCTTTTCAAACCACAAGGCAAAATGGTTAATATCATTTTGCAGTAAAGCCCGATCATTTGAAGATACTATATTTTTATAAATCTTCATATCATCTGCAAAGATTAGAATTTCGCTATTGCGAACACACAGAGGAGCATCATTATCATTATTATCATCATTGGGGGTGGCCGTGGCGCGATGGATGTGTGCTCGCCTGTGAATCCCATGATCACAGGTTCGATCCCTGCCGTCGTCTATGTCGTTTTAATTCCATTAAAAACCTTCTAAAAAATTGTCATCAATGGGTTGCTGGTTTACTCATTACATGTTGTTCAGGCATAACACTAACAACATGTAATTGAGTTAAATTAGTATGCTCAACAAGGATGAACACGAATAAAATAATGTGAATTATAAGCGACATAGAAATAAGACACGGCATTCTCCGCTTTAGTTCAGCCGCCATCCATGGAGATAAAATATCTGAGACAACAAAATTCAGTCTCAGAACATCGTGCCACACATCTTTCCTATCCTTCTTTCTCTTCGGTAACTTCACGCCCGCGCTGTGTTGAAACATTTAAAGGGTAATCATAATCCCTTGAGCGCGGGTAGATTATAAAAAAAAAAAAAAAAAAAAAGAGTAGTGGTCCCAGATGGCTTTCCTGCGGATCACCTGATTTGGCAATAAACTCTCTTGAGTATGAATTTCTGAATTTGACTTGATATAACCTATCTTCAAGATATGACGATATCCACTTGATGAAAGGTGGTGGAAATCCGTATGAGTGAAGTTTAAACTTGATAATCTCATGAGACAGTTGATCAAAAGCTTTCGAGAAGTCAGTGTATACACAATCAACTTCTTGACAACTTTCTAGAGAGTTTAAACATTTATTCAAAAAGACAACAAGATTAGTAACAGTAGAACGTTTTTGCATAAAACCATGTTGTTGGTTACAGATAATAGTTTTACATATAAATGTCAAACTGTCACATACAACTTGTTCGAACAACATCGGAATGCAAGAAAGTTTGGAAATTGGTCTATAGTTGGTAATATTGGCTTTATCTCCCTTTTTAAATATATTAAATAGATAATATAAAATATATTTAGTTAATTTTAGAAAGCAATCATAGCTGTTTAATAATTTACAACGGTGGATAAATAAATAAATAAACATAAATAGAAAATGAAAACATAAATAAAAGTAAAAAACAATCTCAATTTAGTGGTTTATTAAGCAAAACAATCATCTTTTTTTTTTAGTCTACACATATGTATGTATTATCAAAATATGTCTATCTCACCAATTACAGAATTTTTTTCGCTTATGCATCGTACAAATGGTTCATTACCTAAATAATTTCTCCTATACACATTTTCACGAAAATGAAAATTTGAACGGAGCCTTCTCAAAGAAGCAAAAAAATGTATACGCTCTAAAAGTTGAGCACAATTAACATGGTTACTGATAAGGTCTTTAATAAACATTACACTAAATATTTGCGTCTTGAATCGAGCGTTTGAAAATTGCAAAGCAGACATCTAGTTGTTGAGTATGCTTCAAATTCAAATTGAAAAAAATAGGAACTTGCTAATTCGTTTTTGAACTCTCTCAATTCTTATAGTTTGTGTCGCATAAAAGGGATTCCAAATTATATAACAATATGCAAGAAGCGATCTCACTTGCGAAATATATAAAATTTTGATGGTAAAAGGATCTGTGAAATCTTTTGTATTTCTTCGTATAAGTCCTAGTAATCTGTTTGCTTTATTAGCAATGCATACAATATGACTTGAAAAAGAAAACTGAGTGTCTAAAATAATACCCTTACTTACTTACTTAACCGGCTCCCGATCCATGGAGTGTCTCTGCCTGAGTTATTGCGGTCTTCCATCGGTTGCGATCCCTCGCGAGCTCCCTCCAGTCGTCGGGACCAAGCGCTCTTGCGTCTTTAACCGCCTGTTCCCTGTAGCGGAGGTTCGGTCTTCCTCGTCGTCTCGAACCTGGGGGCTGGGATTCGAAGATTTTCTTGGCTGGAGCGTTGTTGTCCATTCGTTCGATGTGACCGAGCCAGTGTAGTCGACGTGTTTTGGCTTTTTTTACTACATCCACATCTTGGTACAGCTCGTATAATTCACGATTGAATCTTCTCCTCCATTCGCCCTCTTCGCATATAGGACCAAATATCCGCCGAAGAATTTTTCTCTCGAAAGTACCCAGTATCAATTCCCCTTTTTTACTTATCGTCCAGCACTCGGCGCCGTAGAGTAGAACTGGTAAAATTAGCGTTTTGTATAGCGTCTACTTTGTCTTTCGAGAAAGGAGTTTTGAACCCATTTGTTTGGCCAAACCGAAGTAGCAACGGTTTGCTAGGGTAATTCTTCGTCGAATTTCCACTAAGGTGTCATTCGTGGGATTGATGTTCGTTCCGAGGTATGTGAACTCCTTGACTACCTCGAAATTACTGCTACCAACAGTGACGTTTTGTCCTAGGCGATGGACAGATGCGGCTTTGTTTGTTGATAGCATATACTTTGTTTTGTCCTCATTAACTTCAAGACCAACGCGTTTCGCCTGTTCATCAATAGCTGTGAACGCTTCTAGCACAGCTCGCTTGGAGCGGCCGATGATATCGATGTCGTCCGCATATCCAAGCAGTTGTTAAGACCTGTTGAAAATAATGCCTTCCAGGTTAACACCACTCTTGTGCACTATCTGCTCCAGGACTAGGTTGAAGAAATCACATGATGGCGCATCTCCTTGTCTGAACCCTGTGCACGTCTGGAATAGCTCGGATGAGCTGTTACCCATTTGCACGTTGCACCGCGTATTTTGTAACGTCATGCGGCATAGCTGGATCAGTTTTTTCGGGATCCCGAGTTCCGACATTGCCAATAGAAGCTCTTGGCGACTTATGCTATCATATGCGGCTTTAAAGTCGATGAAAAGATGGTGGGTCTCGACTTGAAATTCGTTTGTCTTTAGGGGGCAATGCCCTACCTTAAAAATCAACTATCATATCGTAATGCCACTGATTCAAAAACTGGTTTTCCAAAACACGAAAAATCCATTTACCATTACCAAGCTATTGCGATGTGGCAGGATAAATTAAATAGAGTTTCTAGAACTAGCAGTGTTGAAACGTTGATACATCAAATAGCTTTAGAGAGACATAGGTACTACGTTAAGTCTATTATTGAGGTTATACAATCTGTCAAAGAATTAGCTTTGTGTGGAAATTATATTTTGGAGGAAGAAAAAGAACAAGGATTATTTCAGAATTTGTTTGAATACACCTGCATGAAAGATCCAAATATAAAAGAGTCTCTTACTCATATACACACATTGCAACATATCGTTCACCTGAAATTCAAAATCAAATAATTCAAGCAATGATTATAGCAGTACGAAGTTCCATTGTTAAAGATATTAATGAATCGGACCTAAACTGGTTTACTATAATGGAAGATGGTACGAGAGATAAAAATAACCGCCAAAAAATATTGCAATAGCAATAGCTACGTTAAAGATAGAATTGTCAATGAGTCGTTGCTGACAGTTACTACTACTGAAAATCTAGATGCAGCCAATTTTACGGAATTAACGTTGAATAACATAACCAGAATAGAACATAAATTGGGCCGAAAAATCACTTACGTAACTTCTTTAACCATCGCTTGCATTTGGTAATCATTAGGGATATCCCGGAAATGACTTTCATTCGTCAATGCATCATGTAACACGAATTTTTTCAGCATGGAAAAATAGCTGAATAGTATGGTGGAAAAAGGATTTCCCGGCTCTTAGAACAGAGTTGGTCAGAACACTTGGCCGTAACAAAAGTTGTACATGATAATTATTCATTGATTTTGATGACTTTGGATGAAGTTAGAAAAGACAAATTTAAGGGTGATGACGTCGCCAAGAGTGTGGACATTAAAAAAGTGATGCTCAATTTGGAATTCCGAATGGCATTGATTGTGGCCAAAAAAATATTATCCATGCCCCAGCGTTCAGAAGCAGCTTTACAATCCCGAAGCGCAGGATTGAAAAACGCCATAACAATCATTAAACTCACCCAAAATAATATAAGGAAACTTAGATCAGAAATGTATCATCAAATTTTGGAAGAAGCAAAGTCTATATGACAATGACAAGCGGCGATTCCGAAAATACGACTCATACCCAAAAGAGACATTATCAAAAAATCAAATCGGATGGATGACTACTTGGTATATGACCCTTCCTGTTCTTCTGCGAGACAAAATATAGAACATCAGAACGCTCAGCCATTTAAGTCTATTTCGAATCGTTGCACAGTGGGTACCTCCATAGGCCAAAAATAAAAAAAATGAATGTGAGCAATCAAGAATTCAAAGAGTCAATAACGTTCTTCAAACTCCCGTTAAACCAAAACTAAAAAAAATTTCACGCGTTACTCTTTCTTCATTCTTTTATAGACATTCAAAGTTATAAAAACATACAATTTGCTTATCGGTGCAGTTTTTTGATAGTGAACTTTTAAAAGTATGATAACTTGTATTAAAAGAGTTTGAACAATATTTTATTGTAATGGATATTAAACGACAAGGTAAGTACTTTCTAAAAACCATACATTTTATTGTTAAATACCTTCAAGTCCAATTGTATGGGTCTCTGAAGCAGAGCATTTTTTATAGTATTTTTTATAGATTTATTTACGGTAAATTAGAGATTTAGTAGGTTTCCCTTCGAGCTCCTTCTATGAATTTGGTATTTAAGTGTAGAATATTGTCCTACCTTTCGAAATAATTTTGTGATTTTTTCCCCTTTTTTCCCCTTTAGAAGTTATAACAGTTTTAGTAGACATCATTACGATAAAATTACTGAAACAAAAAATAACAAAATATTTTGTATGTACATATGAACTATTTTATCTTTGGTAGGTAATGATTATGAATGCTGTTTCTCACGGCGTTTCTTATTTGGCAAATGGCTAGAAATCCGTGAAAATAACTCTACGTGTGTAACCCAAGCCAACCAAATACTTGAAGGCATCAAATGCAGTTGGTTTGATGAAGGCGAAGAAGACGTGAAATTTGAACCTCTCTATTACCGAATTCTTATGGTTTGCAATAAGTTAACGGAATTTTGGAAAAAAAGTTAAGCCAGAAAAAATTGTTTGATAAGATCTCATTCCGCATGGCTCGATAAATCTGAGATCGTTTCACTAAGCGTTGGTGAAGAAAATAATGCAAGTACGAGTGCGAGTGCTTCACAGCTTCACTTTTCAGGAATGTTCTGCTCGTACTAAGCGAAGACGTTTGGCAGAATTATCAATGACTGATGATTCTATAGCCACAGCTTTACGTGAAACATAAACAAATTCGGATATAGAAGATGAAAAATCTTTGCCTGTAACTTGTTCTGAAGTATTATCTCTTTTCGTTGAAGCGAAGTTAACAAAAAATCAATACTTACTTATTCAAAACTTTGTCAACACAAAAATTTAAAAAAAATGGGTTGCCCAGCTACAAAGCTATTCAGAAGGAAAAGGAGAGCTGTTATCCAGAAGCCGACAAACTAACAGTAACGGAAACAAGTGCTGAAGTAGATTTACAAGCTTTACTTGACCACACAGCAACTAGATTATTAATTTCTGAGAAAGATGTTCTAAAAACACTCAGCAAAGAATCCTATAAAAGTCTTCATTTAGAAGGTAAATGGGGATTTGATGGAAGTACTGGGCAAAGCGAGTACAAGCAGAATTTTCGTGAATCTGACGCGAAAGACTGTGACTTATTTGTCACATCTTACGTGCCATTGCAGCTTCAGTTAAAAAAGGATACGGAAGAGATAATTATTTGGAAAAATCCTCGATCGGCTTCAACACGATACTGTCGTCCAATGAGGTTTCAGTTTAAAAAAGAAACTGCTGCTGTATCTGTGTCTGAAGAACAGTACTTTTTAGAAAAAATTAATTCGTTGCAACCCTTAACTGTAATGATCGCTGATGTTGAATGGTCAGTCAACTACAGTTTACATTTAACTATGGTGGACGGTAAAGTTTGTAACGCGCTGAACGACTCCACATCATTGAAATGTTACATATGTGGAGCTACACCCAAGGAAATGAATAACATTGATCTGTGCCTTCTAAAGGTGGTCAATACAAATAGTTTTTCTTTTGGCTTGTCTCCACTTCACGCATGGATAAGGTTTTTCGAGTTTTTTGTACACATTTCGTACAGATTTACATTTAAGAAATGGCAGGTAAGAGGTGACGATAAATTTGAATTCGAAAATAAAAAGAAAAGTGTTCAAGCTCAGTTCCGAGAAAAACTAGGATTAATTGTGGACAGACCGAAACCAGGCGGAAGTGGTTCCTCAAATGATGGCAATACAGCTAGAATATTTTTTAAAAATCCTAAAATTGCGGCTGAAATAACCGGGATCGACCAAACGTTAATAGACAGATGTGCCACAATTTTACAAGTGTTAAACTCTGGGTTTAACATCGAAGCCGATAAATTCAAAGTTTTTGCTTTGGAGACAGGTGAGCAGATAATAAAAACCTATCCATGTTATTATTTACCCGCTTCGGTTCACAAGTTGTTGTTACATGGTGCAATGGTCATTGACCATCATGGCCTTATTTCTATAGGCGATTTGAGTGAGGAAGCCGCAGAGTCCCGAAACAAGGATATAAAAAATTACAGACTCCATCACATGAGAAAAATGTCTCGCATTGTCACAAATAACGACCTTTTCAAAAGACTTCTATTAACTTCCGATCCATTAATATCAAATTTAAGAAAATTACCTAATAAAAAAATATCATTATTATCTAAATCTGCATTAGAGCTAATAAAAATTTAATTTTATTAATATTTTATGTTTTTTTTCTATAATTATGCACAAATAAACAAACTAAAAGAATAACATCAGCGTTTCTTAAGAAAAAAAACAAGCAAATATTTTTGGCCGCACTTTGTATGGGCGGGTACCCACTGTGCGTTGGACATACTTATTGCTAAATTACAAAAGAGATTTTCGGACAGGGACGAACCACTAAATTCAGTAGCAAGTATAGATGAGTTGGATGTAGACAAAATGGGACCGTTGAAAAACTTAAGAAAGTGTGAGAAAACAGAACTATTTGTAAAATGTACATACAGTTTCACCAAGCCACTTTGAAGGCCAATAAACGAATCAAAACAGATAAATTTATCAGGTCAACAAACTTTCAGACTTTTAGCGAAAACCCATTAAATTGCAATTTGGTGCAACTATGGCCATAAGTTACTGCAAGAAAATCAAATATTTAACGTTACTTCATTCAAAGCTGCAGCTCCAAGTCTTTTTGATTGCTCCTCTTTTTATGATAATAAATAAATACATACTTTTAAATATGTCATAACAAAATTACAAAATTACTAATTACCTCTGTGAGCACCATAAGATGTAGCACTGCTGTGTGCGAGTTTACGTTTTCAACTTTGACTGCAATCAATAGGCCTCAAAGTCTATCAATGAGTCACGAAAGAAAGGCAAGCCTGGTATTTCTGGCCTTTGAAAAGAAAAGAACCAAGTCATTTGATCTGGACGAAGTCCTTCGTATTTTTAATATATGGCGATTCCAAAAATTCAGTTATTTTAATGAAAGCACTTTGTATTGTTGTCTATGTAGATATATTCTGAATATAATATATTAAGAGAAATAATATTATAAACCATTATATAAATGAATGTTTAGCACTTATCTATCACCCCCTCTCCACAATTGATTAGCACATTTACCAGATCAGATCATATTTCATATCAAGTAAAATTTTTACTTCCGCCCTACATGTTATCACCGATGCCCTACCTTGAATTCAACTCTAGCTACGGCCCTGCTCTAAGTGCTTATCATCAGAATTATGTTTCCAGCTTATGTGTCCTAGATTGAAATCACCTACGATTAAGACATGATCGGCTGAATTCGGTTTTTTTTTTTTTTTTTAAAGAACATTTATTTAAATGTATGTTTTAAATATCGTTTGAGCTTCCTAGAGGAATTTTGTTTACACTAACGTGTAAATTATAATTGAATCGGTCATTTCAAAAACCTCATAAGTCATTCATGATGAGTTTTAAACTACTTTTTTATGCTTAATTAAGTAATTTAGTGGTAAAAAAATTAAAAAGCGAAAAAAATTCACAATTTATTAATAAAAATAATGAAAAGAAAAAACTAAAAAACTGTTCTTGACTCAAGTTGTTTTAGCAAGGACTGGGGTAAGTGGTATATAATTTAACCAAAACAATGGTAGTAATCATATTTTGTATTGCTTATTATTGAAAATTACACTTAAGAATAACGTTTTGTCATGTTTTAATATCTTTAAGGTACATAGATTGATTATCTTCAACATTTTCTTATTGATGGGCACTTTTAAAACATAAGCCTTGGCTGATAGTTCAGTTTTTAGCAGTATGACTATATTTTCTAAATTTCGAATGAGATGAACGTGAATTTGGCAGACGAGACGGATGAGTTTGAAAAGCTGAGATAGACAATGACGTGCAAAAGATCATTCAGTTTCAGAGATCATTCATAAAAATGAGAAAAAAAGTCCGAAACTAAACGGAGGCCTTGGGTACCCCAGCATTTATTTTGTGAAGATCCGATTTGAAACCTTCCAAAACAGAATTTATTGAACAATCCAGTAGAAAATTTCTAATCCAACGAATAAGGGCTTCATTAATACCAAACTCACGTATTTTCGATATAATAGCTTGATGTCAAAATCTTTCAAATGCCTTAGAAATATCAAGTTTAATGATCTTACTTCGACATATGATTCTACTCTTCTGCAACTTGATATCGACAGTTCCTCGGTTTTTCAAATCTCTTAGATAATTAGTTTATGCTTGTCTCTTTATTTTAAAATTTGTTATAACATTTCATTAAAAAGTATACTTTAAGGAATTACACGTTCTCTTCTTTTTCGGCGCACCATCACTCTCTGTTTCACTTGAAGTCATTTTTAAAACTAAAATTACTTTTCGCAGAAAACAGTTGTGTGAAAGATGCAAATATGACATTAATGACGGTTGTTATAAAATTGAAGATTTGAATATTGTTGAACCAATCAAAGCAAAGCAAATTTAAAAAAACTCAGTCATAAAACTACTCCGGACTCCGGCCATTGTAGTGCATGCAAAAACCTCTTGACTAATGTTGTTTATGCAATGAACGTCTTTCCCACGGTATTATTTGAAGAGGAAGCAATGTACAGACTTTAAGGAACCATTTTTGAAATGTCCGATTCAATTTATATTGAAAGTCTTAATCCTGGCGGTTAGTCATTATGTAATTTCAGAAGTCTATACGATTGCATATTATTATTTACTTATTTTATATGTTCTGCTTGCTGAGAAATAAATAATAAATAAATAATTAGAAGATCCGTTTTGAAATTAGCAAAACAGTTAAACAAAGGTTAGCAACTAAACAACTGCTTTAACTTTGAAGCCTGTTTTATTACTTAAACGATTAGAGTTAAATAACACATTTAACCACACTGAATTTAAATTGATACTTTTGATAAATGTTCCTTGTGGAATCTTACGGATGTGTGTACCTTTAAGTTTCGACCTTTTAAATCGTGAACGTCATTGGCTTTCATAACGTAAGCTTAACTATTACTCTTGACTTTAAATTGCTTGATTTAAATTCGTTTACGTTATCAAGTGATAAACTAGTTATATTGGGACAACAAAATTCAAGCAAATTTAATAAATTTCTAATTGAAAAAAAACCACCAGACAATTTCGCACAACACTTTTATAACAAAAAGAGTCACAATTAATTATTATTTTCCATTCAGCTGATTAAATAATTCCTATATATTGGCGCCAAAAGTCAAATATTATAGCAACTGCCGCTCGTTGTAAGAATGAATTTTGTTCGATACTGCGATTTCTATTTTTGGCTTAAATCCGAGATTTGTCATTTACATTTCCTTCTGTTGCCAAAATATTGATCAACGCACTTAGTTGGAAGATGTTTTACTTTTCTTATTTCATTTCATAATGAACAACAACAATGATGAAGAGATCAAATTTACGCGTTAAATTCCTAATTAGATCCCATTTTTACACGCTCAAGGATAAAACTCTTAAAGAACGAAATAAATCACTTCCGCGAACCTATTTATAGCTAGGCCCAAAGTGATTTAAATATCTAACATGAGCTTTATGGCTCAACATTCGTTAGAAGAGGTATATTCTCGTACGTACTTGTTCTATGGGTTGGTAGGTACCAGAAATCTTGTGTTTATAAGACGAAATCTTTTTCGGGATCACCTTGCGTGCTAGACTTCTTTTTGTTGTCTAAAAATAATACATTCAATTTTTTCAAAACACTTTCATTTACATATGCACGTTTGTGTACAGACGTAAATTAGATAAAGATACCTTGAGAAGGCTTTTTGCCAATAAGAATCAAATGTAAAACCAACTGCGTAGAATTATAATAATATTTAGAAACAAAAAAAATACGCGCCAAATTCGTAGATCCAAGTAAAAAATCATTTTTAATCTAGGAAATTCCTTTTTTACCAAATAATTATATTTTTAGACAATTTCCCAATTATGCGTTAGAAATAAAGTGCAAGTTTTCGAAGAATAAATTTTTAATTTTGTTCTTGATTAAATTGAAAAGCATGTTAGCAGATGCAATCGAGAAGCTTTTCACGGCAAGATAGAAATCAAGGCCGCACGAGCGCACTTTTGGCGTGCGTCGTCGTCGCTAGCAGTTGTGTATCAAAATTGCGTTTTCGAAAAAGATACTGAACGTTTCGTCTATTTGTACAGGGTGATCACCAAAATTTAGATTCTTAGATT
Organism: Chrysotoxum bicinctum; assembly: GCA_911387755.1. Lineage (NCBI taxonomy): Eukaryota > Metazoa > Arthropoda > Insecta > Diptera > Syrphidae > Chrysotoxum > Chrysotoxum bicinctum. The sequence continues at coordinate 95,811,732 of OU426989.1, read as the reverse complement.
ATTTTTTATTTTTCATTTTGTTTTATATACAATTTGACTTAAAACTAACTTATCACCAAATTAAATCATGTTGGCTCAACAATTCATGATTTTTTCATAATTTTGATGAAGTACTGGCTGTTGTTCTTCTCGTAAAAGAGTGCGTCGTCGCTGTTATGGATGATTTCTTCAAATTGTTCATCAGTGATGGCTCGAGCGCATAGATACATATCACTAGGTTCTAGTTCATGCTGGAGGAGTTGTTGCACTTCTGATTTGGGATGATCTTCCAGGTTCCTCATGAACTTTCCCGAGAGCTGCAGCAAATACTGAGCCAGTGGTATTTTTATTTTTTCTTCCTCGTACAGCTTCTTAGTTGTTATGTATTTCTTCGTCAGTGGGTAACTGTGCTGTCCAGTACAAATGTGGAGCATCTTCATTGCTGTAGGTGATATAGTAAACCAGATGGAAGAGGCGTAGGTCAGAACGGGTCGGATAAGTTGTTTGTACACAAGCAGCTTGGTCTTCTTACTTAGCCTATTTCGCCTCCTGAGTACCGGATGGACCAAGTGCAGAGAAGAGTTGGCTTTCTTCAACATAAAGTCTGCATGCTTTTTGAATTTCAGTTTCTTGGAAAAGTTGATTCGCAAGTACTTCGTTGATGATTTGACTGATACTTCAGTATTTTCTGAAAACTTAAGTTTGATCGCATCATGCATGTTGCAAACGATCTTCTTCGAATGACAGTCACTGGTGTTCGGAAGCAGATGAGATTATCTTCAGTCCCCATTTGAGATAGTATTTCCATAGGTTTTTAGCACGGCTCTAGCGGTGGCGTTTGTGATGGAGATAGCTTCATCTTTATTCCTGGTGTGCTGGTTTCTTTATATTAATGATTCTAAGTTTTTTATAAAGTAGTACCTTGTTTCTGTGACACCCTGTGCCAGAAAAAACTACGTAATGTTGGCATTTTACCCAGGAATTTCAAATGTAGGTAAATACAATGCTTAAGGTCGTGAATTAAATGTTTTATTATTAAATTATTTTGATCTTATGATTGATTTAAAACCGTTATGTAAATATATGACAGAAAGGCGGAAGAGAAGTGGACCCGTTGAAATGAATAAAATACAAATTATATCAAACTGAAACAATTTTTGAAATAAACAGCTTTCTCAAATGAATAGAAAGGTGCCGTGAAATAAGGCCAAGTGAAATAAGGCCAACTTTCAAAAATTGGCCTTATTGCACTTTGATAAAGTGAAATAAGGCCAATTTTTAGTAGTTGGTCTTATTTCACTTTGATAAAGTGAAATAAGGCCAAATGATTTTGAGAAATAAGACCAAATTGGTTTTATTTCACTTTTTGAAAGCGTAATAAGAGCAACTGAATGTATTTAACGGCGCCGTGACATAAGGCCAAATTTGTTTGTGACTTAAGGCCAAACATAAAATGTTTTGTCTTGAGCAACAGTACCTTGGGTGGCCCGCTTCGCGGGTTTTCAGGATTTTAACTCCCTTTTCGGTGCTCACACCCGCTCACGCAACTCCGTTGCTCCGCTTAGGGTACATATATTCAGTCGCCAGGCAGGCGCCTGTAGCAACAGTTTTGTATTTTACATTAATTGGAGTAAGGTTAGGTTAGGTTAGGTTATATGGGCCGACGATTGATCTTGGTCTCGTCCCACTTAGATCATATTTGATCCATTGTGCTGCCCGAAGTATTACATGTTCTGTAATATATAAAAGAACCTATGAGTCAACAGGGAGTTCTAGCCATTTGGTGGTCTCAATAAATTTCAGGATTAGTTTCAGAGGGTAGTTAGAGAGATCCTCTAGATCATCAAAGAAGTAGTATCCTAAAGTCCTATTCCTTATGTGACTGAGTGCTGGGCAGTGGCAGAGGAAGTGAGTGGTATCCTCGACCTCGTCGGCGCTGCCGCAGCCTCTACATATGTCATAAGTGCTAAGTCCTAGTTTAGTCTTGTGATAACCTAACAGGTTGTGACCCGTTATGACACTAATAAGAGATTTTATGGATGGTTTCTTAAATAGTAGGATTGAGTTAGATTTTTTCTCGTCCCACTGAGGCCACAGCCTCCTGGTGATACCGCATGTGCCAAGGAGGCTCCATCTTGCATTGCAATTACGCTTGGTTATGCTGCCAACGTATTGCTTGATAGCACATGGGGGGATGTTGATTGTGCGGTCTATTAGAGAGAATTCAAGTGTCGAACCCCTTCTAGCGAGTTCGTCAGCTTTTTCGTTGCCTGGGATACCACTGTGTCCCACTGTGTCGACTTGGTTAGATTGGCAGAGAGTGCTTTTATCGCTGCTTGACTGTCAATGAAAAAGGTGATATCAGATCGTGATAGCGCCATCATTGACACCTGTGTTGCAGCATTCTTTACTGCCAAGATCTCGGCTTGGAAAACACTACTGTGATCGGGGAGTTTGAAGTAGGAAGCAAGATTGAGGCTTTCTGAGAAGAAACCTGCTCAACCCCAGTATCCATTTTCGATCCATCTGTGAAAATGGAGTGTGTTGTTTCAGCTACGAGCGGTATATTGTTCTCCCATTCCTTTCTGTCGGGGAAGTAGGTGCTGTAGGGTCTTTCAAAGTCTAACTTTGGGGTTATGTAATCCGTGGTTGTATTTGTACTAACATAATTCGTCAGGATTTGGGAGTGACCTAATGGGTTTAAACTCCAGCTCTTCGTCTGACTGAGTCGTAGGGCGGTGTTAGCCGCGGATTCTTGTACAAATAAGTCGAGAGGAGTGAGGTTTAGAATAACTTCTAAGCCTGCAGTTGGTGTTGTTTTCATGGCTCCCGTGATCATCATACATGCCATTCTTTGAACCTTGGTAAGTGTTTTAAGGTGGTTAGATTTAACTAAGGCACGCCACCAAACCAAGTTGCCGTGGGTGAGTATGGGTCTTACAATTGCTGTATACATCCATTTAATTATTTTGGGATTAGGACCCCAGTTCCTTCCTAGGATCCTGTTACATGTATATAGTGCTGTCATTGATTTACTATACCTATCAAGTATGTTGGGACCCCAGTTGAGTTTTTTATCCAAGATTACCCCGAGGTACTTGGCACTATCGGATAATTCGAGTATTATGCCATTTAGCCTCGGTTTATTAAAATTTGGAATTTTCCTTCTATTGGTGAAAAGTACCATTACTGTCTTTAGGGGATTCACAGCAAGTCCGCACTTCTTTGTCCAATTGCATACTTTGGAGAGTGCGGATTCTAGCTGTTCACTAACTGTGGTTAGGTATTTGCCTGTAGCAAGGAGAGCTAAGTCGTCTGCGTAGGCAACTACCTTAACGCCACTGTATTTCAGTTTAATTAGAATCTCGTTCATTACTAAAGTCCATAGAAGGGGTGAAAGTATCCCTCCTTGAGGAGTTCCTCTTGAAGCGTACATATTAATATGAGCATTATTGAGTTCACTATGAATTTGTCTGTTTTCCAACATATTCATGATCCATGTAACGATAGTCGTATTTACTTTAAGGTCTAAGAGTGCCTTTTCAACCGCATTGCTTTGAACATTGTTGAAAGCTCCCTCGATGTCAAGGAAGGCCGCGAGTGTGTATTCTTTGGCAGCGAGGGATTTCTCAATTGTTCCTACTGCACAGTGTAAGGCCGTATCTACACTTTTACCTTTTGTATATGCATGCTGAAAGGGTGATAAGCAATTCGGATTCAAGTTACAACGGATATGAATATCCAGCAGTCGTTCAAGGGTTTTCAACATAAAGGAAGTGAGACTGATAGGTCTGAAGTCCTTTGGATTTGTGTGGCTGGGTTTTCCAGCTTTAGGTATAAAAACCACCTTTGCCTTACGCCATATTTGGGGAATATAACCCCATTTTAGGCTTCTAAGGTATAGGTTTTTCAGTTTCGGAATAATTAAGTCATTAATTTTCTGAAGCATCAGTGGAAATATGCCGTCTAGCCCTGGAGATTTATAAGGGGAGAAGGAGTTGATAGCCCAATGTAGCCTATCTTCCGTTATAATGTCCCCCGGGACTTCGTGTTCAGAGAGAGGATTGACCGTCTCTTGATAATTGTTTAATTTGCAGCTAGGAAAGTGTGCCTGGATCAAAATTTCTAGACTTTCTATGGATGACTCTGACCAGTGACCGTCCGGTCTCCTAAGAGATCCTATGGACGTGTTAGTCTTGGAGAGTATCCTTCTCAGTCTAGCTGATTTATTTGTGCACTCAATATCACTGCAGAATTTTTTCCATGAGTTTCTTTTAGCTCTTTGAGTTTCATGCTTGAATTTTCTTTGGCTAGCTTTAAAAAGTTCCCAGTCATTTTCCTGCCTAGTACGCTTTGCAGCGTTGAAAAGTTTTCTGGTTTCTTTCCTAATTTTACTGAGTTCGGTTGTCCACCAAGGTGGTTTTTTACTTTTCTTCATCATGTTGATGAGCGGACAGCTTTTGTTGAAAGCATTTTGCAGAATTCTAGTGAATTCCTCGGTGTCGCTATCGAGTTTTTCCGGCTCCATGTTCTGATTGGAGTTAAAGAAGGTTAAGTTTTGTCTAATTTCCCTAATATAGAGGTCCCAGTTTGTACGCCTATTATTTCTAAAAGAATTAGGCTGTTGCTCCACATTAGGGATATAAAATTCAATAATACGGTGGTCAGAGAAGGATAAGTCTTCTAGGACCGTCCATTGTTCTACTGAGCAGGAGTTTGAGTTGCTTTGTAAAGTGATATCTAAGACTTCTTCCCGATTTCTTGTTATAAAGGTAGGTGTATTGCCTCTATTAGCTACTATGAGGTTGTTGTTGAGAATAAACTCGAAGAGGGCTTCGCCTCTTGAGTTAGTATCACTACTGCCCCATTGCACATGATGTGCATTGCAGTCACAGCCTAAGACAATGTCAAAGTGGTTCTTACTTGAGAATGTGATCAGTTTTCCTGTTAGGTCCGCCGGTGGTCCTTCCACTCCGTCATACGGCATGTATGTGGAGGTTAAGATCAGCGGTGGGAGTTCCTCACGGTCAATTCTGACCGCAGTTTGGTCGATATTGCTGAAAGTAGTTAGAAGAAAAAGATTAACTAGTTTCCTTGCTACAATGCATGTTCGTGGGTTACTGTTGTTATTTCCTATATTATGCTTATACAGCATTAGTTCCTTTGAATTTAGCCCTCTTATATTGCCACCTACCGTCCAGGGTTCTTGTACGAGGGCTACATCGTACTGTCTACTCTCCATGAGGTAGACGAGGTTAGCGCTGGCTGCTTTACTATGGTGGAGGTTAATTTGCAAAATTTTTAAACTCATGGACATAGTAAAAATAAATGTAGAGCGCCTTACTAACCTTTCCTTTGTTGGCGGTAATCAGCCTAAGTTTACACTTGGTGATTCCGACCCGCACCTTAAATTCGGCTTTTCTAAGTAGTGGTATCGATTTATGGGGTAATCGTATCGCTACTTCTGTTCCCTCGCTCGATCTGTTGATCGATAACATCTCCCATTCCCGACTGAGGAGCTCTCCGTTGAGAGAGAGGATATACCTCTCCAGGCGGTCGTTGGGGAGGTTTGGGCCTTTGACCAGCAGCTTTCCGATGGGTCTGTTGAGATTCCTTATCTCTTCCATCTTTAAAAGCCGCAGGTCGGCGTTCGGCCACGGTGCCGTTGTCTTACTGATGAACTCTTGAAGCCAGTTTAGGGTATCATCGTTCTCACAGTTCATCACCTTGAAACCGTGGAGGGTGATGAGGTTCCCGAAGAGCGGCGGTTGCCTGCTCTTAACGATCGCCTCGTTCACCTCCTCCAGGATCCTTAGTTCAAGGAGCTGCCATTCATCCTCCGTCAGCTTGCGCGAAGGTTTACCGAAGTCGGCAATGGCCACTTGGTATCCCTTCACATTAGCTCGGGAGGTTTTTGCTCTCTTGCCAACGTTATTTGTTGGGGAGTCAGCCGGAGATGTGCTGGAGTTCCTGGCTCTCTTTGAGCATCTCGGCGCTTCTTGGTTTTGGGGGGGAATGTCTGGTGCGTTCGTTGAGTTAAGTACCGTCAAAGATTGTATTAGCTGATTGGATCTGCTCAGCGCTGCCGACTCTTTTGCTGTTAAGGAACCAGGGGTCCTTTTAGCAAAACGCCGAACAATCCTCTCTGCGTTTCGTTTGCGTCGTCTGTTAATTTCAGTCGCGTTGAGGTTGTTAGTCCTTTTCTGCCTGGGCTTATTCGTGTTGATCACGGTCGCCAGGCTGTCAGTTGTGTCGTTGTTCCGGTTTTCGGGTTCGAATTCCGTGGAGGTGTTACGGTCTCCCGGTGGGCTGTGGCCTACTAGGTTACCGTCCCGCTTCCCTTCGTCCGCGCCCTTATCAGAGGCAACCTTCATCTCTACCTCCCCGGTTGGTATCGTGGGTACCAAGAGGGGTTTAGTAGGTATGTTGCTTGACACTCCGACATGTTTCCGGATATTGTCGTCTGCCTGTTTCTTTCCTGTTATTAGTGTGTCTTTAGAGTTGACACCAGACCCCGACGGTAGGACCTTCTCCCTATGTAGAGGTTTCTCAGCATAGGGTGCAGGGGGTCCCATCGGGGTCTTATCATTCGTTTCTTTCCGAGAAGGGAGGTCAGGTTCAGGATTAGCTAATGGCCCATCCTTTCCCAAGCCCTCCCTTTCTAGAAAGACACGAGCGTTGTGCAGCCTCTTCCGTTCTTGCTCCGAGAGCTGGTCCCATTCCAGTAACCCCAACCTTTTAATGGTCCTCTTGCAATTAGAGACCTTGCTGCGTCTACCGTGGAGGGTGATGAGGTTCCCGAAGAGCGGCGGTTGCCTGCTCTTAACGATCGCCTCGTTCACCTCCTCCAGGATCCTTAGTTCAAGGAGCTGCCATTCATCCTCCGTCAGCTTGCGCGAAGGTTTACCGAAGTCGGCAATGGCCACTTGGTATCCCTTCACATTAGCTCGGGAGGTTTTTGCTCTCTTGCCAACGTTATTTGTTGGGGAGTCAGCCGGAGATGTGCTGGAGTTCCTGGCTCTCTTTGAGCATCTCGGCGCTTCTTGGTTTTGGGGGGGAATGTCTGGTGCGTTCGTTGAGTTAAGTACCGTCAAAGATTGTATTAGCTGATTGGATCTGCTCAGCGCTGCCGACTCTTTTGCTGTTAAGGAACCAGGGGTCCTTTTAGCAAAACGCCGAACAATCCTCTCTGCGTTTCGTTTGCGTCGTCTGTTAATTTCAGTCGCGTTGAGGTTGTTAGTCCTTTTCTGCCTGGGCTTATTCGTGTTGATCACGGTCGCCAGGCTGTCAGTTGTGTCGTTGTTCCGGTTTTCGGGTTCGAATTCCGTGGAGGTGTTACGGTCTCCCGGTGGGCTGTGGCCTACTAGGTTACCGTCCCGCTTCCCTTCGTCCGCGCCCTTATCAGAGGCAACCTTCATCTCTACCTCCCCGGTTGGTATCGTGGGTACCAAGAGGGGTTTAGTAGGTATGTTGCTTGACACTCCGACATGTTTCCGGATATTGTCGTCTGCCTGTTTCTTTCCTGTTATTAGTGTGTCTTTAGAGTTGACACCAGACCCCGACGGTAGGACCTTCTCCCTATGTAGAGGTTTCTCAGCATAGGGTGCAGGGGGTCCCATCGGGGTCTTATCATTCGTTTCTTTCCGAGAAGGGAGGTCAGGTTCAGGATTAGCTAATGGCCCATCCTTTCCCAAGCCCTCCCTTTCTAGAAAGACACGAGCGTTGTGCAGCCTCTTCCGTTCTTGCTCCGAGAGCTGGTCCCATTCCAGTAACCCCAACCTTTTAATGGTCCTCTTGCAATTAGAGACCTTGCTGCGTCTACCGTGGAGGGTGATGAGGTTCCCGAAGAGCGGCGGTTGCCTGCTCTTAACGATCGCCTCGTTCACCTCCTCCAGGATCCTTAGTTCAAGGAGCTGCCATTCATCCTCCGTCAGCTTGCGCGAAGGTTTACCGAAGTCGGCAATGGCCACTTGGTATCCCTTCACATTAGCTCGGGAGGTTTTTGCTCTCTTGCCAACGTTATTTGTTGGGGAGTCAGCCGGAGATGTGCTGGAGTTCCTGGCTCTCTTTGAGCATCTCGGCGCTTCTTGGTTTTGGGGGGGAATGTCTGGTGCGTTCGTTGAGTTAAGTACCGTCAAAGATTGTATTAGCTGATTGGATCTGCTCAGCGCTGCCGACTCTTTTGCTGTTAAGGAACCAGGGGTCCTTTTAGCAAAACGCCGAACAATCCTCTCTGCGTTTCGTTTGCGTCGTCTGTTAATTTCAGTCGCGTTGAGGTTGTTAGTCCTTTTCTGCCTGGGCTTATTCGTGTTGATCACGGTCGCCAGGCTGTCAGTTGTGTCGTTGTTCCGGTTTTCGGGTTCGAATTCCGTGGAGGTGTTACGGTCTCCCGGTGGGCTGTGGCCTACTAGGTTACCGTCCCGCTTCCCTTCGTCCGCGCCCTTATCAGAGGCAACCTTCATCTCTACCTCCCCGGTTGGTATCGTGGGTACCAAGAGGGGTTTAGTAGGTATGTTGCTTGACACTCCGACATGTTTCCGGATATTGTCGTCTGCCTGTTTCTTTCCTGTTATTAGTGTGTCTTTAGAGTTGACACCAGACCCCGACGGTAGGACCTTCTCCCTATGTAGAGGTTTCTCAGCATAGGGTGCAGGGGGTCCCATCGGGGTCTTATCATTCGTTTCTTTCCGAGAAGGGAGGTCAGGTTCAGGATTAGCTAATGGCCCATCCTTTCCCAAGCCCTCCCTTTCTAGAAAGACACGAGCGTTGTGCAGCCTCTTCCGTTCTTGCTCCGAGAGCTGGTCCCATTCCAGTAACCCCAACCTTTTAATGGTCCTCTTGCAATTAGAGACCTTGCTGCGTCTAGAGGACGTCGACAGATTGGAGAGTGTCGAGCTTACCATCGAGCAGACATCACTGACTTCGTCACTGACATCGATCGCATCACTTGCTCCATCTTCCATGTCAAGGTTGGAGAAGGGGTTAAGAAGAAGGTTCTCTTCTTCCTCGGTAAGTTTGGTTTTCTTATCGGAGTGGTTCATTTTTGTGCGCTTCTTATATTTATTGACTACAAGAAAAGAAAAGAAAAAGAAAAAGAAAAAGAAAAAGAGAAAGAAAAATGATAAGTAAAGCAGTTCTATAAATATAAGAGAAATCAATAAAATAAAAAGAAAAAATGGTGTCACTGGCGACCCCTCCTCTAGATATTGAGATCTGGAGGCAAAGCCCGAGCCGGTAGCCGTGACTACTACCGACATTGTAGCGTATATCCCCGCTACGATTTTCATCTTATGTTCCATGTTTTCCATAGGTTTTGGTCTCTCTTCGTTTGCCCAAACCCATGCTGGCAGCAATTACTGAGACCGCATAAGAGCGTGTGTCTCCGCTGTCCAGCACGGAGTTTGGGTGTAAGCCCCCTCACCACGACAAGGTGGAGACCCTCGAGGGGGCTTAATTGGAGTAAACAACTAACAGTTATGTACTGCTGCTCAAGAAAACTGTTGCTACAGGCGCCTGTCTGGCGACTGAACATACCCTAAGCGGAGCAACAGAGTTGCGTGAGCGGGTGTGAGCCCCGAAAAGGGAGTTAAAATTCTGAAAACCCGCGAAGCGGGCCACCCAAGGTACTGTTACTCAAGAAAACCCAGAACATCGGCCACCAATAAACAATAAATTATGTATTATACGAATAAATAGTACTTATAAATGAAATGAATGAAATGAAATAAATATAAAAATGCAGTTCGGCCTTATTTCGCTTTGTCAAAGTGCAATAATACCAACAGTTTAAAGTGAAATAAGACCAATTTGGCCTTACTTCGCTTTGTAAAAGTGCAATAAGACCAACTACTGAAAATTGGCCTAATTTCACTTTGTAAAAGTGCAATAAGGCCAATTTTAGAAAGTTGGCCTTATTTCACTTGGCCTTATTTCACGGCACCGAATAGAAATGGTCAGGTGATTTTTCAAATTTCTTCAAAAATTATTCTAGCAGTGTTTAGTTGCACGGGTATATTAGCTCTGGAATCCTAACATCCCATATATGGGATATTCGCCAAAAAAAAATATGGCTTCTAATTGATCAAAAAAAGTTAAACTAGATTTAGAAAGAGGTCGGCCATTGAGAATTTTTAATCAGGGCCTAAAGTTTTTCGTGTTTTTGGCACCTCTTGGATATTCATCAAAACGTAAACTATGGTCAGCGATTCGTCGGCCATAGAGTTTTTATTGAATTTTTTTAAGGTCATAGCGATTTTTGGCACCTTATTTTTGGGATATTCACAGAAAATGTATACTATTTGAAGGCTTCTACTAACTTAAATGACTTCTGATGCATGAAGGGTTCTACCTGAGACACGGCAGTTTTCCGCCCTCTGCCATCCCGAGCACGCTGCTTCCGGTCATCTAGGCCAAACGCTCTGGTATTTACGATGGTTTAGTCTTCCTGGTCGCCGCGAAACTGATCACTGGGAGTCAAAGACTCTCTTAGCTGGAGCATTGTTGTTCATTCTTCGACTTGTTTTGGCTTTCTGGAATACATCCACATCTTGGTACAGCTGATAGGGTTCGTGGTTATATCTTCTTTTTCTTCCGAAAGAGCAGAGAATCATCTCTCCCTTTCTGCTTATAATCTAACACTCGGCGGCTTAAAAGGACTGGAAGTGTAAATATAAAGATTTTCTAGAGATTGAGGAATTTTGAACCCATTTGTTTTGTTGAACAGAAGTAGCAGCGGTTTCCTTGGGCAATTCTTCGTCGGATCTTCACGAAGATGTCGATCGTGGAGTTAATATTAATATCGAGGTAGATGAACTCCTTAACTCCTGCTATGAATAGTGACATCTGTGGACAAAGGTTTGTTTGTTTGTTTGTTGATAGCATATACTTTGCATTGTCCTCATTTACTTCAAGACTAACAAGTCTCGCCTGATCTTCAACAGCAGCCGTGAAGTACTCTATTACAGAACATTGGGAATGGCATGTCGATATCGTCCAACAGTTAGACAGATTTGTTGAATATATAGTGACTTCCGTATTAACGCTAGTCCTGCGCACCATCCACTCTACGAATTTGAGAAATCAAATGGTAGCGCATCTCCTTGCCGAAAGTTTGTGCATGTTTGGAATAGTTTGGAATAGTTCAGAAGAGTTGCTCCCTAGTTGCACATTGCAGCACGTATTTTCCGCGACACAGTTGAATCGGTTTTCCCGCGATCTCAGGTAGAGCTCCTGACGCTGAACGCTATTATCGTATGCATCTTTGAAGTTGATAAATAGAGGGTGAGTCTGGACTTGAAATTTTTTGGTATTTTCGAGGAATTGACTCAATGTATGTAAATATTTAATATATGGTTGATCTGCCGGGCCAGAAGCCGCACTGGTACTTGCTGACTCAATTATTACAGAACGGATTCAGGCGTCCACATATAGCACGTTAGATAGGATCGCATATGCGACATTTAATAGGGATATGCCTCGATAGCTCTGGCAAGGCATAGGATCTCCATTTTTATGGATTGGGCATATGAAGCTGATTGTCCAGTAATCGGGCATGCTTCCTTCCTGATATCTTCCGTTTAAAAGCCTACCCTGAGCTTTATCTGTTCCAAAACGACATCAAGGAAACCATGTAGATGTTTGGAATAGTCGAAAGAGCTTTTTCGTTAGCTTTTCTTATGCCTTCCTGTTCTATTCTTGGTGCTGGAGATGGTGGTTCATTAACAGAAAGTGGATTATATTCTTGTTATATTGCTCGCTTTACCAATAAGGCAGTTGTTGGAAATGGTGCTTGAATACATCTTCTATACTCTGTGGTTTGGTGACTAGTTTACCTTGATGTCTCGAAAAGCCTGCGTTTCGGTCTTAAAACCAGAAGTCAGTTGATTGGTCTTCTACAAAACCTGCCGGTGTTGTTTTTACTACGAAACTCTTCTATCTCTTTTTAAGCTCGGAGACGACGTACACTCCTACATTCTACGCAACATCTTCTCCTGGCTCACTCAATAGTCTTCATTTGCTGATCTTGCTAAGCTCTGCACCATAGGATAATTTCCGGTGTTCGGAATTACTGTCATACCACGGCATTCTTTTTCTGGAATTGTTGATAACCTACGTTGGTTTCTTTGTGGTGTCTCTTTGATGTTATGTTGATACTTATTGTTGGCGTCTTTTTTTATAATTCACACGTGGTATGTTAAGAGACCCTTATAATGTTATCACAGTTAGACGAATGTTCATTGGAGAGCTTCACAGATATGCTAAGGCGGCCAACGTCGAGTTTCTTCTGGTCAGTCCAAAATTTCTTTTAGTCAACCTCTGAATTTTTCCGCAATTAGTAAATGGTCAGAGTGGCCATTTTGTCCCCCCAAATGTACGCACGTTTTAAGTGTTTCGACGGTCTGAAAAGCGTCAGGTTGCTTTTGCTGATGCTCAATCTTGGAAACCTAGACCTTTTTTTCGTATTTCGAGCTGCTCCAAATTCGATTAATAAGAACACGTTATATGTCATCGGAGAGGGAGTTGTGATTAACAAATTCCTGTGCAAAACCCTGAATTTAATAGAAGGCGGGAGCATATATCCGTTTCGTTTTTACACGTTTGACCAACCAATTATATCGTTTCTCCACTTTCAGTTTACCCTTGAAGCCGGACTTCGTTCGTGCTGGTAAGTTCATAGATTCTTTGTTTTGCCCTACTAAACGAATATGGAATGCCTTACCAGGCCCAATGCGATTTTCAGAAATTCAAAACCAATTCAAAAATTGACTATTTTTGTGATGTTTTTGTTGGATCAGATATCGATGTAATTTGTGTTACCTAAACTTGGCTTAAGGATTAAATAAAGACAAGATTTGTTTCTTAGAAGGCGATCGTGTCTGTTGAGGGGTGGATTAGGCGAGATTATGCTTTCATCTGTTGCTGACCCCAAATCTGCTAACTCAAAACATGCTTACATTTAATTTCCAACCATTTAGTACTAGCACTCCAGGTGGTTAATTCTCTATTTGTGAAACTATGAAGTGATAAAAAAGTATCTAAACAAGAAATTGAAAACTATAGGCCAATTGCAAAACTTCAATTCATCCCTAAAGTTTTCGAATCCTTGGTAAAAACTAAAATGTATGATTCAGTTAAAAACCATATCTCACCCTTTCAACATGGATTTGTTAGTGGAAAATCCACTGCTACAAACCTTACTTTGTTTACTAATTTGTGTGTAACCGCAATTGAAAAAAGAAACCAAGTTGATGTCATTTATACTGATTTTTCACAGGCATTTGATAGGGTTAACCATGAATTATTACTGAATAAACTTAAAATTCTTGGTTTTCATTCTCAGATGTTCGATTGGATTAAGAGCTATCTGCTTAATAGAATTCAGATCATTAAAATTGGTTCCATGAAATCAGTGCCAATTTCAAATTACTCCGGACTTCCCCAAGGGAGTCATCTGGGTCCTCTTTTGTTTTTACTTTTTGTAAACGACTTGCCAAAATTTATTTTAGATTCACAATGTTTGATTTTTGCTGATGACGTTAATATATACAGGCTCATAAGTTCCATCTCTGACTGTAAACAGCTCCAAGATGATTTAAAGCAACTTTCCAAATGGTGCCTTTTAAATGATTTCGAAGTGAATATCAAAAAATGCTATGTTCTTACGTTTTCCAGATCTTTCAATCCTATTATGTTTGATCAAAGGGCACGGTAGTGCCCAGCCAAGTTCTGGCACTACACCCTTTTTGCAGGAACAAACTCAGGCGATGTTTGACCCCTTCCTATCTTCAGTACCAATGAAGTCAGAAACTTAAAAATTCCGAATATTTGCTAAGCTAGTCAGGCACAGGCGCCTCACCAAATTTCAACTTTCTAGCTAAAGCGGTTCCTGAGATATAAGGCCTCAAAAATCACAAAAACCGTAACTGACTGACTGACTGACGGACAGATCATCAAAATTATGGAGCACTTCCCGACATCGTAGAATCTTGTAATTTTGCACAACGGTAGGTCTTGTCATGCAAGCAGAGGAAAAAATCGAAAATTTGAAGTTTTCCATTCAGGGGGCGTGGTATCCGCCCACTTCCTCAGAACTGATATAAATTATATATGACACACTTCCGAATGCAGTAGAACAATGAAATTTGGTAGAAAGAAGAGCTCAAATTGCGTATAAAAGACCAAAAATAAAAATTGAGGTTTTCCATTCAGTGGGCGGTGTCCGCCCACTTTCTGAGAAAATGTTTAATTTATATGGAGCACTTCCGATTGCTGTAATTAAGGTAGGTATTTTAGTGTTACGTATCTTGCCAGGATAAGAAGAAATAATTGTAGCGCAAATCAAAACAACCAATAACAAAAAGAAAATATACCAACAGAAATAGGATAAGCTACAAACTAAGTTGATTTTAGTAGGATGAGGCCACCCTTCTATCTTTTCGTATCTTTCGAGATTTTGACATGGCAAAATATTTAAATCTTTGCAAAAAGGAGTGAGATCAGACCAAAAACATAAATGTTAAAAAAAGAGCCAAGTTCTTCTATACAAAAACCTTTGTGTAACAAGTCAGCCGTGAAAAGTACTGAGATCTAAAAGTACGCCAAGCTCTTACTTCATGAAGGTTTAATACCGAATATTTAAAGTAGAATAACATTGAAACAGCTACAATGTAATAGAGAAATTTTATTATTTAATGACTACTGACTAAAATTTGATGGGCAAAACTTGAAAAAAAGAAAAGCCCTACAACAGAAATAAATAGAAATGCAGGAAAATGAGACGATAGGGATTGTTTTCTATCGGATTATTTTTGTGTAGGGTATCAAACATCATGTTTGAGCAAACATGGTGAGCAAACTAACCTAATTGGGCAGTTTATTTTTCTGGTTACAGCCCGCAAACAAACGAATCTTATCGTCCCAATCTCCTTAGTTTTCATTTGGGATTGCTTTTCTGTTGGATATGCTCTAACTGATTGTAGATAAATGATGTTAATAGTAGGACAAGCCATTGAAAAATCCCTCAAGTTGGGTTCATATACCTCTTTTCCATTTTTTTTAGATGATGGGTACAACAAAAAGTGAAAAATAAGCGGGCTAATTGACCAATTTTTCTGAATAAATTTAACACTATTTTTGTTCGAGTTTCTTACACCTACGTTTTAACACGCTTTCCTTGCTCTGACTGTTGTGAACATTCAAAAAAACCCTTCCACCTAACGATAACTATTCAAAGTCACAATACTCGTATACCCTTGAGCCATAAGAACACAAGCCTTAACACAGACCATAAAACTAGGAATAAAAACAGGCAACCTACATAATTTCCAGCTTAAATATTTCAATAAGCTTATGTAGACGTATGGTTAGGCAAGTCGAAAAATAGCTTACATTACGTAATTAACTCAAGGAAACGGTCATTATCATGATCGTGAATAAAGTAGCTGTAAGAATTTCACCATACAACCCGATTAGGTTTTTTTTTTTATTAGACTGAAAGGCCGCAAATATTTTTAATTGCTATGGTTTTATTTGTTTAATTCACAAACAGGTTAAGGACTACATTCTGAACGAAAACTGATATCAGATCATGAATTTTGTTCATTAGAAGCAAACATTCCATACTTATTATACAAGCTGACAGCCAAAAGTTGTCATAACCAATAAAACTGTCGTCAAAAAAAAGATCATATATTATGAACATAAATATTTAAAGTGAAAATCGTCATACATCTTAAGACGATGCCCCATAGCCAAGCTGTCTCCATAGATTATTCGGAAATTCCATAATGTTGAAACAAGTTAATTTGTTTAAATTTTAAATAGGTTTTTTTTTTAACCTGCTTTAATAATGTTAATTTGAAGATATCGACGCGCCTCAAAAAAGCTTAAGTATGGTGAGACATTAAAAGGGTTTTATAAAGTTGTGACATTGGATTGCTATGAGACGACCTTGGAAGATTTTTAATAACTTTGTCGTTAAATTGATTGTCTCAAAAATAGTACACAAAATAAATAAGTGTATGTAAATCTCCATTAGAAACAAAATTTCAAATACTTAGGGAATTATAGTTTCATACTCTTGCATATTCAATTGAATAAATATTGAGACAACTTTTTTTAAAATTTTTTTTAATTAATTGCTCGCGAATATGAAACAAATTTCGTCTTACAGATTTATAAATAAGTAAGGAAGCTAATTGATCTCGAGTATTCATTTGAAAAAGTCAAAAGAAAGGTTATAAATTGTCAACTATATCCTGAAGAACGAAAGCTTCTCAATATGACTTTCGTAGCAATAGGTCTACTGGTGATCTTATGGTTTATCTCAACGAACAGTAGCACGCATCGGTCAATATCAATTGTATTCGACTGTTTTAATCTATTATTCATAAATACTGGTGTGCCATAGGGCTCCGTTTCGTCTCCGACTCTTTCATATTCATAAGTGATAATTTGTCTGAGCATTCTAATCCATTAAATTGTTTTGCTGAGGACAGTACTATCAGCTTCTTATATTCGTTTCCAGATGCATATCGTTGTTCTTCGGATGTGGACCTTAAACAGTTCATTTAATTCTAATCTCGAAAGCATTGTCGAATGGGGAACCATAAACTGAGTAGAATTTAATGCTTCAAAAAACCTAGTGCTGTCTCTTGTCGTTGAAGTCGAAGCAACTCTCCATATCACTATTCATGAGCGGCACTTGCATTGAGGAAAATGAAGACCTCTCAGCTTGTATGTACCTATGTAAAATGTCCACATATTCCACGTCCAACAAAAACGTGTTTAGGATTCCTTTGACGACGACGTTGACAGAAATTTGTCATTCTTTTTGATCTGGCTGTAATCTATTAAGCCTATATTCGTCGAAAGCTCGAGTACAATTCCCATATTTGGGCAGGTGCTCCAATAACCCACTTGAGTTTCTTAAATAGAATCCAAAATCATTGTCTTATCGTATTTTTTTATAAACTAGCAAGTTGCATTCCTTCCCTAAAACAAATTAAACCGTAATACTCGTACTTTAAGGAATGCCCATCAGTTTATCCTTGAGCCCGACTGATATGCTTTATTTAGCCGCACTACACGAATGTGGAATTCTATACTCGAAGATACGAGTATAAATCCCTCCAATTACGATATTCAGGAATTCAAAACCAATTTCCGTTGGTATCTTCTTTCAAATCCGCTCCAACTTTCCTAAACGCTCGCACCATGCTTAAACATTTAAAGGGTAATTATCATCCTTTTACTGGGCGCAAAAAAAAATTGTATCGGGACATATAGGTTGAATACTTACTGCATCCAAAATTAATAAACCTATTGGCATGTACAAAATACTATATGAATCTTTAAAAGATGTTAGTCTATTAGTTATTAATTAATGAAGCTATTTAGCTTACTTACTTACTTAAGGTGGCGCTAAGGTTCGGGGTGGATCAGGTCCTCAACTAACAAGCTTCCCCAGCTAGCTCGATCCCTAGCTAGCTATTTCCAGTTTCGCACGTTAAGTTGATTGAGGTCTTCTTCCACTTGTTTGCGCTATCTGAGTCCCGGTCTTCCTGTACTGCGCCGTCTGTGGGGGTTGGCTTCGAAGACATTCCGGGCCGGAGCATTTGGATCCATTCGCTTTACTTGATCTAACCATTTCATGCGTTGGACTTTTATTAGTTTGACTAGATCAGTTTCGCTTTACAGCCCGTAAAATGCATGGTTATATCTTCCTCTCCACTCCCCGTCTTTGCAGACGGAACCAAAGATCACACGGATAATTTTCTTTTTAAGACATCCTAAAGTGTTCTCATCCACTTTCGACAAAGTTCATGTCTCTTCACCATAGACAAGGATGATGGTGTCAAAGATGTCTTCTCTTCCTACCTTGGCGTTAAAATCTCCAAGTACAATATTAATGTCTTAAATATGGCACTGGTCGTATGTTTTGTCCAGGACCTCGTAGAATATGTCTTTCGCGTCTTCATCTTTCTCCTCTGTTGGGGCATGCGCATAAAATAAACCTTATTTTGGTGAATTGGGCCTTGCTCGTTTACACAGGTGAAACTCAAGACTTTTTGTCTGAACCTTGTTCCAAATACGAATCCGCATCCAAACAAACGCTACTTTTGCTCTCGATAGCAGTCACCGTAGTAGATATCGCAGTCTTTCATTTTTGTCTCCCCGATTCTTTCCATCGCATTTCTTGGATGGCGGTATTATCTGCTTTGTAGCAATTTAGGGCTTCGGCTAATTTTTCGGCTACACGTGGTCTATTAAGTTACCTAACATTCCACGTACGAAAGTTCATTGTCCTTATTTCGTTTGCATATTTCGTCATCAGTAAATCTGTCGCTTCCGTATCCGAGCCTTGTTTTTGCTGCGCAACTAAAAATTATTGTATGTGACCGGGAAATCACCCCGACGCACAACGCCCAACCTGGACTTAGTATGACTCCAAGAACTGGGCCTGGATACGAATTATGTCGGAGTAGCCCTGTAAAGCGTTCAATAAGTACTAAGCAGTTCAGCCTAACTGGAACTGTAGACGCCGCCGCTGATTCCACCTTGGGAATTCCTCCGATGCCTGGATGAAAGGAGGGATGCCTTAATGAGAACACCTCTCCCCCCATCCCTCTCTCGTTTGCTACCCCCAACAACCTTCTACTGGGCATTCAAAGAGCATGTCCAGCTTTTTTTATTTTCGAAAAAAAAGATATTAAATAACACGCCAAAATCTATCCTGGATATGAGAGTCATGAAGCTACCGTTTAAGACCTCCTAAAATCCTATCTGAAATTATAATTCCGAAAACAATGAGCTTTTTTCGAAAATCTGCATTGCCTATACACATCAACTAGATATTCTTTAGCTAAACTTAAAGAGAACGCCACTCTGGCGTCAGCTTTGTGCCAAGATTTATCTTTTGTAGGATTTTATCTTTTCAAGGTGTGAGTCGTTGAATCTTTAATAAATTTGTATATTTGATTAAAAACTGTTGATTTCTAAGGAACCTGCAATAAACCGAAGATATGTTAAAGAATTGTCAGGCTTTTTTTTATCATGTATCTTATTAAGATAAAGATATCCGAAATTTTGTTGAAATTGTTGATTCCTAGACAAAGATAATTCCAATCTTAGAGTGCCTGTACTTATCAGCTTGATTTTTTTTGTCTATAAAACGTTTATTATTTTGGTGCATACAAACCTTACTCCGTATGAGTTATAACCATAATATACAATCTTAACTTTAAATCATTTGAGTAATCAAAAACGAAACAAAAATTATCGATAAAAATAGACCAACGCCAACGTTTAAAATCCTGTTTATTCTCATCATCATCGGCTCGATACCATATAATGTACCACAAAGAACTTTCCGAGCAGGTTCCTCTTCCCTCATGCGAGCTAGGTGCCCTTCCCACCGGAGTCTACCGAGCTTAATTTTTGTCACGATATCTGGTTCTAGGTACTCGTAGATTGCGTACAGTTCATGATTGTACCGTCTCCGGAATCGTCCTTCCTCACATATGGGGCCAACAATTCTCCTTAAGACTTTTCTCTCGAACGCAGCTAAGAGGTCGGAGTGCCTTTTGCTAAGCACCCAAGTCTCGGATCCATATGTGAGTACTGGCAGGACCATGGTCCTGTACAGCAGCAGTTTTGAAGTTATGGTGAGATTTCTGGATTTGAAGAGCTCTGACAGACTATAGTAGGCTCTGTTGGATTTGAGAAGTCGCCCGCGTATTTCTTCTTCTACATTGTTATCGGCTGCTACTATTGACCCAAGGTATTTAAAGGATTGCACCACTTCAAATTCGTGCTCCGCAACCTTGATTGTTTGACCAACTGTTCCTCTCGCATTCGACGCCACCATGTACTTTGTTTTACCTTCACTAATGTGCAGCCCCAGATTTTGTGCCGCCTGCTCGATCTGGATGAAGGAATCGTGTACAGCTTGTTCGGTTCTTCCGATGATGTCGATGTCGTCTGCGTAAGCCAGTAACTGGCTGGACCTGTTGACGATGGTCCCTCTTGTTGCCGTGCCAGAGTCACGGATTGCTTTCTCCAACGACAGGTTGAAGAAGAGGCAGGCCAAACCGTCCCCTTGTCGGAGTCCATTAAAGATGTTGATTGGTCTGGATAGCAATCCGGCTATTTTTACTTGGCTTTTTGCGCTGGTCATGGTCAACCTACATAGTCGTGTCAATTTATTTGGGATGTCGAATTCTCTCATGGCTTTGTAAAGTTCTACCCTGGCTATGCTATCATAGGCGGCCTTAAAGTCTATAAACAAATGGTATGTTGGTATGTTAAATTCTAGACATTTTTCCATCGACTGCCTAAAGGTAAAGATCTGATCAGTTGTTGATTTGCCTGGAATGAAACCACACTGATATTGTCAGATGACGGTTTTAGCGTATGGGGTTATCCGGTCTTATAGGATAGAGGAGAGTATCTTATAGGCGGTACTCAACAACGTGATACCTCTATAATTGCTGCACGTTGTGACATCTACCTTCTTATGTATGGGGCATATTATGCCTTTTCGCCAGTCTTCTGGCATTTCTTCCTGCTCCCATACGTGCACTATAATATCATGAATTGCTTGACGTAAGGCTGGCCCGCCGTGATGAAATAATTCGGCTGGTATGCCATCGGCTCCCGGGGCTTTGTTCTGTTTAAGCCGGCCTATAGCCTTCTCAACCTCTTCTATGCTTGGTGGCGGCAA
The DNA here is from genome assembly GCA_911387755.1 of Chrysotoxum bicinctum. Lineage (NCBI taxonomy): Eukaryota > Metazoa > Arthropoda > Insecta > Diptera > Syrphidae > Chrysotoxum > Chrysotoxum bicinctum. The sequence goes on along the minus strand of OU426989.1, from coordinate 95,791,031 downwards.
CATAGGGTATTCTTCTTGAAGTAGTGGAGCCTCCACTTCTGCAGTGAGCTGACCATTTAGCAATTCATTAAAGTACACTTCCCATCGCTCCAGTATGCTTTCAGGATCGGTGATCAGATTTCCCTCTCCGTCCTTGCAGTATGTGCAGCGTGGTGTGTACTGCGTCATGTTTCGAACGGATTGGTAGAACTTCCGCGCCTGGTGCGGACCTCGCTCTCGGCTATTTTCTATTTCTTCTCCCAGGCTGATTTTTTTTTGTCTGTGTAGCCGTTTTTCTATTCTTCTAAGCTCTTTATATTCCTCTTCGCGTGCCCGCGTTCTATGAGATTGTTGCATTGCTCGGTACGCAACATTCTTACGTTCAGTCGCTAGCTTGCATTCATCATCAAACCACTCGTTCCGCAGTAATAATGACAGTATTTTTAAGACGTGTCCACTTCTCATTTACGCCCAGCATACTGGCTCCAGGACTTAGTCTCCCTAAATCAAGTGATTCTAGGGCGAGACCTAACGCATTACCAAAGGTGTTACTGGTCTCTTCATTGCGCAGGGCAGCCGTGTTGATTCGAACCTGATCGGCGGATGCAATGCGTCTTCGCAAGGCAATCCGCCCTCGGAAAACCATACCAACAAGATAGTGATCCGAGTCGATATTGGCACCTCGGTACGTTCGTACCGTCATCAAGTTCGAGTAGTGGCGACGGTCTATCAACACGTGGTCTATTTGGTTACGAGTGACTCCATCAGGTGATACCCAGGTGGCTTTGTAGATATCTTTACGCGGGAACCTGGTACTCGCAACGACCATGTTTTTCGATGCTGCCAATTCTAAGACTCGAAGTCCATTGTCATTAGTGTTCTCATGCAAACTATGGGTGCCTGCGTAATGCCTGAATACCGGCTCCCGACCTATTTTTGCGTTCAAATCCCCAAGGATGATTTTAACATCATACCTTGGACAGGCATTGAGGCCCTCTCGACTTGTTCGTAGTAAGTCTCTTTTTCTTCGTCTGAGGACTCCTCCGTAGGTCCGTGAACGTTAATGAGGCTGATGTTCGTAAATTTGCCTCGCACGCGAAGGGTGCATAGCCTTTTGCTTATAGCTTTAAAGCTGATGATAGTAGACTTCATTTTTTCGCTGACTAGGAAGCCTATCCCGAGCACATGGTGTTTTGTATGACAGCTGAAATATACGTCATATTCTTTCTTCTGTAAAACACCATTCCCTGTCCATCTGATTTCTTGGAGAGCTGTTATGTCAGCTTTATATTTTGACAGGGCATCGGCTAGCTGCTGAGCAGCTCGAGCTCTATAGAGCGATCGTACGTTCCATAAGAAAATTCGTAAATCGTTTTTCCTTTTTCTTTGCGTGGGTTGTCGTGTGATCAGTCCGTTTCCGAGGCTTGTTGTCGTTCTCGAAATTCTCTTAGTTTTACGGCACAGGGAATTAACCTGTCGCCAACCTGAGGAACCAGCCTGGTCATATTAGCCAAACCTTTTTTAAAAGGCTTGTTTCTAGCGGCCGCTGCGGAGAGGCTATGATCACACTTCCACCTGTCCCGAATAGTTACGGCACGTGCATGTTTTCGTATGCTACATGTTGTTCCCCCTATTCGTCTGATGGCTGACCGCCATTCTAAACCTTCAAAATCAATCAGTAAAGTAAGCTTACGAAGCTCATTTCTTCGGTTCTAATGGTCTTTAAATAAATGTTTAATGTCAGGTTACATAACAACAAAAAGTGTTTCTTTTTTTCAGGGGAAGTCCGTCTTGGAGGAAATGACAAATCCTTTAAGAGTGTATCTCTTGTCATAAAAAGTGACTAAGCCCTTCGAACTTGAGTCTTAAGGAGACCGAACTTGATGACTTTTTTTATTATTTTAAGTTTTATTTGGACGATATTTAAAACCATTGGTCTGCCATTTTTTTTCTCTTAAAAGTGTTTTGACAATTTTATATAATTATACATACATTTTAATATAAATAATTATTTGAATAACAACGGCCTAAATATATATATTTTTGTTTTATAAAAAAAAAACTAACCCCTTTGAAATAACAGCAAAATGGCCGTGCATTTTATTTTTCAAATTAACTTTTCTTATCGCATAAATAACAACAACTTTCATCATTTGGTGCTAAAGAAACAAATATTAAATTGATTATTATCGATTTAAGGCACAATAGACATCTGCTAAATAATAACGGTGCAAGAAGGAACAACTGGGGACAAATTTCATTGAAGTTTCGTTCAATATTTGAAACAAATCCCCCTCACGTTGGTGATGGACGATTGCATTTTATTTTATGCTCCGGAAAATGCATTTTCAGGGCAATCGGTTGACATTTGCAACGAAATACTCTCGATACGTGAAAATTTAATTTGTCTCTTATCTGTCAAACCACAAAATGTCAAATTTCGAATTAAATATTCTATATAAGTACATCAAAATATATGTCGTTCTCCATCTGTCAAGTCAAAAACTAGACGATGTCAATGGATTAAAAATTTTAGTATTTTCCGCTTATATTTACTTTGACAATTTCCATTTCAACATGGGAATCATGTCAATCGGCTTATAAATCTCTGACAGATTGAGATAAAATATAGAAACGTCATAAAAAGTCGATGCGTAAGTATAGTTTGAACACCACCTTCTTTAGCAGAAAAAAGACATCAAGAGCCTGATTTCACGGTTCTTTTTTTCAATTGTTTCGTCTTTTTAACATATTTGGTATGGGGTGAGGAAGTGTAGTAGTAATTCAAAAAAACGAAAGACGTAACGAACGAAAAGGAAATTGTGTAATCAGACTCCAAGAGTCTAACTGAAGTATCATATTTTCGTGCACCATAAGGGGCATTCACATTCTCAAATTTTGTTTGACAAGCACGGCTTTTAGCGGCCTGCATGAGAAGCATATTCGAGAATATGAACACATGCTTGTCGAGCCTAAAGCAAAATAATTTTTCATGAACTTTTGTTTTAAATTAAAAATGTGCTTTGACCAACTAAAATTTTGATCGATTACTCCAAGGTATTGAACAATTTCAATTTTAAAACAAATATCACTACAGCAAAGATTTGAGTAAAAACATGATGTGCGTTGTAAGTTACAATTGCTGACTATTAAGTTATGCTTTGAACAGTCAAATGAATGAAAATTAATATCACTATTTGGCTGTTCTTGACCCACAAAAACATTAGTTTTGTCTTACTGCTTACAATCAGTTGATGTTTTGCAAACCAGCTTCTTAGTAAATGGACATCATGATTTATGTCTGCAATAAGATTAAGTCTACTGAATGAACAGTATGCAACACCAAGATCATCGGCAAAAGCCTTAACTTGACCCATGAATGGAATGAAAAATAAGGAATTTATATAAATAAGAAATAGTATGGGACCAAGTACAGAACCTTGTGGTACTCCTACGTTATTTATTTTCAAGGTACTCATACTCTCACCGATTTTTACATATTGTTTCCTATTTTTTTTTTTTAGATAAGACTCAAACCACTTTTATACGAATCCTCGAAATCCAAACCTTCTCCAACTTTTCCAGTAAAGCATCTTCAGTTGAAACACCATACCTAAAGCCAAACTGCTTTGAGCTAAAGAAATTTCTTTTATTTAAGTAAGACAGAATTCTTATTTTCATACTCGTAATTTTTTCAAAAACTTTTGAAAAAGATGGTAGCAAAGAAATGGGCATATAATTTGTTATATCAGATTTGCTTCCTTTCTTGAATAAAGGAATGACTGAAGCAGTTTTCAGGTTGTCAGGAAAAATATCTGATTTAATACATTTATTAAATAAAACTGTCAGAATATCAATCAAATTATGACTAATTCTTTTGATTATCGTATTTGATATCCCATCAAATCCTTTTGAATTAGTTGTCATTAAAAATTGAATTTTGTCCAACAGATGCAAGATAGTTGCTAAATTCATTTGCACTTTCAATAAGATTAGAGATATTGATATTTCCAATTTTCATATTGTTTATTAAAACATCCGTTTTACTTTTGCGATTTAAAAAACAATTAACAGCATCCCGTTCTTTTTAAGTGTTGCCATTTGCAAGCGTTAATTTTGTATGGAAGTAATTAGATTTTTCTTTGCAAATTTCACTATTGACTTTTTTGGAAAATCGATTACAACGGCTTTTTAAGTTCATATTAAAAGGGTGTTTTTTTAATTTCTTACATAATTTATTCTTTTGCTTTCTTTGTTTTAATAAATTAGTCGTTACCCAAGGATTAAATGTTCTTTCTGACTTTTTTGAAGTCATAGAACAGGAACTTACAGCAATATGATTTTGTAACGTATCTAAAAATAAATCAAATGCATTGGAAGGATTTACTTCATTTTAGATGATAAGCTTTCTGCAGACTTGGAATTTGGAATATAAAAATCAATCAAATTTCCTCATCAAATATTCATCATGCTTTGATTGTCAAACAAATTTGAGAATTTGAACGCCCCTGTTAATGCTCCGAGCAAATAATTGTAGCATTTCGTGTCAGATAACATCTCTGTTTGAATATAAATGGAAAAATTTTATATTGTATCAAATATGATCCCTGATTAAACATAGGCCTAACAAACTTTACGTTACGTATAGTGGCGTCTTTAGGCATGGGCCCGGTGGGCCAGGGCCCCGCAATTATTTGGCCCCCAGTTCCACCAACTCAAAATGAATGAATCTATACAAGAATTATATAACAAAACGAAATAAGGTTAATAGACAATAACAGAAAAACAAGTTTCATTGTACTCTCCGTTCCAATACCAAAATTCAACGTGAGTGGCGAAGGGTCCATATAAGTCGATTTTATAACCGTCTTATCTTTTGAAATTCTTTTCCTCAACATCTTAAACTTCTGGCAATATGAATCTAATTTCATCACCTGCACACGCTGTCAACATTATTTTAACAACTCTGCTTTCGTTCTACCTTTGTATATACACTCTATAGTATTCCTATGCAACACGATTTTGTAGTATTACATGCGGATTTAGATGTCGCAAAATCGCTTATTTTAGATTTGAACCTGACCAAAATAAACAAGGAAATTTTTTTGGGAAATTTTGTTTTTAATCCCCTTATGCATTCTTGCAAACAGTCTACCAATGTGTGGATGGCTGCGGCGTGCGCGACGTAAGGGGATGATCTTGGTGGTTGGTTTTCTTTGCTTATTTCACAAATATTTTGTTTCGTTTTCTTTCGCTTATGGATGCAGGGGGCCGATTCTGGTTCTGTGAAAAAGTGAATCGAATAGCTTTTCACTCTTTCACGCATAAATGCGATTCTCGTTCTGTGAAAAAGTGAAACCAAACGTCAAAAACATTCATATGAATAATTTGCTTTCACGCTCTTATTCGATGGTGAATATTCAAAGTGAATAGGTGAAAGCGGAAAATATGGCGATTTTTTTGAAAAAAAAAAATGAACGAAAGAATGTGACACAGGCACAAAAAGAATTTTTGATTAGTTTTTTTGGAAATAAATTTGGAAATTGCTCATAATAGGTACGAAAACAAATTTTGAAAATTTATTTCATCGCGTCTTAATTTTTTTTTGTAGATTTGTTTCAGTTGACGTTTCAGTTAACACAATTGTATGAAATGCTCCTCCGTATTCATTTCGAAAGGATTTTAGTTGTCTCTCAAATTTCACTTGATAATCCTCATATTTCTCCTACAAAACAAAAATCTATAGTAATACAATACAAAAATACATCTATATAAAGCACAAATAATTATCAAGCCTATGAGCATTTTTCCGATTTGTTTCCATAAGAATTCTTATATATATTGAAGGCATTATAAAAACGTATACAAACAATTTAATATATTAATATATTATTATAAACAAATTCACAAATGTACAAAAGTTTGGCAAAATTGAAACAACAATGAAAAATTATAATTTCGTTTTGACATTAAGCATTCACAATAGTAGATAAATTCATAAGAGACAACAAAAAATCATCCACCACGGCAAATGATATTGAATTCACCACACCATTTTCATTCACGGAACCAGAATCGCTTATTTGCACCAAGTGAATCGAAAAAGTGAAAGCAGTGCATGACAGCGAATGTGAAAACAATTTATTCGATTCACTTTTTCACAGAACCAGAATCGGCCCCCAGGTGTAAGAATGAATGCGAGCATAATATGTATAGTAGGTTTGTACGGATTTGATTATCTATAAGTGTGTATTGTGAGTTTTACGTATTTTGCCTAGCAATTTTGGGTAGAATGTTTTCTTTGGATTTTTGGGTTGAATTTACAAATCGCTAAATGTAGGACAAATGCAATGATATGGAAAAGGTATCTTTTCGGATATTTTGTCCTTGCTTTTTTGGTGATCTTGACATGATTTTGATTGTCGCAGAGAATTTTATTATTTAGGTATATGCTAGTTTTTCACTGTTTTGGTGGATTAAAAACAAAGATAAATGTTTTTCTTAGCTTTCTTGGTGTCATGTCAAAAAAAGTAGACAAGTTTTAAGGACAAATCGAAGCATCTTTAATTCTTTATAATCTTATAATTATGTATGTATGTTGTTAAGCAGGTATTTAAATATTATAGGTACCTACCTTTTTAATAAGTAGATAGGTACGTAGCTATGTTTAAAAGAAAGAATGGCGCAAAATTTTAAACAGCTTAGTAGGTATGTATTAAGGTATTAGTGGGTTATAATATCTACTATTTAACAATTTGCTAACTTAAAAGTAGTTTCATTAATGGCAGTTCGTGAAAAAAAGTAGGTAATTAAAAAAAAAGTAATTAAACAAACCTTTTAACCACTAAATGTCAAAGAGTCTTATGAAGTTAACACTATACCTACTAACAGAATAAAAAAGGTAATACGATGATTTTAACTGTAATAAAAGGGTAGATTATATTCGAACAAAATTTGCAACATCAACGTTTTTAACTTTGTTTCATACTAAAACAGCCTTAGCATCGTATTAATTCAAATAATTGATTCAAATCTCGTCAAAATATTATCAGCATCACTTAATTAGACAATGCTACAAATAAAACTAAAATGCATAAACTTTTTAATCTAGGTTTTAGGTTCTGATTGAATACAAAAAATAATAGATAAATAAATACCTAGGTAATTACTGAGTGACCGTGCACTAAACGACTTTTAACTCATTAATTTTTTGACCGATTTAGGGTAGTTTTAAGGTTTTGAAGGTAAGTGACTTAAATTTCTTTCTAATGATGTAGGTATTTTTGTATACCTATTTCTTTGTTCGCAATACAAAGATTTTCGCATGTGTAAATTTTATTAAAATTTAAAGTAATTTTTCCAGTTTTTCAAAGTTTTAATGTGAACTTATATGTACATACATACATGAATTTATGTACTATATGTAGAGATGCATATGTACTTATGTGTATGTATTTGTTGGTTTTGCTTTTAAAACTGGCCAGAAAAAGCTATTTGTTTATATTGGAAAAAACGAAATCGAAATAACAAAAAGGTTTTTTGAGGCGAATCAATTTCAATAAAGGATATGGTTTGTGGACTTAAAAAAAATACAACAAAATTACTAAATCTGTATTTTTTTATCGGGTGAGTGGAATATGAGGTACCTATGTGTATATATCTATATACATATATTTTGAGATATCCGCATATCTTTTAATGTAAAAAATTGTACTGTACATATGTATGAACAAAATTTAAACAGAAATTTTAATAATTTTTAATCAAATTGAATGGAAAATATGATAGAAAAATTATTTTTGTTTTGTTTTTGAAACTCATACTCATACTTTCAAAAAAATCAGTTCAATAAGTAGATGATGATAGTAGAAGATAAATACTTTCGTTTCTTTAATTTCTTGTTGATTTTTCTGGGCTGAAAAATATGTAAAGAAAATATCTTGTAGTGCAAACAAATTTCTGAAAAGACATCCCGAAATGTGTATAATCGCAGCGCATAAAGATAATGTCACTTGATGCGTTATTAAGTTTTGTAATTTTCATTTATTAATATTCATAAATAACTTAAACTAATTAATCACATCATTTAATTTAATGAGAAATCGAGATACGTATGCCATTTTGGAAAATGACTCTAACAACAAACCATAAGTTTGTAACAATAGTTATTGTAAGGATTTATTCAGTCCAAAAATTATAAACGAATTTGAAAACAAAAGTACTAGGACAACATACACTTCCAACAATCCCAAAATGTTTATCTCACTGAAGAACTGAAGATTCATAAAGAAAATTGGCCTTTAAGACCAATCTGCTCTTCCACAAATGTCCATTGCTATCAACTTTCAAAATAGGTATATTGTGAAGATAATTAATAAAATTTCTGAAAACTCAAAATATAACTTAAAAATGACAAAACATTTTACTGAAACAGGTCACAAATAATTTTGGCAGAAAATGATGTGGGTACCTACTTGATTTTTATTTGGTTTTATTGTTCAATCTCCAAACGGATTGGAACCCTTTACCCAATAAAAAAACCATATCTGGGTTTCCAAATTCAAAATCATTTATTTCTCCTATAACAACACTATTTTGAAAAACTGCAATTTAGAAATATATATACCAGGTCTATTTTACTATGATAAGCTGTTTTTTTTCTGCGAGCGCTTCGTCATTCTCCAATAAGCTCGTTGTTGAAAGATCAAGTGTCAAGTTCATTTCAGTGAAAAAAGTTCGATTTTTTTTATAAATTTTTTAATATAAACAGGTTAGTTCGACAGATAGTGATTGTTCCGATGACGAACCCAAATCAAATCTACCGAAGACAGAAAAAAAAGATCAAAGAAAAATCTAGGCCTGAAATACCTACCACTAAGAATTAGTTAAAATAAATTAGAATTAGAATTTTCATGTATTCAAACGGCATATCAGCAAATAGTTACAACTCCAGTTTGAAGTGGCTTAAAACAATACAATCCCTCAAAATCTCATAATTGGAGATACAAAAATTAAGTCTTGACTGGGGTATCTGCATTAAGTTATGATTTGGACATATTTGCAAGTGATCAAAGTAACACTCGTCCTGAGGGCGCTCCTGATTTGAGTGTTGGTGGAAATGGTTATACTCATCTCACAGTAACTGTACTCAGACATGTCAACCATAAAATCTTCTCTGACAATTGGTCCAACAGTCCGAGACTCCAGCTACATCTTACGTTAAATGGTCTTTGCAATTGAAAATGGACTTGGTGCATTTTAACCTATTTATATGTAAACCCAAATAAAGCTTGAAAAATGTTAATTTAATTTTCATTTTTATCTCTTTCATAATTCTTGGAGTACTTTAGAACTTTTACTTTTTGTATTGTTGATAGTAATTATTTATGGCTTGAAAATTTCTAAACTCCGAAAATCGCCTTCAACCACAGTAAAAAAATGGAAACACAAAAATGGTCACAGACGATAGCGACCAAGAAACGAAGAATGGGCACTTCGCCTATATTGCGTTTGCCACTCCTCTGAGCGTGAGGTGATGGAGCTAAATGATTTCTCTAAAATTGGTAAAATTCTCTTGAGAAGAGGAACAGTCCCTTGAACTTAATCAGTAATACTGACTAAACAAATGGACATATACAAAAAACACTGACTTGTCGAACTCATCTACTAGATTTGCAAGGAGCCACATGCTGCTACGGGCCTGGTGGTGGGATTCTACCTCAGGTGGGGGTAAAGAAAAGGACCACGCCCTTAGAATCTCCCCTTAACCAGGTGATTATTAGGTGCCATGAAATAAAGTGCTATGTAATAAAGTCCAAAACAAAATTTCGGACTTTATTGCACTTTGAAGAGTGCAAAAACTTCATATTTTTTGAAGTTTTTGCTAAAAAAAAAATTGTTTTATACAAAAAAAAAAAAAACACAAAATCTATTATTTTGTAATAACAAATTGTTTTGAAAAAGAGTAACACTAAACTAACAATAAAAAAATAAACTAGGAACAAAAACAAAAAAAGAATTTCAGTCAATTTTCTTAAATATTAAATATACGTACCATAATTATTTTTAATCTTTTCCACTATCTGCTACAGGTTCGATAAATTCAGTTGGCTTCAATTTCTTAAAGAGAGTTGATTAATACATTGTTGCAAATAAATTTTGCCTGTAAGTTGCTTTTCTAAGCAAACTTCACTAAATCTTCCTTTAAGCATCTAGACTGTTTTGGTACGTATAGATACATCTAAATGGCGCCTTTCATCTTTTGAGATTTTGCACGCTCTTAGAATGTCCAAAAATTTGAAAAAGTTTCCTTTTTTTTGAAGTTTTGAGCACAAATAGCTGATAGATACCCTTCAATCGAGCTGGTCGTTCTGAAGTTTTCATTATTCAATGAAAAAGTTTCTATTCCAACTTTTAAGATAAAATTTTGTATTTTCATTTCTTGTATTATTCTCTTTGGGCTTTATTTCATTTCAGTTTTGTACTTTATTGCACTCTTGGAAGTGCAATAAAGTCCAAAATTAATTTACACTTACCATTCTTTAGAAATTGTAGAACACAAAACATGCTTTTTTATAAGGGTATTCAAATTTATAATAATCTTCCAAACAATGTAAAAATAGAAAGTAATTTAGTAAGATTTAAGCGTTCAATTATAAATTTTGTTAAACACAATTATTGAAATATTATGTACATAATATAATGTGTAAAAAGCTTTAAAATAGCAAACTCAATGCTAAATAAAATTTTAACTAACTAACTAACTAACTAACTAACTAAAATCGAGTCAAAAATATGTAAGTAGGTATGTAAATAAATTATTTTTAATTCTTCAACCAAATGAAGTCAATTTAAATTTATCATTCTTAATTTCAATTGGCATAATGGTTAGTGCGTTGGACTGTCATGCGGAAGGTCTCGAGTTCGATTCTCAGCCGCTGCAAGAAAGTTTTTTTCAGGGGTGTACTGCCTCTTGCGAGGAATTGACAAATTCTCCAAGAGTATCTCTTGTCTTGGAAAGTGCTGCTCATTAGCCGTTCGGAATCGGCAGAAAGTTCTAGGTCCCCTCCGTTCCTGGTAACACGCACACAGGAATGGTTGAGAGTTGTAAGTCACTAGGTCCTGGTTCACTCCGAGCTGTTGTACCACCAAATTTAATTTTAATTTTTAATTTCAATTCACGGTTGAAAGTGCAAAAGAAGGTATATCTTCCCTACCTTGTAAAAGTCATCAGAAAAAATAATCATTTAATATTTGGTTGGTATAAGAAAAAAACTTCTTCGGGACGTTTGAAAATAACCAAAATAAGTGATTATAAAAAGAGCACAGAACAAATACAGTTCTAGACCAAAGTGATATATAGGTAGATAGGTACCTAACATATTTTGACATAATAACATTGAAATCATAATACACACATTATATAGACAATTTATTCACAACAAACAATATATCAAAGTACCTAATTCCAAATTTCTCAGATCGTTATTTAAAAATTAAAAAAATTGACAATTTTAAAAATAGTAGGTATATATAGGTATACCTACCTACGGCTACGATGCTTCAAGAAAATCGCCCGAGCCGCTTAGGCTGTAGTCGAACAGACACAGAATTACAAGACCCACTTTTTTCGTCTTTGCTATCATCGTTAGGTAGGTAGGTATATCAACTTTGATCAAAATCCTAGTTCGATTTTTTACGAATGTGTAACTTACTTTATAGTACCCATAAGTTGCAAGTAAAAGTCGTAATGTTAAGACTGATTAAAATATCGACTTCGATTTTGTTTACAAATGCATAAAATGCCATATTGTACCTACCTACCTATGTCACACGTACAATACAAATGTACATTCAGAGGCCAACAAGTCTACCATTTCATCACAAAAATTACAAAAATACCTAAACATATAGGTATTCTTTACCCTTAAATGAAAACAGAGAAATCCTTCAAACAAAACTCTTATTTGAAACCTTGCTTGATATATTTTTCTGACCTACAAAAATTCTCAGATAACTAAAAAAAATCCTTGCCATCGAGAACGCGATGAATGATAACCCCATCCTCCAAGTAAATACCTACATACGCACGCGTACAAAGCAAAAAAATAAAACAATAGTATACCTACCTACCTAATAAAATACTGAAAGCTAAAATAAGATTTTCTTCACAACTGAAAAAAATCATCAAACACCAGCTACCAGAACAAAACAACAAAAACATACACATAATAAAAGGTAGGTCAAGAACCTCAACAAAAAAATCTTCATAACCAAATTTACAAAAACAAAACTAAAGCAATCTCTCGCCCCTCACGTCTCACGTCTTACCAGACACCACGTATTGAATATCTATACACAAAGGTATAGAAAGATAAACAAAAATCATCCACACAAGAAAAAGTCCTTTTTTGATCCCCTTTATTTTATAACCGCCATTTATTTAAAATTTTGAATAGTTTTGCACTCTGAAATAATCTGAAATAGTAAATGTGCCGACGATAGATGTCCTCTTAAAATAAGGTTTCATGAGAATACTATAGAGTGTATATACAAAGGTTCTACTCTACAGTTCTACACACATGTTCGCTTTTCAACTCACTCCATAAACCAACACAAAACTATAGCAACAACAAGGTACCCCGATCCCCGAAACCTAAATCTGTCGTCTTATAAAATTTCTCGTCGGATAGGACAAATTTGCTTTCTTTCCTCTTTTTTCTTGTACTATTCACTGCGCTTGACACCTCTCTGTTCAATACACGCTTACTTATGGAAGAAAATATGACGATGTTCTTGCGTCATATTTTTTGGTGAATTTGTTTGTATCTCTTTCTCTTATTCTTTTCGCTCTGAGCGGATGAATCGTACCAACGCACCGTACGTATGTATTGCGCAGCGCACTGGCTCTGGCGCAGACGCAGTAGCTAGAGCTGTAGCGAATCGTATGTATTAGTTACTGAGTAACGGGTATTCAATGAAATACCAAGTAACGAAACGTTACTCACAAATAAGAGTCGTTACTCGCACGATGTCGTTACTTTTTTTTTGGCACACATTCAGTATCTAATAACGCACGCAGGTACCACATACGAGATACCACATACGGAATGCCGAAAGTATACACACAAATCGGAGTCGTTACTCGTACGATGTCGTTACTCGCACGATGTCGTTACTCGCACGACGTCGTTACTTTTGTTTTGGTACAAATTCAGTATCCACAGGTACGACATACGGAATATGCGTAAAGCATACACACAGGATGAGCTCGCGTTGGACGTTCATATTTTCTGCACAATTTTCATGAGCAAAAAAAATCGATTTTTCGTTAAAAAAAATTCAGAGTTTGTAGATGTTTTTTAATCCATCGAGATCTCAGCCATCCTCCAATGGAATTTGACAGTTTATGCCTTGGTTGATTGGTAATATACTATATTTTGACCTACTTAGATTATTTCTTTCTAGATGCTTTCCAAAAGCCCTAAAATCGCAATTTTCCTGAACAAAAAAAAAATTCGATTTTTCGGTGAAAAAAATTAGATTTTTTAGATGTTTTTTAATCCATCGAGATCTCAGCCATCCTCCAATGGAATTTGACAGTTTATGCCTTGGTTGATTGGTAATATACTATATTTTGACCTACTTAAAGTATTTCTTTTTAGATGCTTTCCAAAAGCCCTAAAATCGCAATTTTCCGGGACAAAAAAAAATCCAAAAAAATTAAGATTTTTCAGAAGTTTTTCAATCAATTGACATTTGAGATTTTTTGTACGTCTTTTACAAAATAGACATGAAGCTTTATTTTCAAATGTCTGACATAATAAAAATCTCTGAGAAAAAAAGATGCATTCCAGTACATACCAGTATCAACCTTTTCGAAGCAATCATCGTATCTTCTTATTTGACTCAAATAAAACCAACCAATATTGCGTATGAAGTATGATATACGTATTTCGTTACAGTAACGATACTCATATTTGGCTAATACTATAACGTGATACATACGAATTGTATTGGAATACCTAAAGTAACGATAGTAACGAGTAACGACATTTTTGTAACGGGTACTCATATCTAAAGTAACGTATGCATACGGGTATTCATTTTGTAGTTACTTTTACAGCTCTAGCAGTAGCGCAGTGCTCATCAGCAGATTTGCTTCTGCAAACTTCGGTGTTTGCTTGAGGACTTGAGGTGGCTTTCATAGCAACCGCTGCGGCTGCGCTTATGAACCAAAATGTATATTGCAGATTGAGGTAGGTTTCCGCTTTCTACTTGAAGAAATCAGTTTATTCAAAGGAAAAAAAATATGTATGTAAGTATACTACAAGAAAATCATGTCGATTACAGAATTCGCAGAATTTTACTCCCGGTGAGTTGACTTGATTCGCATCCGCTGTAAAACTCAATTATGAAATTCGTCGGATGAACTACATTGTCGATTTCTAAAATTACCTTATCATTTATGAACTTTCGTATCGACACTGTCAGCAACAAACATTTATTCAACTGGCCTAGGCTGTGATAATAGTATCGTTTTCGATCAACGAAATCAAGCATCGTTGAGAGTGGTTAGTACGAAGATGGAGGACGGTTCAAAACCAACCGTGTGCTCTTTTTTTTTTTTTTTTTTAGATTTCTTGCTCTCTGGTTGCGTTGCTATTTGTGCGTTTTCTATTAAAATTTGTTAAACAAACACTTTAGCATTCAGTATGATAAGCTTTTGACTTAAATGTTTGTACTCTCCATCGTTTATTTTCGTTTAATCAAAAATTCACTTTAGATTCGTCTCGAAATTGGTGCGAATGTAAAATGATAGAAATTGTATGGAGTGCAAATGGTTTGCGAAATCTGTAATACCATATAAGTTGAACAAAATGTCAGTGGTGCAGGGATTGTTACCGACATTCGTTCAACTTTCATTCGTCGGATTCAGTAATAGCAAAAGTTTGGAAATGAATTGAAATTGTCACTTTAGCTCATTCGCCGAATTCTGTAATAGGGGTGAATAACAAGCTGCTCTCCGACTTATTTCATGAATTTGTATTTCTCAATCAGTGTTGCCAGAAACACCGATTTATCGTATTTCTCCCGATTTCTAGACCTATTTCCGATACACCGATTTTTGATGTAAATAGTGCACTTTCTCCCGATTTTCAATTAAAAAATACGTTCAGATATTTTCTCCGCTCTTGAATGAACATAATTTATTCATGTCGATTACAGAATTCGCAGAATTTTACTCCCGGTGAGTTGACTTGATTCGCATCCGCTGTAAAACTCAATTATGAAATTCGTCGGATGAACTACATTGTCGATTTCTAAAATTACCTTATCATTTATGAACTT
The DNA here is from genome assembly GCA_911387755.1 of Chrysotoxum bicinctum. Lineage (NCBI taxonomy): Eukaryota > Metazoa > Arthropoda > Insecta > Diptera > Syrphidae > Chrysotoxum > Chrysotoxum bicinctum. The sequence continues at coordinate 95,775,701 of OU426989.1, read as the reverse complement.
TCGTATCGACACTGTCAGCAACAAACATTTATTCAACTGGCCTAGGCTGTGATAATAGTATCGTTTTCGATCAACGAAATCAAGCATCGTTGAGAGTGGTTAGTACGAAGATGGAGGACGGTTCAAAACCAACCGTGTGCTCTTTTTTTTTTTTTTTTTTAGATTTCTTGCTCTCTGGTTGCGTTGCTATTTGTGCGTTTTCTATTAAAATTTGTTAAACAAACACTTTAGCATTCAGTATGATAAGCTTTTGACTTAAATGTTTGTACTCTCCATCGTTTATTTTCGTTTAATCAAAAATTCACTTTAGATTCGTCTCGAAATTGGTGCGAATGTAAAATGATAGAAATTGTATGGAGTGCAAATGGTTTGCGAAATCTGTAATACCATATAAGTTGAACAAAATGTCAGTGGTGCAGGGATTGTTACCGACATTCGTTCAACTTTCATTCGTCGGATTCAGTAATAGCAAAAGTTTGGAAATGAATTGAAATTGTCACTTTAGCTCATTCGCCGAATTCTGTAATAGGGGTGATTATTTTATTAAAAATGTTGGCAGTGCCTAACTTACGGTTTTCTCTTTTTTAATTTAGTATAAAAACATATTCCTTGCAATTTTTGTTAACGTCGTTGTCATTGTCTTTCTTCTTTTTCAAAATAGCTTTTTTGGCCTTTAGTTCACAAAAATTGGCGTTTCGTCCCGGCGATCTCACATGGACTCATCAGTTGACTGTGAGGACCTTGTCAATACGCAATTTTTGTAAAATTCAATTCATCTTACATCGATTTTTTGACAAAAATACAATGTGAACTACATATACCCAACCAAGATTAAATTTCTTCTTTTTCATTATCTTGTTTGATTTGGTGTGGGGCGGTGGATGTAGGTAGTTAAGTTTTTGTTAATATTTTCAATTAGGGGCCAGTCATTGAAAACCATCATTGAAACACAAATCAGTGGAACGGTGGAATATTTTTTGACAAGTCGGTTATATCAATCAATAGTTTCAATGTCATTGAAAAGATCTGTCATTGAAAATAAATTACTAGTGATGGGTACCTCATTCATGAGGCAATACAAAATGTCGCATGTTATGTTATTGTTTAAAAGTTTATTTTTTTGCTAACTGCAATCATTTAGGCCTATTCGGGGAGATCTTTTATTCAGTTATTCTGTTATGAATTTCAATACAAAAGGCATGCTAAAATCTGTTATAAAATCTGCTAAGAAAACTTTTATGAAATGTCAAACGTTCGAAAATAGAAAAAATTTGTTTACGAATAGCATTTTTGGTATTCAGCATGCCAAAATCTGTTATGAAATCTGTTAAAAATCATAAAAGAATAAAAGACAAACTTCTGTGACTTTTATCATAAAAGATTTCAATAAGTACACATGTGCATCATGTAAAAATGAATATTTATCTTTTATTTTGTCAACGAAATGTTTTTTAAAGGAGACAAGTGTAACATATAATTATATGCACCTGCGCGGACATTCAACTAAATAGTTCATCTGTTTTCTATAAGAAACCAAAAAGTTGTGCAACTAAAAATTGAATGTGCGCGCCTAGACTAAGTGTCTTTTGTGCTAGTGTTTGTCTATTTCGTAATGGGCGGTTTTCAAATTTCAGTCGCCTCTCGTTTGTCGTGTCTCGCATCTCGCCTGAGAAGAAGAATATGAAAAGAGAATAGTAAAAATGTTTTTGTATACCTACGTATCTAGGTACATACATACATAGATAACTTTGTATGTTTTATTCAAATTTCATGATCATTAGAATTGCAGAGACGTCATTGAAAAATTGATTTTTTTTGTTGAAAATGTCCATTAAAATAGGTGTATCCTATAGGACATTTTTGAGGTGAGACAAAATACCACCTCAAAAGAGTACCTCATAAAACTCATTTTAAGTTCATATCCTACCCATCACTATAAATTACAAAGACAACCTGAATAATTTTTTGAGGTTAGAGTTGATCATTGAAAAAAAAACTGACACATGAGAATAGAAAGAGAATCGAACACAAATCATTGAACCGATTGTGTTCCACTTTGTTGGAATGAAAATCAGCTGTTCATTGAAAACGATTTTCATCATTGAAAAATTTAAATTAGTTTTGTGAGAAATATTTAACATATTTGTTTATTTTTATTTGCAAAAGTAAAATATATAAGTGATTAGCTTCATTTGTAAGCCAAACATTCTCAATATTCATAGCTTAACTACCCCAAAAAGTGAAAACAAAATTTTCAATGATGGTTTTCAATGATAGCTATAACTAGGGCCTTACACTAATAATATAAATGTAGATCCATTTTCTTTATCTTTTAGCGAAATGTTAAAATCAGACTGTACCTACAATATAATAAACAATGATAATTTGTACCTCGGGAGCGATCTTAATTTACAATTGGACAAAAATCTTATTTCAAGCTCTGAAGTTGAACGATTTAAAAATAACTGTATAAGCGCTTACGTTGAACTGTGCAAGCAAATATTACATAGGTTTGATTTTAAAAACAAAAATTTTCAGGCTTCGACCTTATTAAAACCAAAACAAATTGATCCACTAAGTAATATTTTTAACTTATTTCCTAATATTATTCATTACTCTGATATACAGCGAATCGATTGTGAATATAGAGAAATAAGTAATCTTGACTCTAAAAGCTTAATATATGAAAGCTTTGTACTATTAAAATTGAAATATTTTGGAAAATTGTTTGTTCAATCAAAGTTTGGCCTTTCCATTGATGGCTAACTTTATTTCATCGATATTAACATTACCAAACTCTTCAACTAATGTTGAGAGAACTTTCTCAAATAAATTGATGAACAAAAATTTTTTTTTTAAATAAGTAAAATTATTTCAACTTCTAATTCCCCGATTTCCCCGACTTTTGATGTGGAAATCTCCCGATTTCCAAAAATATCTTATGGCAACACTGTTCTCAATGTTTCTGAGATACTGAAGCTATAGATACGTAGGTTTTACATGTCCGTTGCCGTTCTCGTTTTTATTGAAATTATTTTAAAACCAAGAAGTCAAACAAAAATATTTTTAGTATTTTTTAAATTCAATTAGTGTTAGTCCTGTGTTGTGATTGTGTTTGTTTTTATTGTCATAAAATTCAATAACAAAATAATTATGTCGAAAAGATCATATCCTAGTGGTACCGAAAAAAGGAAAAAAGCAGAGCATAAAAAGCAATTTATTCAAAATTTACCTAAATTAACAACATACTTTACATCGGAACCATCTGTAAGTCAAGTTAATACTTTAATACCTGAAAAAAATATTGACACTTTTAATTCACTGACAACTGATAAAATTAATTCAAGTTGTGAGTTTGATAATGACAACATTCAAGAAACTTTAACTTTATCGAAAAGTTCTCATGCCGAAAATCAAAAAATGTCAGCAATAGAAAGAAATTCAACTGACCCTGGTGATTACTTTCAAGAAAAAATTACCGAAAAGATACGTGAATTTTGGATCCGTAAGGGTCCGACTTATTTTCAAAATAATGATTCTGATTTCTCAAAATCATCAAGAGTATACATCGAATCAGATGGTAAATCAAAAACAAGAAATTTCAATAAAACACTCTTTTATCGTAAATTAAGGAAAAATGCCCCCTAAGCTGAAAGGAAAGCTCTACACTTCAGTTGTGCGTCCAGCACTCACATACGGTTTACAATGTTGGACAATGTACAAAAAGTATGAGAGTAAGCTAACGGCAGCTGAGATGAAGATGCTTCGTATGACAGCAGGAGTTACAAAGCTTGATCGAATTAGAAGTACGAAGATCCGAGGAAGCCTTCATGTTAAGAATACCATTTCCCAAAAAATTGAACACGACCGACTCAGTTGGTATTGCCATGTTCAAAGGAGAGATCCTGAGAACCACGTCAAAAAGGCAATATCATACAACGTTCCAATTCGAAATAAAAAGAAAGGTAGGCCTAAACACTCCTGGTACAAACAAATGCAAAAACACCAGCATTCAGTTGGCCTCAGAAATGGAACAATACAAAACCGGGAGGCTTGCCGCCGATTTCTGAGGTCAACCCGGCGAACCCCACAGGCGGATCACTAGTGTGAAGCAGATACGTGGGAGAGTTATGATCCCATCGACATCGAGATCATAACAGCGCCGAAGAAAAGGAAGAAAAGAAGAATCGTAAATTAAGGAATAATGAAGATGTTGAAAGAAAGTGGCTTTTATATTCGCCTTCCAAAAAATCTTTATATTGTTTTTCATGTTGTTTATTCAACATTTCAAATAAAGCCTCTTGTTCTCCCCATGGGTGTAACGATTGGAAACACATAAATCACATCATTTTGGAGCACGAAAATAGTTCATCACATCAGGGACGAAGCGTCCATATATTGAGTGGAATGAGTGCTTCCGTTAAACCATTTGAAAAAATCGTACCTAGCAAGGATTTAAATTCAAAATTCCAAATTGTATTAATTATTTTATTATATCATTTGTATCTATTAATGAATCGTCATTTACTCTGTAAATTACATTCCAACATCATTAACATTATCATCTTTTACTAAAATTACTAAAGGAAATCAAATCTCTCTCCTGTTATTACAACAAAATGCCACACTACAAACCAACTGAGAATGCTCAACATCACTCCATTATTTATAATACTCAATCTCATGAAAGTTCTTGCTAAAATGCTTAACAGCTATGCATTCCTTATTATCGCCTCCTTAACTCATCACAAAATACCCTTCCACTCCAAGTCAACTGAAAATATACCTACAACATCACTCACCAATATTCACAAAATGCTCAAACAAACAATATAAAGAATGCACAACAGCTGGGCATTCCATTATTTTTCATACTTAACTTTAGGGGTGTCCACTTAAGAAAAACATCGATGCTTTTATTCGATGTTAGACATCGGAAACAAGCATCGATGTCTTTCGATACATCGCTTAAAAACATCGATGTTTTTTCAACATCGAATACTTTATTTAATGATTTTTTACTTCAACAAATAGAAACTAACAATATGCGCTGGCAAAAGTATTATCTGTTGTTTTAAAATTCCAAAAAAAAATTGATCAGTTTAATTGTTTAATTGTTTTAGATTAGCGTAAAAGGCAAATTTCGATTCACAAATCACACTGTAGATGAGTGAGAGCAAGAGCAAGTATATGAAGCAGTACATATACTACGTTTATAATGAGAATTAAATCGGAATTGAATCAGGATTAAGCTCCGTGTATACCTGGATCAGATTGAAATAGGATTTCTCGATCCGATCTCACTAAACGAGCTGAATCGAATCGAAAATATGCTTGTATACCTGAATCGAGGGATCCAAGAATCGAGTGTGTGTACAACAACAGTTTTAAAGAGATTGTCATTTCGATTCCATTTCAATTCGATCTCTCGATCTAGTGCCGCCATATACCTGGATTGAAATCTCAATTCGAAATCGATTCGATTCCTCAATCTACTCTTGTAACCGAGGTAACAGTTCAAGCAGGACAGTGAAATGAAAGAGTAAACCGAAGAAACTACTTAAAGACAAAAAACCAAAGACAAAAAAGAGCTGATGCACACATTTTTGCAAAAGTATGCGTTATCTCGGTTGCTTAGTTGTCATTTCTACAAATTCGAAAAAGCCGATGCTCACATTTTTGAAAAAGTATGCGTAACCTCAGTTGCTCGGCTGTCATTTCCATTTACATAATATCCAAAGACAAACTCGTAAAAGAGCCGATTCTCATATTCATCGACCCGAATGAAATTAATAAAAATAAGTCTATAATTATGTTCTTTGTCACAGTTTTTCGATTTTTTAAAAAAAAACATCGATACATCGAATAGAAAATTTACTAGGCAAAACATCGGATCAATCCGATGTCTCGTATGGTGAACATCGAATATATTCGATACATCGATGTTTAGTGAATATCCCTACTTAACTTAGATCTCAACCTAAAGTCAAAATAATTTTGTCTCGTTTCTTGCCTTTTGCCCAATGTGTGAAGAATGAGTTGAGTGAATGCATTACGAGAATTTCCTACAAGAGATAGATAGAAAAACAAAGATGTATCTATTGAGTTGCTTATTGTCTCAAACTGATAATGAGTTTAATTTCATGGACAAAAGGGGTAGAAAAGTTTTATTTTAATATAATGTGTGTGCAAATTTAGGTGCAATTCATAACTATCAGAAAACAAACAAATATGAATTTAAAAGGTGGTAGTTTTTTAATTATTTTCGTGGCGATAAATACAATCCACCTGTTTTCTGTTTATTTTTTGTTATTATAAAAAAAAGTGGCCAAAAATAGTATTTCTAATATTCATATCTGAGGTTTCTTGACATTCCAGCAGAAATATAACTAAAGGTTATTTTCAATTATGAGATTTTAAATCAAAAAAAACTTTAAGGAATCTTAAGATTTTTAATATCCCGTAATAATGGCATCTGTAGAGAGATCATATTCATGTTTTAAGAGAATTAAATATTATTTTTGGAAATAAATGTGGACAAGAAAGGTTAGTTTCTCATCAAATCGTACTTAGATAATTTTGCCTTAAAAGAAAAAGGATAAATCTTTGCGCAAGGCATCAAGCTCTCTTTTTTTAATTAGACTTTACTGTAATAAATTATTTATGTATATTATTTTATGTGTATTATCATTAAGTGGAATTTAAAAGTTTGGATCTCAAAGGTCTTTCATTTTTGGTTTTATGTTCAGTGCTTCCGCTATCGAAAAAGTCACGCCTCGTGCCTGCATCACATAGACAAGCTATGATGACTTATCTCCAACGGAGTAAAAACACTGGTAGGGTAGATACAGATTTATTAAATCAAAACAAAATAGAAGTAGACTACTGGAAAAATGTTCTCAAAAGAATTGTTGCAGTTATTAAATTTTTGGCATCAAGAGGGCTTCCATTTCGTGGTAAGAACGAAACCATTGGGTCAACCAACAATGGAAATTATTTGGGATGCCTGGAACTTCTAGGTGAATTTGATTCATTCCTCGCAGATCATTTAAAAAAATGTGGAAACTCAGGAAAGGGATACACTTCCTATTTATCAGCAAATATTTGCAACGAGTTCATTGATATAATGGGAAAACAAGTCCTAATGAAAATTTTAGGTGAAATTAGATCGGCAAAATATTTTTCCATAAGCGTTGGAATAAATTGAATGAATGTTTAGGTTCACATAGAGTTCTTAAAAGTCTTTCTGAAACAAGATGGTCTGCACGAGCTGATGCAGTTAACGCGCTCCATCGTGGTTACAAACAAATTACTGAAGCCCTGACATCTATCTCTAAAGATCCAGAGCAAGCTCCAGAAACAAAAAGCGAAGCGCTAAGCCTGTCTAAGAAAATGTCAAAACTAGAATTTCTCATTTTAACAGAAATTTGGGGCACAATATTAGAAAGAACTCATAAAACCAGCAAGAGCCTTCAAAAAGAATCAATAACGATTGACGTTGCTGCCAATTTGCTTTGTTCACTATGTTCTTTCATAAATGATCTAAGTGAGAATTTTGATAAGTTTGAAGCGTCTGCCAAAATTCAGAATCCGGATGCTAATTATAAAGACTTAATGCAACGAAAAATAGTACGAAGTTCCCGTGCCACATATTTTGATGGTCCTGCACCATCCGTCCAGCTAATTGGGAAAGAAAAATTTAAAATATCAACTTTTTTCCCAATTATTGACACTATTATTTTGCAATTAAAAATACGATCCAACTGCTACCAAGAAATTAATGCATTGTTTGGCTTTTTTTGTCGATTGCAACATTTGACTTCAGTGGAGTTGCAAAATTCTTGCGAACAATTTTCAAAAAAATACCATAGAGACGTTAATGCAGAAGAACCTGAGGTAGAATGCCTGCACCTCGTACAGTATTTAAAAGAATTCAATAAAGAAGTAAATGAAGATCTTATTACAATTCCAAAATTGTACAGTCTAATTACAGTGGATGAAATTGAGAACACATTTCCAAATGTAGAAACTGCCTGCAGAATTTTTGTGTCTATGATGGTTTCAAACTGCAGTGGAGAGCGTTCATTTTCGAAATTAAACCGAATAAAAAATGAACTTCGAAGCACAATGCTACAAGAAAGACTAAACAGCTTGTCAATTTTATCAATTGAAAATGAATTACTGCAGGGAATTGAATTTGATGACTTAATTCATGATTTTGCTACTGACAAAGTCAGAAAAGTATGCCTTCAATAATATTGTATTGTATAAACTTACATACATATCTAAAAAGAAAACCAAAACAAAAAAAAGAAATAAACTTACAAAAAATCTTAACAAAAAAAATATAAAAACATTAGAAATCAACCAAAAAAACTATAAAAAATTATCAAAAATAAACAAAAAAAAAAATATTCCACTATTAAAGGTAATTAAAAAAATTATAAAATTATAAAAAAAATATCTGTTTTATGTTTTTTTTAGTTCTTTATAAAACGTAAAAATATTTTTGAAAACCAAATTCATTTTGAAATGATTTTTTTTTTACCTAAAAAATAAAAAAAAATATTAGATATACTCCTTGTGGCCCCCAAATCTTATTGGGCCCAGGGCCCCCAAAATTCTAAAGACGCCCCTGGTTACGTAGCGGAGTCCGGTGGTGCGTTCTTTTTCTAACAATATTTAATTTTGAAATAAATAGGTTCATTGATTTCTCTGATTTTCTGTACATTTCTGTGAATTTCAGTCCAAAGTTATGTCAAAGTTGATATAAAAAAAATCTTCTAAAATGCACAGAAAATGTTTTCAATATTAAAAAAAAAAAAATGTTGACAATACGATTGTATTATTTAGTATATGTTTATTGGGTACGTTCGATAACAAAAAATAGTCACTCGAACGAATGTTGAGTCGAGTCCCGGCTCTCGAACGTTCTTTAATACATTTTTCTTTTTAAACATCTCAAACAATGACAGTCAGTGCAAAAAAGTAAACAAACAGACCTTTTCTTTACTTTTGAAAATGTCAAAGTCTCATAAATGTATAAAGTATGGTACATACTAAAAAATATGAAATAGGTTTTCGACGATTTTAACTTAAATAAAATTTTAGAGAAAGTATGATTCTTTTCTACTCATTTGACTGAAATCGGGCGTCAGTAATTAAAAACTAAGCGTTATAAACTAAGTAGCAGATTCAGAATTTGATCAGCAACTACTTAGTTTTATGTCCTAGTTTTTGTTTTACGAGTAGATAGTCTGTGTCTTCACTTTTTTGAACATGAGAAACAATTAGCTCAGTCAATGATTTTTGTTTTTAACTACACTACGGATCCAAGAAATTGCAAAACCTTGAGATTTTCAGTAAGAGTATACAGGTACATGCTAGAGTTTATGAATAAACGGCCCATTATTGTCCAAGTTTTTGTTTTTATGTTTGCTCTGATCGTATCATTTTCCTCGAATTTATTACAAACCAATCTTCTTTTGTGAAGAATCGTTAATTGTTGGAGGTTGTTAGTGCGGGTTTCAGTTGATAGCGAAAAGTTTCTCTTAAAAAAAATTTTTGAGTGAGTTTTTATTACGAACACTAATTAGCAACCATATAGATTCAAAAGCAGTAGTTTTATGGCAAAGATTGGTGTTATAAAAGTGAAATCCTTATTTTATCTAATAGATCGCTTGCGTAGGTATATAGACTGTATAATTCTAATTAATGCGTCAAATTTCAATTTTAGCAACACCTTTTTTTTTTGTATTCATGCTGAGGCCGAATAGCACACATCGTAAACCTAGGTCTTATGTCTGTCATACTAATTAAATTCCTTTTTTTTTTATCATTGGAATAAGACGACTCGAACTCTTATGTATATCTCTCTGGGCCCCATTGATTATATTTTTATTCGATCTGCTTTTCTTTTATAGGAAGCTTTTGAATTTGTGATCTACTAAATCATTAGCAAACTTCTGAGAGAAAAAAAAAATCCGTCGGCCAGTATTTATCTAATCGTTTCAAGTAAATTCGCCAAAGTCTTCGTGCTACCAACAAATGTGATGAAGATGATACACATAAACTACTGTTACCATAATTTAAAAAAAAAAAAGAAAAAAAAATCTTCCAACATTCAAAAAAAGATGTAGCATTCTCGGAAATTTATTTAATAGGTTTTCTGTTTCTAGGTCAGCGCATATATGAATACCTAGCACAAATTGTATTGAATTTGGGAGTTGAAAGACAGGGCAGGAAAGCAGCAGCGAATTCTAAAATATTACGGCGACGACACGATTGTCCGAGTTTTAATTCTATCAACAGCGAAATTCACAAAAAAAAAAATACAACATTTGATTGGATTGGTTGTACTTTGTGACTTTTACCTGTTAACCCTAATAAAATCGAAGATACTTTTCAGTTATGAAACTTAATCTGTAGATGTTCAATCGAATCACAGGTTGAAATGGATTAGATTTAAATTGGTTGGTGTTGATAAGGAAAAGAGGGCGGGTGACAAGATTAAAATTAGTATTAATTTTGTTTCTCTTTATGACAACGAAAGTTTCGTGTTTTAACTTTAAATTAGTTTTATTTTCAAAAGATAAGAAAGAAAACTGATTAACTTTTTTTTAGGACATAAAATATGTGCCTATGCATAATATCTTCAGGAAATAAAGTCACTTTATCTGGCCTTATTTTTTATTGGTTTAGAAAAAGTTTTGAACAGTACTTATCTATTTACCCTTGCCAACATATATTGGAAGAAGGTGACTTTCTCTCCAACTCAGGTCCTAAAACATCTATAAACCTCTGCCACGTAGCAGGGGACAGAATCTATGTTTGGTTTAACGTGAGTACCTGCCGATAATGGTTTAACCCCAAGTTAGGCCTACCTCCATCAGAGTCAGATTGGGTCCTGACCATTAACCCTGACATAGCCGAGCCATCTCAGTCGCAAAGCTGTGACATGTTTGCAGGCATGAGCACACCTCTTGCTTGGAGGTGAGGTCTATCTAACACCTCTTGAATCCAGGCACGCCTGGATCACTTACAGATGAGTTCCTGCAAAACTCAGGGCCTGCCAACCCCAGATACACACACACAGCTATTAGTCGAGGTAGAAATAATCAACCAAGAATGTGCACCTCTCTGGTGAGTTGTTACACACTCCTTAGCGGATTCCTACTTTATGAACAGTCAAGACTGTTCCTATCTAGTTAGTTCAGTTACTAACGTAACCTATCCACAGGCACCGCGAGGATGTCGATAGGAACCGGAAGTGATGAAGTTGTGCATAGGTAGCAATACCGGCCCACCGATAAATCAGTGGACGGACATGCCTTAAACTACCAAGCACGCTATCACCCCCACCTGCGCCACGTAGCAGGGGCGTTGTGTAACCCGAAAGACATTCTTTTAAAATGAAAAAGTCCCCTACCATGTACCGTAAAGGCTGTAAATTTGCGAGATTCCGCCGCCATTGGAATCTGCCAATACGCTGACTTAATATCCATATATATGTTAGAAATTTTGCATTCCTAAGTTTATCTAAAATGGCTAAAATTATCGGAAGTAGATAAGCATCTCTTTCTGCAATTTGATTAAGTTTCCAATAGTCGACGCAGAACCTGAAGGTACCACCTTTCTTTTTAGCTAATTTTAGTAAATGGAGAAGCCCAGGGGCTATTTGACTTCTCAATCACCCCCTATTCCAACATCTCGTTAAGAGCCTTGTCGTTATGCACCTGCATTGCTGGTGACAACGGATGGTATCTCTGCTTGATAAGTTCTGTCGACGTCCTTATTATGTATTCTACCATTGCTGTAACTCCAAGTCCTTCTGGCATTTCCCTAAACAAATCTTCGATCAAAGAATTTAGTTTTCCCCTTTGATCCCCATCTAACTCAGACTCTTCTGTGTTAGATGTAGTTTCTGTTGAAGCCACTATCTCCTGGCTCGAAAAACTCCACATGCGTGATCGGAGAACCGGAACGATTCCAGACTGTGCCCAAAAATCTGCCGCATGGTCATCTACTATACGCTGGGAGAGGAGAATCTTAAGATATCTCAACTGGATGTTTGCGATATTTTTTCCAAAATTTAGCAGGTTTCTATCGTGTCTGAGTTTTGAAACGCCAGAGCATCATCATTTTCTTCAACTGTGACGTCTGGTACTTCTGTTAAATAATGGGAAACTATTGGAAAATATAGTCGTGAAAGCTCTACTTACTGCTCAATAAAATTTTTCAATTCAATTCAATATATGTATTCTTATTCTTAGAGTAAGAGAAATGAGTTCCAAAAGCAGCGGGTTCATTGACAAGATGCAAGTTGTTAATTATTAAATTATATATCTGCTAGTTTCTACTACGAATATTAACCACATTTGCTTTAAAAATTCTTTCAATACTTTAAAAATGTACAGATGTCTCATAGATAGAATTCTCAATTCATTGTATAAAGGCCAACTTTCAGTATAACGGTTTTGTTGCAAACAATTCGAATGAGATTGTTTTGGGTAATTAAAAACTCAATAACCATTGATTTAGTTTGTTTTCAGTTATAATTAACTTGTGGTTAGAAAACCAAGCTATTAGAACTTCGTGGTCCTTTTCAGTTAGTAAGACACATTTAAGATGTGAATTTTCCCGGTATGTAAATTATATATCATCAGCAAAAGCCGTCGGTAGACCATTCAACCGGAGCTTAAAAATCGAGTTTATATACACCAAGAAAAACGACGGATCAAGTACAGATCCCTATGGTACTCCATTTTTTTTTAACATGCTTCGCTATGCGTGATTAACCATATCAAACTTATATTTCCAGAAGGAGCGTAAATGGGTACCATAAGCAAAAGGGCATGGACTTTTTATATGATAACATAGGAAATCTCTTTCAAACATGGCATCATTTACGGGTCTTCTTTTTTGCAGTGGCAGGATTCTTTAAAGTTTACATCTTGCAGCATAAGATGGTAAAAAATTCCATCTAATTTTCAAAAAAAAATATATTTTGTCAACCATCTTTGAACATTTTCAATGCGATGGGAAAGAATTTGATAAGCTGAATTCCAAATTATATCAGCATATTCAAGAATGGATCTTACTAACGATGTAGATAATGCTAAAAGTGTGTGAGGGTCATTGAAATCTTTAGAATTCCTTTTAATGAAACCTACAATTGAATTCGCCTATGATACAATATGGTCAATATGTTAATTGAAAGATAGCTTAGAATCAATAATGACGCCAAGATCTTTAATTTTATAAATAATACAACTTTTACAAAAAGTAATTACATTAAATTTGACTATATTTAAATTCAAACAATTACTTAAACATCAATTTCACAGTTGATTTATGTCGTGTTGAATAAGTAGACTTTAATTTTGTTGGATTTAATTTTCAAGAAGAGCTTGAGATCGTCTGCAAATAAAGATAATAAAATGTATTAGTCCAATATGGCTGCCTTGGGGTACTCCTGAAGAATAGCAAATTGGCATTGAACATTTATCATCGATTGTTAGTCTGGCTTCTACCAATGAGAAAGGAAGTCATTCAGTTCAACATTGCAAAGTGAAATCCAAATATATTTAGTTTCCTAATAAGTAAAAGACGGTTAACTGAGTCAAAGGCTATGCTAAAATCAGTATAAATAGCATCAACCCTTTTCAACTTCGTTTAATATATATGAAATGAAGTATGCTTGGTTGGAAGACGTCAAACGCCCAGAAATTCAGAAATGTATTCTTTGAAACTCAAGTTTGGATTTGAACTATGCTTTCAAAAAGTTTTGGTATTGATGAAAGTTTGCAAATTCCTCTGCAAATTTTCAACACAATTTTTCGAACCAAATTTTAAAAATGGAATTAGAAAAGATGTTTTCCATTCCTCATTAAAAGTTCCATTTAGCAACGAACTATTGAAACCGAGAAATACCATCTGGTTTTAAATTTGGCCTTAAATTAAAAAATTGCTGTTTCAACTTCAGATTATTCGAACTGTAGTGAACCAATATCATTCTGAGGTATAACGTCAGATTCAAAGCTAAAGTTGGAACTAGAATCTGAATAAATAGACTGAAAAAAGTTAGCAAATAATTCAAAAATTTGGTTAACATCATTAGATTCTACGTTCTTATATGTCATAGTTTTAGCTTTAGGTAAACCTAATGATGACTTTTTAGTTGAAATGTGCGACCAAAAACGTTTTGAATCATTTTTTAATTTATTTTCGATACCTAAGATTTTTATAAAAGAATTCCTACGATGGAGAATCTGATCTTTCGACCTGAAGTGCTTTTATATTTCACGTATTTGGTATGAGCCTTATTTTTTAAAGTTCTTACAATTCTGCCTGTCTTTTCGACTACAGCCAAAGCGGCTCGGCCGATTTTCTCTAAACTTGGTAGATATTATTTTTAAGACCAAAAATAAAGGTACCTGCCATATGAATTTTTTCTGTTCGAGAGATTCAAAAAAATTTCATTTACTTAAATCTAGGTAAAATGGTAAAACAAATTTTTCGAAAAATGGTTGGCGGAGTGTATTCAAAACTCAAAAATCGTATTTTCCTCGAAAATGGCGCCTAGAATTTTGATAAAATTTTTTTCTTTCAATTAATTTTTAATATCTTTAATTTAATATTACATCTTGTACTTACCATAAAACCATTTTTTCAAATTTTAAATTATTCATTATCGACATAACGGATCTTAATTAATTTTTTTTATAGAGATGCTTCTAAAAAGTTAAAAAAAACACTGCATTTTAAAACATAAAAAAAAATATTTTTTGAATTTTTGGAAAAAAAAACATTTCTTTTTTTTTGGAAAATTCGATATCTCAAAAACGGCTCAATATTTTTTTGGAAATTAAATTTTTATTCGTACAATAATAAAAACTTAAAGCTGGCTTACCAAATTTTTTTTATTAAAAATGTTTCAATATTATAAAAGCTTATTTTTTTAAGAAACCACTACAACGATTTATAATTTTATTTTTTATTAATTCATATTTGCATATCATTCTGTTTTTGTCTCTTACTACTAAAAGAATTTAAAAAATTAATTTTATCCTTATGAACAGTTTTCTGTAATATGTATAAAATGTAATAATATTAGTTTTAAAATTGCTAGTCTTTTACATAGGAGCAAGTTCGTGCGACCCAGTCGTGCATTTTATTTAGTATGCCAACAAATTTACTATGCATTTAATTAGTGTTTGAATTTGCAAATTCAAAATTCCAGTTAAATGAACCAATATAAGAATTTAATTGGCTTAAATGATTTAAGTGAACTAGTATTTAATTCTAAATTATGATAATTTTCAACACAGATTATAATTTGCTTATGTTGAATAGAATCGTTAAGAAGTCGGTACAGGTTAAGACTAAATCTGAAATATTTATCTATTGACTAAAATTCAAAGAGTACAAGTGGTCAATAAATTTAAATTCAAAGTCAGTTCTCATATTGGGTTGGGTACGAAATTCCGCATCACAAAATTCCGATTCACAAAATCCCGAACCACGAAATCCCGCCGTTTCAATACTAAATTGACAGCACAGTATGGATTTTCATTTCCATTGTAATGGTGACTCGAATCAATCAGAAGCAACGAGAACGAAGTTCCCTACTATTGTACTGGAATATTCAATACGAAGAAGACCGCTCTGATTTCATTAATTTTTAACGAGCTCTGATTGGCTTAAAGCTGAAGACAATTAAAGTATGAAGTCTTGAAAGTATCTTGAGTCAAAAAAATAAAAAAAAATAAGAAAATTACAAAAAAAATATCCAAAAAAGTTTAAAAAAAAAAAATCATATGATACATCACTCCCCAGATCACGAATATCCAATTTTTAACTCGCTGAGATGTTTAGTTTAGCCAGAAATGACGTTTAAAAGTACATTGGGTGGCTGGCTCCGCGGGACTTTAGGATTTTAACTCCCTTTTTCGGGGACACACCCGCTAACGCGACTCCGTTGCTCCGCTTATGGTATGTTAAGTCGCCTGGCAGGCGGCGCCAATGTAAACAGCTTTTTTGTTTAAAAGTACCTTGGGTGGAAAATTTTTGTCAAGAAATATTTTTGAAAAAAAGTCCAGAAAAAATTTATGAAAAATCAAAATTTCTTCAAAAACAAATTGTTGAAAAAAAAAATTTGTTGAAAAAAAGTTTGTTAAAAAAATATTTTTGACAAAATATCCAAAAATATTTTTGGCAAAAGTCCAAAAATATTTTGGTCGAATTTCCAAAAATAATTGGCCAAAACATTAAAAATCATCTCTCTAAAGATGAAGGAGGTTTACGACCTCGTAGTTCTAACAAGAACTGAATTTTTCCCGAACCCACATAGTATTGAAAATTCCGCCAAATATTTCCAAAAATATCTGTCGGCGGAATTTTTATCTTCGGCGGGATTTCGTGATTAGGGATTTTGTGCGGCGAGATTTCGTTACTCTCCTTTCATATTACATGGAACCAAAAGTTTATCTTCGTTTGACCAATGCCAGTTTATATCCGAAAGGTTAAAATCGCCAATAATACAGATATTATTGGACTCAGAGCTTATTTTATATATAAAATCAAAATTTTCATTATGACATAAATATTTATCTAAGTTACTTTTTGGAGGAACATAGCAATAAAATAAAAGAAATTCGAAAACATCTGAATGAAAACACGCAGGTGCTCCACATGTTGAACAGGTTATTCAATTTGTCTACCAGCCAAAGCAATACGAGTAGCTATCAGGACTCCCCTCCACGTTCACAGGCGGAGGTGAATCGATCCAATCGAAAAACGTTGTAAAATCTACTGTCGATTTAATTTCAGCATAAAGCCATGTTTCAGTGATATAAATTACATCATATTCAGTATCACTTAAATTATTAAAAAGGTTGGACACTTTAGTTCTCAAGCCGTTTACCATAAGAACTCCAATCGTTTTCAAGCAGTTCTATATTTAAAGATTTTCAACCGGACTGACAATAAATAATCTGATTATAGTGAGTGCCCATATTCATTAGTTTTTATTATACCATTTAAATGTTATAGATCCCATTTATTTAATTTAACTTGTCCAGCCAACAGAAGTATGAGAAACCCTATAGTTGAAATATAACATTTTTGTTATGATGGTGATGATGTACAATTTTTTACTTTGTTGAGACAGAAGACAGAAAACATCCACCATGCAAAAAGCAGAAGACTATAACAAGAGTTGCGTCGTTGTAGACAAATTTATTAATACTCTTCCACCCTACAGGATAATGAGCCTTGACTCGACTCAAATACAATTTTTATTGCTTTGATAAGAGGGAAAAATGAAAGAGCTATGTTGTTGAAGTTCCATAAAATCAAAATATCAAACCAAGGTCAAATCTATATGAATACCATCTACCATCAAGTCTTTTGATTCGAAATTATTTATTATTAACAACTAAATCAGGGAATCTTAATTTTATGGACCTTTCGTCTGCTAAGACATTCAAATTTTTTTTTTCATATTTAATACATTAAACTCACATAAAACGACATTATACAGCATAACTTATTGTCCTCCAACTTCCTTCCTTGTCATTGTTTTATTAGCTATTCAAAATTTAGCGTAATAAAAATCATTTTTGCTTATAAGCCGAATAAGCCAACGTTTGCCAAAAAACGAATATTGATTGATAGGAGCAGATAGACACTGCTTCACAAGTAGGTATGCGGTGGTTGGTTGTGTAAATCTGGTTTTCTTTCGTGAAATTGAGGTTATAAGTCGCCGGCCGGTGCAATGTGTTTCCACCGTAGGCGTAGGCCATAATTCCAAAAAGTCATTTTAACGGCTTTTATCAAAAACCATTTAATTAAGATATGAATACCTAAACAAATCATAAACAAAAAAAAATTAAATCGTTTCAGTTAATAGCGTTAGATTTTTATCTTCAAAGTGATCACATTTCAAAAACATGGCTTTTCAGTTTTAGTGCACAAAGAGTAAGCGCGACTGAATTATTTTTACTTGCGACATGTAAGTACTACAGTCAAACATCTCTATAACTAACCTTCAAGGGAATAAAAATTGCTTCGTTATAAATAAGTTATGTACAACATTCGTTATGTAGAAAATGTATTTTTTTTAACACTGGCAAGTGCTCTTTTATATATAACGAGTGATTTTTTTTAAGAGCTATCGGAAATTAAAAATAAAATGCACGACTAGGTCGCACAAACTTGCTCCTGTGTAATAGACTAGGAATTTTAAAAACGAATGTTACGAGTATTAGAGAAAACTGTTCATAAGGATAAAATTATTTTTTTAAATTCTTCTAGTAGTAAGAGATAAAAACAGAATGCTATGCAAATATGATTTTATGCAAGAGCAAAAATTATAAGTCGTTGTAGTGGTTTCTTAATAAAATAAGGTTTTTTATACAAAACTTTTAAAACATTTTTAAGAAAAAAAATTGGTACGTCAACTTTAGGTTTTTGCTATTGTACGAATGCAAATTAAATTTCCAAAAAAAATATTGAGACGTTTTTGAGATATCGAATTTTCCAAAAAAAAATACTTCTTTTTCAAAATTCAAAAATATTTTTTTTTTAAGTTTTGAATTGGAATGTTTTTTTAAACTTTTTAGAAGCATCTCTATTCTTCGAATACTTCTTCTGCTATTCCTTCTTATACTCAACAATACACACATCTTAATTTTATAAATTTTTCGATTACAGAAGCTTCTATACACGACAATATTTTGAAACTTGATGAATGTTTTAGTTCTGGCCCGGATGGTGTTCCATTATTTATATTGAAAAAATGTGTGTCTTACCTTTCTTATCTCTTATATATTATCTTTTTAACGATTCGATAAGAAGTTCGAAATTTCCTCCTCTTTGGAAAAATTCATATTTAACGCCAATACATAAAAAGGTCTAAAGAATTTAATAACAAACTATCGTCTTATTGCGAAATTATCTGCTATCCCCAAACTGTTCGAATCTCTGGTCTGTGACATACTTGCTTTTAATTGTTCATCTGTTATGTGTGAAAATCAACATGGTTTTGTAAAGAAAAAATCCACAGTCACAAATTTATTACAATTCTCTACCTTTTGTTTAGATGCGTTTGAAAAACACTCAAGTAGATTGCATCTTTACTGACTTCAGTAAAGTCTTTGACAAATTAAGTCACAAAATACATACTATTAGATAAATTAAGGAATATTGGATTTAACCATTGTTTTGTTTTTTTTTTTTGGATATCTTCATACCTCAAAGATAGATTTTATAGTGTAATATTCAGAAATAACCGTTCGTGTTAGTTTAAAGTTAATTCTGGTGTACCGCAAGGGAGTCATTTTGGCCCTTTGTTATTTGTTTTATTTATAAACGATCTTCCCTCTATATTAAAACATTCTATGGCTTTAATCTATGCTGATGACGTGAAAATTTTTCGAACAATTAACTCCATTGCGGATTGTGAACAACTGCAAGACGATCTTCGGAGATTTTATGAATGGTGCAATAATAACTGTTTGTTTTTAAATATTGACAAGTGCAAGACTATGTGTTTTACACGCAAACGTAATTTATTTATATTTGACTACCTGTTGAATTCGTCACATTTATGTAGAGTTTCTATAGTTTCTCCGATCTCAGAATCTTATTAGACTCAAAATTATCATTCACTGATCATTATAACTATATTGTAAAGAAAGCAAACAAAATACTTGGTTTTGTCAAAAGATTTTCCCGTGAGTTCCGTGATCCATATGTTATAAAAATTCTTTATGTTTCTTTTATTAGGCGAATTCTTGAGTATGGGCACCATATTCAAAGAAGATTTTAAGGATTTGTCCTGCGTTTTTTCCATTGGTCAGATAGAGTTATATTACCCCCATACGCTCATAGACTTCAGTTGATAAACCTCCCATCTCTTTCTGTTTACAGAGAATATTTGCAGTTCTGTTTCATAACTGGAGTAATGAATGGATGTATTTCATCTTCATCGGTTCTTTGTCGATTAAATTTCAAAATAAGTCGTTCTAGTTTAAGAAGAAATTTACCAATTTGTACTATTTTTAGCAGATCAAATTATGGCGCTTATAGTCCTCTTAATAAATTAATAAATATTTTTAACAAATTCTGTTTTCTTATTGAATCTACAAATGTCAATCCAAATCCGAACTCTTTAAAAAAAAGTTTCTAGGCTCAAAATCGATCAAACTTTGTTTATAGATAAATTTTAGATTTTAAGAAATATTGTAAGCTTAACGTTAGCATTGCATTAACGTATTGTAATAAAATAAGCTAATTTCAAAATTTTTTTAATTAAATTAAATATCGTTGAAATTAATTAAGAAAAAAAAAACTTTTATCAAAATTCTAGATGCCATTTTCGAGAAACTTTTATTTATCAAGTTTAAAAAAATCTAGTAGTATGTGGTTTTCGAAATATTAAGTTTCGAAAAAAAAATTGATTTTTTTTTAAATCCACGGGAGTACGCTCAATAACCATTTTTCGGAAAATTTTTTTCAACCATTACCTAGCTTTAACTAAATATTTTTTTTGTGTTTTTATTTTTTGAATTTGTTGAACACCTTTTGAGAAAAAAAAAATATTTATAAAAAAAAATCGTATGGCAGGTACCGTTATTTTTGGTTAAAAAAAAAAAAGAAAAAAACGTGTGGGGCCAAAAAATTAAAAATGATATCTACCAAGTTTAAAGAAATGAACAAAATCTCGAGTTCGATTTTTTTTACGAATGCATAACTTGCCTACTATAAGTCGCAAGTAAAAAATAAAATTCAGAAAAATGCATGAAATCTTTATTTGAATCGATAGTATGTATGTACGTTCGATATAATTTAATGTTTGAAGATTATGCAATCGTTGGCCGCGGCTGCGCCTCAAATGGTCCATCCGCTTAGTCCAATTTTGATCCATCTTTCTAACATTTCGGCCGGTATCTCACGAATAAATGCTTCAATATTGGCTTTCAGTGCGTCAATCGAAGCGGGCTTGTCGCTATATGTACATGAGCCTTAACATAGCCCCACAAAAATTAGTCCTAAGGCGTTAAATCGCACGACCTAGACCAGCCCAAAAGTGAAATAAACTGTTCACCGAACTCGGCTCTCAATTGGTCCATTGTTACGCGTGCTGTGTGGCATGTGGCACTGTCTTGTTGAAACCACATGTCATGCAAGTTAAGCTCTTCCATTTTGTGCAAAAAAAAAGTTTGTTATCATCGCACGGTAGCGCTCACCATTCACAGTAGCGTTGCGATTCACATCATCTTTAAAGAAATACGGCCCAGTAATTCCGCCAGCCCATATTCCGCACCAAACAGTGACTTTTTCTGAATGCATTGGTAGCTCTTGCAATGCCTCTGGCTGCTCTTCACTCCAAATACGGCAGCTTTGCTTGTTCGCTTATCCATTCAACCAGAAATGAGCTTCGTCGCTGAACCCAATTTTGCGATAAAAAAGTGGATCTTCGGCCAACTTTTCAAGAGCCCAAAAATCGGCGTTGTGGTAGGTCGTTCGACAGCACCAGCTGTATTTTGAAAGGATTCACACTTAAATCTTTCCGCAAAATTTTCCACGTACTGGAGTAACAGAGGTCCAATTGCTGCGAACGGCGCCGAATCGATAATTCACAATCATCACTAACACTGGCCGAAACAGCTGCGATATTTTTCTCAGTTCGCACTCTACGTAAGCCTGTTGGTGGTTTAATGTAACAACAATGTAAATTCGGTGCGAAATTTAGTCACCATAGCCCGAATAGCCGCCTCAGTAGGTCGATTAAATTGACCATAAAATGGAAGAAGCGCGCGATGAACCTTTCTTAACAGATCACGCATTTTGATAATAAAATTCAATAATTTGCAAGCGTTGTTCGTTTATAAGACGATTCATGGTTAAATTATAGACCAAACTGAAGATGTTTGACAGTGACACAAAGCACGAAACGTGTGTGAGCTGTCAAAACCAGTGTTGCCAAAAAGAAAATACCAAAAAAATCACCCATTATAAAAAGACAAGACAAATCACCCATTATAAAAAGACAAGGACTTCACTTGTCAACTGATGATGCCATGTGAGAAGACCACCGCGACGAAATGCAAATTTTTGTGGACTAAAGGCCAATAAAATAACTATGAAAAAATTGTTAAGAAAATAGATTTTCGACCATGGTTTAGTTTTTCCCTTCTTCTTGAGCGTAAATCGCCTCAGTTGGAAATCTGTCATAAAGGACTTTGTGAACCTAAATTATCAGAACTCGTGTCAGGTTTGGCCCTAAATAAGATTACGAATTTCGACCATGTTTTTGTTGTCTTATTTTTTCTATTTTTAACTTTTATTTACATAAAACTGTTTTTATTCATGCTAGGGCTTAAATTGGGAGCGAACTTAAAATTTAATTAAGCGCAGAGTACTGTGTCTAGTGGACATTAAGTTATTAAAAAACAAATTTTATCCGTCATACATATCTCCCCTTTGACAAAAAAAATACTCATTTGTGAATTAATATGTATATACCTAAGGTACCCATGCATTTGCCCCCTCTTCTGTCATCCATTCTCTTCCAGCACAGTACCTATACGATCTTTCAATTAATTTCAACATAATTTGTTGAAAATGTTCGACCCTAATGTTATTAGGTATAAAATTGTAATTCTGATCCAAGAGCTTGAGACGTAAGGTTTCACTGTTAAACATTATTCCATGGCTCAACCGTCTCCATGTCGTTGTGATAGTGATAAGCAATTTAACTCGGAAACCTAGATTTTCCAAGACGCATAGTGCGCATTATTTTTATTCATTTTCGTAGTAAAGCCCTATTCTAGTTTTGGTTTATTTTGTTATTTTTGTGTTGGATAGCAGCATCAACAAACAAAGACCAACCTCGTTTACCCTTGAAATTAGGGACATAATTCAACCGAAAACACAGACGGTAGAATTGAGTTCCTCTTTCTACGATAATTCCGAAACAAGGGATGTTATTGTTGACGTGCGCCAACACATACATACATAGATATGAACCCAAATGATGCAAACTTGATTTCGTGTCAAGCCGGCCGGCCGGGCCGAAAAAGCTTTTACACAAAGGTTATACACACGTTACACTGATAACAAAATGTATATACTCCCCCTATATCACTGAGAGGGAGCTCATAGATATTGTATCCGAATCCAAACAAACTGCTTCGTAGCAGTTTCAATATAAAAAGAAAAAGCTTTCCATACATGTATGTACCTAACCTACAGCCAGTCACTTTCGTGGAATTCAATGACCTGACCTTGAATACAAAAAAAAAATAAAACACTTCCCCAGCGATGAGAACACACATCTTGCAAACAGTGACGACGATTTATGGCAAGAAGAGAAGTAGGTAGGTATAGGAGAAGAGACCAAGCCAAGCCGCGTCGCGTCGACAGTCGTTGTTTCCAAATAAAGGTCAGTATCCTATAAATATTTTTTTTTGCGGTTAAGCGTTAGGGTTATCGACTGTGGTGTGGTGATACACTACAGAACATCATATCGCATGATTTGGTGGGAAAGACGAAATCAGACAAAGTCGATTTGCCGCTTTTCTGTCTCTAATGTTGATTAAAGCGCACTAAAATGATTAATGAAAAGACACAATAATTTAGTCTGCAGAGTACTCCTACTCGCGGGAATTCTCAAAAGCTTAGATATAGAGGATATGTACACAATTTTGAAGTGCCTACCTAATTCATTAAAATTAGTGTTGTTTGTTTTTTGTGGGATTTGGTTGCGCCCTTACATATTCGAAGTGTACGAGTACTTAAACTTTCAAGTTGTATTTGATAGTTTTATGTTGTTATTTAAGTTTGAAACATAATTTTTATTCCGAAACATAGATTCTATTTTTGAAGAATCACTTTAGGGATATTTTATAAAATCAATGGCGCAAAATTTTAAAGAGTTCTCGTTTAAGCAATAAATCCGGCTCTACTTAACTCAGTCGTTTAGCTTGGAGACTTTGATTAACTTTTTCATAATTTTAATCACGTTAGACAACTCTTTTAACTAATGTGGGTTTTTCAAGAGAACCTAAGCGAATTTGCGTTGAACAACCCTTAATTGGATAGATAGGTATATAACTCACACACACAACTACAAAAACGCAAACAAAAAGTAAAAAAAAAAAACAGACAATAATTTTTCGCCGAAATAAGTACATTTTATATACTACCTTGGTATAGGGTTGCCATCCGTCCGTATTTTCCCGGACATGTACTCTTTTTTCACTGTGTGGGGGAGGTCCGGGATAGTTTTTGATAATTGTCCGGGATTGTACTCCTTTTACCCATTGTGTATCTATTTACTTTTATGCTACTTATAATTAAATGGTTATTCAAAAATGAACCGAGGCCCATTAAAATTAAGTGAAGGAACAGATCCAATATATGAGAAAAGAAATTATAGAACAACTGCCCAACTTATTGTTAAAGCTCTTACACAAAATAACTTATTATCAAAAGTAAGTGGATTTTGCGCTGACAATTATTGCAATACCAATTTGGTGGAAGTCAAAGGAAAGGTTCGAACAATGTCTATTCGAAGTTAAAATCTTTAGTCAACCAAAACATGATAGGTGTAGGATGTCCACCACATTAGTCAATGCGATCTACCATGGATGTGATACTTTACCAGTTGACGTCGATATCATAATTGTAAAAATATACAACTATTTCTCTATCTACACAGTCAGAACGGAAAGACTTCGAGATTTTTCTGAATTTCTTGAAAATGAATATAAGCCTTTCTTATACCATTCGAAAACCAGATGGCTTTCTCTCTATCTTGCTGTTGAACGTCCTTTACTTATGTACGAGAATCCGACTAAAATATTGCAAACATTTTTTAAAGACGACTTAAGCGAGGCGTATTTATTTTTGGTTCATTCTCTCATGTCAACATTCAACGTCAATATTCAAAAACTTGAAAAAAAAAGACATTTCTATTATTGAAACCGTTGAAATTTTACAAAATATTGTCAGTAATATTTACGAGCGAATTGATAACGATTTTGTTCCACTTAAAATTAAATCTATTTTGAAGAAGCTTGATGATTCCGGCTGTAAAGAAAACGTTATTAAATTCACGTGCACAAAAGATAGAAACAAACTGTTACCTGATTCCGTCAAAGGAATTATTTTAACAAAGGAATTAATTTAACAAAAAAGCAACAGTGATATACTTAACAGTATTAGATGTAATGAAAAATACAACAAGCACTGTAACGGCTATTTATTAAAAAAAAAAACAAATGAAGTTCCTTTTTTTATACCTCAAAGATGTTTTGTAACTTAAATATGTGATTTTTAAACTAAATATTTATTTTTATTTAAATGTTAATAAAATTTTTTGTTTCCTCTTACAATATAAATGTGTTTATTCTGTCCTTGTTTTGTACTCTTTTTTCAATCCTTATTTGTCCGGGAAAGTCCGGGTTTTTGAAACTCCAGTACTAGTTTCATCTAAACATATCTGGCTACCCTACCTTGGTACAGATTTTGATTGATTTTTCAAAAAAATATGAGATTTTCATAAATATATTATTTAATTATTATATTGTAGGTAGTACCTACTTGTTAATCACATAGGTATTCTTTATTGTAATTATCATAAATATGTTATAACTAAATAATATTTGCTCTTAGGGATAGGACCTATCGCAACAATTTCATACAGCTAATCGCAAAAATAATATACATCATAAAGATGTTGCAACGGATACCTATTTTTTGGTAAATTTGAATAATGTTACCAAAAGTTGGAAAATATTCACTACGAGGGCGTTTTTGGTGCTTCCCATTTGGGCATTTTTATTCCGGAATTAATTCTTAGACATAGACTTTTACTACGGGCCCTGTGATGGAGGGCCATCATTTGGTTCGTAAAATATCATTAATGCAACAAGAAGAAAAAGAGTGTAAGTGATTCCATAAGTGTACCTAACAATAGAGTTATAATAAGTTCTAGGTTCGCCTAGTGGTCTAAATCTGCAAAACTAAATCCGGCATACATAAATACGCGAAGTTATAACTTGTTGTACTTTTGTGATCAAGATTAAGAATTTTATTTTTCAATTTGTTTTATATACAATTTGACTTAAAACTAACTTATTACTAAATTAAATCATGTTGGCTCAACAATAGGGGCCCAACGTTCTTCATTTGGCTTTACATAATGCTATTTGCTTACAATATCATATTAATGTTTTCTTAATCTAATTCATGATTTTTTTAATATTAACTAAATAATAATTTTTGATGAGTGTGCGTTTTATCCCCTGTAGTATTGATTGTTGTTCTTCTCGTAAAAGGGTGCGTTGTCGTTATGGATGATGTCTTCAAATTGATCGTCATTGATGGCTCGGGTGTATAGATACTTGTCACGAGGCTCTAGTTCATGCTGGAGAAGCTGTTGCACTTCTGTGTTGGGATGATCTTCCAGGTTCCTGATGATTTTTCTGGAGAGCTGCAGTAAATACTTGTCCAATGGTATTAATTTTGTTTCTTTATACAGATTCCTTGTTGGTATATATTTCTTCGTCAGTGTGTTACGGTACAGTCCAGTGCAAATGCGGAGCATCTTTCTTTCAAAAAGCTTCATCTTTTTCATTGCTGTAGGTGAAATAGTAAACCAGATGGGAAAGGCGTAGGTCAGAACGGGTCGGATAAGTTTTTTGTACACAAGCAGCTTGGTTTTCTTACTTAGTCCTCTAAGCTCTCTTCAACATCAAGTCTGCATGCCTTTTGGATTTGAATTTATTGGAAAAGTTGATTCCTAAGTACTTCGTTGATGATTTGACTGTCACCTCAGTGTTGTCTGGAAGCTTTATTTTGATTGCATCACAGCGTGTTGCAAACGCTCGTCTTCGAATGACAGTCACTGGTGTTCGGAAGCAGATGAGTTCAGTTTTTTCGCTGTTTATCCTCAGTCCCCATTTGACATAGTATTCCCATAGGTTTTTAATGTGCTCTTGCACTCTCTTGGCAGCAATTTCTGGTGAAAAAGCGGTGGCGTATGTGATTGAGTGGCTGGTTGATCAGCAGTGTAAGTGTTGAACAGCAGTGGTATAAGTTTTGATCCTTGAGGAACTCTAGCGTTAATTCCTTTGGTTGATGACACATGTTTTTCTACCTGTACATAAAAAAGTCTATGGGTTAGAAAATTTTTGATTATTCTTACCAAGTAATTAGCAAGTCCAAGTTCCGAGAATTTGAATAGTAATCCTTTTTATCCAAACGCTGTCGAAAGCTTTTTCGATGTCCAGTAAACACGCTACAGTGATTTCCTTTTTTTTGATTCCAATTGTAACATCAGAGTGGAGTCCCAGTAATGGATGTATGGTAGAATGTTTATTTCGAAAGCCATACTGAAGCTCCGCTATGACATCTCTTTCTCTGCAGAAAACGTTGAGTTTCTTCAATATCAATGCCTCCAGTATGGCCGATATCGTTCCACATTTGCGCGGTTGTTCTTCTTTGGGACAGGGACCACTTTTGCGGTTTTCCAGGCTGCAGGGAAATAGCTGTTCAGGCAGTTATTGAAAATTATAGTCAACAGGAGAACAGCTAATTTGGTAACTTTTTAAGCACGTAATTAGAAATCTTGTCGCTTCCTGCTGATTTTTTGGAGTTTCCAGTGAAGATAGTGTCAGCTACTTCTTCAAGAGAAGTGAAAACATCTGTCAGCGTCGGCTATGATGATGGGTTTTCCTCGTTGAACAGGGTCACGGTTTGGGTGGTTGCTGATATCTCTTGAAAGCGAGTTTCTACATCTTCGATAAAGTCAGGAAGGTCGAAGGTGTACGGGAGGGCGATCTTTGAAACTATCATGAAAGTGATTTGCAAACGCTTCAGCTTTCTCTGCAGAAGTTGTTGAAATTTCTTGTCCGTGAAGGATGGTGTCTGGAATTGAGTTCGCTTTTCCAACAATCAGATTGATCTTTTTAAACGTGTCAGGTCCAGGTTTGATATCTTCGAGTTTCTTCCTGAAATCCTTTTTCTGATGATGTTTTAGTGCCTGGTTGAACATTGTGTTAGTGCACTGAAGTTCTGAGTGTAGCCGACGGTATTCGACACTTTCCATGTTAAAGGTCCTGTGGAATATTCTTTGGAGGCTTTTGCGGAGTCTTTACCGGTGAGCATATATTAATTGTATATGTTGGGGTAAGTTTGCATATTTATCTCTGCTGGTGCGGGGTGTTTTCTGCATGTCCAAAGCATTGTGGACAACTGTTTCAAATTGAGCAATGGTGTTATCGATCTCATTGTTGTTGAGATTGTTGACGCTGGCGACTTCTGGTAGGCCTTCTTCAACTTCTGAACGGAATCTTATCCAGTTCAGTTTTTCGTATTGGATTTGGAATTCGGGAATACGACGTTCAGTTGTAATCCTGTAATTCAATCTGACTCTCATCTCAACCGCCAGATGGTCCGAGTCACTATCGTGTGCAACACAAGTTAAGTTTTGGAACTCGGAAAGGATGTTCGTAAAATTGGACGTCACTAAAAAGAAGTCTAGCAACGACGGAGTTCTTGGAAATGTGGGCCTTTGTTGTGATATAACCACCAAAGAGTGAAGCTGGTGTCCAGCCAGAGTGGGTGTCGTGCATTGAAGTCACCTCCAATATATTGGCTAGCCAGATTGTTGATGGCGTTGAAGTCATGTATGATGTCACATCTTGTTGCGTTACACTTGTTGTATACTGAGACGAGAAACAGCGTGTCATTACCCGACATAATGATCACAACGGCTGTAGTCTCCATGCAGCGCAGTACAGGTACCCTAACGTACTCGCTTTTAAGGTCCGATTTCAAGAAAATGGCAGTTCCTCTGCCTTCAGATGTCTTGTCCTGTCTATAGGATGTGTAGCCTTCCGGTTTAAGGGTGTTTCTTGCTGTGATGTTTGTTTCCTGTAAAAAGATAATATCGGGTTTCTTTGATATTAAAAAAAAGTTTAGTGAGATACGTCTGGCTGTAGAATAAATAGAATTAACGTTGTATGTAATGAAATTTGTGATCATAGGAAAAAGAGTTATACGAAAACAAAAGGACACCAGCAACACTCAATTGGTTTTGGTACCTACGTTAACTTTACTACATAATTATAACCAAAACGCTCTCAGAGGGTGCTACATATGTGCTACTCATCTGTAACTGTAACTTTCACACAAAGGAAATGAGTGAGTTTTTTCTATTGCTGTAATTCAACACACTCCGACCTTGGAGCCATAAATAACTCAAACTTATATAAATCGAAATCATCTATTAGACATAAATCGGCCCTTAAGATTGACACGGATATCTGTATCGGTATATTTGCTCCGTTAGTCCGTTTTCTGCCCTATAGGTACATAATGTTAATTATCAAAAACGCAATTGAAGGGTTGTAAGTCTAAAGGGTCTAAGTGCCAAAAAATCAAAAATCAATATTTTTATCAAAATACAATCTAAGTGCCAAGCCTTATAATATCAAAATGGATTCAAGTGCCTATTTCTTTTAAAATTGTACACACACACAAATAAAGTTGTGGCAGAGCCTAAGTGCCAAAGGGCTTTTTATTTTGTTTTTCTCGATTATCTCTTAATTATAAAAATGCCACTTAGACCCTTTAGACTTACAACCCTTCAATTTCTGTTCGATTCGTCTCTATTTTTTAATCATCAATTCAAATTAAGACAATTGCGTTAAAATACAAAGACACATAAAATAAAATGCACGACTGGGTCGCACAAACTTGCTCTTCTGTAAAAGACTAAGAATTTCAAAAATTAATGTTATTAGAGAAAAAGCATAAAATTCATTTTTTAAATGACTAAAACTCCTGTAGTAGTTGAAGCTAAGCACAGGATGTAATGTGTTTTGAGCAAATATTAGTTTCTGCAAGAACAAAATTGTTATTCGTTTTAGTGGTTTCTTAAAAAAATAAGCTTTTGTATATAAAATTTTTAAAACATATTTTAGAAAAAAATTTGGTACGCATATTTAAACTTTTTATTATTTTTCGAATAAAAATTTAATTTACAAAAAAAAATATTGAACAGTTTTTGAGGTATCTAATTTTCAAAAAAAAAATAATTTTTTTTCTTTCAAAAATTAAAAAAAATGATTTTTTTTAAGGTCTTAAAATACAATGTTTTTTTTTAAACTTTTTAGAAGCTTCTCTAAAAGTAAAAATTAATCGAAACAAAAAAAAAACTATCAAAATTCTCGGAGCCGTTTTTGAGAAAAATACGATTTTCGAAAACCATTTTTTGACATTTGTATTGTGGGTACCTTTATTTTTAGGTAAAACAATTTTTTTTCCTCAGATCTTGTAAATTATATTAAAATACTTTTATTTATCAAGTTTAAAAAAAATCGAGCATGGGGCTTACGAAATATTGAGATTCCAGAAAAAAATTTTGAAATTTTTTTTAAGAATCAACAAATAAAACTTTTAAAATTTGTATACGCAATAATATTTAAACCTTGGAGGGGGGAGGGGTTGAACCCCTAAAACCCCTACCTGCGTTCGCCCCTGTCTATATGGATCTAATGTGGATCCGGATCTGGATTATAATTTTTAACATGTATTACAAAAACAATTTGGGATCCTGTTCTCTATTTGGATCTATTTTAAAGATCCAGCAATTAGTTCTTTTTCTGATGAGTAGATGGCTTAAAGAAAAAAAGACAAGACACATTTCAAAATCAACAATCATAAGCAAGAGGGAGATGAGCATACAACACAACTGTCACTATGATCCGTATCGTTTTATTTTCGAGGGTTAATCTATATGGATCATTGGCGATAATAAAACGCGGCTATTGGCAGCAGACACGGAGCTACCTGCTGATGGGGAAAAACCGGGGTACCGGCGCCCTAAAGATTTGTCTCTTACAAGTGCCCTCAAGTTTAAAAAACTTTAAAAAATATTATTTAGCTTAAATTGATTTTAAACTCTTAAAAGAGAAATAACTGATAGTTGTTTAAAGAACTTCATTATAAACAAGATTTATTCGTTTGGCGTCAACCATCAGTACGAAAAGATTTCCCTTTGACGTGACACCGAAGGGACAACTCACTTATGGTCCATTCAAATCCACTCCAGCCACTTGGACAGTTTGAAAGGATTATTAAGATCAGACAAAAACTGACAGCTTGTTGTTTTAACTGAACATTTCTTCGTTCAATTGCACTTTTTACTTGCGACTTATAGGTACAATAAGGCAAGTTATGCATTGTAAAAAAAAATCGAACTCGAGATTTTGATCAAAGTTGACATTACGATGATAGCGAAGACGAAAAAAGTGGGTCTGGCAATTCTGTCTGTCTGTCTGTCTGTTCGATTACAGCTTAACGGCTCGGCCGATTTTTTTCAAACTTAGTAGATATGCGTTTTAATTTTGTACCCCCGGATGTTTTTCGATTTCATTTTTTAAGACCAAAAATAACGCTACCTGCCATACGATTTTTTTTCGAAATTTTATAACCATTTTTTTTTTCAAAAACTGTTCGACAGATTTTAAAAATCAAAATACAAAAAAAAAAATAATTTAATTAAAGCTAGGTATTAGATGAACAAATTTTTCCGAAAAATGGTTATTGAGGGTACCCCCCATATGGAACCCTTTTTTTATTTTTGATTTTCTCAAAAACGGTACAACCGATTTTGATCATTTTTTTTTTGCTAAAGCTCCCCAAAAACATAAATAGAATTGTGTACTCAAATTTTCAAAAAAATTTTTTTTGAATTTAAAAAAAAAAACTTCAAAATTTTTTTTTTCAAAACTCAATATTTCGAAAACCCCAAGCTAGATTTTTTTTAAACTTGATAAATAAAAGTTTCTCAATATAATCTACAAGATGTGATAAAAAAAATTTTATTTTACCTAAAAATAAAGGTACCTACCATACAAATGCTAAAAATTTAAAAAAAATGGTTTTCAAAAATCGTATTTTTCTCGAAAACGGCGCCTAGAAATTTGATAAATTTTTTTTTCTTTCAATTAATTTTTACGATCTTTAATTTAATAAAAAAAATTTGAAAATAAGATATTACAGCTTGTACCTACCATAGAACCTTTTTTTCGAATTTTGAATTTCTCATTATTCACCTAACGGTTCTTAATAAAAATTTTTATAGAGAAGCTTCTAAAAAGTCTAGAACACATTGTATTTCAAAACTTTAAATTAAATATTTTTTGAATTTTTGAAATAAAAAATCTTTTTTTTTCTTTTTTTGAAATTCAATATCTCAGAAATGGCTCAATATTTTTTTTTGCAAATTTATTTTTTATTCGAACAATAATAAAAACTTTAAATTAGCGTACCAACATTTTTTCTTAAAAAGCTTTTAAAAATTTTGTATTTAAAAGCTTTTTTTTTAAGAAACCACTACAACGACTTATAATTTTTGTTCTATGCAAAATCTATATTTGTTTGAATCACATGGCATCCTATTCTTACCTTTAACTACATACTAAAGTTTTTTTTTTAGTCATTTAAAAAATGAATTTTATGCTTATGAACAGTTCTCTAATAATTTTTGAAATTCTTAGTCTTTTACATAGGAGCAAGTTCGTGCGATCAAGTCATGCATTTTATTTTTTATCGAAACATAGAATTTGGCGTAGGCTTAATATTTGTATGTAGCATTTTTGTGCAGCGGATTCATCGGTTCGGTAATCTTGAGCATGATCAAATAATCTTTACCCTCAACTCGGGATTTGGTATTTTTTTTTTTAAGAAGTACTTATTACGTTCACCCTATATTCTAAAAAGCAATCTTTTCAATTCTATTAAACCCTAAAGTGGCCCTTGAAGATCATCCTCTTAATATTATCTTGTTAATACTAAATTAATTCTTAAAAACAGGCATCTTTTTGTGTTTTTACCTCATTTAACTCTAAACATAGCTAAATTTTAAAAATAAAGGGTGGTTAAATTTTAAGGGCCGATGTTGATTTTGAATAAAACACAAATTATTTAGGAAATTATTGTCATTTCTTTTTATTATGATAATATTGGTATGGTTCAGTTATGTATGGGACAAAATATCGGCCAAATGGCCGCCACGACCTCTGCGGCACACCTCCATCCGATGGTCCAAATTCTCGATGACACTGAGGCATAATTGAGGTTCTATACCGTTAATGTGCCGAATTATCTCATCCTGTAGCTCTTGAATTGTTGCTGGCTTATCGACGTACACCTTTTCTTTCAAATAACCCCAAATAAGGAAGTCCAACGGTGTCAAATCACATGATCTTGTCGGCCAATTGACATCGCCACCACGTGAGATAGCACGGCCATTGAATTTGTCGCGCAAAAGGGCCATTGTTTCGTTAGCTGTGTGGCAAGTGGAACCGTCCTGTTGAAACTACATATCGTCCACATTCGGGCCATAAAAAGTTCGTTATCATCTCACGATAGCGAACACCACTCACAGTAACTGCCTGACCGGCTTCATTTTGGAAAAAATGCGGCACGATGATGCCGCCAGCCCATAAACCGCACCAAACAGTCACTCTTTGTGGCTGCATTTGTTTTTCGACAATCACTCTTGGATTATCATTCGCCCAAATGCGGCAATTCTGCTAATTGACGAATCCACTGAAGTGAAAATGTGCCTCATCACTGAAGATGATTTTTTTCGAAGATTGATCATCCACTGTTGCCATTTCTTGCCACCATTCTGACCATTGACGACGCTTGAAATGGTCAAGAGGCTTTAGTTCTTGAGTCAATTGCACCTTGTAAGCGTGTAAATGCAAATCTTTATGCATAATGTTCATCACCGACGAGCGTGAGAGGCGCAATTGATGGGCACGACGCGACGGCGAGTTGAACAGCAGCAATATTTTCTGCAGTACGAGCTGTACGAGCATGCACTGGTGTTTTCACATCTCCTACAGACTCGGTTTGCTCAAATTTTTGCACGATTTTTCCGATTGTACGCACATTTGAACGATTAAATTGACCGAAAAAATCACGATGTGCACGATATGCATTTTGATTTGAACGCCCATTTTCATAATATGCCTGAATAACTTTAACGCGTTGCTCGATTGTGTATCTTTCCATGGTTCAAATTGAGTTTGTCTGAAATTGAGAAATGTCAAATGAAATGCAGAAAAAAACTTGACGCTTAGGTGTGGTTCACATTCAATATCGGCCTTAAAATTTAACCACCCTTTATTTAACAACAGTTTTTGTGAAATTTTTATACCTGAACTTACATAATATACCCATCCACAATAATATAGGTACCTAGAATTTTTCTTATCAAAATTATTAGAGCCGGTTTTGAGGTACGTGTAGATAACCTCTTTACAAAAGGTTATAATGACAAATCAATTTCCTCTCTAGGGAATCAATAAAAACTTCAAAGTAGCAGGATGACTTTTACAATCGATGAAAATTTACTCGCGACTTATTTTGAAACCCTCCTTTTGCCAGACCCTAACTCCAAGAGTATAAGTTTTGCGTTTGCAAATGTTACAATTCCCGATTTGGACTCCACATTCACAATGATGGAACTTACGACTGCACTAAGAATAAAATGCACGACTGGATCGCACAAACTTGCTCTTATGTAAAAGTACTTTGGAATTTAGGAAAGTATGAATTTATGCAAACAAACTTTAAAAAATCGTTTTATTATTATGTTAAATAAATAAATTTTTTATATAAGAAATTTCTTTAAAATTTTTCAAGAAAAAAATGTGGGGTGCAAATTTTAAGTATTTAATAATATTGATTTTAGGAAATAATTTCAAAAAATAATCGTTCATAGGTTTTGAAGATATTGATTTTTCAAAAAAAAAAAAAAAATTCAAAAAACTTAACAAATAATTTTTCGAATATTTTTATATACAATATTATTTTAAACTTAGGGGGACTCCTGCTGAAAATTTTTGGTTAAAATCGTTAGAGCCGTTAATGAGAAAGTCGAAAATCAAAAAAACGGTTCTATGACAGGTACCGTTAATAACATTTTGCCCCAAAATTTTTTTTTTCCAAAACGTAGTCCATGCCCATAATATCACACCTAATTTTTTTTATCAAAATCGTTAGAGCCGTTTTCGAGATAAATACGATTTTGCATTACGGGTGTATGGGGGGTACCGTTAGTTTTAGAGCTAAAAAAAAAATTTCAATTTCCCCCCTAGGGAATCACCGAAGACCCATAACTACCGAGTCTGAAGAAAATAGGTCCAGTGGCTTAGGCTCTAGATCGAGGTACAGACATACAGACAGACAGACAGACAGACAGACAGACAGACAGACAGACAGACAGACGGAATTGCCGGACCCACTTTATTCGTCTTCGCTATCATCGTAATGTCAACTTTGATCAAAATCTCGAGTTCGATTTTTTTTCCAAATGCAGAACTTGCCCTATAGTACCTATATCGCAAGTAAAAATGAAGAATAATAAAGCTTCGGGCTCTGATGGAATCCCAGTAGAGTTTTATAAACATGCAACCACATAGTTTTTAGAGTACATCTTAGATTTTTTAAATATAATTTTCAGTGAAGAGGTAATTCCCGAAAATTTTCAGTTGTCCAGAATTTCAGCAATTTTTAAAAAAGGTAACCGCGAAATTCCTGAAAACTATAGGGATATTGCAGTATTAAACTCTTTAAAAAAAGTTTTCACACATATACTCTATGCAAGACTACTAAACTGGGTCGAACAAAATAATATCATTAGCTGTTTCCAAGCTGGTTTTCGAGCCAACCTCTCCACTATTGATCAAATTTTCATACTTAGCACTTGCGCTAGACTTTTTTATTGACAAAGAGAAATGTTTATATACCTTCTTTGTTGACTTGAAAGCGGCTTTCGATATGATCAATAGAAGCTCCTTGCTTTATAAACTCTCACTAAAAATTTATACGAGTCTACGGAAAAATCCTAGAAAATATGACTGCATCTGTACAAAACGGCTCCAAAAAGTCAAGGCAATTTAGATGTGATACAGGTGTCCCTCAAGGATGTGTTTTAAGTCCTCTTATTTTTGCTTTATTTATTAATGATGTTGAAAACCCCATACCTGGAGGAATCCACTTTGGAGATGTTTCTGTTAAAGCTACAGTGAATAGTTGTCTCTGCTATGGGAATGAAGTGTACGGGTACGAATAGTTGGAAGATATAGAAAACCTGCAAAGGTATTTCTTCAAGCGAATTTTTAGGTTAGCTTCCAACACCCCTAAGTACGCCGATTCACCTCTGGAGTCAGGTTTACCCCAAATATTTCTGAGAAATCTGAAGGCAAATGCGGATTATATTGTTAAGGTATTAAAGCGATCAGATCGAAACCTACAGAAACGGATTCTCATGATTTGTTTTAGATGCGGTTGCAGTGCAATCAAAAACTGGTATATTACCTTGCTATAACACATAATTTTACAATATAACTGACAGTTGATAATCGAGAAGATTTAAAAAATTCATTATATCAAAGGGCACGGTAGTGCCCAGCCAAGTTCTGGCACTACACCCTTTTTACAGGAACAAACTCAGGCGACTTTTGACCCCTCCATATCTTCAGTACCAATAAAGTCAGAAACTTGAAATTCCGAATATTTGCTAAACTAGTCAGGCACAGGCGCCTCACCAAATTTCAAATTTCCAGCATAAGCCGTTCCTGAGATATAAGGCCTCAAAAATCACAAAAACCGTAACTGACTAACTGACTGACAGATCATCAAAATTATGGAGCACTTCCCGACATCGTAGAATCTTGTAATTTTGCACAACGGTAGGTCTTATTATCCAAGTAGAGGAAAAAATCGAAAATTTGAGGTTTTCCATTCAGGGGGCGTGGTATCCACCCACTTTCTCCGAATTGGTGTTGGTTGAATGGAGCACTTCCGACTGCTGTAAAATGATGAAATTTGGTAAAGTAGTAGGACTTAAATTGCATACAAAGAAAAAAATATAAAATTTGAAGTTTTCCATTCAGGGGCGTGGTATCCGCCCACTCCCTCAGAACTGATATAAATTATATGGCACACTTCCGATTGCAGTAGAACAATGAAATTTGGTAGAACGATAGGGCTCAAATTGCATATAAAGGACCAACAATAAAAATTGAGGTTTTCCATTCAGGGGGCGTGGTATCCGCCCACTTTCTCCGAATTGGTGTTGGTTGAATAGAGCACTTCCGACTGTTGTAAAACGATGAAATTTGGTAGAACGGTAGGCCTCAAATTGCATATAAAGGACCAAAAATAAAAATTGGAGTTTTCCATTCAGGGGCGTGGTATTTACCCACTTTCTGAGAAAATGTTTAATTTATATGGAGCATTCGAGCTTCAAAAAAAAGTCATTTTGCGAAAATCTTAAACTCGAAATTGCCTACAAAAATACTTTGGAATAATCGCGAAAGGTCTAAAGTATATTCCAAAGAAGGAGTCAATAACCAGGGTGACCCTGAGGAGCTCAACAAGATATTTTTATCCCACTCAAATAATTCTCTTGGTCAACTGGGACATGAACTAAACGATCACCAATTTTCTTCGTACTCACCTTTTTCATTTGAATTCTCTTCTGTCCTTCCTGATGAAGTAAATTTTGCCATGAGCTCCATAAAAAGTAATGCGGCAGGCACTGACCTTATCCACCCGAAATTTATAAAAATCTTGCGTCCATATTTAGTAAAACCGCTTACACACATCTGCAACTCTATTCTTATGTCCTCAATTTTCCCAAGTTCATGGAAACAAGCCAAAGAGATTCCCATCCCAAAAACCACAAAGCCAAGTTCGTCTGATTACCGGCCTAAAAGTATTTTAACTGTTTTATCCAAAGTAATCGAAAAACTGATGGTGATTCAAATTAACATATATCTTCAGAACCACAGACTTCTTCATCCTCATCAATCTGGTTATAGGCCAAAACATAACTGCACAACTGCATTGCTTAAGCTTGTCAATTCTATTCATGAGTCTATGGATTGTGATAAACTAACACTTCTCTTGATTTCTCAAAGGCATTTGACTCTATTAGTCATAGGATTCTTTACATCGGAGTTTAACTTCCATGGAACTGCAGTGAAATTAGTAAGAAATTATTTTAGCGACCGAAGCCAATCAGTTTTTTGCAATGGAACTTTTTCATCTTTCCTCCCGGTTACTAGCGGTGTTCCACAAGGATCGATTTTAGGGCCCTTACTTTTCTGTATGTACATCAATGACATTTTCAATTGCGTTAATTTTAGTGAACTCCATCTTTATGCTGATGACGCACAGCTATTCTTTCCCAGACCTCTTGTTCTTGTTGAGGATGGTCTGAGTTGTCTTAACGAGGATCTTGATTCTACGGGTATCCAAAACTGGTCTCATTTAAACCTTCTCCTTCTCAATCCACAAAAATCCTCTAGTATGATAGTATACAAACACCCAGTTCAAAGTGAAAATTTTACGTCTATTTTACTAAATAATACTATTATTCCTTTTACCAAATGTAATCGAAATCTTGGTGTCATAATTGACAGCACTCTTAGTTGGGATGATCATGTTAACTACATAATCCGAAGAGTCTATGGAGGACTACGTTCTGCAGGGCACTCTAGCAACTTCACCCCGCTAAATACTAGAAAACTTCTTGCGCGCTCTCTTCTTCTACCTCTATTTACATATGGATGTGAAGTTTTTGGGAAGCTTGACTCGGATAACTTTCGAAAACTGACTGTTGCATTTAACTCCGTTATAAGATATGTATACGGACTCAGAAGGTACGACCACGTTTCCAACTTCCAAAAATTGTTACTGGGTTGTGATCTTCAAACTTTTCTTGATTATCGCAGTCTATTGCTTCTGGTTCAAGTAATTAAATTCCTCAGTCCAAAACACTTGTATGATTATCTCAGGTTTGCCAGGTCTCAACGCACATTTAATCTTATTTTGCCCAGATCTAATCTCCTAACAACCAGTCGTCTATTCCTCTGTCACACCGTTAAAATCTACAACTCCTTGCCACATCAAATCAAAGAATCTATTCATAGCGATAGTTTACACGTTGTCAAAAACAAAATATTTAAATATCTGTCTGAATCAACATAGAAGAAATCATACATATATTTATCTTGTTTTAAATGCATTAAACTTTACTTATTTTAGTTTTTACTATAAAATAAAGTAATTCAAAATTTAACTACCTAAATGTAATTTCATAATTTGTATTATCTATATAGTCCAATCAAATTAGTATTTTATATTATTATATTATTTTTATTTTCTTGTTATTATAGTATACTCATTTTTAATTATTTTTTTCCTATATATTATAATATGCGTAATTTTAAAGAACATAGTCTTAATACGTATGTACCCATTGAATAAATTAAATAAATTGAAATTGAAATTGAATTTCTGATTGCTGTAATTAAGGTAGGTATGTTAGTGTTAGGTATCTTGCCAGGACAAGAAGAAATAATTGAAGCGCAAATCAAAACAACCAATAACAAAAAGAAAATATACCAAAGAAAATAAGAAGCTATAAACTAAGTTGATTTTAGTAGGTATAGAGTACACCCTTCTATCTTTCCGTATCTTTCGAGATTTTGACATGGCAAAATATTAAAATCTTTGCAGATCAGAGCAAAAACATAAATGTTAAAAAAGAGCCAAGTTCTTCTATACAAAAACCTTTATGTAACAAGTAAGCCGTGAAAAGTTAGGTTAGGTTAGGTTGTTGGGCTGACAATTGATGTCGCCACCGTCACACCCAGATCAATGTAGATCCATTGTGTTACCCGTGAGTGTTATCACTCTTTCCTGATAAAACCTATGTATTCTATTAATCAGTCAAGCCATTTTGAGGCGTTGACGAAGTTCAATATGTGTATTCCTGAAATATTAGAAATATCTTCTAGATTATCAAAGAAGTAGCTACCGAGCCATTTCTTTCTCTGGTGGCATAGTGACGGGCAATGACAGAGAAAGTGTGACGTGTCTTCATGTACCTCTTCATCACCACATCCTCTGCATAGGTCATCTGTACTTAGTTTCATTTTAAATTTATGGTATTTCAATAAATTATGTCCGGTGATTATGCTCGTAAGAGAGCGAAGGGACTTCTTACTAAGTTGTATAATTTTGTCAGTTCTCTGCCGTGAAAAGTACTGAGATCTAAAAGTACACCAAGTACTTCATGAAGGTTTAATACCGAATATTT
The DNA here is from genome assembly GCA_911387755.1 of Chrysotoxum bicinctum. Taxonomy (NCBI): domain Eukaryota; kingdom Metazoa; phylum Arthropoda; class Insecta; order Diptera; family Syrphidae; genus Chrysotoxum; species Chrysotoxum bicinctum. The sequence goes on along the minus strand of OU426989.1, from coordinate 95,735,494 downwards.
AAAGTAGCATAATATTGAAACAGCTACAATGTAATAGAGAAATTTTATTATTTAATGATTACTGACTAAACTTTGATGGGCTTACTTGGCAAGTTTTTTGTTATGTCCAATTTGAAAGGTTTTAAAAACTTGACCAGTGAACCCATCAAAGTGAGGTATTTTCTATTTTGTTTTGACTAAACTAAAAGTTGCAATATTAAAAACATATGTGCATTATAAATTGTATATTCCTTGTATACACACATATTTTAAATTATTTGTTTAAATTATTTTCTCTCATAATAATTGTATTACTACTTTTTTTTTTTTATTTGAGTTCTTCCGGCAGACGGCTTATCAAGCCATGCTTTGTAAATCTTTTTAATCCAAACTATTGTACTTTTGAATGATTGAAAAAATAAAGACTTTATCTTATATCTTATCTCTCTTATAAAAACTTCCAAGTATGAAGAAGTATGAATAGCTTCAGCATTTAAGGATGTAAGATTGGGTGGATACAAATAAACAGAATTGTGGGACCTACCTGTGCGTGTTATCAGGAATGGAGCGGCCTACATTTTTCTGCCGATTCCGAACGGCTAATGAGCAGCATTTCTCATGACAAGAGATACTCTTTGAGGATTTGTCATTTCTTCGTAAATGGTTGTACATCCCTAAAAAAACATTTTTGCATCTGCTAAGACCGTCCTTAAAAAAATCGTAAAAATTAAGCAAAACAGAAAAGAATTTATCAAAATTCTAGGTGCCGTCTTAAACAAAATTTTCGAAAACCATTACATAAAGAAGTAAGCACTGATTTTTGAAATAAATTTATCTTCGTCTTATGTGTCTTGAATGTATAAATGTGGTCTTAACTAATTGATTACTACCATCTTATACTCTCGTACTTCATTGCTCCAGCTCAGTTTATGAGATTTATTGATTCGACCACAATATAGCTATATACTCGTATGTAAATGAATTTAATCAAATTACCCTGCCCTTAGTTTTCCTCAAATGTTTATATTGTATTCTTTAATATTTCTTCCTTATTCAGAACAAATACTTTTCTCAAAAAAAAAAAAACTAAAGAAAACTTATTTTTAATATCCGTACAAACAAACTCACACAATGTCGCATAATTTATGAGGAATTTACGCAAATTTTTATTCTTTTCCAAGTTTTGACTACCAATATTAACGTTTAATGAAAAGAACAACTTTATAAACAAGACTTTAGAAAAAAAGGTACTTTAGGAAACCTATCAGTTTTTAAAATAAATCATTGTGTTTGTTTTGATGAAAACAAAAAAAAAAGGTAATTTTATACTTTCGCGGTCCCCTCGTTTTTTGGCTCTATAAAATCGAAAAATCATCCGATTTCAATGGATTTTTTTTTAAATCTTCCTTTTTACGGCGGATTTCTGAAAAAAAATTATGAGAAATATAGGTAACCCCCCTGCTTGGGCACACTATAGGATTTGGGGTAGGTGCGAGGTTGGGTGTATGCAAGGTTTCTTTTGCATTTACAGAATCTGGATTTAAAGAAACTCGCGGTACCCTCGTTTTTTGGTCCCCGAAAATGTTCGTTTTTTTGTGCAGATTAACAAAAAAAATATATGAACTGCGTTTGATGCTCTGTAAAAAAGTTATGAACGATTGTATTTGAAATCTTCAGGTAAAATATTTCTCATAATTTTTTTCAGAAATCCGCCGTAAAAAGGAAGATTTTAAAAAAAATCCATCGAAATCGGATGATTTTTCGATTTTATAGAGCCAAAAAACGAGGGGACCGCGAAAGTATAAAATTACCAAAAAAAATAACACAATTATTTTGCAATAATAATTCACCTCGTTGATAACAAATATTTTTTTTGTTCGATTTTAAATAATTTAATCAAAACAAAAAGATTGCAAATGCGTTGTTTTACCTTTCATTTAAATTTTTATAAATGGAAAATTTTTCGAAACTCAGAAGTTATCCTTATCATAGTTTTACCATTATCGCCGACCCTTAAAGTAACATCATATACAGTGAATTCTCTCATAAGCGGACATTGTCGGCACCACTAATTTTTGTTCACTTATGAGAGATGTCCGCTTTGGAAAAAAAAACACATTAGCCATTCGTGAATTTAGAGAATCAAGCACTTGGCCGTAATCACAAAATTTTTAGTTTTGCTTAGAAAAGAGCTCGCAAGTACTATCAACTCTACTTTATGAAATTTATTTCCATTCTCCAGAGAGTCTTTTAAACCTATTCTTTACTCATAAAGTTGTGAGTCAATATTCTAAAAATATCACCATGGGTCTTATATAAAAGTTAATTAGTAAGACCGTTAACTAATGTAAACAGTAAAGATTTGCATTATGATTTGAAGGTTGTAAATGTCTTTCTCGCGTAATTTAGGGTCCGCGTCGTGTTCTTTCACTTGTTACTCCATTTTGGATTTGTAATTCAAGTTGTAGTGTTTTTTACTTGCGACTTATAGGTACGAGTACTAAGTAAGTAAGTGATTCATTTATTTACATTTCGATATTGAATTTAGATTACAATATATGAATTTAAGAGCTATGGCTAAGCCGTCAGCCTGGTTAGCAAATGTTTATACATGTATTTTGTTAATTAAATTAAATTTTCAATACATAAAATAAAGATTAAAGACTCAAAAATATTCTGATATTAATAACATCCTATACTTATAAACTGTTTTTTAAAAAACTGCTTAGGGTTTTAAAGTCGCACTCATTTAGAAGTTGTATAGTTTCCTGCATCGATAGAGTTTCTTTTCCAAAGAATATTAGCCTTTGCGGTCTGAATATGGGGCATATACTGATAATGTGAAAGCAATCTTCTTTCGATTTCAGATTGCAGAGCGTACAAAATTGATTAAAGCTTCCTTTATACGGGGTACCATTTAGGGAAAGGAGCTCACACCTTGCTTTGAAAATCATGGATATTTCATCGTAAGTTAGAGAGTCATGGAAGTAGTTTTTACAGTTGAGGTTAAAATTGAGCTGGCTGTATAATATTCTGCTTTCGGAATCGCGTGCCTTTACCAAGAACGTACCTCGAATAGAATCTTCATATTTTTTAATAATACGATAGAGTTGGTCTTTCAGGTTGCAAAGGTTGTTCATATCAAAATTGAGAGTTTCTCCATACGCGTTACCAAGAGTTTGCCATCTTGCATACCACCAATCCTTATTCCTCACTTCATAAAGTAATAATTTTTTTGAAAGTCAAGATTCTTCATAATGGCTGCAAATTTTGATAATAAAATCAGCTTGCAACTTGAGCGTGCTTGACAGAAGTTTTGGTAGTCCGGTTTCCAAATATATAGCGTAATTAGGCGTATTTTTAGGTAGATTGAAGAGTTTTTTTATGAAATTCCTCTGGAATTTTTCGATTTGCTCGTACTCATATACACCCCAAACTTGAGCAGCGTAGCAGAGGGTTGATTTTACAACTGAGTTGAAAATGTTATATTTCGCTGATAAAATTATTCTTTTGTTTGAAAACACATTTTTCCATGAGAGGTTAACTAAGCTTTGTGCGCTATTGGCTTTTTCGGTTAGGTGTTTATCGAAATTTAATGTTGAATTGAGTTTAATTCCCAAATACTTAACTTCTCTGACAGTTTCGAGAAGATGACCATCGTATTTCCATTGTCTTTCATTGTAGACTCTTGCGGATCGCGCGAAGAGTACGAGTACTATAAGGCAAGTTATGCATTCGTAAAAAAAAACGAACTCGAGATTTTGATCAAAGTTGACATTACGATGATAGCGAAGACGAAAAAAGTGGGTCTGGCAATTCTGTCTGTCTGTTAAGGGAAAAGAGAGCAAAAATCATAAAAACCGTCATAACTCGAAAACAGGACGAAAACGAGAAAATTACCTCTTGAGTTTTTCGACTTAAAATTACCTCAGGAATCTATGGTTTTCATTTGGGGCGGTGACTGTGGGACACCCTGTACATACATAATAAAAATCAGCTTTTATACTATAACGTAAGTAGAATTATTTTTTCACAACCATTAAGGGTGTCTGGCAAGGGGTTTCCACTACGCAAAGTGTCTGGCAATGAATAATGTGATTTTTAATAATATTCTGAATATAATACCAAAAAATCAGCCTTTATGATTTGACGAAAGTAGATCGGTATTTTTCACACCTTTAGTACCGTTTTACTGCCAAAGTCACTATGACCCAAACTTCATAATGGTCCATCGTTCTTACCTTTTTTGGGAGCATGCACAAAACTTTCAGCTTTTATAAAATGACGAAGGTCTAGCGTTTACGGGCTCTTGCTCTATAAGGAGAAAATCTCTAAGATTCAATGTGGTATCGCAACGGAGCAACTCATGCTGTGCGTCGGCTCTTCTGCTGACAGCCACATCAATCTAACCTGGCATTATTTTTTTTTTTAACTCCAACTAGTAAAGGAGTTGTTTTTAACTTATTAGAAATTAATTGTATGCTTCTAAAAATTAGTCTCTAACATAATTCATTTCTTTAATTCTTAGTCTATTTATCTTAAGAGCAAGTTTGTGTGACCCATTCCTGCATTTTATTTTTAATATGTACCTACTTTAATGTAGCCAAGTGTTCTTCAAGGGTGAATCCTGGCTCTTCTGAGGAAGCGGCAAGAACATTTTTCTTGTCTTGAATAGTGCTATTCATTAACCGTTCGGAATCGGTACAAAAATGTAAGAGACCTCCATTCCTGCTAACACACAAGGAAATGTTGAGAGAGTTGTAAAAGTCACTAGGTTTAGGCTTTTTTTATTAATAATAATCATAACTATCTTTAAGCTAGATAAAAATTCATCAAAACTAGCTTAGTAGTTATCAATATCTTACAACTACATAATTTATTGCCCCTTTGCGGGCGCTCTAAGTTAAACTCGGTATATACGTTTAGGCTCTACGAGCCGAAACGCCCTTAATTTTTGTATGAAGCTAACTTGCAATTCGGTAAAAGTTAATCGAAAGTATTTAAACTGAGTTCTTATCTTAAAAAAAGGGCCTGAAATTTCTTCAATAAATCTTTTCTCTTAACCTAATTTCTAACTGTGTAGGTATAGGTTCCAATAATTGACATAAATACCTATTATATAGGTAGCTACTTCGTTTGATTGTACAGATTAGTATTATCAAGGACTCTGTTTCAATAATCTGAACTGGTTTTGCCAATTACACCTTAACAGATGTACAGGTTCATTCATCTCATCAATTACAAAAATAAATTATCATCGTTCTAGGTAAATATGTAATACAGTGGACTCTCGTTAACTTGAACATACGATAACTTGAACATTCCAATAACTTGAACAAATATTTTTTCCCTTTACGCATTCTATACCTTGAACGGACTATTTTTAAGACTCAATACCTTGAATTTTTCCCCTAGGTACTCTATAATTTGAACAAGTAACATTTATGAGAACTCTGTAACTTGAACAAACTTTAATATTGAATTTCTTAAATTTTTGAATCTATGCAAGGTACCTGGGATGTTGGTACAGAATGCGGGGAGAGTACGATAACTTGGCCGCCAAGATTTGATAACGGGTTTTTGTAGGGGGGTCAAAAACAAGCACTTTTTACTATGAGAGGGGGGGGTCTATCTCCCCCCGTTTAGGAGGTAGGGGCACTTTTAGAAAAAATGGTTTAAATTGGAAAAAAAAATATTAAAAAACAACGGCAACACCTACAATAAAGTGCTATACTGCGTTTGAAAACCAGAAGATGGTTCTATAATTCTGCATTTAACTTTTATTACTCATATCAATAGTTTTTGAGAAATTCGCATTTAAAGTCCAAATTTTGATAAAAAAACGTGAAAAAAAATGTTTAGACCGGTTGTTTTCAAAATTGTGAAATGAAATTGTAAACTAGCTGATATGTGTTTCATGTATCTATTAGTTCTTAATCGAACACAAAAAACCGCATGGTTCTATGTCTTCTGGTTTTTGAGAAAACCTCCGTTTAAGATGTAGGGGCACTTTTAGAAAAAAATGGTTTAAATTGAAAAAAAAAAATATTTAAAAACAACGGCAACACTTACAATAAAGTGCTATACTGCGTTTGAAAGCCAGAAGATTGTTCTCTAATCCTGCATTTAAATTAAATTACTCATATCAATGGTTTTTGAGAAATTCACATTTAAAGTCCAAATTTTGATAAAATAACGTGAAAAAAAAAGTTTAGACCGATTGTTTTCAAAATTTTGAAATGAAATTGTAAATTAACTTATATGTGATCCATGTATCTATCAGTTCTTAATCGAACACAAAAAACCGCATGGTTCTATGTCTTCTAGTTTTTGAGAAAATCGAAAATTACCAAAACTACTTTTTTTGATTTTTGGTGGTGACGGTGATTCATGTTAAATAAACATAATGAATCTTTGTTAGTTCAGTACCGCAATTCATTTAGCCTTACCCAGAATGCACCATGAGGAGGTAGAATTGCATCTGGGTCAGTTATTTTGTCAGTTAGTCAGGAGTTAGTCAGTCATAGTTAGTTAAAAAAGGTCAAAATGTATTAAAAAGGTGTGTAAGTCTCGTCAATAAAGCCATCGTCCGTACTATAACTGTCGAGTTCGTTGAGCTACTCTTTTATGGTGGGAAGCCGAGGATGTTTTGGCGGTAAAACACTTTCTAAATTTTCGCTCTGAAGGGTGGGAGGATCGATGTCTTTTAACTGTAAACCCTCACATATATCACCATCGGTATAACAAGGGTAAACTTTTTTTACATCTGATAAAAACTCTATTATTTGCGAACCCCAGTCGTCCTTATATTTCCTTTCTAGGCAGTATTTTCGATATAAAAATAGTGCCATGTATTGGTGAACATGGTCGGAAGTTTGTTTTGGTTTTCAAGATCGTTTATTGTATTTTATATCTATTTAGTGGACATTGGATAAATAGAATAAATTTGATTTTTTTTAAATACAGATTCTGTGAATGCAAAAGAAACTTTGCATGCACCCAACCTCGCACCTACCCCAAATCCTATAGTGTGCCCAAGCAGGGGGGTTGCAGGGGGGCAGCATGCCCCCCCATACATACTTTACTGTTTATATATTGTAATGTTGGAAGCTATCACTGATTTATTTATGTAAGGAAGCAAAAAATATCAAACATTTTGTAGAAAAGTAGTTTTAGTTATTTTCGATTTTCTCAAAAACCAGAAGACATAGAACCATGCGGTTTTTTGTGTTCGATTAAGAACTGATAGATACATGAAACACATGTAAGCTAATTTACAATTTCATTTCACAATTTTGAAAACAATTGGTCTAAACTTTTTTTTTCACGTTATTTTATCAAAATTTGGACTTTAAATGCGAATTTCTCAAAAACCATTGACATGAGTAATTTAATTTAAATGCAGGATTATAGAACAATCTTCTGGCTTTCAAACGCAGTATAGCACTTTATTGTAAGTATTGCCGTTGTTTTTTAATATTTTTTTTTTTTTAATTTAAACTATTTTTTCTAAAAGTGCCCCTACCTCCTAAACGGAGGTTGTCTCAAAAACCAGAAGACATAGAACCATGCGGTTTTTGGTGTTCGATTAAGAACTGATAGATACATGAAACACATTTCAGCTAATTTACAATTTCATTTCACAATTTTGAAAACAACCGGTCTAAACTTTTTTTTTCACGTTTTTTTATCAAAATTTGGACTTTAAATGCGAATTTCTCAAAAACTATTGATATGAGTAATTTAATTTAAATGCAGGATTATAGAACAATCTTCTGGCTTTGAAACGCAGTATAGCACTTTATTGTAAGTGTTGCCGTTGTTTTTTTATATTTTTTTTTTCAATTTAAACCATTTTTTCTAAAAGTGCCCCTACCTCCTAAACAGGGGGAGATAGACCCCCCCTCCCATAGTAAAAAGTGCTTGTTTTTGACCCCTCTAAAAAAATCCGTCATCAAATCTTGGCGGCCAAGTTATCGTACTCGTGCCCAGAATGCAAACGGTTTTTGTAAAGGGGAATCCCAGAAAATTTCTTTAGTATTTCCGTATATAAGGTTTTATTCTTCATAATCGGTGAATTTCTGAATTTCATTTAAACACGTGCGTATTTAGGAATCGAAAAAAGTTTCAATTAAAATTATTTATTAATAATATCATTATTTATGTTTTAAAATCATTAACATGAATCATTATTAAATAAAACCAAACTTGATCCAGTAACTTGCACAATCTTATAGCTTGAACACTCTTGGTTTCGTCAGTGTTCAAGTTAACGAGCGTCCACTGTACCTACCTAAATACAGTCCGAACGCTACACGGGCTACCTTAACGAAACCACAATATTTACTTTTAGTTTCTATTTCTGGCAAAACATTATTTATTGCAGAAATAATTTGCGCGGTTAACTTAACTTCCTATGTATTTTGTCAACATATGTATTATATACATACATCTCTATGTAGGTGGGTAGTTACGTATAGTTAAGTTAATTCAATTCGAATAAACGCAATACTGGCTAAATCAAACACCCACCACAACCAGAAATTCATAAAAAAAAATCAGAAATAGAGAATTCACACCCCTTACCGGCAACTGCCACCTTCTGTTAAGGCTTGCCAGATTTTCATAAACTTAAACTACCAATAAAATGCACGCACCATACAAACATTGAGGAAGTTAACAAATGTACGTAAGTAGGTACCTAGGACTTGTGTAAACAATTAGGTAAAAGATTTTTTTTGTTTTAAACTAAATAAATAGGTTTCTATATCTAGGTAGTTTGGTAGATATACCTACCTACCTACCCACTCTTAACAAAGATCTGACATAAAAAGTCATCAAGTTTTTTAACACCTATAGTAATGTAATACCTGATGAATTTCCCTTATTCCAGAATGGTCATGGTCAGTTATAATTGGGTACCTAACCTACCTACTAACCTACCCAAATTTAATAAACCGCACAAAATTGCGCAATCTGGCAAGCCTGCTTGTGTTAGGATTTTCCTTCTCTTGGCATATCAGCAATGACACGTGTAAGACATTTATGCCTAAAGATTTTACATACCTACACATCCATATGTATAATTTTAAAGCATACATACAAACCTACGCAATATTGTGATTGTGAACTCATTTTTGTTTTACGACTGCGAGAGAAATTCCACAGCATTCCCATCCCACAACCCACACACACCCCTTTCAACGAGTATCTTACTTTACTTTAAAATTTCCCATTTTGCAAAAATGAAAATAAAAAAAAAAAAACCCAGCGGAATAAGAAGAGCAAAAGAAGAAAAAAAGTTAGGCAAAAGCGCTGCTAAACTTTATGTATAAAAAATCTGCAATATACAATCCCAACACAGACCTACGCTAATGTGTGTTTGTTTACCTTCATGCAGAGGAAGCAATCCATACAGTGTTTATTCATCGATTGTAATAAAAAATCCCACAAAATTAAAATAAAAGTTCCATTGGGGCGCGTACTTTTTAAAATTATGATTCCATAAAACCGAGAACTTAGATTAATTCATTAATGGACTAAGATCGTTCCAAGAAGAGCCGATGTAGTAAGATGTTTTGGATTGCTTGAATGAAACATGTATTGATCTTGAGTGAGTGAGGAAATCTTTATTTAGACCGGTACAATTTTTTCTGTTAAGTGGAAAAGATGATATCCGTCAAGTGGTTGCCGCCATTTTCGATACACATTTGTGCCCTTTTTATTGCATTTCCTATGACTTTCTGCAAGATTTCCGGTGATAACTGTTCGCATAACTACGATTGTCTAAAGATTGTTGGCATAGCCCCAAAGAAAGAAGTCTGAAATGGTTAAATCGGGCGGTCTTGCTGCTCATGCCAAATGGCAAAATGGGAGATCACGCGACCAGGAAATGCTACCTTCACAATATCCATTGTGGCTCGTGCTTAATGTGCTGTTGCACCGTATTTGTGAAACCACATGTTCACTCATCATCGCTCATCAAATACCGGCAGTAAGAAGTCATTTATCATGGCCCTGTAGCGTTCCCCAGTAACAGTGACCGTATTTCCAAAGGCGTCCTTAAAAAAATACGGCCCAATCCTTCCTCTAGCGTGAACGCCGCACCACACAGTGACTGAGTAGATGTAATGGCTCTTCGTGCATCACACGCTGGTTTTTAGTGCCCCTGAAACGAAGATTTTGCTTATTGCCGAAACTGCTTATGTAAGTTGAAATGCCTCTCGTCGCTCACGAGGATTTTCGACACAAAATTATCCTCTTCGTTGTTGAGAGTGAGGATGGCTTGACAGTAATTCACTCACGACGGATGGTCAGCAGGCATTAATTGATGCACTGTTTGCACTTTGTACGGGAACATGTGTAATTCAATCACTTAAATTCGCTGTAGGTGGTCCGTCTGGTGTCTTCCAACTATGTGACCCGTCATCTGGTTGATGTTTCTTTGCTCCCTACTACATCGACAGCCTCAACCGCGATATTATCGGCCGAACGATCAGTCCAGTGGCGGCCATACCATGCACGGTCTCCCGTAGTTCCAGTCTTTTAGAGTTGAGTAGCTAAGCGCCGGTTTGTTTGTCCAGTTGGCGCAACACGTTTAGGAAATCGACATCGAAATTCACGCTACGATTACACCACCCACCGATTTTTGGACACAATTATTCTCCGCTTTTGCGGAGTATAGCCATCCGTTGCTTCGCTCTTTGTGTTCTGCAGCTTTCTAGTTCATAAATGTCAAATATGATTAACGTACGACGCCATTTGCAAAAATTATAACATCTTCCGATAGGGTGAAAAATTTTGAGCCATCTTGTTAACATAATTCTTCTGTCTGTTGTCTTAATTTTTTCTTGCAAATATTTACAGTAAGATAATATATATATGTACGTACGCAATATATATGCAATATATATGAGGTTTTAAAATTTTTTTATAAAGCAGTGGCAGGCAAAACCTTTTTGTACCATCTATAAAACTGATGTAATCGTACCCTCAAAGTATGCCAAAATAGTAACTACGTCCCGCTGTCATAATCTGAAGTTAATAGGGCACTCAAATATAGACTTCTGCCCTCACCAGTCAACTACTTCATAACTCTGTAAATTGTAATATTAAGTTAATAAATATAATCGTTGAACTGGATTAGTAGTGTTCATTAAACTCTATTGACATTGGGCGTTTTTCGAAAATGTCATTTGCCTCAAAAATGCAGTTGCAAATTGTTCTTAAACATAAAATGCAAAAGTCAAAAGTTCGAAAACCCAAAACGATATTTCTATCCAAAGCATCATTTTCATATGTTCGATAATCGATAACATCATTTGCGGTGCAAATTTGCACTACAAAAATCTAGTTCACGACAAAAATATCAATAGGACAGACAGCGTATTCTTAAATACTTGAAATACAAGAAAATTGACTGACTTTTATAAAACAGAGTTTGTGCAAGCCGGACGATAACAATAACTCCGTCAAAAAATAACAATAGACTCTGAATTGACGTTTTCAAAAACGACCATTCACTATTTACAAAATGGAAAAAACAAAAACATTTTAAATTGTTCGAATTTTACTACGAAAAAAAGTGCGAAAATTGTCGGTCTAAGAACACTGCCATATACCCTGAGCCACCAAGTTAGAGAAACAAAAAAAAGAGCAATTCCACTCAAACTCAACACTGCAAAACCAGAGATAATCATATCAATTTGTAGAAAGTAGTACCTAAATAGGGCAAAACCCCAATGGTCGATTTAATTGAAATTGATTAAAAAACAATCTAAATTGATGTAATTATCGTTTCCTTTCATCAAAAAGCGGTTTCAACTCTTGCAACTTAAGTTTATTGCAACTTTTTACAAAAAGCCAGTTACGCCTTGTTAGAGACGAGAGAGAGAGAGATGCCAAAGAATTGTTGTGACTATGAGGAAATATTTTTTTTTTTCGTTTTTCACATAATTCAGTTGTATGTATGTAGTTGTGTTATTTTTGCACTGTGAGATTGAGCTGTGAATGTGGTTTCTATTGTTTTGTTATCTTTACTTTTCATAGGGTTCTCCTTTACGAAGGGGAATAGGAAATGTGACCACCTCAGCACAGCACTCATTGTAGTGCCACATCAAACATGACACTTTGTACAATTTACAAGAGAGAGAATGAAAGCAAAAAAAATTGATGACAACGACAACTCTGGTACATTTGCCGGTATAAAGCAGAATCAAAATAGCTTTTGAGTTTAAGATTATTTCTAGTTGGATGAGTGAGATTGGGTGTGTATTGGGCTGTAATATAGGCTTCTTTTGCCGGGTTTTTCTTGAGTGAAATTCGATTGGGTGTTTTCACTCTTGCCGGCATTAGGTGCTGTCAATGTTGCCGTAGAAGTTTATTTTCAAAATGATCTTAAAAAAAGTATTTGAAATTACCAAAAAAGCAAGAGTTACCTGTTCATATAGGTAGCCTATTTGTAAGATCAATATTGGTTGTTGGTTCATTGGTACATACCTATGTAGATATTTTCTAACTAGAAGAGGGAAAGGGTAGGTACCTACTTCATCGGAGAGTAAGTGCGTATTATGTACATATGTAGGTACCTACCATCATAAAGTGACAATAACAGACTTGAATGTCTTAGGTCAGTAGGTAGGTATAACAAACAATCCTGGATAAAGCTGAATTCAAGAAGACGAAAAATAGATGGGGCGACTTTCCTTTAAGGTAGCACGCGTATAGTATTGATTTTTTTTACAGTTAGCTTCCAGAAGTCTATAGAGTATACTACCTATGCTCCTTCCTTTCATTAAATAGGTACATTTGTTTTCATAGATTTGACTCTCTGTACTTGGTTCCTTAAAAACAAAAGGTGGCAAAGATTCCAAACATCGCAGCTTCTTAATATTTTAACTTGAATGATTTTTGGTAAATTTGTCGTCCTCTATCTTTTTAAGCATACCAACTTCAAAGAGTAAGACTTATGACAAAAAATATTCAAAATTGCAAATTAAATATTATTTAAAATAAATGTAAAGTCCAGCCCGTCATAAATTACCACCCAGTATACTGTTGTCTCTGGCAATTGATGGACATACCCTAAGCCTAGCATTTCAGTTGTGTGATCGAGACAGGATACCCGCAAATTTGGCCAATCCAGGTACTGGTGTCCACGACACTTCACTTCATATACCTAAGTACTTAAAAGAACATACGGGGAGAGTACGATAACTTGGCCGCCAAGATTTGATAACGGGTTTTTGTAGGGGGGTCAAAAACAAGCACTTTTTACTATGGGAGGGGGGGGGTCTATCTCCCCCCGTTTAGGAGGTAGGGGCACTTTTAGAAAAAATGGTTTAAATTGAAAAAAAAAATATTAAAAAACAACGGCAACACCTACAATAAAGTGCTATACTGCTTTTGAAAGCCAGAAGATTGTTCTATAATCCTGCATTTAAATTTTATTACTCATATCAATAGTTTTTGAGAAATTCGCATTTAAAGTCCAAATTTTGATAAAAAAACGTGAAAAAAAATGTTTAGACCGGTTGTTTTCAAAATTGTGAAATGAAATTGTAAATTAACTGATATGTGTTTCATGTATCTATCAGTTCTTAATCGAACACAAAAAACCGCATGGTTCTATGTCTTCTGGTTTTTGAGAAAACCTTCGTTTAAGAGGTAGGGGCACTTTTAGAAAAAAATGGTTTAAATTGAAAAAAAAAAAATATTAAAAAACAACGGCAACACTTACAATAAAGTGCTATACTGCGTTTGAAAGCCAGAAGATTGTTCTATAATCCTGCATTTAAATTAAATTACTCGTGTTAATGGTTTTTGAGAAATTCGCATTTAAAGTCTAAATTTTGATAAAATAACGTGAAAAAAAAAGTTTAGACCGATTGTATTCAAAATTTTGAAATGAAATTGTAAATTAACTTATATGTGATCCATGAATCTATTAGTTCTTAATCGAACACAAAAAACCGCATGGTTCTATGTCCTCTAGTTTTTGAGAAAATCGAAAATTACCAAAACTACTTTTTTTGATTTTTGGTGGTGATGGTGATTCCATTTTAAGGATTAATGTTAATAAACATAATGAATCTTTGTTAGTTCAGTACCGCAATTCATTTAGCGTTACCCAGAATGCACCATGAGGAGGTAGAATTGCATCTGGGTCAGTTATTTTGTCAGTTAGTTAGGAGTTAGTCAGTCATAGTTAATTAAAAATGGTCAAAATGTATTAAAAAGGTGTGTAAGTCTCGTCAATAAAGCCATCGTCCGTACTATAACTGTCGAGTTCGTTGAGTTACTCTTTTATGGTGGGAAGCCGAGGATGTTTTGGCGGTAAAACGCTTTCTAAATTTTCGCTCTGAAGGGTGGGAGGATCGATGTCTTTTAACTGTAATAAATTTGAATTTTTTTAAATACAGATTCTGTGAATGCAAAAGAAACTTTGCATGCACCCAACCTCGCACCTACCCCAAATCCTATAGTGTGCCCAAGCAGGGGGGTTGCAGGGGGGCAGCATGCCCCCCCATACATACTTTACTGTTTATATATTGTAATGTTGGAAGCTAGCACTGATTTATTTATGTAAGGAAGCAAAAAATATCAAACATTTTGCAGAAAAGTAGTTTTAGTTATTTTCGATTTTCTCAAAAACCAGAAGACATAGAACCATGCGGTTTTTTGTGTTCGATTAAGAACTGATAGATACATGAAACACATGTAAGCTAATTTACAATTTCATTTCACAATTTTGAAAACAACCGGTCTAAACTTTTTTTTTCACGTTTTTTTATCAAAATTTGGACTTTAAATACAAATTTCTCAAAAACTATTGATATGAGTAATAAAATTTAAATGCAGGATTATAGAACAATCTTCTGGCTTTCAAACGAAGTATAGCACTTTATTGTAGGTGTTGCCGTTGTTTTTTAATATTTTTTTTTTTAAATTAAACCATTTTTTCTAAATGTGCCCCTACCTCCTAAACGGGGGGAGATAGACCCCCCCCTCCCATAGTAAAAAGTGCTTATTTTTGACCCCTCTACAAAAATCCGTCATCAAATCTTGGCGGCCAAGTTATCGTACTCGTGCCGAACATACCTTCCTGGTACGAGTATTTGAAGTGTCTCTAACCCAGCGGCTTTTGATCTGACACAGTACATAGTCTGCTCTACATTTGAATTAGAACGCTGTTGTTAATTGTGAAGCGCTCGAAGTCTATGCTGATACATTACGGCCTCGGTCAAAGTTACCGATAAAAATTCGGCCAGTTATGGGTTAATTGATTTTGTTGCAATAGTCACAAAAATGTAAATCAAGAATATGAAAAACAAAATTTTTGTTTGAGTAATTGTGAGAAATATTTGTAAAATAATTTCCTACTTATTGTGAAATTGTATCTCGTATACACCGAAGAAGAAAAACGAAAATCAAATGAAAAAGGGAATCATGGATGGTAAGTTGTGTTTAACAAGTCAGAATTTTTGAAAACTTACAATTAGGTACTGTGTCAAAAATGGTAAAAATTCAGGTGTTTCTTTTTTAAGGTACTGCATTAATCTAGGGTTATTTTTTACCGAGGGTTTGCTGTATATCGTTTTGGCAATACGCGACAAGTTATAGGTTTCAAAAGTCGAGACCTAAAATATCTGGCAAGCTTATTTAGATGTTAATATACCTACCTACCACATACATAAGTATAGTATAGATAGATTTAAAATCTTTGTTTTACAAATTTGACTTGGGTAACTACTATGTATCTTCTTCAGTATCAACAATACTCATATTTTTAGTGACTTAAATAATTGGGTAAGAGTAGGAATTACCTATGGAAAACCTGTATTTCCTGTACACCATTAAAACAAAATTCTTTAAATGTTTTAATATTTTAAATTCTTAAAAGTAGGATACTATTTGACAATTTGCTAACTTTAAAGCAGTTTACTAACTCTTTCTTAATTTTAAACAATTTGTAAAAGGGCTATTTTTTTTAATAAACTGCTTCTGAACACACTTAAGCCAATGTCAGTTCGTGCAAAAACCAAAGTTAACAGACCTTTTTTGAGGTTTGCAAAAGTCAAAGAGTCATGTGAACTTAGCACTAAACTTAAAAAAAAAAAAACTATTTGATTTTAAATTTGATAAAATTCTAAAGAAAGTGTTATGCTAATTTTAATTAATATTTGTTTTTGTATGTTCTAAAATGCAATGTTTTTCAAACCTTTTAGAAGCTCCTGTATGAATATTTTCATTAACATCCGTTTAACCGATAATGAAAAAAATCGATAAAAAATGGTTCTATGGGCCAAAAACAAGTTTCTTTTTAAAAATGCAATAAAATGAACAAAATTAAATTTTATCCATGTATTATGGCTTTATTAGTAAGAGCAAACATTCCCATTAATTATGGAACACAACGTCGTTCAAGTTCAAGTGAATGGTCATGCGCCTTCAATTGCTGATTCAATTGGACATTGTTAGCGAATAGTTCGAGATCTTTGTGCAGAATTCTCCTCAGGCTAGTGCGTGAAATGTTGAGCTGTTGAAATCGATGACGGGTTGATCTTCTTGAACTGGGTCTCACACCCTTGGCTACAGAAGTCACATTCTCGCATCTATGCGCACCGTACGACGACGGAGACCATGAGTGTTGTCAACTAGCCTCACGAACTTTTTGCCAAACTTGCGTACAGTAGGCGTGGTCGCTGCTTCATTTCGGCCAAAACTTCTTTTCAAAAACGCAGTGTTCTTGGGCTTCACAGTAATCACTTTGGAAATAAGTTTTCAATATTTCCCAACATTGTTCAAGCGTATAGCGACTCATTTCGTTGCGCGGGGGTATGATACTGACTTTCTGTAGATTTCGAGCGGGAAACAGCTGTCAGGCTCAAAATAACATATGATTTAAAAAGAAACCACTAGATGGCCCGCTCCGTACAGTCAGTTATATCTTTGTTTCAATTTTTTTTTTGATTTATAGATCGAATAAATAAATAATAAATGTATCAAAATTATAAACGCTGTTTTCGAGCAAAATATGGTTTTCGAAATCTATTTTTTATCATTTTTTTTTTTTTGCTCACTTCTTGAAGACTGTATTAAAAACTTTTAATTGCCAAGTTTTAAAAAATCGAGCGTGAGGAAATATTGGGTTTTGAAAATAAAAATAAAAGTTTTTGAAAAACTCAAACTTTTGAGAGTTTTAGCATAAGAAAAATTATCAAAATCGGTTGGTTTTTGAAAAAAAAAAATATTTTATAAATTAAAAAAAAAACCGTATGGCAGGTACCTACCCTTAGAGAAAAAAAAAACGTGTGGGGAGAAAATTTAAAATTGCTATCTACTAGGTTTTAAGAAAATCGGCCAAGCTTTAGTTGAACAGACAGAATTGCGAGGCCCACTTTTTTTTTCCCTAACATCGTAATTTCAAGTCTGATCAAAATCTTGAGTTCGATTTTTCTTTACGAATTCATAACTTGCCATTAATGTAATGTACAATGTAAGTA
Organism: Chrysotoxum bicinctum; assembly: GCA_911387755.1. Classification (NCBI taxonomy): domain Eukaryota; kingdom Metazoa; phylum Arthropoda; class Insecta; order Diptera; family Syrphidae; genus Chrysotoxum; species Chrysotoxum bicinctum. The sequence goes on along the minus strand of OU426989.1, from coordinate 95,718,011 downwards.
TAAGTACGTCGCAAGTAAAAATTGCAATGTGCTCAACTTGTGCTGCCGTGTGCTGAAGAAAAAAGAGATAATAAAAAAATGGAATATTTTTTTAATTTTACAGCGACAAAAATATTTTGCAAAGAGCCTTAACATGTAAAATTAAGGTCCCCATGCTCAATTTAAAAACTAATCGCAAATTTGCAAATTTTACGGGTGGTGTTTTTTCGAAAATCGTCGATTTTCAAAATAAAATTTGTGCTGTTTCGTTCTTAAAAAAATCTCGTACACATTTGCAATTTTTTTTATTCGAAAAGTCCCTGATTTTAGTTATTATCGCCATTTGCGATTTTCAAAAATTAAAATGTGCTGTCATGTGTCTCAACTTACGCTATTTGGACCGAAAAAAAAACCAACAAAGCGAAAATTTGCAATTTCTAGGTAGATAGGTAGCTAGACTGTCGAAAATAATTTCTGCGAAGCATGCGAATAGCACCACGTTCCATAAATATTCAACAAAAATTCGCAAATTTGACAGATTCCTAATTATTTTTACAAATTTACGATTTTCAAAAACCTACAAAAAAAAAGTTATACTGTCGTGGACAGTCATTTGCCAAAGAAGTACATACCTATACTTATACAAAACACCGTTAGGTATATTTGCAACTTTATATCTGTATCCCTAGGATACAGCCTGGTTTTCAGAAAATCTAGAAAAACGCCAAGTATGTAGGTACCTAAAGGTATACGTAGTAGGTATTACGTTTAAGAGGCAGGGTCGATTTTAGAAAAAAAAATTACTTCAATTGAAAAAAAAATATATTAAAAAAACAACGGCAACACTTACAATAAAGTACTATACAGCGTTACCACTTCCGGAAAAAAAGTCGAAGTAGATTTGAAGAATAAAGTGAAGTAAATTGAGAAAAATCGAAGTAGATTTCAAAATGACTTTTTACTTGCTTTTAGAAAAAAATATTGCATACAAAATTTTTTTTTCCTTAAATGAATATTATTAAATATTTAAAATTGTCAATGCATTTCTTTAAATTTTAAAGAAATTTCGTAAGAACTTACTCGTTTGTGTATTGGTATTGTGTTGACGTTCTTTTATTTTATGGTAATTATGAGGTTACATACTAATACTTAGAGTGCAATAGAGAAAAAGAAGTAGATTTGGGCTTTATTTTGTTAAATTGAATTAGATTGAAACAGAGATGTTTAAAACGAAGTAGATTTCAGCATTTTTCTTATGGTGCGAAGTAGGAAGTAGATTTTAAAATATTTTGAAAAAAAGAAGTAGATCTACTTCAATTGAAGTAACGTGGTACCACTGGTACTATACCGGTTTTGAAAGCCAGTCTGTTCTATAATCCTAAATTTAAATTATTTATGGCAATAGTTTTTGAAAAATTCTCATGCAAACTCAAAATTTTTTTTAAAAAAAATGAAAAAAAAAGTTTAGACCAATTTTTTTTTAAATTTTGAAATAAAGTGCTTAATTGGCTTTTTGTGGTCAATGCTACTAATAATTCTGAATCGAACACAAAAAACCGAATGGTTTTATGCCTTCTAGTTTTTGAGAAAATTACTAAAACTACTTTTTATGAAATTTTTTATTTTTGGTATTTATCTACGGTGATTTCATTTTGAGGATTAATGTTAATGTGGTTCATTTGTAATTAAAGTACAGTAAATCATTTAGCGTTACCAAGAATGCACCACGAGGAGGTAGAATTGAATGGCATTCCGCGTCTCAGTCAGTCAGTTTGTGAGTAAGTCAGGTGTTAATTTAAAATAGTCAAGTCAATTTTTCAATGTTCAATGTACTAAAACCGTGTTTAAAGGCATTTTGATCACAAAAAAAGTAATTATAGCAAGCAGCTCCCGAATCTCTAGCCAATATTGAGGCCCATGGAAAAATGTGCCGATAGATGGGTTTATTGTATTCTTACATTTTTTGTCTCCTTTTTTTAAAGCTTTTTTCGGAGCACCGCCACATCCAACAGAACTTGAAATTTTTATATTTTTCTACCTTTATCGGTAAGTTGCAACACAGTGGGGGAGTTGACGTTTTAGTTGGAATTAGACCGATTTCTTCTAAGAACGCGATGCTTTTGAAATATATTTTTTGAAATATTGAAAAGTTATTTAATTTAGGATGAAGTAGTGGATGCTTAGTCGCCATTCTTTATTCAAAGAAAATAAAATGCACGACTGGGTCGCACGAACTTGCTCCTATGTAATAGACTAGCAATTTTAAAAACGAATGTTATTTAAGAAAACTGTCCATAAGGATAAAATTAATTTTTTAAATTCTTTTAGTAGTAAGAGATAAAAATAGAATGCTATGCAAATATGAATTTATTCAAGAACAAAAATTATAAGTCGTTGTAGTGGTTCCTTAAAAAAATAAGCTTTTATGTACAAAATTTTTAAAACATTTTTAAGAAAAAATTTTGTACGCCAACCTTAAGCTTTTATTATTGTACGAATAAAGGTCTAATTTCCAAAAAAAAATAATAAGCCGTTCTTAAGATATCGAATTTTTCAAAAAAAAAACGACTTTTTTTTTCTAAAAATTGAAAAAATATTTTTTCTTACGTTTTTAAATGCAATGTTTTTTAAAATTTTTTGGAGCTTTTTTATAAAAAATTTCATTAAAATCCGTTATATCGATAATGAGAAATTCAAAATTCGAAAAAATCGTTCTATGGTAGGTACAGTCAGTAATATCTAGATTTAAAATTTTTTTTTATTAAATTATAGATTGTAAAGATTAATCAAAAGAAAAAAAATTTTTGCAAAATTCTCGGAACCGTTTTCGAGAAAAATACGATTTTCGAAAACCATTTTTTAAAATTTGTATGGAAGGTACCGTTAGTTTTAGATGAAACAAAATTTTTTTTCTCAAATCTTGTAGATTATGTTAAAAAACTTTTTTTTGTCAAGTTTGAAAAAAATCGAGCATGGGGTTTTCGAAATATTGAGTTTCCAAAAAAAAATTTTGATTTTTTTTTTAAAAATCCAAAAAAATTAAAATTGAAAATTTGAATATGCAATAATATTCAAACTTTGGAGGAGCTTTGGCATAAAAAAAATTATTTAAATCGGCTGTACCGTTTTCGAGAAAATCAAAAACAAAAAAAATGGACCCAGGGGGTCTACCAAAAATAACAATTTTTTGTAAAATTTTTTTCAACCATTAGCTAGTTTTAACCAAATGAAATTTTTCAAATTTTTTTTAAAAAATTCTGTGGGACAGTTTTTGAGAAAAAAAAAATATTTATAAAATTTCGAAAAAAAATCGTATGGCAGGTACCGTTATTTTTGGTCTTAAAAAAAAAAAAAAAAAAACGTCCGGGGGTAAAAAATTAAAACCCATATCTACCAAGTTTGAAGAAAATCGGCCGAGCCGTTTAGGCTGTAGTCGAACCGACAGACAGACAGACAGACAGACAGACAGACAGAATTGCGAGACCCACTTTTTTGGTCTTCGCTATCATCGTAATGTCAACTTTGATCAAAATCTCGAGTTCGATTTTTTTTACGAATGCATAACTTGCCTTATAGTACCTATAAGTCGCAAGTAAAAATACTTCACTCTTACAAAGGTTGAATAACGAATGACCTTGGTAAACAATAACCTGTACCACATTAGCATTACAAATGTTAGACACAAACAATAAACATACATATTAATTAAGGAATTATATATTATACCTAGGTAATGTGAATTTTTCATAATGTATTAAATTTTCATGTCTGAACATTTTAAATGTGCAACTTTGGGATACGTACATATATGTCGTTGACATTGGATATAGGCCATAGGGTAAATTCAAAGTTTCTTTAAATCCAGATTCTGTAAATGCAAAAGAAACCTTGCATACACCCAACCTCGCACCTACCCCAAATACTATAGTGTGCCCAAGCAAGGGGCACTGTTTATAAAAAAGTAGTTTTAGTTGTTTTCAATTTTCTCAAAAACTAGACGGACCTTATTCGGAATTCACCCCCCCCCCCCCCCCACCAAAATGAACTTTTTTTTTAACGAATCGATAAAAAAGTTATTGCTGTTGATAAAAAACATCAAATTATGGAGGAGAAACACTTTTTTATGGTAAAAAAGTGAGGTATAAGCGGACCACCCACAGTACTATAACTAAAACTACTTTTTTATTATGGGATACCTATTTGCTTTTATTGCTTGCTTACGCATTACGGCGTATAAACAGTGGGATATGTATGGGGAGGCATGCTGCCCCCCTGCAACCCCCCTGCTTGGGCACACTATAGGATTTGGGGTAGGTGCGAGGTTGGGTGTATGCAAGGTTTCTTTTGCATTTACAGAATCTGGATTTAAAGAAACTTTGAATTCACCCTATGGCCTATAGGTACCTATTCATTTTTTTATACTTCACGTTTTTACCATAAAAAAGTGTTTCTCCTCCATAATTTGATGTTTTTTATCGAAAAAATTATAGCCGTTATTACACGGTTTTAAATTTTGTGTGGGGTATCTCATACCCTAGTGGGAGAACGGAAGGTTAAGGGACACGCAACACGCAGTGTTACCTTACCTGACACACTATAGGTATTTCGCAAAAAAACAAAACTTAAAAGCCTCTGTGTAGTTTGTATGACAACACCATCTCAATATTTATTGAACAAGTAGCAGATAAGTATGCAAATACACACATATGTAAGTATGTATGTACTTAAGTATTTCATAACAACAGGCAATCCCAAGGAAAGCCCACTTTTTGGTTTAAGAACACAATTTCGCATTATTACCTCAATCGTTAAAAAAGTCTCACTGTATGCCTTGCAACTTACATACCTACAAAATTGCATACTAAATCGCAATTAATTCCAAGGATTGCATTAGCGGTCATTAGTTGCTTAGATTTTGACTTATCGCTTTATGTCGGCATACCTATGTATCTGCCATTCGGGCTATAGATACCTAAATAGGTATGTATGTATCTATACCTATTTCTTGTAATAATTGTGCTGACCAAAATTGAATGGCTACCTTACCTACCTACCCATTCTTGAACATTTTAAAAATATATTTAAATAAAAAACGATAGGTACCTATACCTCCCTACCTACAAACATATCATCCTCATGTGTACATTGTCATCGTAGATCGTAGTTGTACACAAAATAAAAAAAAACCTAAATATTATTATTTTTGTTTTCAATTTTTTTTATAAACTTTGTAAAAAGCAAGAGTAAATAAAAAACTATTCAATGAAAACACGGTATTCCTGAGTCGTATCTCGTGTACGGTATATTTTTTTGTTATTGTATTTGTATCTGGCAAACAAATTTTGTATATACGTCGTCTTCGTTTGCGTTCTTTACCAGAGGGATAGATGTAAGGGAGAGAAAACAGAAAAAAAACTCACTCAAAGTCAAAAGGAGCCAGAATCAATATGAAATTTGTGTGTTTGTGTTTGTGTTTAGGAATTTAATTTTCCATCCATGGTTATTATACACTTAAGTGACTGACTGGGTGTGTGTGTGAGTTATATGTTTGATTAAAGAACAGAAATGTGTGTGTGTGAAGCTGAGTGACAGACAATATTGCCATGCCGGCCGCCAGTTACCGCACTAAATTCACAACCGAACGGTCGGGCAGACAGAAAATCTGCGAATAGTTTGTCTTTAGCGCGCTGGTTGTAAAGGCGTCTTTTTCTAAGCGCTGAATTTCTTCCTCCATTCAAATCCGTTGAATGTTCTCCACTTGTGAGAGATCAAATTTGTGGGAAATATTATTATTGTTATAACCTACACCTAGTATAAAGTTAAATATCCCGCTATAAATAAAAATACAATTCGCCAAATATAATCCATCAGTTTATTTCTTCCTGACGTGTGAAAACTATTTGCAAGGCAATTTTTGAAAATAAATAACAAGTTTTAAAAATTAGCGAAAGAGCGAAAAAAAAATCCGCAAATTATAACAGTAAAGTTAAAAAATAAAAAAAAAAAAAAAACTCCCGCAATTATCTGATTTCTCCATATTAAGAGAAGAAAGTGTCCACCCGTGGTGTCATGCATACAGCAGCAACAACTATCTGTAAACACCGCCATTGTCAGCCGCATCCTTTCTACTACCAGCAAACAACGAGCGCTAAAAAACAAAGTCAAAATTTTGCCGCTAGTCAAAGATTAATCCAAGCAAAAAACACCATTGCTCCCTTGAAGAGAATATTTTTAAGTTCGCGAATTTTACTGCAAAAGTGTCAAAAACTGTGCTGGTGAAAAAGAATTAAAAAGAAAAAAAAAAGGAAATTGATTTTCTTTTGGGGAAAAATACATACTATTTTCCTGACATTTTAATTTAAAGAAAAAAAGTTATAAACTAAGTGTGATAAATTTTCTTGGATTAAAGCAATTACCGTTGGGTAAGTACCTTTATACGAATAATAGTACATAATTGTCTATTTGTTTCGTATTTTGTTGTCTTTTTTCGACCGGCTTTTCGCAAATTTATTCTTTTTTTTTATCTTATTTTTGGCCAAATTTATCTTTATTTTTTTTTTGTTCGTTAAAACTGGCTCGGTGGATCGTGAATCACCGCGCTCTGATGATGCCAAACATTGTTCGTTCGTTATTATTTCTCATAAAAGTTGGCGAAATCCCGAATCGGTATGCAACTTTTCCACCACACTCTGGCTGTAGTGTAGAGTCTCAAGTTAGTGAGTGCTTGTTATGAGTGTCACTGACTTGACTTTATTGTTTTTATTAGTGTGTAGCTGTGTAGTACGAGAACACGAGCTAGAATTGCGGTATTTATTACGCCCGTTTTGTATGCATGTAGGCGTGCATAATTTACCGGCTCCCCCGACCTGTTAGACGTTGCAGAATTTTGTGAAATAATACAACTCTACAAAAAAAACGAGTAAAAATATGTATTGCACAAAATTGGGTGAGGCACTAGCTAGACAGACAGACAGATGAACACAAACATGACAGACATGATATTTGGTTGCGTGTTGCCATATGGCTTTTTTTTTTGTAATTGCCTAGGTATATTAAATTTGTGGGTGGTGATTTGTGCTAAATTTGAAATAGTGATTTTTTTGAAACTTGGCTTATATTTTCATGAAATAGGTAATCTAAGTAGGTATATTTGTTTTTGGCAAAATTTTTAATTTTTTTTCAGCTTTTTTGACAAAAGTTTAAAGTTATGTGGGAAAGTTAAAAAATTGTTCATTGGTTAATTAGGTCGTAAAATAGAATCCTACTGAATATTAAATTTTCATATTTAATAATTGAATAGGTACCTACATGAAATATTTTAATTTTTAAATTCGGCGCCAAAGTTGTTCTATGGACATTTTTTCAGTTTCAATCGAAGACTGTATTTTTTATAACTTATTCGTACGATGTTGTAACAACAAAGTACGTAGTAATGCATACAAATTAAATCGAAGAATTAAATTTTATCCCTAAGGCTAGGCGCGCACATTCAATTTTTAGTTGCACAACTGCTTGGTTGCTTATAGAAAACAGATGAACTATTTGGTTAAATGTCTGCGCAGGTGCATATAATTATATGTTAAACAAAAATAGCGAACTCATTTTAGGCAATCGTTTAGTTTGTGTCAAAACACGAACTTTTTAGTCGCTCGAACCAAGCAGTTGCGAAACTAAAAATTGAATGTAACCACCTCTACATACGTTGTTAAGTTTTCTTTTCTTAAGAAGCCCTAAAACCTTCTGTAAAACAAAAAAATACAAAAATTGTTCAACAACTTTGTTGTGCAAAATTTAAATTTTGTATTGTTTCCAGAGAAAGCTGTGGAATGACCTGCGAACAGTTCGATCTTTCAATTTTTTTCTTTTCTTTTTTAGTTCAGAATAGATCTCTGAACATCCTCTGAACTAACCGTGCTCTGAGCGCTATAGGTTGTTTTTGAAACACACCTGGACCGGAGCACTTAGCTATTGCCATTTTTTTTATTTTCACCTGTCAAATGTTTGTGTTAAAGCCTAGTACGCAGATCGCGCTAAATTTTATCTCCCGTACAAAATACTCTCCAAATTTTAGCCAAGCTAAAATTATGTCAAGCATTTTAGCAGAGAGGTACGCTGCTCCAGCTAAGAAATCAAAATTTCTATTCGTACTGTACATAACTTTTCTGTCAAAATTTAGCGCACGAAATAATTGTCTGGCACATTTATTCTCGAGCTAAATTTCAATTTCAATTTGAAATGGAATAATATTTGAATAATATTTAGAAGAAGGTGACGGGAGTCTTACAAGATTTTCGACAACAAAAATCACTCATAATTCATAATTCTCATTCGTTCTCATTCACAAATCTTAAAAAATCATACTTTAAACCAAATTCTTTTAAATCTTTGAAAAAAATTCATTTAGAGAACAGCTGTGACATATTTTCCACAAAGTTCTTATGTCAAAATTTAGCTTGGATTTTAGCTGATGTTTGGAGAAAAATGAGGATAAAATTTAGCGCGATCTGCGTACTAGGCTTAAGGATTTAACTCTGCTCGTTTATTTTATTCTGTGATCATATGGCACACTCTGAACACGCTCAGAACATGCTCAGAACGAAAGCTATTTGAAACTCTGGACTAAGAAGCGCAATTCATTTTTTGACAACTGAGGCTCTGCTCTGAACTAAAAAAGAAAAACTCTCTTTGAAATTAATTGATTGACCAAGTTAATTGACCTCTTAGTTTTTTTTTTTGTAGGAATAAAGGTAGTTATAACATAGTATTCCCTCTTATACCTAGCTAACTACCAAAATATCTTTGACTATTTTTAAGTACATATGTATGTAGGTACAAAATATTTAAGACTAATAAAATAAAATTCAAAACCAAGTTTACCAAGAATAAACGAATTATTTGAACAGGTGAATCGAATAAATGTAAATTGATCCATCCAACAACCCTAACGATGGTAATAAAATTAATGATTACAAAAACAGGTACCAAGACCAAGCTAAACATTATTTAGGTAGAAAAAATCTAGCAATTAAATATGTACCTGCACAAGAATCCTGCTCATCTATACATAGATTCCGGAGAGTCAAATAAAATTAAGCTTTCCGTAAACTAATTCTTTTTCCGCCATAAACCAAACAATTTTTTTTTCTGATCCTAGTTAAGTGCCTACTCACTTCCAATCATAAAATCCACCGTTATTAACCTTTTCTCAATAATTAGTGATGAAATTCTATTTTCTATGAACTCATGCTCAGTTAGGTCGAGCAGCAGCATTCGCATCAAAAAAAATAAAAGTGCGTTTTAGATAGATGCATAAGTACTCGTACATATACCTACCTACCTAAATGCTATTTTATTATTATCAAAAAGCACTTGACAATTAAATTATAAAAAATTAAGCATGACTAAGTGGCTGTTAAGATTATATCGAGTTATACAACTTCTCCTATCGCTACACCCATTTTTGAGAGGGTATAAGTACGTAGGTATACTATACTTTAGTCGATAATGCCACCATTCTACTATTTCGCGATTCAATGAAAGAAAATTTCACAACTTTCACGATACAAACGACGGACGACCGACGCGAAGACGAGAAGGTTTATGCGCAGAACCACTGCAGCTGCATTGACGCTAACATTTACGTAGTAGTTTATTTTGCCGGTTAAAGAGCTGAAAACCTCGACCTCACCTATCTACCTACATAGTAGGTATGTACATACATACAGTTTTTTTTTTTTTGTATATATAAATATTCCAGTTCCCTCTCTTGGTGAGTGGGATGAGAAGGAAGAAAGTATCTATCTAAAGCTTAAGTTAGGCCGGAAAGTTGGAAAAGAGAATGTTTTGTTGCATTTTTATTGTGTAAGGCTCTACGCCAGTTCTGTTTTTAGATAGAACATTGGCATTTTTACATCTAGTAGGTATACCTAGATTTGTATAAATATTCAGTTACTCAGCACATTTTTCTATGAATCGATATAAAGTGGGCGTATAATAATAAAACAATGATAACTCAGGCGTTGGTCGGGGTGAAATTTGAAAGACAAAAAAAAAAAAAAAAAAAAAACGTACTACTAATGGGATGTTTTTCCTCTTACGCCATCTACTCTTGTGTCATGGCTCATGGGCGCCACTAGTATTGTTGTGGGCCCTGTCTCTTGAGGGTTTCTTTTGTCGCATAGGTATTTAATATTTAATGCAGTGAAATTTAGCATAATATTATGTATAAGAGGTTTTTATAGTTTTTTTTTTATATTTTTTTTAGGAACCTTGTTAGGTATTTAAGGTTAAATCATTACTGTTTTTATTATACAGGGTGATTGGCATAAGGTGTGACAAAAAGCTAGGGCGTGTAGGTTGGACTTAGACAAGAAAAAAATCGTATGGGAGGGGGGGGTCTATTTCTTTCCCTCCGTTTAGGCGGGAGGGGCAATTTAAGAAAAAAATCACTTAAAACAGAAAAAAAATTATTAAAAAATAACGGTGATACCTACAGAGTAATGCTATAGCATTTTGAAAAGGCAGAAATACATTCTTTAATCTTGTTTTTAAATAAAGTTGTTCGAGTGAATAGTTTTTGAAAAATTAATTTTCAAAATCAAAATTTTGAAAAAAAAATGAAAAATTTTTTTTTTAAACAAATTTTTTCAAAATTTTACGTAATTAAGTATTATTTTTTTATTCAATATTCAATGCTATTATTAATTTTTGATCAAACACAAAAAACCGGATGTCAAAATGTTTTGCAGTTTTTGAGAAAATCAAAAATAAGAAAAACTACTTTTGTTCTAAGAAAAGCCTTTTATTTTAGTTTTTATACGTTTTTGGATTCTTAGGTGAATTTACGATTGAAAGGATTAACTTTCTTTTTACTATTTTTTTAATTATCGTCTTATAAACATACAATAATGTGACAAAGTACTGGATTAACCATATTTCACACATTTTTTCATTCAGAACACCTGCGTGAGAGCATTGGTTTAAAATTGACCTGCCACTTTTTTATTATGGTGGGGTCGGCTTGGCGTAGGTGCATTTACGAAAGAAAGGATTAACTTTTTTTTTAAAATTTTTTTATTATCAGTCTTATAAGCATACAATAAAGTGACAAAGTACTGGATTAACACATTTTTTCATTGAGAACACCTGCGTGAGAGCATTGGATTAATATTAACCTGCGAATGTTTTTCAAATAATTTTTTGTAATAAGCTTTAGTTAAAAAATTGTTAAAAATTTAAATAAACAATAATTATGTATTTTATCTAAATATGCATGTATTTCTTATTTTAATTGATTTCAAGATTCAGGAACATTCTTGTTCTTATTTCGCAATTGCACTTTTCTGTCACTAGTTAGGGCGTGTAACGTTGCATTACTTAAAAAACATTCGCAGGTCAATATTAATCCAATGCTCTCACGCAGGTGTTCTGAATGAAAAAATGTGTGAAATATGGTTAATCCAGTACTTTGTCACATTATTGTATGTTTATAAGACGATAATTAAAAAAATAGTAAAAAGAAAGTTAATCCTTTCAATCGTAAATTCACCTAAGAATCCAAAAACGTATAAAAACTAAAATAAAAGGCTTTTCTTAGAACAAAAGTAGTTTTTCTTATTTTTGATTTTCTCAAAAACTACAAAACATTTTGACATCCCGTTTTTTGTGTTTGATCAAAAATTAACATGAGCATTGAATATTGAATAAAAAAATACTACTTAATTACGTAAAATTTTGAAAAAAATTTGTTTAAAAAAAAAATTTTTCATTTTTTTTTCAAAATTTTGATTTTGAAAATTAATTTTTCAAAAACTATTCACTCGAACAACTTTATTTGAAAACAAAATTAAAGAATGTATTTCTGGCTTTTCAAAATGCCATAGCATTACTCTGTAGGTATAACCGTTATTTTCTAATAATTTTTTTTCTGTTTTAAGTGATTTTTTTCTTAAATTGCCCCTCCCGCCTAAACGGGGGGAAATAGACCCCCCCTCCCATACGATTTTTTTCTTGTCTAAGTCCAACCTACACGCCCTAGCTTTTTGTCACACCTTATGCCAATCACCCTGTATAATTAGATAGAAATGGAATTGTTTGTTTATGAAAAATTAGTCAAAATTGGAAAAGTTCACATTTAATTTGAAATTATATAGAATAAGCTAATTTAGAACATACCTACCTATCTACCTACTTAAATGTAGGTACCTATTTCCTAAGAAAAAAAACCTGACTAGATGAGAAATTTCTTGTTCAATAATTCTGAGAATCATTAAGACTTGAGAATATAAGGTATTACTAAGAATTCAGTAATATTTAGGTATGACTAAGTAGGTATGTACATATGTACATAGTATGCGTGTATATACATATTATATCTTCATCAAGGACCTGTATTACTGGTTGATTTTGGTAATTTTTGCTTATGTCAGAAACATGTTCAAGATTAAAATGATTTTCTTATAAAGTACAGGGTGGGCTCAATAAGACTTACCAATGTTAAACACGTATAACTCTCCTAATAATTGATTTAATTTATTTTGCTCATACATATACATATGTACAAATTCTTAATTTTTAACGAGATAATTTTCCGCTTTGTAGAAAGATATAATTTTCCGCAACATGTTTTCATGAACAGGTTAATTTCTTCACTTTGCGCATCAAATTCATGAGATAATTTTATCAGATTTGCAGAAAGTTTTTCCCATACAAATCTTGACAGCTCGTTTCTGCAGAGATAAAATTATCTGGCTTCCGAGGTTTATCAGGGTTTACATGAACCCTAATTCTAACTAGTCTTAAGTAATTTTCTTAATAAATTGACTCTGAACACACCTAAAACAATGACAGTTCGTTCGAAAAACTCGACAAAAATATCTTTTTTGACGTTTGTAAATGTCAAAGAGTTAGGTATGTGAAGTTAGCACGATACTAAAAAAAAAAAACAGGTAGCTTTTTGATGATTTAATGCTAAAGAAAGTATGATGCTAAGCTCAATTAAAATTTGCAAAATTGTCGTTTTAACCAAGTATCATACTAAAACAGTTTTAACTTCGTACTTAATCGACTAAAATTTTACGCCTTTGTCCTTTAATTATCCCCATACAAATAAGTCGAGTGCATTTAAATCTGGTGAGCCAGATACAGATAGTCAAGGGAAATGTGAATTTTTTGAAATCAAACTTTCGCCAGTGTCAAGCTGTGTGCGTAAACAGTCGCACCATCTTATGGAAATCAGGGCTAATGGCCGCGAGAATTATTGTTCTGTAAGAATCCCCGTTTCTGGCGTTTCATTCTCATTTTTTGGCCATAATGTGTAACTGATGCTAGTGACTGGCCCTTAGATTTTCGGAGTCCCACAATCAACAGTTTTCGGCTAGTCAACTTCCTTATAATGAAAACTGTTGGGGGTAATCTTGAATTAAAGTATTGGCGATATTTTCGCTGCGTCATAACAATTGACCGTTGACTTCTGTACTTGTTGCGATCAAGTGACGATCGTTCAAGACTAGGTATCTCATGTCATAAAAATGCTTCTCATATTAGCCGTTTGGACTCGGCAAACAACTGTAGGTCTATTAGTGCATTAGCAACAGAAACAGGAATGGTTGAGAGTTGTAAAGATCCTCTTAGAACATTTGATTGTTAATTTATTTATTTTAAACTTTATTTCTAGCCCGTACCCACCTGACCAAAGCTAATAAATGTTGCTGTCAAAAAATAAATATGAAGGTACTGACTATACATAATGCCTTTTAGTCAACTTAATAAAATTAGGTATTATTGACTGAACGCAATCTTTAAAATATTTAGTAAATACTTACCAGCAAATATTTAATTTTTATGGATTCAAGAAATACCTATCTACAGACAGGTACATTGTTTCCTTACCGTTCTACGAAAATACTAAAAAAAAAATAAAAAAAAAACAATAAATAGATCGGTGCGAAAATACGATTTTATAATTGATTATGATGTAGTTTCCCATGAATGTTAAAGAATTAAAACAAGAAATACCCACCTACCCAATACCCATGCCTATTGCCTATATGGGACCTAGTAGCGTGCGTTAAAATAGACATAGACACGCACTTGCGTCATACATAAGCTGCGAAATTATAATGAAAATGAAAAAGTATGGAACTAAAGATGTACGTACTCATGCCGGCCGTACCGGTATACCTATCTACTATCTACATGCACACACATAAAACAAACACATTCAATAGGCCGATATAATTTGAACATGTCTGAACATGTTCCGAATAAAATATTCCAATGTAAAATGACAGGTTTTAAGAATTAGTTTTTGCCTTCGGCAAATATGTATACCTTGAAGACAGATCAGTAGAGACGCGTAATAAAGTGGTTGCGAGTTGTGGTGATCCTTACGATCAGAATTATGTATAAGGATCGTAGGTACTTCTTTGGAAAAAGGAAGCTATTTTTGTTTTCTCCTTTTAAGGGTGCTTTTTAAATAAGGCCCTTGTGTTTTATTTAACACTTAGTAGCTGTAATATGCTTGAGTATTATGGTTTTAGAGAAGCGAAGTTAAGTGTTATGATCGGTTCGAATGATTATGGAATACCTATACCTAATTCATTGACATAATGTTAGGTACATAGGCATACATGTATGTACATACATTATGTATTTACAGAAAAATTGAAACATTTGTTTAACATTTTGTCAACTTAAAACAATTTAGGTACGTGTTGGTGGGTATGGGTACATATGTATGTATGTACTTACGGTGTTAAAAAGTTTACAAAATTTTAAAGGTTCCTATGAACAAAAATATACATATTTATGTACCTACATTTAGCCAGTAAAAATACTGCATATAAAAGTGCGGATAAAGTTTTGGAACGTCTGGATTAGAATGGCGCTCAAATCGTTTGCGAAATTTTTTTTTTTTTTTTTTGGGGTGAGCATTACCCCTCACACACGCCACATCGATCAACCAAATCGACAAAGTACTTCGCTTTTGTATGGGCATTTACACGCCAATACGCCGATGTAGAAGTATATGCCAAAATCAGCTGTTAAATGGTAGGGTTGTGAAATTTTAAATGAAAAGTGAAAATGACCGAAAAATATTTGAATTCTAATGCTCCAGAACCACTCTTTTGTGTTGATCAGAGCTTTATTGAATTGTTGCTTAAGGAGATTGAATTTTATTCTTGCTTTATCAGGCGATTTGTAAATTTTTACAACTAAAACCGAATAACATCATAAAAAACTGTGTCGACGAACTCGTTCGGTCCTTTTTACACGCCATGTCGGCATACTACTTCGATTTCCAGAGTTCGCACTGCTATATCGACACATAATCATTTCACACGACCCAAAAACCTTATCGACAAAATGCTTCGATGAAGTAGTTCGTGGTGTATGGTAGGGGTAATTGACAGCTTTTGATTATTTGAGGATGTGTTCGGTGATATTTGTTAATTTTATGGTTCGTTTTCACTAGAGCCAAAATTATGTGGTTTGAAATATTAATTTACAATAAGACGGTAAACTTTTATAGTCAATGGTCACAATGTTGTCTCTTAATGTGGCAAAATGCTAACGTATCTGGCTTCGAATCAGAATTCAAGAAAAAATGCATGTTCCCTACTGTCAGATAAGAGTATGAAACACATCGAAGAATGGCTATGCGATGCCAATAGATTAAAAAGCATAACAATGAGGTTTTAAGTTATCTTTTCGCGGATTTTATTCAGGTTTACTTTTAAAAAAAAAAAAAAAAAAAATGAAGTTCGTGAAAAATTTATCTAAAACTTTAAAAAAAAAATAATATTTTTCGTGGAAAAAACAATTGGAGTGCTTTTGCGGTGACATTTGCAACGAAATCCATAAAATCCATGATTTCCATGTCTTATTTCCATTAACTGACAAGATAAAAAGATTTTAATAGAAATAACCGAATTGTCATTTCTATTCCCGACGAAAACACAAATGCAAGTTTTTTTTTTTTATTCCATTTATTTAGGACTTGTGACTTTATCGTGTAACTACTTTTGGATCTGTCATTATTTTAGAAACTAGCAACGTTTGAATATAAAGTAACTTAAATTTGCATCGCGTTTAGTTAAGCTTGTTTTTGCGTTGGGGTTTGACAGCAAATTGTGAAAATTTGTGAGAAATTTCAGGTTACCAAACACACGCAATATAAGGAAGAATGATCTTGCTGATTTTTTCTGACACAGCGCCGTTATTTGACTTTATGTTTATGCATACCATTAAGATTCGATTTTATTTATAAGTTTGCCCTTTGTGTGACAGAAATTTTGTCAATGATATAAATTCAGCACAAACCAAATCTTTATGTTTAGAATTAATTAATGATTTTGACATTTTATTTTATTTTCTTATCAAGTTTTTAAGAATTTAGTTTTTCACCCACATTCATATAACCATCAATTTCAACTCTATTTCAACTTGACATACAATAACGTATGTATACTTTTCCAACACATCCTTAGGCTAGGACCGCACTTGCGATTTTTCGTCGAGGCGATTTAAAAGTCGTAGTCGCTACAAATTATTGTCATGCACGCACTTGCGATTTTTTGCCGCGCGATTATTTAATCGCGAAAAATAAAACACTACTTTTTATGTGAGTGCACGCATTTGCTACAAATAAGTAGCGACAGAAAAATCGCTTGAAAAAATAGAACTTGTTTCATTTTTATAATCGCTACGATTTTTAAGTCGCATGTGCATGCATTCACATTTAAGGCCATGTGTCTTATTTTTTGCGACTAAAAAATCGTGGATTAAAAATCGCAAGTGCGTGCATGCCAATTTCTCTTTGCGACTACGATTTTTAAGTCGTAGTAATTTAAATCGCCAGTGTGGGCATATCCATTTGAGTACATGTGTTTCATTTAAGTTTACGACAATCGCATCGCAAGAAAAATGAAACAAATTGCGACTTTTAAATCGTCATGATTTGTTGGTAGCAAGTGCGTTCATTCTCATTTAAATTCATGTGTTCTATTTTTGCGACTAAAAAATCGTGCGATTGAAATCGCAAGTGTGGTCCTAGCCTTAAGCTTGTTCCAAAGTGGATTGTATATTTGTAGGTATATATTTCATCTTTCGTTTTCGTTGTTTTCTACTAAATAAATACGATTTGTTTAATTTGTTTCTTTATTCATTTAATTTTTTTTCTAAAAAATTACATACATATTTATTTTACTTCTTTTCCGAGTCAGCTGATTCTGACATGGACACAAATGCCAAGCATACAAACCTTCATTCGGAATTGCATTATTTTTTTTTTATAATCTACACGCGCTCAAGGGATTATGATTACCCTTTAAATGTTTGAACACAGCGCGGGCGTGAAGTTAAGGAAAAGAAAGAAGGATAGGAAAGATGTGTGGCACGATGTTCTGAGACTGAAGGTTGTTGTCTCAGATATTTTATCTCCAGGGATGGCGGCTGAACTAAAGCGGAGAATGCCGTGTCTTATTTCTATGTCGCTTATAATTCACATTATTTTATTCGTATTCATCCTTGTTGGGCATACTAGTTTAACTCAATTACTTGCATTGTTGCGTTAAGTGTAGATTACCAATAAAATACGCCTAATAACAACTTTTTACTCCTACTCAGTTTTATAGGCATATAGTATGTATATTTGTACGTACTGAACTGTACTTCTTGCCATAATTTAAATTCCACCTACTGCACAAATGTAAATGTGTATCTAAATTGTCTGAATGACGAAATCAAAACTCCAAAAATCTCAATTGTAATTGTACGTAGCTTATATCTACCTACCTATAGCCACCCGAAAACGATCTGTTTCTCATGAAAATTTAATATCAACGACGATTTCTCTCTTTAAATTTTCACTAATGCTTTTTAAATACATTTTCATTAATCAGCAGCATCAGAATCACAAATCATTCATCCTACACGAATAACAGAAAAAAAATATAGCAACGTCATCATCATGGAACCTACATATCTACTATCAGTCTTACACGTTGCACATTGAATTCCGCCGCCGTCCAACCCAACCAAACAGCACACATGTCTGTCAATTCAAAACAAAACACTCTTGATTTGAAAAAGTGTGTTGTTGTTCATGTTGTCGTCGGATTCGGATCTAGTCTACTCTAGTCACCGATTGAGCTTTATTAATTAAAAATTTCACACGAATTAAATATTGCAAAATTCTATTTTTAAAATAAATAATCGCCACGTTTAACAAATATTTATTATAAAAGTATATTTACATACTTATATACGCAGATACTATTAACTCTACAACTCTCACCTCTATCTGTATCTACAAATGTATTAGACTATATAGTCAAAGATGTTAGGTTGCATTTTAGAATGTGAATTCTTATCGATCACATACATAATTCCATGAATATAATGTACCTACATACAAACATATGTATACAGATTTTTGGCATTTTTATTTTATCAAACATAGTATAAAAAAATCTTATAGATTAATTAAAATCTTTTCACATTTTCACGAAAATGAAATGATAAACATTAAAGTAAAATATTTTTGCGTCTTGAATCGAGCGTTTGAAAGTTGAAAAGCAGACATCTAGTTCAGAATGTTGGAACTTCAATATTCCATTATAATTTGAAAAATAGCAACTTGGTAATTCATTTTTGAATTCTCTCTCATTAAAAAAAAAAATCAGCTTTAAGTACAAGGTGGCGCAAAATTATCAAATAATTTTGTTTTTGAATTCTTTTTTTGCTAAATAAAAAAAAATGATTTTGAGTGATGGAAATCTTCATTTGTACCTTTACAATTTTGTCTGTTAAGTGGAAAAGATGATATCCGTCATTTTATTGCCTTTTCCAGGACTTTCAACATTTTCGGTGATAACTTAAATCTTGCCATTGTCTGCAAGTTGTTGGCATAAACCCGCGACTTCAAGTAGCCCTAAAAAAAAAGTCTGGGATGGTTAAATCGGGCGATCTTGCTGGCCAGACGAAATAGCTAAAACGGGAGGTTACGCCAACAGGAAACGGTTTCTTCATAATATCTACTGTTGCCCGTGCTGTATGCGGCTGCACCGTCTTATTGAAACCACATGTTTACCAAGCTCCGCTCAACCAATTCCGGCAGTAAGAAGTCATTTATCATGGCCCTGAAGCGTTCGCCAGTAACTGACCATATTGCCGATGGCGCCCTCAAAAAACCCGTCCCAATCACTCCTCTCTCGAGCAAAATACAGTTGCTTTGAGATTTTCCTGCCTCGAGCAGAACCCAAATTAAAACTGTTTTTCAAAATTTATTAGATTTAGTTTCAAAAAATTACTTCGCCAAATTTTTGGCAACGTAACCCAACGAACTATTAAAAAATGACAACGTTTACAGTTTCTATTCTATCGTATTCGTTGCACTCTAGAACTAGGTTATCTGACTATGAGTCTAATAATTATTATCAGACTTTAGCTATGACATGTGCGCCATGATTGGCAACCGCCAACCGGTGAATTACCCCACACACATCGGATACGATGTGAGTGCAAGCAAAATGGCAACAACAAAAATAAAAATTAAAAAAAAACCCGAAGGAAATACAAATAATAATTTAATTACCCTAAGTGCTTGGATAGAGATACAAATTAAAAGATTTTTACTACTACTTTGTTATACAAAGAGAGAGATAGGTAGTTAGAGAAAGAGAAAGAGGGAAAAGAAAAATAAATAAAAACAAGTTGACATACGAGTACCTACAAAAATGCATTGCATAGTAGAAAAATTACTATTAGCAGTGTAAGTATGGGAAATTATAATGGCGGTTGATGGCGCCTTTTTGACGCTGTCGTGCACATTGTAGTGTTGCTTAATCATTGCCAACAGAGAATAGACCAATAGACTTAGCAAAACAAAACAGAAAAAATTCCGCCGCATTTGGATGATTGTACAAAGCTTATAATGCACGACTAAGATTTTGTTCTTAGAATTAAGTTGTTTTTGCAGCGTTACTCATATTAGGATGTAGTATCCGAGAGTGACATTCTGTTTATGGTATGCTGACATTAAGCTGGACCGAATGTCACCCGCGATTTACTTTTTTTTTTGTTGCATACCTAATCAAGAAAGTTTGAGCTTTTATTACATTCGTGCTTAATGCTCATACTCAGTCTTACACATACCAACACACCAACTGTACTTGTTCGGTTGATTAAATGAATTTAAACAAAATCATCCGTTCACTCTCGTCATATTAAAATGATTTATTTTTATGTTGTATACAAAAAAGTACACGTGCGTTGCCCGGCTTTACGTTTTTAAGATTTTTATATACCACGACATTAAACAAAATTATTAATCATATAAGTACATCAACCAAACAATACCGTTTATTATAGATATGTAATTATGTACCTAAATAGGAAATAAGGCCTGCGTGTGGATGAAAGTGTGTGCTAATAAAAAAAGTAATAAATGCCAAAAAGTCAGTTATCAACATAAACAGTTTATTGCGCTGCTTATTTGCATGACTTGATGACGTCGACATAGTTCCCTTCTGTTTGTCGCCAGATGGCATAATCACAATCAGAAAACTAAACAAAATATTAGATTGGAAGTCTTATACAAAGAACCCTTTCAACTCAGTAGTTTGTAAAGGCATGTTGTACTTCCGGAATTTGAATTATTATGACGGTTGAAATCAAATCGATGTCCTACTAAACAAATATTTGCAGATGACTAGCTTTAAGTAGAAACAGAAGAACACAGCAGGATATTAGATAGCGGAAATATGTTCAGCTCCTTCCAGCCTATACTTTACATTACATTCTATTTCTAAAAATGTCTTTAAAATAAATCGTTAAGATTGATTTAAAATTTGAAATTTAAATTTAATGTTTTTTTTTTTATTTCTATTTCAGACGTTAATTTGTTTTCCTGAAAAGCCCCTAGTGCTAAGAAAAAAATCGTTTTAGGCTCATATACCTATACCTATTTCGATAAACAAAACAAATCGATAAACAATAAACAAAAAAAAAAAATGACGCAGTTTTATCCAAGTGCATTCAGCTCGTCAAATTCGCTGCTCGAACCAGACTGGTCTGACAGCGATGCATTCGGCCAGGGTTATGGTATCATAAATGCCGATCCAGAAGAACTCTTTGAGGGTCTGTGTTCAATACCGCGCAGTATATGCGACGATATAAGACTCCTCGAGTCGGGAGGTCCCGAATTTCCAGGAAGTGAAAACTCTGATTATGATGACACAACACCGCCAGAGATTCGCAATTATAATTGTATGTGGTCGGGCAAATGTTCTCCGGAAAATAGATCAAGCACATCGTCATCAGTTGATAATAATGTATCAGATTCCGTACCAATGGCAGCAATTATTGGTAACAGCCACAAAATGATTGCAACAGTTATTAAAACAGAACCCATTGATGAAACTGAAAACCATTTACGAATGATATCACGTCAAAGTCAAATACAACAACAACAAATCCCAACACAACAACAGAGCATGCAAAAGATACCGCCAGGCACGTCACTGCTTTTGAATTCAAGAAAAACGTCAAACAACCAACAGCAACAGCAAACGACACAGCAACAGCAACAACAGATTCATAAGAAATTTAAAAACAGCAACAGTATACAAAATCCAGTGATACCGACAACGGAATTCTTACGTGATCGCGATATTATAGCTTCATATACATCGCCTTCATCGCCCACATTCGGCCGGCCCGATACACCCCACAGTTTGGAAGACGACGACGATGCTACAGAGTTCAAACATTCATATGACTTGACAGCGTGTGTCATGGGATCGAATAATATATCTTTGCTAGAGGCAAATGATCCTGACAAGATGATGGCCATCAATAGATTGCGCGAACAGCTAGAAGATACTAGCAAGAAGATTGAGCCCAGCCATGATGGCTCGCTGGCCGATGTACTAAGTGTCATTGTAAAAGATAGCATATACGACAAGAATTGTCGCAACAAAGATGATGATGAAGGCTTTTTCGATCGTCAATACTCGTCGTCGTCACAGCAAAACAACAGTTCAGGTGACTGGGATTCTTCAGATGATGCATCATCGTTCGACGGCGATGCAACTTCATTGCTCTCCAAAAGAAGTGGCTGCTCCTCATCTATGTCATTCTCTTCTTCGAATCCAATCGGAAGCAATACAGTCTACCCAATCAAGCACAGTGATCACAGTTACACAAGGAGTAAAGACGGAATCGATGACATAAGTCCAAATCTGGAAACTCCATCTGATTCGGGTGAGTTCTTAATTGCTTTTAATAAGGCTTAGTGTGTTTATCCAATTAGATAACGTCAATGTCCTCTCTATACCACCAATACCCCAACGAATGACAAAAAAAAAATTCATAAAAGTGCAAAGCAGTTTTATACTATTCCCGCCTAAATAAGTATACTAGTGGGCCTTGAACCTATCCCATTTGTGCGCATATTGTGTAGTACAACCAGACTGCTCCATCTACAACTACAACAATAACAGAAAAAATCAATAGTATCACGTGTGTTCAACACGACAAGTGTACAAATTCTTACGCTTGGGAAGACCAAACTGATTCTCCCCAAAAGAATTAACACCTTTTCCCTTTGCTTGGTATCAGTGAGGTCCATCCATACATACATAGGGTATGCCAGAATGGATCTTGCGCAGAGCTATTTTCACGCTGTATATAACATAAATAGTATCGCGCCCAGGAAAAATCTATGTAGATGCAAGGATGTCTGCAAATATACAAAGCAATGCCTCTTTTGCGGTTATGTGAATTTGTATGTATGTATATGCCACCGCAAAAAGGTAATTTTTATTATTCCCTTTGCTCTAGGTTCAAGGTACCAACAGTTGTCATCAACGTTTTCGTAAAGGTATTTTCCTGACTGCTTCTGTAGGGCTTCTTTATCTTTTCGTCTCTGTGTAGAAGCAATAAGCCTGGAAGAATATTGGTGGTCAACCAAACTAGCTTTGTACTAGGCCCTCTTTATTATTGTTTTAATAGGTTTTGCTTTGTTGTTGTTGCTGGGGGCCTTAACTACCCTTTAGACAAAACACGCAAAGTTAAATTTGATAGCTTTTTTTTTGTTTTACCCCTTGAGGCCGTTTTATTTTCATTTTTGCAACGACACAGACCTACCCAGGTCATAAAAAAAAACGAATATAGAAATAGAAGAAGGAAATAGATTGAAATTTATTGTCTGATGTCACGTCTCCGAGTCTGATGTCACACACAGTGTTGTAAACTAGGAAGGAAATATAATTTTTTATTCTACTGTTGCCAAGTCGATTCCGGCTAAACGTTTATATTGGCGCCAAAAAAAGCTCTTCCTTCAGTTCGTACATACATATGTATGTACATAGGTGGATCCTTTTTTGGAGTTTCCAATTTTAGGAGTACATATAAAGTATTAAACGAATTAATTCTTTACAAATATAAGTTAGTGCATAGCAAGGTAGATAAACTAACATTTGTTCTTGAACAATTAGAAACAGCATTCGCAACATTCTTGAGCTGCCGGGACCGGCATATACTGGTTATTTGATACTTCCAAATATTCTGTGAAACGTTCCACCGAGAAATTGCATTTGGACACTATACATTTGAATCAGAGCAAGGAAATGTTAAATACTCGCCAATTGTCTGGATACTAAAATGAGTTGACGTGAAGGCGTCAGTCTTGTTTCTTTGAGCTCAATAAGTCTTCTTTTTTTTTTGATAGATCGCCAAGCCAAGGATAGGATTTTTTACCTGGTCTGGTAGTTTCACAATTTTATTAAACTTGCTCCCCAAAGAGAACTCTGTATCGTCTTCTTATACCAATTTGTTTTCACAATAGAAAGATTTTTAATTTTGGAATTAGCTCCTTTGGTTGTCTTCCAATCAATTAAATCTATTTAATAGGAAATAATAATTAAACATTTTTTTTGAAGAATTGTGTTGCTTAATTAACCGCACACACTGAGTATAAATTTGGTTTCTTTGTGGTTGGAGAACTTCACTAAAGCTTTTCTCTTAAGAGGATTCAATGGCAATGAACTGTTTGAAGGCCACATACATTTACGACTTTGAATCCACGTGGTGACTTCAACAGTAAATAGGTATGTACCTACAATGAAAAAGATTTTCTGTTATACATACCTACCCAACAAAATATTAAAGCTTTTGACATTTTACTCACATTGAATTTTTTTTTTTTTTTTCTTTTTTCTTTTATAACACAACGAAATCATTTAAGGCTTTCTTTTTATGAGAAGTCCTTATTCCTTTGATTTGTTTGTTATCCGCCGGCTCCGCATAAGGGTATACTCATAAAAATATAAAGAATTCTATCAAACAACAATGATGTTGACGCCGACGCCTGTTTCAATGAATTTTTATTAGCACACGTGTAGCAACCATGTTTACTCTCAAGGTCGCCACGATGGTAGTTGTAGTCGTTGTCGTTCTGGTTCTCGTTGTTGTCATTTGGATTCAAAATCGGAATACTATGTATGTATAGTGGGAGAGCAAAGCTTTTTTCGTAGATTTTTGTTTGTTTTTTTGTTCCCCTTCATCTCCTTGTTTGTTTGTTTATTTTTTTTTAAACTCGCAAAAAAGGTCCACCAGCCACACCACGCCCAAGGTTTTGGAATCTGGATACATAGGATGATGCAGAGCGTGTCTCACTGGAATAGACAAGATGTGAGATACATATCTAACTTAATTTGTTTTTGTGTATGAATCGTTATTGCATAGTGATAGAAAGAGAGTGAGATGCGGTTTGGGGGGAAGAAAAACTTTTACGTTCGAGTAAGAGTATGACTAATATACTGTCTGAGTACTTAGGAATTTTGTTTGAAGACTGTCAAGAAGATATTATACATTTTTTTACTTCGACGCAGCAAATTTGTATGTTAAGTGTATTAATGTTCATATGCCACTAGATATAAGCGGAATTTCAAGCTGATTACTATCAATTAAGGTGGAATTATTTAAATGGGAACTTATTTTTAAGAATGAATGGCTTAAAGCTTGCTGTTTACATGGACTGTCTTGTGTTGAAATTTAACAACAACGACAAGAACAAAAAAAACAACCCCTGACAACGCCTTTTCTACTACTAGCGCAATTTTGCGTTGGAAAGAAAAAGGCAAATGAGACGATACCTATCTTTTGAGAAAAGACTCGGATAAAAGCATATTTCTGAAGGGTGATTACGATTAGGGATGTTACAGGACTCAGAGTCACAAGTTGGCATTTAGCCAAAATACTGTTAGCATTGATGGATAGAAAGAAGGGCTGCTGTCTCTGACGTAAGAAAGAGTTTTTGGTTATAAGTTGTCATTATTGCAAAATGATGTAAAATGTGTGTGTACAAATGTTATGTCTTCTCAGCCTTTTAATGTAAAACAAGGGTCAAAGGACTTTCTTTTTTGTTTGTTTTAGTCAAAAATTGTAGCAGCTTTATTTTCGTTTTTAATCAAAAGCGGCTAAGACCAAAAATGGAGAAATGGAGAAAGAAAGTTGTCCCTTCAATGATTCTTCTCAGAGCCACAAACTTTCTTTTTCGAGATGATCATTTGTCCGATCATTTTACATTTCATCATTTTATTCACCCGATACAAGTTGTTCTGACTGTACTTTCGCACAACTGTCACTTTAAATTAAATGCATTCGCAAATAAAATTGAAGATACATCTACATACATACATATGTACGTACAATTATGTCCGCCTTTGCTCTACCGCAAACCCGATATCCACGATTAAGACTTTTGGTGCAATTGGTTTGCTGCAACTCTTTTCACTGTATACGCCAAAAGGGACAATTGAAACCGTCAAATAATTAATGCAATTAAAACCCAAAAATGAGTAATGAAATATTTTTTTTTTGTTTCTTTCATGGTTCTTCCTCTTGTTGTTGCATAGATGTGCTTGGCGGGCGTATATACATTCGGTGCGACCGGTTTCCTTCTTGGCCTTTTGTGGCCCGCTCATTTATATTCCATCATGCGATTTCCGTCGGATGAGGCAATGTCTGTCTGTCTGGTTTGCTGCTGTTGCTGTTGCATGCATGTGCACATGGTTGAGTGCAATTCCTTTGCGCGGCCATCTTCCTTGGGCTTAGAGTGTCTTCGTCTTCATCGTATCGTTTTCGTCGGCGTCGTCGTCGTCGTTCTCGTGAAGATCTTTCAAAGGCGTCCAACGTCTTTTTCGTCGTCTGTGCAAAAAAAATAAAACAAAAGCGCAGCGACCTATCAACTGAATCGTG
The DNA here is from genome assembly GCA_911387755.1 of Chrysotoxum bicinctum. Lineage (NCBI taxonomy): Eukaryota > Metazoa > Arthropoda > Insecta > Diptera > Syrphidae > Chrysotoxum > Chrysotoxum bicinctum. The sequence goes on along the minus strand of OU426989.1, from coordinate 95,691,767 downwards.
TGAAAAAATTCATACAGAACCGAAAAATTCGCGATAAATTGAGAGAAAAATCAAACAGAAAAACAAACCCGAGAGAGAGAACAGAGAACAACATGATACAAAAATCAAGAGACGTAGGGACTTTTTTGCGCCGGGTAAACATTCTCTGGTGTTTTTATTTTTATTTGTGTTTGTTATAATTTTTGCTGTTTCTATACTATTGACAATTGTTGCATTTGCGCGCGACGAATTGCATGCACATCGGAAGTTTTCATGCCGCACCACCGACCGGCACCACCTCATTAAGTATACGGGTACGAGTAGGTTTATGTTTATTTTTTTTTCTCATTTTCATGGCTGGTTTCCTTGCGAGGAGTACACATTTATGATCCATACTACTCTCAACTCGCAATCTTCCATAGCTACAGCAACAAATTAAAGGAAAGACAAGCTCGTTCAAAAAATAACACATGCGATCGCGCTATTCCGTGACCCCAGATATTGAGAGAGAACAAGGTTGGGTGATGGCAACAGTGGGGGGATGTGAATGCATTTGCCAGTCGCTCGTTAACCCCTTTAAAGTCTTCGTCAGCTAATATCTCAAGCAATACGCGAAATATGCCAAGCATTTCCAAGCCATGTCCACATGATATAATATACATACATACTATACACTGGAAGTGCATATTGTGAATCTTTTTTCCACCACAAAGCTTCGCTGTACCGTGACACCGCAGCCGCAAGAGTATCGTGTGAAAAATGCATTTTGCTGATTGAGCATGAGTACTTCAGCGTTGCCAATTAAATACAAACAAAAAAATTCTGCTTTAATCTTTACAAAAAAAAAAAAATTATTTTATTTTAAAGTGATAAAGTTTATCAAAACAACATTTTCGATCGTATTAAGGGTTATAGAAGTCGCTCAACTTGATATCAATCATTTTTCTGGATGAGACAGATAGATTGGTCCCATATTATTTAAGTCTTTTTTAATCAAGCTATGGTTGTAGCTTTTGGAATAAGGATCGATATGAATAAGTGTGATGTGCTTTTTGCTTTCCAGCCGAGGTTTTGCTCGCCGGATTTCCAGGGTCGCTCTGAAGAAAAACACGAAACTTCAGTAGGAAGGTCTTTAAAACCTTATACAAAATCTTTAATAAAAACAAATCTTAAATTCATATAACAACTTAAATATTCTTGATTTCAATTAATTACACCCTGCCTGGTGTATCTGGTAAACATCAGTTATTCTCCTTGTATCGGGGTCCTGCTGGTTTCCTTTAAAAGGCTTTATTCTGGCATCTGGTTTCTTCTTTAACTGGCTTTCGGTATCGGGGTACTCTTTCATAAATACGGACTACGGACTACGCCCTTGGCGCTTACAAGATCAACAGGTTTAAGGCCTCTGGTAGGCACAAGATCAACAGGTTTTAGGCCTCTGGCAGGCACAAGATCAACAGGTTTTGGGCCTCTGGTAGGCACAAGATCAACAGGTTTTAGGCCTCTGGTAGGCACTAGATCAACAGGTTTTAGGCCTCTGGTAGGCACTAGATCAACAGGTTTTAGGCCTCTGGTAGGCACTAGATCAACAGGTTTTAGGCCCCTGGTAGGCACTAGATCAACAGGTTTTAGGGCTCTGGTAGGCACTATATCAACAGGTTTTAGGCCTCTGGTAGGTACTAGATCAACAGGTTTTAGGCCTCTGGTAGGCACTAGATCAACAGGTTTTGGGCCTCTGGTAGGCACAAGATCAACAGGTTTTAGGCCTCTGGTAGGCACAGCCAAGTATAAACACCGACAGATCAACAGGTACCAAAGCCCCTGATGGCAATTAGGACGTTTTATTCTTCGAACCAAACTGATGGAACGAAATAGCTGGACAATTTCACATGACTTGTAAACTAAAATCTAGCTCGTTAGCTTCGACCGTAGCAAACAAGTGACTTTCCTTCACAAAAGGAGGTCCACTTGTTATATTTTTCGTATAAACTATGTGTGTCTATACTGGTCGAATGCAAATCACCCAATGTGTTCAACCGGCTGTGACGTCACGATCTTATAGTGACTGCATATTGTATTAAGACAAGGTATAAAATCCCTTTATCTTGGCGAGGTGACTGGTGTCGTCGGTCGGTGCTGCTTAGTCATGGTGAATTAAATCACCCAATGTGTTCAGTATTGGTAGAAGCATGGAACGCTTCGTTACATAAGTAATTTTAACATTCGAATACTGCACAGTTGTCATCTGTCAGGTAGAGAGAGAGAGAGAGCGCGCCCTATCATCATACCCGATCGGAACAAAATCTTCTCCGATTTCTACGAAATATTAAAATTTGGTGTCATGGTAACTATTTCGGTGATTGATAAATTGGACACCTCCGAAGAAATATTTAATTTGCGTTGAAAAATATAAGAAGAACCAAGAGCAAAAATGTATGTGGGTTGTTGACCACGGAAATGAAGAGCAGGTAAATTTTGTTCGAAGCTAATATATATGAAGAACTTAGTGAGAAAATTATGATTTCTATATTCGGGAGTTCTAAAATATTTTTTTTTATTTGGTCGGTGGAAATCTTCAAAAGGTCCTTGGTAATATTCGGTATCAAGTAGCGTGGGTCTATCACATGAAAACCACCGGAATCACAACCAATCTATGGATAAACGACAAATGATTTTCATTCAAAAGCACCTTTGGGGAAGTTTAAAGTTTTAACCCATTCCCATAGCTTTTAGATCATCAGCCTTGATTCTTCAACATTGGCTCTTAAATTTAAGATGGTTTCACCCTCGGAGTTGGTATGACTTCGCTGTCGCGGGTTGTGTGATACAATGTGGTTTTTTTTTACCAATTCTGTGACCATTTCTGTTTGAAGGTGACGATGTCATCGCTATTTCGTACCAAGGGGCATTTATTATTTCACGTAGGACTTGTTTTGGAATTTTATTTTGGTCTGGATAGATAGGCCAGAGTTCTGTCTTTAAGTTCAGTTCTTCTCTTTTCTTTTTGGTGTGCTCTTTCCATTTTAGCTTTGCATCCAAAGTCATTCTAAGGTATTTGGAAGTATGGTCCTAGGACACTTCCTTGTGGTACACTGACTTCAATTGACACCTCTTACTTCTTTGAGCATGACAATGGAAATTTCACATTCGTCGTTTCTATCAACAAATTGGAAGTCATCTGTTACTATATTTGCTGAGAAAGAATGGCTTAAAGACGTTCGCAAGTTGTTCAGCGAAGATGTCATTCCCGTTTCCGATCCAATTGGCGGATTTAGTGGCGGTCCTTTTAAGCGCTTGACTGCTTTCCATAAAGAGTATTCGGTAGAAGCATCAGTCGTTGAACTTTTCAAGAATCTATCAAGTGATCATCATTTTTAAATTCACTGATCCTTTTTTTAGTTCATTAGTAAGACGGTTGAATACTGCATATCGCCTAGAAATCTCAAAGTTTGCCATTTTCTTCGAGCTCTTCTTTTTACCAATATTAGCTCTTTTATTTTTCTCTGCATATTGAACTAGTTGGAATACTTTCTCCTTCAACCTGTTGCACATCAGCAATAAATTCCTCTACTTCATGATCAAGTTGTTCAATTGTTTCCGAGTGGTATTTAAGGATTTTTTTTTCTAAATTTCAAAAATATGAAAAATCCTTGATTACCATAAAATAAAAAAGAAACTGGAAGCACCAGAAGATTTTCTCATAAGGATCAGCTAAACATCGGTTTAGAAACGATCTTGTCGAACATAAAAAAAAAATTGGTAACGCTAATATACTTAAATCTGCACTTAATATACATATGTACATATCACTAAACATTTATTAGTCCTGTACTTAAGAAACAGTAGGTAGTCTTTTATCACCTTTTATTTTTAAATATTGCATCTTACTGCCACGCAATATTGTTCAAGTGAGTGCTTTTTTATTTAACCGGTTAAGGATTTCCAACAAGAGCCCACAAAATAATGCCGCTCGGCAACAACGTTTCGATCGCGTTTTTACATTTTGAGATTCCACAAAACATACCTATACACAATACCTCACCATCGATGTGTCGCGTCGTCTTGTAGTCTCTCTTTCTTTTGAAGAACGTAGCTTAACTGGTTTTAACACTTCTATGAATTGAAGATCAAGACAATAAAAAAAAAAAAAAAAACAAAATTCCCCTGAAGTGTAGACAACTATTATAATAAAGGGCCATAAATAATTCTGATCACGAATATAGTAGACACACTCAATGAATAATCATATTACGTCATTTAATAACAACAAAATCGCGACTTTGTATTTTCTTATTGCATACCAACGATCTTTTAATTTAAAATACACGTTGGGTCTATTGCATTCTTCCATCGTCAGCCTAAACCAGCATCGCAACCGGTCAAGAGAAGCCCATTCCGAGTGTGGCTGGTTACAAAAAATCAAATCAGGTTTGCAGAAATAGCTTTATCCGTGGCAAAGAAGCAAAGTAAGAGAGTATATCTCTAGACAAAAGTTATAAAAGTCTGAGGTTTTGTCTTTTGGGCGTGGGTATATAGCTTTACTCTGAGCGGATCATTGTGCCACGAAGTGGTGTTTTATGAATGAAGTGAGTTAGTTACCGTGGGTCGTACACAAACCAAGGACAATACTCTAGTTTGACACACTATCTGTACATGTGGCCTGTGTAGTGACTGCTGAGTCTCTTGGAGATAATCACATATGCATAGTAACGTTAACGGCCGGCATGCTGAAGCTGCTGCAGTTCTGATGATTGTTCGAATTGCCATTCAAATTGCCTGCCAGCAGCAGCGGTGACTCTAGGTAATTGCTGCGACGCAGATGTTTTCTTTGACGTTTTTTCTTTTCTTCGCGAATTCCTGTCAGACTTGTTTAGAGATATATAATTATTATTTTAAGCTCAATACAGTAAGATTGCTACAATTTATGTTAAAGCTTTAATTCAATCTTTTCCTGATTGGGTATTAGGAAACTGGTACTTTATATCTGACACGCTGTAGGTATGTATATTGTATGTGCTCTTATCAGTTCTGTTCTTAGCAATTGGAAATGATTGAAAAAAGCTTATTTTGTATGGTGATGTGTGGCAATGTAAGCCAGTTGGATTTGAGAGCTTTGCCTTAAAATGAAATTGATTTAAAATCTTATTGAAACGTAATCAATTTATCGCGAGCAAAATATCTTGCCGGTCAGTTTGTTTAAACTTCCTAAATATTTGAAAAAAAAAACAATCAAATTGTTCATAGGTCAGAAAGATACACTCTGTGTCAAAAGAACGTGTACGATTGTATGTACTTTTGTTGGCTGACTTTAAATGTTCACCATTTACTTGCACCAAAATTAATTCTCGATGAACGTATAAAGTCCCACTGAAACATAGAACGAACCACCTTCGTACATTGATATTACTGGTGTTTGATGATGGTGCACTGGATGAAATTTTTAACGATAGTGGACCAAGTGTAGGCTTCACTGAAACACGCACACCTTAAAAGTCGCTTTGTCAGATAAAACAACCTTTGTTTTACTAAACTCCGTCATCCAACGTCATAAAACGTAATCGATCGTCGTCGATGACTGACGTGTGTGAAAGTACTTCTTGCTATTGATAAACTATGAATACTAAATGCTTAAAGTGCCATGTATTGGCTTCTAATTGCGAATTGATCTATTGTGGAATATGTAAATCGGGATTTCATTTAAATTGCACTAATATCAGTGATTCCGATCTAGTTTCACTTAGATCTAATGATAATTTATTTTATATGTGTGACACTTGCAAAAACAAAAATTTATTAGCATGCATATCAAAGGTTAAAGACCTCTTTGAATTTTTTGTGCATAATAAATCTGAATTTGAAAAGCTCGGTTCCTGTGACAATATATGTGCGGCTGTGAAACCTTCTCGTAATCTTCGCTCTACAACCAAACTCCTCTCTCCAGCCTTAAACCGACTGTCATCTTCTCCTCTGCCACCTTATAAAAATAAATTAACCCCTTCATCATCAAACACTATAAAAAATGTTGGAAAGAGAGCTACCGTCAGTTCGAAAAAACCGGTTTCTTCCTCTAAGCTTAATAATAAAAATAAAAACAATACCTGCTCTTCTAAACAGAGTGGGGAAGTTGTTGATAATATTACAGGAGTTCCCCTTGCTTCTTGTTCTCATTCTATATCTGGTATAGATATGCATACTGACGTTGGAGTGAGTGTAGACGATGCTCTTGACCCTTCTATTATGACTAATGATGATGTCGTCGCTACTGAAATTTTTGTTGCTAAAGAAATCATTGTTGATGTTCCTTTGGCTCATGCTGCTGCTAATCTTGTTGCAAATGCTGATGCACTGGAAGGTGGAGATGCTGATGCAGTAAATGTAGCGAATGATCGTGCTGATGCGAAAACTTATGCTAATGTTGCGGAGTTGGCCTCCAAAGTATCTTCTGTAAAGACTTTTATTGGTGTCGATAATCCTACTGTTGCTGTGGCGGATGATTATGTTCCTGTGACAGTGGATCACTATGACGGTGCTGATATGACTGTTAGAGATAATAATGAGAAAGTTGTTCCAAATCCACCTTTCAACTATACTACAGATTACCCTTCAGGTTCTAATAGTAATCATAAGAATGTGAATACTGATGCCCAAACTATTACTACCGACGCAAGACGACCTCAACGCAATCCACTGGTTCTTGCTGGCAAAAGAGGACAATGCGACAACTTCAAGGTAATGCGGAAAATTAAATGTTTTTATATCTCTGGTTTCCATCCACACACTAAAACCGATGATATAATCAATTATATGGTTAATACTCTAAGTATGTTTCCAAATCCGTCTGGATTTTCTTGTTTTTTGTTGCCAAATAAAAACGCAAGAACAACGAAATCCATAAACTTCAAAATAATGGTTCCTATAGAATATATAAAACAAATTTATGACGGTGATTTCTGGCCAACTGGTGTAACAATACGTCCATTTATTTTCATGCCAAAAAACGAATAAGCCCCTGTTCTCAGGGGTCTAGAAATAATACAAAAAGCTCAAAAGGTGAATTGAAAGTATACTACCACAATTCAAGTGGCCTGAGAACTAAGGTATCCAGCCTTTTTAATAGTTCAAGTGATACTGAGTATGATGTAATTGTTATCACTGAAACATGGCTTTATACTGCAATTAAATCAACAGAATTGTTCGACAGTAGATTTTATAACGTTTTTCGATGGGATCGATGCACCTCCGCCTATGAACGCGGTGGCGGAGTCCTGATAGCTACTCGTATTGCCTTGGCTGGCAGACAAATTAAATTACCTGTTCAACATGTGGAGCAGCTGTGTGTTTCCATTCAGATGTCTTCGAAATCTTTCTATTTTATTGCTAGTTATGTTCCTCCAAAAAGTAACTTAGATAAATATTTATGTCATATTGAAAATATTGATTTTATATATAAAATAAGCTCTGAATCTAATAATATCTGTATTATTGGCGATTTTAACCTTTCGGATATAAACTGGTATTGGTCAAACGAAGATAAACTTTTGATTCCATGTAATATGAGAAATGATTTTGAATTTCAATTTATTGACCACTTATACTCTTTAAATTTTAGTCAAGTTAACAATATTGTTAATTCATTAAATAATATTTTAGATTTAGTCTTTACCTGTACCGATGATTTTAAAGCAAATGTTTTTGAAGCGCCATTTGAACTTCTTAACGATTCTATTCACCATAAGCAAATTATGATCTGTATTGAAAAATATGATTATTTAGAATCAAATACTAATTCACTTAAATCATTTAATTTTGCTAAAACAAACTTTACTGAATTAAATTCTTATATTGGTTCATTTAACTGGAATTTTGAATTTGCAAATTTAAACACAAATGAAATGCATAGCAAATTTGTTGGCATACTAAAAAGTGCATTTGAGATATTTGTACCCTTAATGCAGAAAAAAAAACTATCTAAGCCTCCGTGGTATAATAAGCGACTGTCTCACTTGAAAAACTTAAAAAATAAGGCTCATACTAAATACATGAAATATAAAAGCACTTCTCATCTAAAGATTTTTTTCGATCGTAGGAAAGAGTTTGAAATTTTAAGTAAATTCTTATATAAAAATTATATCTTGGACATCGAAAATAAATTAAAAAATGATTCAAAAAGTTTTTGGTCGTATATTTCAACTAAAAAGTCATCATTAGGTTTACCTAAGACTATGACATATAAAAACTTAGAATCCAACGATGTTAACCAAACTCTTGAATTATTTGCTAACTTTTTTAAGTCTGTTTATTCAGATTCTCGTTCCAGCTCTAGCCTTGTATCTCGCGTTATACCTCGGGTTGATATTGGTTCACTACAGTTGGAATTATCTGAAGTTGAAACAGCACTTTTTAATTTAAAGCCAAATTTAAAACCAGGAGTAGATGGTATTCCTGCAATAATACTGAAACAATGCTTTGTGTCGATGACCCAACCTCTATACATCATTTTCAATAATTCGCTGCTTAATGGAATTTTTATTGAGGAATGGAAAACATCTTTGCTAATTCCAATTTTCAAATCCGGTTCGAAAAATTGTGTTGAAAATTACAGAGGAATTTGCAAACTTTCAGCAATACCAAAACTTTTTGAAAGCATAGTTAAATCCAAACTTGAGTTTCACGTCAAAGAATACATTTCTGAATTTCAGCATGGATTCGTAGCTGGGCGCTCTACGGCTTCCAATCTGGCATCCTTCACTTCATATATATTAAATGAAGTTGAAAAGGGTTACCAGGTTGATGCTATTTATACTGATTTTAGCAAAGCCTTTGACTCCGTTAATCATCTTTTACTTATTAAGAAACTAAATATGTTTGGATTTCATTCTGCAATGCTAAACTGGATATCTTCCTTTCTCATTGGTAGAAGCCAAAGAGTAATAATTGATGATAAATGTTCAGTGCCTATTTACTGTTCTTCTGGAGTGCCTCAAGGTAGCCATCTTGGACCATTGCTTTTTATTATCTTTATCAATGACTTAGTATCGGTGTTTAAGTTTTGTTTTTGTCTGATATTTGCAGACGATCTCAAGCTCTTTTTGAAAATTAAATCAATAGACGATTGCCTACTTATTCAACACGACATAAATCAACTGTCAAATTGGTGTTTAAGTAATTGTTTGAATTTAAATGTAGCCAAATGTAATGTTATTACTTTTTGTAAAAGTTATAATATTATTTTATATTATTATTCCCTTGGGGATAGCACTCTGGGAAGGGTAGATAAAATTAAAGATCTTGGCGTCATCATTGATTCCAAGCTATCTTTCAATTTACATATTGACCATATTGTGTCAAAGGCGAATTCAATTGTAGGTTTCATTAAAAGGAATTCTAAAGAATTCACTGACCCTCACACACTTCTAACATTATATATATCGTTAGTAAGATCCATTCTTGAATACGCTGATATAATTTGGAATCCAGCTTATCAAATTCTTTCCAATCGCATTGAAAATGTTCAAAGAAGGTTCACAAAGTATATTTTTTGGAAAATGAAATGGAATTTTTCACCATCGTATGATGCAAGATGTAAACTTTTAGGAATCCTGCCGCTGCAAAAAAGAAGAACTGCACACGATGCCATGTTTATAAGAGATTTGCTATGTTATCATATAAAAAGTCCTGCTCTTTTGCTTATGATACCCATTTACGCTCCTTCTAGAAATATAAGGGAAAGACAGTTTCTTTTTCAGCCTTTACATAGAACAAATTACGGTCAAAATGAGCCAATATCGAGGGCTATTTCAACATTTAATGAATTATGTCAAAATATGGACTTATATCTGTCAAGAAACTGCTTCAAAAACATTTTATTTAACTCGTTGCCGTAGTTATGTAATAGTAGATTAAGTAATTTTATTCTTTAATTTTATTCTTTAATTATATTGTAATCTGTAAGGCTTTGCTGGTAGATGAAATAAATAAATAAATAAATAAATAAATAAATAAATAAATAAATAAATATTGAGAAAGAATTTTAAAATTGGTAGTTTTTTTTTTGACAATCACTTAATGTAGGTACTTTACTGTAGAATTATGTTTATCTGTGAAGGGATCGCACTAGCGACCACTTAATTATCTTTTCCATACAGAACCATACTTCGATATTTGACACTCAATTCCCACAATATGAAATGCATTGCCTTAAGCCAAACATAACGATCAAAATCCAATGCAATGTATTAATTTGCCTTCTACGCCAGGGTAATAAAAGATATACATGAAATAAACATATCCGACTCGTTGTCGATGACCAACCAAGAAAAAACAGTATCATATTTCCCTAATGGCACGAACGGCATAAATATACAAAGTGCATGGTATTATGTGAATGGGTTGATGGTGCGCGATCAACGGTCATTTGTTTAGGTTGACAAAATATGTCAACTAAGCATTGTAGCCGAACGATTTGTGCCACTTAAGATAGCTGGTCGTTCACCCTTAGCCCATACGTACGAATTGTGATGATTTTAATATCGATTATTTGTGAGGTCAAAAATCGAAGTATGGATCGATTCCGATAACCAATTTGTAAGTATAAATAGGAACAATATTTTCAAAATAAATTTGTCTTCGCCTTAGACATCAAAGCAGAAGGTCTTTTCTTTTTTATTCTTGAGGAGCTTGCGAGCTGAAAGGAAAAAGGGAAAATACTTTGAATACTTTGATTTGTAGGTCAAAACCTCGAGTGCAGTTTTGCCAGAGGTCCGAGCTGAAGCATTCGTTGCTAAGCGATTTGATTCTAGATCTCTAAAGTATTCCGGTAGGACACCTCCACCTTTAACCAACTCTACTTCAATCTTTACATGGCGATCTTGCCAGCTTATTACCCAAGCTGCTAAACGCCCTTCACTCTTTGGTATCAGTTATTATTCTGTTTATTCTTGCCATCATAACAGCCCATCAACTATCTTTACATGGCGATCCTGCCAGTTCAGTAGATTACTGAATTACAGCCGTGGAAGTTTAGGCAACGGTTCACCTGTTGCTACAGCCGCTGCAATGCAAGTATTTCAACAGAATATATTAAGAGCCTTGGCTGGCTCGAATCCCCGGCATATGATGCAGTTCAAACCCTTGCTGTATTCTTACCAAATGGCAATTGCACAAGCTCATGTGCAAGAAAAATGTCTCCTCCAGTAAAAACGCACCTAGTTTAGCAGATATTCAAAGTGCTGCACCAATACAACGTAAGTGTTTACTCGAAATGATGCCAACCAGACAGCGGAACCGAGTAACAGTCACCAGAATAATTGGAAGACCTAAAAACTACCAATTTGCTTACTAACCCGACTATTAGAATGCAGCACAACAACATCCGATAAAAAAGAAAGGAAACAAAATAAAAAGCAATAGAATAAAATATATCAAACCAAGTCCCACACTTTGCAATAAAAATGGAATAGAAATACAGCAGGAAACTGTTTTCAAAAACAACAATAATAAGAAAAAAAAAATATATTGCAAACATAACAGTAAATACAATTATAAAACTTTTATAATTTCTCAAAAAAAAAAAAAAAGTAAAATTATGTATCTAGTTTGCGTTAACTAAAGCTCAATTCAGATGCAAGCCATTCTATAAGTAAAATGCAAGTGAACATTAAGATTTATAAGAAATGTTATTATAATATGCATGTATTAATATAAATATATGCATATACCATATATATGTTTTGATAGAATTTCATATTTATATGTATATGTATTGATGTATGAAAGAATTAAAATAAAATAAAAAAAAAAAGAGAAATAAATACAAAACAAGAACTAGGTAATATAAGCTCATTAATAATGAAAAAAAAAAACGTCACTGTAATTATTATTAATATATCTACATACCTTAATTCTTTTTTTTTAATTAAATTGTATTTATTTAAAGAAGACGTTTTAAAATATTAACCGATCATAGGCCTTTAGTATATCTATTTTCGCTTAAAGAACCTTCCAGTCGATTAACCAAATTTAGGCTTTTACTAGAAGAATACAATTTCTACATAGAATATTCTCCGGGTAAGAATAATTGTACAGCCGACGCCCTTAGCCGTATAAAAATAGACTCAGAGGATTTAAAGCAATTATGCATTTGTGTTGTAACGAGAGCTCAGTCAAAAACGGAAAATCATATACAAAAACAAGTTAACGTAGAGACCACGAAAACCGACGAACAACGCATAACTGAACTTTTAAAATTACCAGAAAATGGACTCAAAATAATAGAGTTGAAGATTGTTGACAACTTCGATGAAGATTTAGTTAGTTTCAAGGATACAGACATAATTATTGGCCCAAACAAGGTTTTGGCGTATATCCCAGAAGGGAATTGTTTACTCCTAAAAAAGTCCAAGGACAGCACTATAACCCAATCGACAATATTTGGCAAAATATTGTCGAGGGATGTGCAGAAACTCTGCGGATCAAATTGTATTAAAAAAATATATATTACTAAAAATGAAATAAAGAAGCTCGCATGCGGCCGCAAACAGAGCAATATTAATGAATTAAAAATGAAATTAGGAGAAATATTTAAAGAAAGTAATATTAAAGTGCACATTATAGATAAAAATATTGAAATAACTGATCCTTGTAAGAAGAAACTAATACTTAATGATTATCACATACTTCCAACCAGCGGACATGCAGGAATAAACCGCATGTTACAAAATATAAAGAAAAAATACTTTTGGACAGGTATGCAAAACGATGTGACGACATTTGTAAAGCATTGTCCAATTTGTCAACGAAACAAATATATTCAACCAAAGAAGCAACCAATGACTATTACATCGACAGCAGAATCAGGTTTCGACAAACTCTTTTTAGACCTAGTAGGACCTTTAGAAGAATCGGAAGACGGATCTAAATATATTCTCACCATTCAAGATGAGTTGACCAAATTTATCGAAGCTATACCACTCCCTAATAAAGAGTCAAGTACCGTAGCTAAAGCTTTAGTAGAGGGTTTTATTCTAAGATACGGAACACCACATACAATAGCATCTGATCAGGGAACTGAATTTATAAACCAGGTTTTCAAGGGTATTTGTAAGCTATTGAGAATAGAACAACTACAATCTACAGCCTACCATCATGAGAGTATAGGAGCTTTAGAAAATTCTCACAAAGTTTTAGGAGCATATCTAAGAAGTTACGTTTCAGAAAAACATACCGATTGGAGCACATGGCTACCTTACTACGTTTTCTGTTATAATACATCAGTACACTCAGAAACCGGATATACACCTTTCGAGCTAATATTCGGAAAACAGTGTAACCTACCATCAAATTTAGTTAAACAGGTAGAACCTGTGTACAACTATGACGATTATGTGATTGATTTAAAACATAAATTACAAATCGCTCATAAAGATGCTCGGGAAAATCTGATAGGCAAAAAGATAGCAAGGAAGAACAGATTTGATCTAGAAGAACGAACAAAAAGCTCAAATTTTGAAATAGGAAGTCTAGTTTTACTTAGAAATGAAAATAGAAAGAAACTTGATCCAATCTACATAGGTCCATATGAAGTTTTGTCTCAAAAAGGTGTGAACTGCGATATAAAATATGAAAACAAGAAAATAACGGTTCATAAAAATAGATTAAAACCGTTTTATATATATTTAACACTGATTTAATGAACTCTGTGAAACACATAACTTGTAAACAATATTGTATAGAATTTATCTCAAAAAAAAGAGGGGAAAGAAAGAGGCGTTTAGTAGTACTAGTACATGTATATATAAATATGCAATCATAACAACAAGTGTAGTTTTGTTGTTATAGGTTTAAATTAAAAATAAAATTAGACGCGCATAGACTTACGATTTACATAACTATTGATAAGAAATTTAAATAAAAACTAAATATTCTGAATGTATAAAGCTAAAAACTATTGATAAGCATTTTAAAATAAAAACTAAATATATGTATAAATGTATATAGCTAAACGTAACTATTCATAAGCAATTTAAAATAAGAACAAAATATCCCGAATGTATAAAGCTAAACGTAAATGTTGAGAAGCAATAACAAAAAAAAAAAATATTCATTATCTTTAAAAATTATTGATAAGCTATTTAATATGAAAATATATATGTACACACTGTGCTACGAGTATATCTTTAAAATGTAGCTATTTGAAACAATTTAAATTGACGTAGCTATTTTCATAGCTATAGCTATTTTCATATTCCATGTTGATAACTAATTTCAAGAAAATATATATTCACCGTTTAATGTAACAAAAAAAAAAAAAAAACACAAAAGAAAAAAAAAATACAGAAATAAAGTATCATATATACATAAGAACAAATGAAATAAAATCCCCATTGTACAAGTGGCGCGTAAAAGAAGAAATCAAGAAGTGTCATGATTTCTCCTTTTTCCCCAGGAAGGGTGGTGTGAAGGGATCGCACTAGCGACCACTTAATTATCTTTTCCATACAGAACCATACTTCGATATTTGACACTCAATTCCCACAATATGAAATGCATTGCCTTAAGCCAAACATAACGATCAAAATCCAATGCAATGTATTAATTTGCCTTCTACGCCAGGGTAATAAAAGATATACATGAAATAAACATATCCGACTCGTTGTCGATGACCAACCAAGAAAAAACAGTATCATATTTCCCTAATGGCACGAACGGCATAAATATACAAAGTGCATGGTATTATGTGAATGGGTTGATGGTGCGCGATCAACGGTCATTTGTTTAGGTTGACAAAATATGTCAACTAAGCATTGTAGCCGAACGATTTGTGCCACTTAAGATAGCTGGTCGTTCACCCTTAGCCCATACGTACGAATTGTGATGATTTTAATATCGATTATTTGTGAGGTCAAAAATCGAAGTATGGATCGATTCCGATAACCAATTTGTAAGTATAAATAGGAACAATATTTTCAAAATAAATTTGTCTTCGCCTTAGACATCAAAGCAGAAGGTCTTTTCTTTTTTATTCTTGAGGAGCTTGCGAGCTGAAAGGAAAAAGGGAAAATACTTTGAATACTTTGATTTGTAGGTCAAAACCTCGAGTGCAGTTTTGCCAGAGGTCCGAGCTGAAGCATTCGTTGCTAAGCGATTTGATTCTAGATCTCTAAAGTATTCCGGTAGGACACCTCCACCTTTAACCAACTCTACTTCAATCTTTACATATCAGAGTTTTATTAATTAATATTGATTAACTAGTATCTATCAATTTTTTGAAAAGATACTATCGAAGTTGGACTTTTGTTAAAAATCAATTAAATAAATCGCAAGTAATCAGGTCTAATAAAATTTATCAAAATCAATCTGCAGTTGATTATATCAAAGAAAAAAAATCATGTATGCAGAATATCTGCTATTGAATTGGTTGCCTTCAAATAAAGTCTGATTTTTGTTCAACTGCCCTATTAGCAACCCTTCGATTTAGTAACTATCAGTGCAAGTTAAAAGTTGATCAAATTTATATGACACTTAATTAGATTTCGGTTAAGATTTTTCGCTGCATTTTCAAGAGTCACAAAATGTCATTATATCTGTCATTTTGTGTTTATTTGTTTTGTCAATTGTGGCAACCTGCCAATGACAACTGATCCCCAGAGGGTGCAGCCTCTACTCCTGTTATGCATATGTGTATCTTAAAATAAATGATCTCTGGTTACTTGTTCCTAATTACTTTTTGTTTTTGTTAACTTGTCATTTTGTTGTTCACTTTCGCTCTCGTCGGATCGTCCACTCAAGGGCATTACATCAATCAATACAATTATAGCAGCTAATGTGTTAAATATGAAATTTTGTCAATATAGTAAACATTTAAGCTGGGCTTACACTATCGACGAATTTCCTATTTTAGTGTCGTTTTCTAATCATTTTTTTGGCATACAATATTGCAGAAATACTGGTGCAAAATTTTAATCCATGCTAAAACTGTTTTAGAGTGATAGTTGGTTAAAACGACAGTTTAGCAAATTTTAATTGGGTTTACACCATCATACTTTCTCTGGCATTTTATTAAATTTAATATCATCAAAAGCTATTTTATTTTATCTAAGTATGGTAATAAGTTCACATGACACTGACACTTACAAACGTCAAAAAAGATCTGTTTACTTAGTTTTTTGGACGAACTGTCATTGTTTAAGGTGTGTTCAGAAGCAATTTATCAATAAAACTGCTTTAGTTCGGTATAATAGTTAGAAAATGTTAAAAATTAAGAATGAATTAGTAAACTACTTTAAAGTTCGCAAATTGGTAAGTAGTATCATACTTAACAATAGGCTATTTAAAATTATTCGCCACTGTTATTAAAATGTATGTCAGTTTAATTTTTGAAGTTGACAGATCAATTGCCCAACTGTCATAGTTTAATTCAAAAAGTCAAGAATATTGATAATATAACAATTAACAATGAGCAAGTTCATTCTCCTTTATTGTTTGTCATAATTTGGTATCAGCGCAGTGTCAGTGTCAAACAGAATTTTTGACAGTTTGTGAAAAGTTTCAATTCAACAAACAGAGAGCTTTTTGCAAATGAAAACCCATTTAAAAAATATTTCCTGATGCGTAAAAAATAAGCTATAAGTACTTAAATGTAGGTACCTTCATTTATGTAGTTCAGTTTCCTGTTTGACTTAGAACCTTAGTTTCTCAATTAGCTACTATCTATTATATTACATTATCAGATGTCTTTATACAATTTATCTAACATTCTTTCCCAACACACATTCACAATTTGATTTCTTACTCAAGAATTTTATCTATCTGTCAATAAAGAACACATTCAAAAAAAAATAAAAAGAACCATTCTACAACGTTATTTAGCTAGATTTATCTACGTATCACGGTAAACGTTGAGACACAACAAAACTAAGGTCAACAACTTTAAGCACAACTTTCGCTTTCCCCTTTATTTTTATATTTTCTTCTTTCTCGTTATCTTACTCAGTTATTGTATAAATTCTTATTAATTTCTTTCCACCTTTTTGTCAACACCAATTACACGTTTACACAAAGCTTTGTCCTGTCATAGAAAAGTCTAACTAAACATATACTATAACAATGCTTTGCGCAACGTGCTTCATTAGACCATGAAACGATGTCGCTCCATTCAACAACTTAATAACGACAACAGAAGAAAAAAATGATATCAATCAAACCCTACTACACGATGATCTTCGCTGTCAAACTTGCTCATGCAACACGATCAATAATCGAGTTTTTTTTTTCGACAAAAAAAAAAAATAGTCTGTAAAACTGTATCCACTTTAATATTATCATTCACGCTCTGAATTCTTTTTTCGACAGGTATTTTATAATGGTCTTAAAACTGGTATATTTGGTTGGTTATAAAAAACTTACCATAACATGCCACTTCAAGTATCTGAGATCTTTTTTTTGTGTCAAAAATTGTCATCTAATTTTTTTTCCATCGGTATTTGACAGGAAAACTAATAAATTTACCAAATGAATGAATATTGATATTTGAATTTCTGAACTTGCTGAGATGTCAACATCCTTAAACGTGACACAAAAATTGTAAAAATGTATACGAAAATGCTAAATTTACACTTGTGCTTTGGAAGTGACGTGGCTGGAAACGAAAAATGGGTACATTGTCTTGTAAAAGTTGGTTTTTCGTCAATTTCGAAAGTCAAGTGGTAGGTAACCTTCCCCTTAAAACTCGACTCGGAACGAAACCAATTAAAAGCCCATAAAAATACATAAGTCACGTTGCTGCCTCTCTGCAAGTCCTATCGTTAATTTATGCTCTGCCCGTTTATATCAGCATTAATCTGAATCTGGCTATCTATATCAACCCATTTACACACATATGTATGCACATAGATTTCCATAATCATAATTCGCAGCAAAGCTTCATTTACGACGAATTCTTTAATATGCGTAATTTAATTGGCTACTTAAGCCATAAATAGCTCTTTAACAATATCCTCTCTTAAAGGTTCTAATGATTAAGTATAAATATTAATCACTATGAGAAAGAAAGCTCCACAAAAAGTATTGTATGTGTACTCGTATTTGTTGCTATCGCGCGGCTTATTAATTTGCCTCTAGGCAATATTTGTCATTAGAAAAGTTGATGACAAAAAATAAACTTTTTGACGGAATGCCAGATAGCAACGTCAGGAAAGTAGGTTAATTTTTATTGGTTGGCAACAGCTCGAAATAAAAAAAAAATACAACTCCATGTAGCTACTATCACTTGAGAATGATAAGCGTGGACAGATCAACGTTGACGTTTTGTGTGTTTTTTTTTTTTGTATACCTACTGTCAGAAGATAAACATCTCTCCACTACCCCTTAAAATCAATCCGGAGATCCACTTTCTTCCACACGCTCCCTCCCCTTCGAGACGTATAGCTCTAAAAATTATTTTTTTTTTATTCGTCACAAAACTTGTGTCTATTTATAAAGCTTCCTCGTTTGAAATTATTCTGCAGCGCTCTGCTGCGACTACCGGGTGGGTAGCGTAAGCGGTTTATATTCGACGAAAATGTAAATTTACTAAATTTAGGAGAAATCAAAAATGCGCTCAATAGTGTTTGTTTTTTTTTTTGCTCGAGAACTTTTGTATCTTTCGAATGTTTCGAGATTTCGACAACGAAAATTTCCGTTCGCCTTATTCACTAATTCATGTTTGCGGGTCTCGAAAGTAGTACGTGTGTGAATACGATATCAACTTTGATTAAAATTAGATTTGGGAGGGGTGTAGGCAGTTGGGGTTGGGTTGGATTGGATTGTTATAGTATCCCGAAGAATTGGCGCTTTTTCGGCAATGCGACTTTTGCGCGCCACATAGCTTTTTTTTTTATTTGGCTGACTGGGGCTATATTATGTGGTGCGTCTTTTGCAGCGCTCAGAGCTAGCTGCCATAATGTCGGTCGCATAGAATATATTTCTGGTCATACATGTTCCTGCTGTAGGACTCTTATGTTGTGTTCATTGCTCGAGTTCTCATTATAGGCTCAGCAGCAGCAAGACTAGCGGTTTTGCTTGGTTTCTTTGGGGCTTTTTTTGTTTTTGCTGTTTCTATGCGGAAATCGATTTAAGAAATCGTTGTCGCCGTCAGCAGACAGTATAGGCCTGTTAGCTGTGTGCTGTGGCTTGGAAGAGGCGGCAGCAAGTTGGGTATAGTGTATGCCGCCTTGTAATGATTTTTACGTAACTCGTAAATACTCTGTCGTTGTTGTATTGTACAGTATAGGTTTATTATTATTATTATTTTTTTTTTTGTTGTCTTCTTCCAAGTTTGTTATATTTATTGGCAATGGAACGGCGCGCACCATATAGCAAGTCATAGACCTATATGAAAATATGTATATGTATAAAAGCTGTTTTAGAGTTGAGTTTATGGGGTTTTTGTATTTTGTATGGAAAATGAGAGACTTCCGTCTCTTGTAGTCTTTCCCTAGTATATATATGATAAATAGGCTTGGCATCTCGAAAGCTTCTTTTATGTGCACTTATTATACCATTTGTATATCTCGATCTCAAACCATTTTCTGTGTGCTCTTTGGCCAAAGTGATTCATTGGGAAGTTTGAGTGGGTGGCGTCGGTTGATTTTGGGAAAAAAGCAATAATAGCCAACATCTTTTTAGCTTGGGCGACAAGAGTCTGAGTCAGAAAGTTCTTCTTATTTGATAGAAATTCCAGCCATAACTGGCGCCCGTCCGTAGTAAGTAGTTGTTAGCTTGAGGTTGAACATTTTGTATTTTTCATAATACAATATTATTGCCGTTAAATGTTTTTTTTTTCTTGTTGAACTTATATTTATATCTGCAGATGAGCTGCAGTAAAATTTGAAATATCTGTGTATATTAAAAGCAATAAGGAGAGGGCGCAGATTATTTTACTTTTCAAGTTTTTTTTTTTTTGTCAAGATGATGAAGGTTACTGATATAAAATGGGAAGATTTACTATCTGCAATGCTGAAAGTAATTATTTTAGAAATGAATTGTGTCAGCAATATTCGATGGAAATGGAAAATGTAATCTGTTTCTGTTGTTTAGACCATTCTTTGATTTAGACCATTAGCTCCTCTAACCTTAACGATATACCAATTTGTTATTTATACGACGTATAAATCAGAAAAACTTATATTTACAAATCTGAAATCATAATATAGTCACTTTAGATGTGAGGACATTTGACATTTTTTTTTTAATTTATTTCTCCATCTCTTAACTGTCATATTGACATAAAAGGGGTCAGATTCGCTACTCCGGATCATTCGAGATGACGTTTCAAAAGTTTACTTCGTATATTGAACAGTTTCTGAATATACATACATACCTAAGTTACTACACTGACCCAAACCTGTCCACGTCAAAAGTGACAGCCATTACTTTGTTGAGACTGATAGATTCCAAATTGGAAAAATCTGTTTTTTATTCCTTGAAAAATGTATGTGCTAAATTTTAAAATTGAAAATGTAATTTTAATTAAATTTATCTTTAAACAAACTCAAATACTAATATTTATCATTAAAAATTGTGTCAGCAAAATGTCAGTCTCAACAAAGTGAAGATTTTGACATTTTTGCAAATAAACTAGGCAGCGATTCTAACTCGGAAAAGAAAAGAAAATGCTTTAAGATATACATGTAGTAGAGATGTGTCAATCGCGATAGATTCGGTCTTTGTGACCCGTTCACCAAAACGATTGATTTATTGCAATCAAAGTAGACCAAATCAATCAATCCTAATGTCAATCTCTTACCACTGAAACCGATGAATGAAACGAACGAAAAAAAGTTATGTTTCGTTCATCCAGCATGTTCTCAATCATTTTACAATACCAAATAGGAATAAACATGAAACAGAATGTATATTCCTCATTTTATATACAAAGAAAGATGGCGAGAACAAAGCAACGAAGTAGAAAAAAGCCAAACTTTCGTTCATTTTAACATTATTTCGGTCTCGGTCTGAACGAAACGATTGGAAAAAAGATATTTTGATTGAATGAACGATTGATTGAAAAGATCGAATCCTTGAACCAATCAATCAATGATTGATTCAATCTTTCAAAATGAACGATTGGCACAGCTCTAACATGTAGTTAGTTACTACGTTTATATGCAGTATCGAAAGGTCGAGTTGGATTAGGGTCGGATTTTCGACCCAGGTTTTTCGTCATTTGAGTTGAGAGCTCGATTTTGAGTTGAGTTGAAATGGTGTTGAGCGAATCTGAAACATTTTGTTAAGCAACTCCTCGACCCAAGTTTTTCGTCTGACACCGCTGAGCGAGTGAGATCGAGTCGAACGAAGCTCATTTCAACTCAATACCCGTTTACAAAGGGTCGAATCGAGTTTCAAGCTCGCTTCAATACCTCATATAAACGTAGTAAGTAAAATCAAAACGAGAAGCACTTACAAATAAAAATAAATAGGAAGCCTTCACCTAGTGAACTACAACTCTCAACCAGGATTGGAAGGTCTTATAATTTTCTGTCGATTTCGAACGGCTAATGAGCAGCACTGTTCATGACAAAAGATTCATTTGCAGGATTTTTGTGGCTTCAAGTTGAGCTCGCATTCGTTTCAATTCATCTTAATGATTACCAATCAAAATGAAACGCACTTGCATATTCTAAAATATGCATTTGATTTGACTGGAATATTTTTCACTCAAAAAATATCCCATGTCCTGACTTTGAACAAAATTTAAACTTAAAAAAAAAAAAAAATCGAAACCTTCAAATTTTTGCAAGTTGAATTTGAAATTTTAAAAGTTGCCAAAACACAATCTCTTCTGACATCGAAAGTCGCCATCTTGGCAAATTGCGAAAGTGCGAAGTGTCAATGAAGTGAAAAAAGCTCCCAAGAGTGACCAAATCAAACTGAAGTCCTCGGGGTGTCCTGCATTATTTCAGTAATAATTTATCTCTTATTGGCCTATTGGGGAACTAGCAGCTTGGTGCGCAATTTCCATTTATATAGCTAATGGGATATATGTATATTTTTTAAATTATAAAACCAAAAATGTATCTCATTAATATCTTCTTTTTTTTAATTTAATTTCAGATGAAGAAATTGATGTTGTATCAATTGGTGACAAGAAACTTCCAACAAATCCATCAGACAAAGATCGTCGAGCCCTGCAAACAAAAGTCGCTCACAAATTTTCCTCAGCTCGTATTGTCAAAACACCCGGTGGCATTCGAACAATACCACCACGAAGACGTGTCTCTTACGATTTACCCTACACTCCTAATAGTAGTGTAAGTCCAATTAAATCAGGTTCATCGCTGGCTGCATCTCGTTATCCATCGCCGACAAGTACAC
Organism: Chrysotoxum bicinctum; assembly: GCA_911387755.1. Lineage (NCBI taxonomy): Eukaryota > Metazoa > Arthropoda > Insecta > Diptera > Syrphidae > Chrysotoxum > Chrysotoxum bicinctum. Next base: position 95,669,438 of record OU426989.1, on the reverse strand, counting down.
CCTACAGCAATAGTAGTCTTTATTCTTCTTCCTCATCTTCGTCATCATCAAAATACAATCACCATCATAATAGTACATCGTCGAGAAAACGTATTGCAGCTAACTGCAGTATACGAACAGGTGGTAGCAGTAATAGTGTCATCATAAATGGTTCCAATTTGGATGAGTTTATGCCACCGAGCAAGCGTCATCGTGGTAAAAAACAAAAGACGACACCCTCAAGTGTTTCAATTAAACGTCATTATAGCGTAGACGAGGTCGATACCATCGAGAAGCGTAATTTACACAATGACATGGAACGCCAACGTCGAATTGGCCTTAAGAACCTCTTTGAAGCGCTTAAAAAACAAATACCCAGCATAAAGGACAAGGAACGCGCACCAAAGGTAAATATCCTAAGAGAAGCGGCAAAATTATGCGAGAATCTTACGCGTGAGGAACAGCATTTGAGCGATCATAAAGAAATGCTCAAAGAACAGTTGCGAAAACGTCAGGAAATTTTAAATCAACTTAGATCCAAACAAAGCTCAGCCGCTAGAGGTTGTTGATGATAAACTTAGCTTGGAGTTATTTAAAACAAACAAACAAACAAAAAAAGCTGTAAATACATTTTCTTTTCTATATCAAAAGAAAAAGGGTAAATAATCTGTGACCAAAGGGAATGATAGGAAAAAAAAACAATTGAAATTTTATATTTAGGGATAATGTTTTCATCAAAAAAAATTACTTCTTTATATTATATGAATAAAATATTATGGAAACATGAATAAAATCTGTGTACATATGTGAATATGTATAAATTAGAATATTAAACACTATGGTCGGGTGATAAATCTCCTTTAGGCCGATAACTGTCGATTTTCATTAAGGATTTTTTTTTTTTTTTAATTTTATCTTAACACATTTATATTTAACTATATACATATATATATACATAAAAAATGATAAATATTAGAGTAGACGAAACAAAATATAATTTTATATGATATTATATTTTGTGTTTTTTTAAACTTCATTATAATATTCGCTCTAGAATAGGTTTCAAATGATTGTATGATTGCATTCTTATCTTCTATATATACACACATACAACTATATGACATTTATATAATGTATAAACAAAATTTTTAAAAATGAATTGCTAAAGAGCTTAACTATATTACTGTCAATGCATTTCTTATACCAACAATAAAATGTGTCAAGCGATTGATTAACCTCTGACACACCTAAAACAAAAAGCAACTAGATAAGGAAACTGAATTTTTTCTTTTAGACAATAATTATTGAAAATTTAAACAAACAAAAAATATAACGAATACTTAATTGGATTTAAATAACATTTCATTGAAAATTCACAAAACCAAAATCTCATATGATTCAATATCTCGTACGACCTGTGTCGTTATAGGTAGGCGTCGTAGAGCTAATCGAATCATTCGTTTCGCTTAATTGGTTTATGTGATTTGCTTCAAATCCGTTCTGCAATTTTTACTCTTTTTTTTTCAACCGCGGATCTGTTTGTTGACATACAAATTTCGGCTGAATTTCATTCGCTTATGATGTCGACCTTATTTTGCTATTCGTCGAGGAACGAATCATTCAATCGATTCAATTTGTCTCAAATGTACTTTGTGTAGATTTTAAACAGAAGAGATAACTCGAAAATGATTCGATCCGCATGGATAGCAGAATAAAGCTGATTGTAGTAAGTCTCCAACTCGGTTTGCTGCTAAACAAACAAAAAATCGCTACGTGTAGTTATTTCCAATGACAAGCGAGACCATTGCGCCGGCAAAAGAGAAAGGTCAATGATTCATTTCCAATCTCCAAGCATACCTTTTTCTCTTTATTTTGTTGTTGTTTCTTATTCTACTAATATTGTATTACTTACTATGCCTCGCGTGCAACACTTCACATTTTAATAAATGAAAAATAAAACGAAAAAAAATAATAACTTATTTCTTTTTTTCAACATGAATTCGCCGGCCCGCAAACAAAAAAATTGAAAACAAACACCGCACTTTAAAGAGAAAACAAAAAAAAAAAAAAAACACAAAAACTGGGAATATGTAGTATATTTATGTGTTTGCTGCCAGAAGTGCATGCTTTTTTCCGTCTCTTACTTTTTTTTATTCGGCTTGTTATGCATGCTACACGTGTATCGCAACCGAGATATACGGATACGATATAGTATTTTTTTTTTCAATTTTGAATTTTTAATATGTAAATATTACTTGTTTCTTATTAAATCAATCAATCAATCCTTTGACATCATCCTTTATGAATGATAATAAAATAAAAATTAAAAAGTAAATTAACAAGGCTAACCATAATATGGAATATTTAAACAAAAATAGTACAAATAGAATTAACGAATATACAATTTGATTACAATGCAAATCTTTTGAACACCTTTATCTAACAAAAAAACAAAATTAAATAAAAAAAAAAAGAAACTAATAAAATATGTAAAGTAAAACTAACAAAATAGAAATCCACACTTTTTTATGATTATATTATGCATACCTTTCACCTTTTCTTCGTACATATACATACATACATACATATATATTTCTATGAATTAAATAATAATTATTGAATTGAATAAACAAATGAAAACTAATATAAACATTTTAACTGACTTAAAACTTGTGTGCTTTATGTTTATCTTGTACACATTTTTTTTTTTTAATTTTTTGTGCAGATAAGTTTTATATTTATATAAATAAAAATCTTACCATATATGTACATACATTTCTATATTTCTTTTTTGCTTTCTTCTTTATGTATATAAAAAAACAAACTGAAATATATGATCTATGAATAAATTATAGCTACAACGATAATAATTAAGAATAAAAATTTAAAAAAATATATATATATTGTATTATAAAATGTGTATAGATGAAAAAATTACAGTTCCTTTTTGTATAAATTATAATTAACAAAAAACAGAAATCTACGCCATCTAGTGTAAAAGATATGATGAGCATGAGATAGGTTTTTTTTCCCAAGATGAAGTAAAAATCATTTTTGTTTTACTATTATTGAGTATTTTTGATGAAAACAAACTAGTTGATAGGAAGGCGAGATGGTAAAGGTTCAAAACCAGCATTGTTAAGCAAAATCCTAATCCCTCTTAGCGATGACAGACGAAGACGAGGAGGTATTCAGCTAGGTAGGGTAATTTGAAATTGGTACCTTTCCAAAAAAATAAACAAAATAATAATTAAAATTACATAAAAAATAGAATACTACTTATAAATGTATAAATTACTACGGCAAATTCTCGATTTGTCTTTGCCGTATAATAAGTGTTGTTATTCATACACAAGGAAAAATTTACATAAAATTAATTCAAAATATGAACTTAAAAATTTAAATAAAAAATCAGGGGTGATTATTGTTCTAATGCAGTCTTTTTTCGTTAAACTAATACATAATAAACAAAAAAGTAAAAAATGCTTTGAAATAAATAAAAAATAAAAACAATATTTAACCAAATATTTACTAAATAGAACAGAATATATTGTATACAAATTATTAACAAAAATAAATAATAGAATTTTGAAACGAAAAGAAATTGGTTAAACGAACATACGAGTATAATATGAGTAAATATAATTATAAAACAAAAAATGTTATATTTACAAATACAAAACAAAAACTTCTTTTATTCGCTCTTCCCATTTTTTTTTATAAAGATAAGTATTTTTTTTATATATAAGTTATTTTCAATAGTTTTTAAACATTTTTCTCTATATATATTTACTTAAAGTTTATTAAATACGTTGTTAAGTAATTATATGTAAAACAAAATTAATAAAAAAACAACTGTTGATAGTAAATTTTAAGTTTATTTCGTTTATTCAGTGTAATTAGAGCTTCATACATATACATGTAACCTTAAAAAGTAACATCAACAATAAAGAAGAAAAATAGAAATAAAAACTAAACACAGCATACCATGGTAATATACGTTTACTTGTTTTTTTTTTTTAATATTTTTTCCTTTTTTTTTGAAATATGTTAACATTTGCCCAAATATCCTGAAGACACATTTATTCACAATTTCAGTGAGTTTGGCAATTTAATGAGGATACATCTTTAGACAAAGAGAAAATGTAAAAAGCCATTAAAAGCTGCTTTCAAATGATTTTTCAAAGAGCACACACACTTGGAACGGAACATTGTTTAATGTAATTCTTAAAAAAAAAAAAAAAAAACTAAATCAATGCAAATCTAAAGACTTCAGTTATTATTATAATTTTTTTTTATACAAAAGCTTTACACAAATATTTTGATTTAAAATAGAAAAATATTTTTTAATTAAAAAGGAAAAAATAAAAATCCATTTGAATTGTAAAAATAGAAAAAAAAACAAAAATACACAGTAAAAAAAATGTACAAAATTATACAAAATAAAAAAAAAAGGAAATAGAAATAGAAAATTATCTTCCAACAAAATCAGAAAATCATAGAGAACAAAACAAATACAGAATTGTGCCTTTTGAAACGCGTTTGTAACCTTTTTCTTTTAAATAAAATAATAAAATCTTAACACAGAAATCATTTGTATTTGTGACAATAATAATAAATGCATGTAATGTCTACGTATTTGCCCCCAGGTATATTTATGTTTTTTTTTTTAAATGTTAAATGTATAGATACACATTAGCAATAAAATTGTGCTGTTTCTTGATAATTCATTTTTCTTAAGTTACATATTTTTTTTTTTAAAATACCTCGCAGGTGATGATAATATTAATGAGAAAATTAAAAAGGGCTGCAAATCCGCAACAAAATTAATTTTATTTGTCGTTAACTAAAATTACATTTTTATTATTATAAACATTTGTTATTACTGAGATGTTTTTTTTTATAAACTTTATATACATTATTATATAATATTATATTATTTTTTTTTTGGTTTTATATTATTGAATTCCTAAGTGATGATGAGAAAGTTTAAAAATAAAATGGAAAATTAAAAGAAACCGAATTAATTGTTTTATTTCTTAGTGATGTTGCTGTGAGTTGGTTATGTTCGTATTATGGAAATACAAAATCAGAAACATTAAGAACTATTGTTAAATGCAAAAGCTGTTGCATATGATGATAGAAATGGCTGGCATTTTTTTATATTGTGTATGAAGACAATACGAGTATCCGATGCTCAAAACGAAATTTTACTAAAACGACACGAATCTTGAAGTGACTATGGTCGCGTTCACCTCGTAGTCCGATAGGGTATCTAAGATACTTTAGTATCCGATACGTTGGCGAACGACAAAAACCGGATAGGTACCATTTACTGTCAAAGTCAAAAAAAGACGTGAATCGTCCAGGGTTGGCCGATTCAACTACATGCCTAATTTACTACAATTTGTTACGTCTGCTACATACGTAGTTAATTCATAAAAAAATAGAATAATGGAAACCAAACAATTTTGCACATTTATGATCTTATGAAGGTTTGTACAAAAACTGAAAATGTTTCATTTACAATAAAGATGAGGAATTGTAGGAATGATACATGATAGATGGGAAGTTTATTTTTGCAGACAAACAATTTTCTTTGGCATAATCAAAGGATTTGGATTATGAACACATGATTTAAAGATATTAGTTGCAGCAAGACACCATTTGCTAATCCGCAAAACAAACAATTAATATTAGATATACATACATTATGTATGTATACTGGATTACAAATCCTATGAATTTTTTTTATTATAATAATTCATTAAATATTTAAGAATATAATATGGTATAGCCCTTATAAATATATACAACTGACAATGTCTCTATTAAGTTTTTAGTTCAAATTTTTGATAATTAAATCCTGCAATGAGGAAAGGTAAATTGAAAAGGGCAGATTTTTTAACCACAAATTTTCTCACGCCAACGAGGTTTCTTTTTTTTTGAGATTTTAATGAGCGGTGAGCTTTAAGCCGACAGAGTTAAGCTACAATTTCTTTTAGTGCTTGTTCACATTTGGTGAGCAGACGCTGTCGTTTCAAGGTACGTTCATATAAATATTACCAAAAAAAACTTTTTAAAAATAATAAAAACCAAGAACTGGTAATTATATTGAAACTGTTTATTTTTAAGGAGCGCAGCACACTTGTCGAATAGAGCTCCAGTACGATCATTTATTATTTTAATTGTGTAGTAAATCCACCTTCAGCCCAATAATTATGTAGCTTTTTGACCAGCCATTTTCACTTCGCTTATTAAAAATGAATAAGCCCAACTAACATACTCTCCAGAGCTAAACTCTTGAAATCTGACAAAAAAAAACTCCCATACAACTCTCTTATATCCCATTGTTATACCTAAGTATTAATATCTTGTTATGAAACTGAACTGGGTTTCATGACATTTTTATTTTAAGAGGTAAACACTTTTGCTGCTTAAAACTACTTAAATCTACTTAAATCTTATAGCAACACTATTTTCTCTTCTTGCAATAAGATTATAAGCTTATAGTCTTAAAAGAATCCTTTTCTGAAAACTCAGCTCTAAATATGTCCATATAATCCCATAACAAGTCATGTTTAAGAGTTAAGATCATTTCATATTTCTATGAAAATCCTAAAAGAATTTGAGTTTAATACCTCCTATATCAAGAAATAATCTGAAGTTCAAAGAATAAAAGATTTGCAGTAGGATCCGAATGAGATCTTTAATGCAACAAACTTTACTTTTCTCAATTAGTAAATTAGTACTAGACGCAATAAATGTTAAAAAGTTATAGTTCGGCCAACCCTGTACTCGACACAAAAGAAAATAAATCAGCTGGAATGTCAGCTGTTCTTCAAAATTCCCCTTGGATAGTTTAGTATACCAAACATTTTTGGATAGCTTTAGATTTCTGCTTGACATCAGCTGTTTCGTTAATCAGTTGTTTTTTCCTATGGGATTACAACAACACCAACAAATCCGGATACCTTTGGATACGAACCCGAACGCGACCAATTGCCGTTTAATTAAAACAGCTGTAGCTGTAACTGTGTGGAGAGAAGGAGAGAAAGATGAAGTTTTCGAAAACATCATTTTACAGCCCTATTATGAGTATCAATTTGATAGTCGATAATTTCTATCGATTAGTTTATAATTTGGTATTATGCGTATCAACTGGTAATTTTAGACCGATTGTAAATATCTACTTATCAAAAAGTTCATTGTGAATGAGTTTTGTTTATTTTGTTCGAGGCTTCGCGTTTGAAATATTTATTGGTTGTTTGTCGGCCACGAAAAGGAAAATTATTTGTGCGTAAATGTAAGTTGTTCATCATAACTCCTCAAAAAACAATTCTATCGAAGTCATCATTCTTTTTAACTTTGTTCGCTTTTAAAAATCACGAATAAATTTGTATGTTTACGTTTCAATCAAGAATTTGTGGTTGATAAGAAAATTGATATGTTTCTATTTAGTTGATATCCGTAATACCATGTCTATCAAAAAAATCACTCACAATAATGATAAAATATAATGAAATTCACGGTCGATAAAAAATGTTGATAGTTGGTAGTCATAATACCAACTCATTCAATTTGTTGATATTTATCAAGTATCTAGTTGATAGTTGATAGCTATAATAGGGCTGTTAGTTAAAACGGAAAACTACAAAATTCGACACAAAACCAATGGTTTGTGGAGAGAAGGGAAAGAGGGAGCAAAAATTTGAAGTTGTAGGTCGTTTTCCAAAACGTCATTTGCGTCGAAAATGCAGTTGCAGGATCTTCTTAAACTCAAAAGGCAAAAGTCAACTGTTCGAAAACTTTAAACCAAATTTGTATGCAAAAGCATTATTTTCGATAATGAAGTCATATATTCGATAACATCACTTGCGGCGCAATTCTGCGGTAAAATAAATCGAGTTGACTACTAAAATGTTGAAGTTGATAAGCTAGAAAACGTGATAGTAAACGTAAAATGTGTTAGCAAGAAAAAAGACAGACGTTGGTTGCGTTGATTAAACGGATTTTGTGCAAACAGAGCGATTGCATATTTGACGATAACAATTACTGCGTCAAAAAACTACTTTCACTTGATGATCAAATTAACATTGATTTGAGGTTTTCGAACGCGGCCTTAGTTTTACATAAGGCGTTTTTCTTTTTTTTAACTCTGAACAGAGCTTGAGCATGTCGAGTACGCTTTGAGCAGCGGCCTGATAAGGGAATACGAAGCGAATCGTTTTATGTGGCTAAAATAAGGTTTGGTATTATTGCTTTCGTTTTACATTCACTATATTTTCGAAATCAAAAGCGAATGTGAAATGACATTTTCATTTTTGCCACATGAATTTCCGAAAGAGTTTGTTTGGCGGATTAGTTGATTGTATTCTTTTAAATAATTTTATCTTTTATTTCATTCAATGCAAATAAAAGTTCTTATTTTGAGTGAACTTTTTTTATAAAATAAAGCAAATTTTACAAATAATATACACCTTACATAAAAACACTCACTCAAAGCAAAGAAGATCAACAGGTGAAGAAGCACTTCTACTTCTTAATTTTCTCGGATTCGAAAGTTCTTCTATTTCTTTTCGAGGTATACAAGCAACATTATAGAGTTTTTTTGAGTTTTTTTTTTTAATTTAAATAAAAATTTTATTTCAAAGTTAATGCACCTCGCACAAATTATATGTACATCTTGAAAGTATAATTCACGATTCGCTTCGTATTCCCTTATAGGCCTCAGAATTCGGTCAGAGCTCTCCGATTTATCTATAAAACACACTGGAGAACTGAACTTTCAAAGGCGTCGATCTGCATTGTTAAATTTTTTTTGTCACCGTTTGTCTCCGTCATATCACACGAAAAAAGTGGAGTTAACATCGCTAAGCTTACTGCATCTGCTCGGTCTTTTAATTCTGAGCTTATAAAGCACGTACGAGCTAGCTCTGATTGAAAAACAAGAAACGCAAATCTTTTTTTGACAGCTCAGTTTCCTGCTCTGAGCCTAAAAAGAAAAACGTCTATTAATGCTAATTGTGGTTTTCGGCGGTGAGTTTTACTGTCGCTTAAATATAACTACAAGAGTAAAAAGTGTTATTGGCATTTTCCTCGAGAGGGTATTAGGAAAAAGGAATCCGTCCGGTGCCAAGTACTTAGAGGGGTCTGGAAAAAAAAAATGTAATTAGTTAGTATTTTTTACCGTTCGATTAAGCTGATGTCACACACCATGAAGATCGTTGAGCGAGTCTTGGGTAGCCGACTGCGAAAAATAATTAGGCTATCTGATGACCAGTGCGGGTTTGTCGGGGGTAAGTCAACCACGTATGCAATCCAGAGTATAAGAATAATTATGGAAAAACATCGGGATTCTTTGGAGGATTTGCATGTCGTATTGGTTGATTTTGAAAAAGCATTCGATCGGCAACCACGAGATCTAATATGGGTGGCCCTCAGGCAACGAAGAGTTCCAGAAACCTATGTGCGGATAATTATGGACATGTATGATGGAGCAGTTACTAAAGTAAGATGCGCAGCTGGAGTCACCGAAGAATTCGAAATCACAGTAGGTGTACACCAGCGAAGTGTCTTGAGTCCCCTGCTCTTTATTACAGTTCTTGATTACCTGCTTGAAGGCAAAGTGACGGATCCAAAAGTACATCAGTTATTCTTTGCTGACGATGGAGCCATCATAAGTGAAGACCCGATATCCCTACAACGAGCACTTGACGTATGGGTGGATGTTCTAGAAGGAAGTGGGTACCGCATAAGCGCGAAAAAGACAGAATACCTATGCTGCCCATTTTCTGATCCACACAGGCTTATTCCAGACATTTATTTGAATGGAGTAGTGCTTCCCAAGTGTGAAAAGTTTAAATATCTGGGGTCTATGATAAATAACGAAGCTACTTGTGATGACGATATCAATCATCGCGTAAGCGTAGGGTGGATGAAGTGGCGGGAAAATTCTGCTATCTTCTGTGACCGAAAAATGCCCCCTAAGCTGAAAGGAAAGCTCTACACTTCAGTTGTGCGTCCAGCACTCACATACGGTTCACAATGTTGGACAATGTAGGTACAAAAAGTATGAGAGTAAGCTAACGGCAGCTGAGATGAAGATGCTTCGTATGACAGCAGGAGTTACAAAGCTTGATCGAATTAGAAGTACGAAGATCCGAGGAAGCCTTCATGTTAAGAATACCATTTCCCAAAAAATTGAACACGACCGACTCAGTTGGTATTGCCATGTTCAAAGGAGAGATCCTGAGAACCCCGTCAAAAAGGCAATATCATACAACGTTCCAATTCGGAATAAAAAGAAAGGTAGGCCTAAACACTCCTGGTACAAACAAATGCAAAAACACCAGCATTCAGTTGGCCTCAGAAATGGAACAATACAAAACCGGGAGGCTTGCCGCCGATTTCTGAGGTCAACCCGGCGAACCCCACAGGCGGATCACTAGTGTGAAGCAGATACGTGGGAGAGTTATGATCCCCTCGACATCGAGATCATAACAGCGCCGAACAAAGGAAGAAGAAGAAGAAGTATTTTTTATATAAGTTTCTAGTAAAAAAGTAAGCCCCCGGGTCCATTTTTTTTGTTTTTGATTTTCTCGAAAACGGTACAACCGATTTAAATCATTTTTTTTTATGCTAAACCTCCTCCAAAGTTTGAATATTATTACATACTCGAATTTTAGATTTTTTATTTTTTGGATTTTTAAAAAACATTTTTACATTTTTTTTTGGAAACTCAATATTTTGAAAACCCCATGCTCGATTTTTTTCAAACTTGATAAATAAAAGTTTCTTAACACAATCTACAAGATTTGAGAAAAAAATTTTTGTTTTATAAAAAACTAACGGTACCTTCCATACAAATGTTAAAAAATGGTTTTCGAAAATCGTATTTTTCTCGAGAACGGTTCCGAGAATTTTGCTAAAATTTTTTTTCTTTTGATTAATTTTAACGATCTATAATTTAATAAAAAAAAATTAAATCTAGATATTACTGACTGTACCTACCATAGAACCATTTTTTCGAATTTTGAATTTCTCATTATCGACATAATGGATTTTAATGAATATTTTTTATAGAGAAGCTTCTAAAAAGTTTGAAAACATTGCATTTCAAAACTTTAAAAAAAATTTTTTTTTTAGAAAATTCGATATCTCAAAAACGGCTCAATATTTTTTCTTGTTAATTTAATTTTTATTCGAACAATAATAAAAACTTTAAATTGGCGTACCAAAATTTTTTCTTAAAATTTTTATAATAATTTTGTATATAAAAGCTTATTTTTTTAAGAAACCATTACAACGACTTATAAGTTTTGTTCTTGTATAAATTAATAGTTGCTTGAATCACATGGCATCCTGTTTTTAGCTCCAACTACGAACGGAGTTGTTTTAGTCATTTAAAAATGAATTTTTTGCTTATGAACAGTTTTTCTCTAATAAAATTTATTTTTGAAATTCTTAGTCTATTACATAGGAACAAGTTCGACCCAGTAGTGCATTTTATTTCTCTTATCCTTGCAATTTAAAAAAAAATGGACGTAGCAGAGATTTGAAATTCCGCAACATAAAACATTCCTCTCTGCCTGTTGTTGGTCGACAGAAAGGAAGTGAAAGTACATTTTTTCAGACGAGTTCAAATGTAAAAGAAAAAAGGCACTTTTTCATGGCAAAAGATACTTGAACTGAAAAAAATATTTTTTTGTTCTACGTGACGAAAGGCCCAGAATTCCTTGGAGACAATCTAACGAAGTAACGCAATTACTCCACTAAGGGATATTACAAAACACATGTCCAATTTTAAATGAAATTTATTTTTCCCAGAACTAGGAAGTAATTTTCCAAATGAATTTCTCCATTTTACGTAATTGACTTGAATTTTTTCTTGACTGTGCTGAACATATTAGTAACCCTGGGAGAGATCGTAACCTTCTGGCTAATCAGAAATGATAAATTAATCAAAATGAAAGATTCTGTCCTTGAAAATTATAACCATTCTTCTAATAAAAAAAGTTAACACCCGCGCACCACCCCTACGTAATAGAATATATTTTTACATTATAAACTTACACATATTACAGTATTCAAAATTCTTCAAATAAAAAGTTTCTTAGAATGTCTACCACTAAGAAAGTCTTTCAGAATTGCCCCTTTAAAGAAGAGACGTTGGTTGGTTGGTTGGAGTGGCTGTCTAGTTGTTGTTGACTCACTTAGACCTCAAGGATCCGTTGTGATACCACTAAAGAAGTTACTCATGGGAGAGTAATGAATTTAAACAAACCATTTCGTGCTTTTAATGAAGTTAGAGAGACATTTTGTGTCGATGTTGCCAGTTCACTGTCACTGGTATTATCGAAGAAGGGATTACCGAGATAGTTATTCCTTCTATTGGAGAGTGCTGGACATGTACATAGAAGGTGTTGGATTGTTTCCTCTTCCTCCTCGTCCATGCAGCTTCTACAGAAGTCATTTGTGTAGACTCCTAGCCTCAAAGCATGTCTACCTATGAGGCAGTGTCCTGTTATAACTCCGATTGTAGAGCTTATATTTTGTCTGCTCAGGGAGATCAAGCCTTTTGACCGTTTTAGGTCTATGCTTGGCCATATTTGTTTGGTTGCCAGGCAGGTGGTACCCTGTGACCATCTAGCATTTGTTGATTCTAGAGCATATTGTTTGAGAAGATATTTGCATGTAGCAAGTGGTGTTCCTACGTTATGTTTTTGTCTAACAGTAGGCAGAAGTCTTCCGTTTTTGGCGAGCTCATCGGCTTTGCAATTTCCCGGAATGTCTCTGTGGCCCGGCACCCAAATGAGGTGAATATTAAACTGTTCTGTCATCTCATTCAGAGATGATCGACAATCGTGGACTATTTGAGAGTTTGTGGAGACAGACGCGAGAGATTTGAGAGCGGCTTGGCTGTCCGAGAAGATTCGTATATCCTTGCAAGATATAACGTTTTCTTTGAGCCAGGATAGTGCCTCTTTAATCGCCATTACTCCTGCCTGGAATACACTACATTGATTGGGAAGTCTATATGAAAGACTGGATTCAGTTGTTTTGAATAGATACCACTTCCAACGCCGTAATCGGTCTTTGAACCGTCTGTATAGAAGTGTACCGCATTGTCTTCCAGGGCTCTCTCTTCTTCCCAAGAAGATCTTGAAGGGATGGAAACAAGGAAGCTGTTATCGAATACCATTTTTGGGGTGGTATAGTCTAAGCGATCTGGGATAGATCTGAAATTGTTTAAGATAGTAGTATGACCAGTATTGTTACTGATCCATTGAGAGGTGGCTCTAAGCCTCACGTATGAGTTGGCTGCCACCATTTTGGAGAAGATGTCAAGAGGTGTTAGGTTTAAAAGCACTTCCAGGGCTGCGGTTGGTGTTGAGCGAAGTGCTCCTTTGATGCACATACCTGCTGACCGCTGGACTTTGATGAGTTTATTTAGATTTACCATCTTGTCCAGTGCGGTCCACCATACGACAACTCCATAAATGAGTATCGGTCTGATTACCGAGGTGTATAGCCAGTTGGTTATTTTTTGGGAGAAGCCCCATTTTGATCCTATTACCTTTTTACAAGTAAAAAGCGCTACGGTAGAGTTTTTTACTCTTTCATCAATATTTGCCTTCCAATTTAGTTTTTTGTCTAAAATAAGGCCTAAATATTTGGCTTGGTCGGAAAAGCTTAATGGTATTCCTTTAATCTTGGGTGGGTTAATCTGAGGAATTGTGTACCTTCTCGTAAAGAGTGCTAATTCTGTTTTATGTGGATTGACGTCCAAGCCACACTGCTTATCCCACTTTGTTAGCCTATTTAAGGCATTTTGTAGGAGTTCTGAGATAACTTGGGGATATTTCCCAGATACAGATATTGCAACGTCTTCAGCATAGGCGCAATCACCTTAAAACCCTCTGCTTCCATTGATGTTAGTAGTTCGTTTACTACCATGTTCCATAAGAGAGGCGAAAGGACCCCAACTTGGGGGGTACTTAGATTCACCGATCTGGTGGTAGTAAAACTTCTCATGCTGGAAGTTATTGTCCTGCTTTTGAGCATGAGACTTATAAGGTTAATGAGTGATTTCTCTAATTTCAGCTTGTCCAATATCAAACATAATTAAGGAGGCTCTCCTGCAGATGTGAAACATGGTCATACCTTCTTAACCCAAAAATGTATCGAAAGGTACAAACTGTTAAAGGCAACCTTAAATTTATTTTGACTGATGGCGTCGCAATCCATTTGTAAGGACAGGTATTACCAGTCTTTGCCAACATTTATCGAGTTTGAAGTGGAGTAAATTTCTGGGTGGTCCCTAGCGCTCTGAACGTACCATAAGTTCTTATTACCAGTGAATTAATATGATCATTCCAGGACAAGGTTCTATTAAAAATTACACTTAGATTTTTATATATATTTACAAGTTCCAACGCGGTCTCGTTGAAAGTATGATAATGATAAGTCTCGTTCTTTTCTCGAGATAACCAAGTATTTCGTCTATCAGACCCAAAGGGCAGCTTTTGTAATCTTATATGTGATCAGATCAGCATAAAAATGTTTCGATGCTTGACTGCTAATGGACCTGATTTAGTTGATATATATTGAAAATAAAAGTGGGAACCAAATTGATCCTTGGGGAACTCCTTGCTACACCGGAAGAAAATCAGAGAGATTTTCATTTAAAAAAACGGCTTGCTTTCTTTCACTTAGCAAACTGCAAATCAGATTGCTAGGTTCTGGAAATCTAGAATCCACCAAAAACAAAGATTGCTACCGGTCTTGATCCAAATTTGATGATATGAATTTGAAGTGGTTCAAACAATATTCGCGCTCTAGGGAATGCTCAAATATTTAACCTTGATACCAATTTCGGACGTAAGAACTGTTGAGCGCAGAGATTGTTTCTTTAGCCACACTACATGAATGTGAAATGCTTTAGCCACCGAGGTTGTGCGATTATACTTTGGTGGAATTTTTCTTACTGCAGTCGTACGGTACCGTCACTGTCAACATATCCAAATTCAGCGAGGTCTACAATGCACTAGAGTTATCGAAAATTAGACTTCTTAAATCGGTTTAGTGAATGAACCTTCAAACATGTGGACCTACTTTAAGAACTATTTATTTGTGGATTTGTAAAAGTAAATTATCCTTGGAACTGTCTAGCAAAATGACCAAAGTTTTTAACAATATAATTGACTGCATAATTTTTTTTTAATAGGAGTGTCCGTGGGCGGAAATCTGCCATCTTTCATTATTTTTGACACTTTCATCTAAATCGGGAGAGTGAAATTCGCATTTCTCCTTCTAGAGAGTCAAATACAAATTGTCTATATCAAATTTGGAGCAAATTTATTCTAGCTGGATGTACCGTAGAACAAAGGACCAGAGACAAAGCCCATTTTGTTGAACCTCTCAATACTTGTCTTAAAGAGGAAATAAAAATATTACTGAGAAATGAATTCAAAAATGTTTTGTCTTAGAAAACTCCATACAAAAGAAGGACGTTCGTGTGAGAATGTCACTCAAATACAAATCTCGGAGCGCTCCGAGATTTTTACTTCCTAGGATGCGCCTATTGTTTATACCTACTTATACATTTAGGTTTACTTTTTGCTGATGAAAAATTGGCATCTTGCATTCGTTTCATTTTTATAAATTTGTATAAATAGTAACATCTGCTCTTTTTTTTTACAAAACAATACATTTCAAGTCATGAATGAGCGAATTTAACCTTTTTTGACAAAAGTGCATCCGAAAACAATGTATATACATAGGTATCCCATCCTTTTCACGAGACAATCATCACCACCTGTCTACCTAGTTATGTACCTACCCTGCCTCCGTTTTTAAAGGTACTAAACGTTCTCTATCTTCTCAGAATTCAAATCCATACTTGAATGCAATTAAAGTGCCACAGTAGTAGGTATATGTATAAGACGGGATCACCTTACTAAGGTATCTATATGTCAAATAAAACACCGTCATGGTCATAAGTGCTACGTTTTAATTTCAGGTTCACTCTGTCACATTGCCATCATTCGGATTTCATCAAACGGTCTTATCAACAAGAAATCGAGACAAAGTAATGGTAGGTAGGTTAGATAGCCCGACACTCTTGGGTCTTTTTATATGGGCTCAGAAAGATGCCACGATGAAAACATGTCTTCAGTGAAATGTCATTAGCACATAATTTACGAAGGAAGTGGTTAAATTAGAAGAATTACGGATGTTGGACCATAATCAAGATTATTAACTCATTTCGTTAATTAGCTTATGAAAAATGTAAGAACTAACGGTTAGCCACAGAGATACTTGTACCTCGTAAGTGGTTTATATAATTTGAACTATAACTTTTGTGACATTCATATAAGTCTATTTTAATGGGTTGATCACTGCGTGGAATGACAAGTAAATGGAGATGAAATCTTTTGCAAGGTTTATATCAAAAAAAGGAAAAGAATCACATAACTACATTCATTGCCATATCCGTCATATGCAAGAGACAGTTCCGGATTTAGACGATATGAAGTACAAAGTTACTCTTTATTATTAGTCAAGCACCTCTATCTAGAGATTGAGAACCTGAATAAAACTAATGATTTCCTACAATGTTACACATTATTGAAACTTTGCGTTTTTATGATTTATGCTTCAAAAACTTGAAAATATTGTTTTGTTGATAAGTATAGTTAATAGAGGTCAAAGGAAAGAGTATAAGGTTATGTTCAAATAAAATTCGTAAGGCAAGAAAAAGTTCTTCCCTTAATAATAACATCATCTTATTCAATTTAATTTATAACATTTGAACAGGGTGGAATTCAGTTTTTACTTGCAACTTATAGGTACTATGTACATACATATAAGGCAAGTTATGCATTCGGAAAAAAAATCGAACTCGAGATTTTGATCAAAGTTGACATAACGATGATAGCGAAGACCAAAAAAGTGGGTCTCGCAATTCTGTCTGTCTGTCGGTTCGACTACAACCTAAACGGCTTTGTCGATTTTCTTCAAACTTGGTTTTTTTTAAGACCAAAAATAACGGTACCTGCCATACGATTTTTTTCGAAATTTTATAAATACATATTTTTTTTTCTCAAAAAATGTCGCACAGAATTAAAAAAAAAATTGAAAAATTTCATTTAGTTAAAACTAGGTTAATGGTTGTGAAAAAAATTGCCAAAAAATTGTTATTTTTGGTAGCCGGGTCCATTTTTATTGTTTTTGGTTTTCTCGAAAACGGTACAACCGATTTAAATCATTTTTTGTTATGCTTAAGCTCCTCCAAAGTTTGAATATTATTACAAGTACATACTCAAATTTTAATTTTTTTTTATTTTTTGGGTTTTTAAAAAACATTTCAAAATTTTTTTTTTTGAAACTTAATATTTCGAAAACCCTATGCTCGATTTTTTTCAAACTTGATAAATAAAAGTTTCTTAACACAATCTACAAGATTTGAGAAAAAAAATTTTGTTATATCCAAAACTAACGGTACCTTAAATACAAATGTTAAAAAATGGTTTTCGAAAATCGTCTTTTTCTCGAAAACGGTTCCGAAAATTTTGTTATTTTTTTTTCTTTTGATTAATTTTAACGATCTTTAATTTAATAAAAAAAATTTGAAATCTAGATATTACTGACTGTACCTACCATAGAACTATTTTTTCGAATTTTGAATTTCTCATTATTGACATAATGGATTTTAATGAATATTTTTTTTATAGAGAAGCTCCTAAAACGTTTAAAAACATTGCGTTTCAAAACTTAAAAAAAAATATTTTTTTGAATTTTCGAAAAAAAAATTTATTTTTTTTTTTGGAAAATTCGATATCTCAAACGGCTCAATATTTTTTTTGTAAATTTAATTTTTATTCGAACAATAATAAAAACTTTAAATTGGCAAACCAATTTTTTTTTTAAATTGTTTTAAAAATTTTGTATATAAAAGCTTATATTCTTAAGAAACCATTACGACGACTTATAACTTTTGTTCTTGTATCCCCCCCGACGAGTTTCACCTTGTCGTGTTGGGTGGGCTTACGTCTATTCTCTCGCTGCTTGTTCAGCTAAGAGATTTAGACAAACAAAGAAAACTCAAGGGAGTAGTAGGGTCATTACGGGTGTGTGTTGGTAAAATCTCCGGCTACTTACGTGGTTGGGGATTTTTAAGGTACTATCCAGGTTTTTGAAGGTCTACTAGGAAGGACTAGGTGGAAATTGAGAAGTCTTTGGTTGCTCGTGTTCGGGCTCTGGAGGGATTGACTGTTGGAAGTGTATTGCTACTGAACTACACATCGGACCATGGCAGCAAGTGTAAGTCCAAGATTATGGTCGTGGTGGCATACCCTCCTGAGTGTGGCTTGCGTAATTCCCACGATCATAATGGGTGGCGGGTAAGCGTAAGGCCATGGTTGTTGGATGGTGGTGCAAGTGGTTAATGCATGGATGATAGTCTTGACTTTTGGGGCTCTTTCACTTGTGGCTGGAGACTTTTGATGGATCTTGGTTGGTAGGGGGAGTGGGACTGGTGAAGTCTTCGGCTGGGCAAGCAGCTGGAGATTTCTAAGGTCTTACTCGAGGAAGCAGTGAAATTAGTAGTGTCCCGGCTGCTTTTGTGGCTGAAGATTTCGAAAGTTTCACTGGTAGGGTGTTTAAGGTTAATCTTGGTTGGTATGAGTGAAGTCTCCGGCTGCTTATGTGGTTGGAGATTTTGAAAGTCTTACGTGGAGAAGGTCTAATTTAGGTTGATCTTGGTTGGTAGGGGTAAGATTAGTAGAGTCTCCGGCTGTTTATGTGGTTGGAGATTTGAAAGTCTTACGAAGGGAGTAGTGAAATAAGTAGAGTCTCCGGCTGCTTTTGTGGCTGGGGATTTCGAAAGTTTCACTGGTAGGGTGTTTAAGGCTAATCTTGGTTGGTATGAGTGAAGTCTCCGGCTGCTTATCTGGTTGGAGATTTTGAAAGTCTTGTTAAGGTTCAATAAGGGTTTCTTATTTGTTCCTATTTATAGTAGCAAATAATAGGAGGATCGTCGTCCTTGTTCTTTAGAACAAAGACTAGGAGCGTCTTTCCTAGCTTGCCGTAAGGTGAGCAAAGACAGGAGCGTCTTTCCTTGTTTGCCGTAAGGTAAAATAAAGACAGGAGCGTCTTTCCTTGATTACCGTAAGGTAAACTAATGACAGGAGCGTCTTTCCTTGATTACCGTAAGGTAAAATAAAGACAGGAGCGTCTTTCCTTGATTACCGTAAGGTAAACTAAAGACTAGGATGCACATTGAGTATTGGTTTCTACCCCGGCCCCGGCTTCTTGGTGTGTATCCTAAGGGTTGACAGGCCCAGGGTTTTGCAGAAGCCCATCTGGAAGTGGCCTTGGTCGACCTCGGTTGACCTTGGTTGCGAAGCTTCACCGGAAGCTATATTCTGGTACCATGGGAGATAGTGCCCATTCAGGCCCTAGGCTTGAACCCTATCTATGTGGTAGGCCCCCTAGTGGGAGCATCATGGTGGCTGGGTTTATTCCAAATGCGGGAACTCATGGTTTTCAAGATTATTTTCTTGAATTCAAGAGGTGTTAGATAGACCTCGCCTCCAAAGCAAGAGGTGTGCATATGCTGCAACATATAACAACTTTGCGACCGAGATAGCTTGCTATGTCGGGGTTAATGGTCAGGACTAAATCTGACTCTGATGGTGGTAGGCCACCCGTGGGGTAGAGCCGTAATAGGCAGGTATCCACGTAAAACCCAAAGACGATCTTTTGTTCTTGTATAATCTAATAGTTGCTTGAATCACATGGCATCCTGTTTTTAGCTCCAACTCCAAAAGGAGTTGTTTTAGTCATTAAAAAATTAATTTTATGCTCTAATAACATTTAATTTTGGAATTATTAGTCTATTACATATGAGCAAGTTCGTGCGACCCAGTCGTGTATTTTATTTTGAAAGTATCCCAAGAACTATGGTATAAGAGGTATATGGACTCGATCCAATAACTATAGCAGAAAGACGCTCCATGGTGGAATAAACATCTTTCAAAACCCAAAGTTAGAAAGCTCTTTAATGAAGCAAAAAGAACCAACATATAATAAAGAGATAAGAAAAGCCAAAATGGATAGTTTCACAAATTTCTGTAAGAGTTTTTCCACAACCCCTGCTGCTCCAAGACTTCACAAAGCTCTTGCATAAGAAAAGACAAAACATCACTAGCACTTCGGTTTCGGTACTTCCCAGGCAGTTTACCTTTACCATTGGATGGTTTGGATGGTAACTTAATAGAGAGAACACCTCTCATACCAAACAGAGAGAAGTGAAAGATAGCTACGACCATTTGCTCAAGCGAAAGGATAGATTGGGCAATTGATAGCTCTATACAAATCAACAGGTGTAGATGGTATCTTCCCAGTTCTCTTGCAGAAGGGAAAAGAAGATCTTATGCCCTATCTCATTAATATTCTTCCGAGTAGCATTGCCCTTGGGTATATACCAACACCAAGTCTATGAAGAACAGCTAAGGCAATCTTTATTCCCGAAATAGTAAACAAATATAAAACCCATTTAAAATACTTCAGGCTAATAAGCCTGAAAAACTTTGGAAAAGGCAATTGATAACTTCATAAGATCAGAAGTGTTAATAAGTGGACCTCCAAATCAGCGACACACGCATATACGGCGGGCACATCAACAAAGACCTCCCTGTTTGAACTAACAAATAAGATACAAAAAGCTTTAAATAGCATTAGCTGCGTTCTTAGACATAGAGGGAGCCTTCGACAAGACATCCGACGAGGCTCTTGTTAGGAGATACGTATCCATCACCATAATTCGATGGATAAAAGAAATGTTACGCACTAGAAATGCAGAGGCCCAAGCAGGGCAAAATGTTAAAAAATAATCACAACAAGAGGCTGTCCTCAGGGTGGGGTATTATCACCCTTGTTGTGGAGTCTTGTAGTGGTAGAATTCTTAGAAAATCTTACCTCCCAAGATATGTATATGCCGCATTCAAACTAATTTATAACCAAAAAATACGTTACTTGTGCATAAATGCTTCTGGCATAAGGAGACCATATTTGTAGTCAAATTGACAAAAATAAATTCAGTTTTTGAGTATTTTTCACCTGCTTCATTGCGATGTCACTGATATCAGCAATCAATTAATAAAGAAAGATAATTGGTCTGCTGTAGGTCTTTTAAGCAAAATGATATATTTTCTTTGCTTAAATTCTTAAGCAGGACAAAAATTCCTACTGCCCCCTAAGCCATGATTACTTGAGCAGGTGCTTTGTTTATACTCATCACTGAATCCAGCATTGTCAGAAATGTTATAAAAATGAAGATGTGCACAGGTAGAGAAAGTTAATTTTTTTTTTATTTACATTCTTTTAAGTGCCTCAGCCTATCTATTTAAATGTTTACAATTTATTAGCCTCTTAAAAGTTTTATCAGTCAAAGTTGATGAACTTCTAACCCACAGAACTCGTTTAGAGAAGATATAGTGGAATGTTTAATTTTTGAAGGTTGCATTCATTTACATATTTTGGAGACACGACAAAATTATAAAACAATGTGTATTAGGTCTACTTATTTCCATAAAAATTGTATTAAAGCGGTGGTTTTGAAGTTTGAAATTTAGTTCGGTCATCAGGTGCATGGAAGATCACCACAGAATGTAAGAAAGTTTACTTATAGATTACCTGCCTATTTTGTTGTATTGTAGGCAACTAACGAGTAATGAATAAGATACATTGGGGCATATTCATTTCATAGATGTTTGCTAAACCCTTGCTACGTTGTTACTAATCAACTCCAGAGCTTAAGCTATTCCTACATACATTTAAGCCTAAGCTGAGGGGTAAGCCTGTGGTCTAACACTATAATGTCAAAATGACTACTTTTCATTTTCAAATGTAGATTACTTGTGGTACAGTCCACCTAAGGTTGGAGGATGGGAATTATTTATTTATTGAAAGGAAGGTCTAGGTTTAATATTGATATTATTTGAGCCTTTTTTCATTGAAAATTAAAAAAAAAAATCAAAAAAAAAAAATGCCCAAAGATAGTCAAAATGACTACAACAAAACCAGATAAATTTAGGCAGAAATATTGGTTAGCGGTGTATAAGGAGACTAAATTTGTAGTGAATGGCTTTCAATTCACAGAAAAGGAGGAAGCACGTATTTCTGGGAAGCTTTTAAATCAGATTGTTTTGAAGCTTATGCAGCCATATTTAGGAGAAGTTAAAAATTTTACAACTGACAATTTATTATTCAACTTCTTTGAATCTAGGAAAAGCATTGAAGGAGAAGAAGACGAGTTTGTCTACTTGGCACTGTAAACAAAGTTCGGGGAGAGATACCTGCACTCAAAAAATTTATTAGTAAAATGGCTACGAATGATATTCGTAAAGAAAATATTCGTGCATTGTACGAATATTCGTAAGATGTACGAAGTATTTGTACAGTGGTATATCTACGAATGCATTCGTAAAATTTTACTAATAACTGGCGTACTATCCACGAATCTATTCGTTTAATACACTAATTTCATTCGTAAACAAGAAGTAAAAAAATTGTTTGAGTACATTGTACGAATTATTGTGTACATATAACTAATAATATTCGTTAATTTCTCGTACGAATGACTTCGTACTTTAATCTTTTGCATTCGTAGTATTTACTAATAAATTCGTACTATGTACTAAGTAAACAAATATTAGTAGACATAATTCATTCGTAGGTAGACTGTACGCATTATGCGTAGAATGTACTAATAACTTCGTATTTTCATGAAGTGCATTAGTATTATTTACTAATCATGAGTAAAAAAATAATATGTGCTCAGCTCTAAAAATTAAAGGTATTCCATTCGTCAACACGTTGAAACGTGTTTTTCCATAGTGCGCGAATTATTTATAAGGTAATGGACGCGTCACACTTTTTTGCTGTAGTGGTCTGAATTAATTAATAATTTTGTAAATTCATACGGTGTATGTATAAGATACAAATCTTGAGGACCAGACCAACATCTGCTTTTTTCGAAAAGACGAGGTGAGTACCTAGACATACATACATTCCTATACCTTAAGGCTTATTTTATATTTGACATACAGCATCCAGAAGCAGCAGCGCATACATATGAGGGAATTTTTCGCTAAAAGAATTTTAATGTAAGTAAAATAAATATTTTTTCGGAAGATTTTGAATGTCAAATTTTAAATTTATTTTCAGTGGCCCTTTGAAAATAAGGAGTTTGGACATATTACCTACTGTGATTGTTAATTTTATTAATAATGAATTAATTAATTTTCAGATACTTTATATTTTTTTTTAACTTTATTTATATACTCGTATTTGATAGTAAAATGAATTAAAAAACTATTTTTAACTTAAAAAATACATTACCTTTGTTAATACTTCTTACAATGGATATTTAAGGAAATTTCAGAGAACATATTTAATGACAGTAAGTTCTACAATAATATTCGTACAATATACGAATGGAGCTGTATAATTTACGAATGAATTACAAGGGCAATAGTAAATGTTACAATGATATTCGTACAATGTACGAATGGAGCTGTATAATATTACGAATGAATTACAAGGGCATTAGTAAATATTACAATGATATTCGTACAATGTACGAATGAAGCTGTGTATTTTACGAATGAATTACAAGGGCATTAGTAAATATTACGATAATATTCGTACATTGTACCAATAGTATTCGTACAATATACGTTTGTTTTTCTACGAATACTAATAAAATATTAGTAATATGTACTAATAAACCTCTATTCTACGAATACTATTCGTGGCTGAAAACCACGAATAAAATTCGTAGAATGCACGCATGAATTAGTAATATTTACACACGAAATTTTTTGAGTGTGCTGACACTTTACTTCATCTTTTTATCATTTGGTTGGGATTCTTCTAACTCATTACTAAGGTAAGCCCAAGAAGAGTGCTTTGATCATGGGCACAATGCAATCCAGCGATACTATGGATAATAGCATTAAAAAATTCCACAAACAATAATAGGCTATAATCAAACAAAATATGGTGTACATATTGATCACCAAATGGCCAGAAACACGTTGGATCTGGCATGTCACCTGAAAAACTTTAGAACTCTGCCAGTTCTTAAAGGATTTAGCCTTGGTATAACGGCAAAATTCACAATAACAGTAACCCCATCTGGCAGGATTTTTGTTTTTCTGATTTCAGAAATAAATACAAAAATTAAAAATATAGAAGAGTTCATGTATTTGGTCCAATTACAAGAAAAGCTAATTCCAATACAAAGGTTATAATATAAGGTAGTCAAAATGACAACCTCGGGCATTCTAGGTATGTTGAAACACTGGTAGTTCTAGTGTCTTTAACATTGGTTCATAGTTCTTTGAAAACGAGGAAGCTGTCAATGTCACCTAGGTTATGGTTAACCGATTTTTTTTGGTTTGAAATCGATGATAGCGAGTGGAAGACGTTTGGTTTCAACAAGTCGGTGCCACATCTCAAGCAACACAAACAGTGGACATGGGAAAACATCGTTCTATGGGCATCTAGGGAGGAGAATTTGTTAATATTGGGGATTATATCAAAGGGCACGGTAGTGCCCAACTAAGTTCTGGCGATTTTTGACCCCTCCCTATCTTCGGTACCAATGAAGTGAGAAACTTAAAATTCCGAATATTTGCTAAGCTAGTCAGGCACAGAGGCCTCACCAAATTTCAATTTTCTAGCATAAGCAGTTCCTAAGATATAAGGCCTCAAAAATTACAAAAACCGTAAATGACTGACTGACTGACAGATCATCAAAATTATGGAGCACTTCCCGTGATTGTAGAATCTTGTAACTTTGTACAACGGTAGGTCTTGTCATGCAAGCATAGAAAAAAATCGAAAATTTGAAGTTTTCCATTCAGGGGGCGTGGTATCCGCCTACTTTCTCAGAATTGGTGTTGGTTGAATGGAACACTTTCGACTGCAGTAAAACGATGAAATTTAGTTAAGTGGTAGGGCTTAAATTGCATACTAAGATAAAAATATAAAATTTCAGGTTTTCCATTCAGGGGCGTGGTATCCGCCCACTTCCTCAGAACTGATGTAAATTATATATCTCACACTTCCGTTCCGATTGCAGTTGAACAATGAAATTTGGTTAAACGGTAGGGCTCAAATTGCATATAAAGGACGAAAATAAAAATTGAGGTTTTCCATTCAGGGGGCGTGGTATCCGCCCACTTTATGAGAAATAGTTTAATATATATGGAGCACTTTCGATTGCTGAAGAATGATGAAATTTGGTAGAGCGGTATAGCTTTATGTACATTCAAAGCGAAAAAAGAAAATATAAGATTTTTCATTCGAGGTGTCTTTTTATTGTCATTTTGAAACGATACATGCATTTTGAAAATTCATGACTTTTCTTAGAACTAGAGAAATAAAGAAAAAGAGAAATTTTATTATTTAATAATTACTGACTAAAATTTGATGGGCTTACTTGGCAAGTTTTTTTGTATGCCCAATTCGAAAGGTTTTAAAAACTTGACCAGTGAACCCATCAAATTTTAGTCAACAATCATTAAGCAATAAAATTTTTCTATTACATTGTAGCTGTTTCGATATTATTCTACTTTAAATATTCGGAATTAAACCTTCATGAAGTAAGGACTTGGCGTACCTTTAGATCTCAGTACTTTTTACGGCTGACTTGTTAGACAAAGGTTTTTGTATAGAAGAACTTGGCTCTTTTTTAACATTTACATATATTTTTGGTCTGATTAATTAATTCAAAATTGGGCGAGTCAGTAGACGAAAATATTTTATGATTATTTCCTTTTCTATATTTTTTAAAAAATTATAGAATTCAACCTCTTTATAAACCATCATGCAACACTAATAACAGACTTAGAACTTCAACAAAATCGGTTCAGTAGTTTCGGGTCTAAAACCACATAGAAACCTACATTTATTTCACTATATGCAGATTATTATTTTTAGAAATAATACAATATAGCTAACACATATTTTTATTATTTAGAAAAAATAAAGTACCCACAACTCCATGTGTGTATATGCAATTATAAGAACCTAAATTTCAGTATCCAGGTATATTTTTAAATATTAGATTTTCAATGTTATTACTAATTCTAAGTAACTTACATATTTGCGGATATATCATGTAAAATTATAGGTAGTATTCGTAGATATTAGTTGTACATTGTATAACATTACCCTAATCTCGATACATGACTTTCTCGCAACAGCAAACTTGAAATAATAAAATTATTCACGGATTTATCTGCACGTAATTTCCATCTCATTAATTTTTTTTCTGTTGCAGCATGAGTTAATAGAAAAGCTATGCATTCCATATTTCCTTTCTCTTAGATACATTCACATATATCTACTTCAAGATTTTCGTTTGAAATATTTTTCCAATCCAAATATTTAAATATACTCAACAGTATTGACAACTTTATCGAAATTGTTCCAGTTTCAATGAATCATTTGAAAATTCTAAGATTTTTACCTAATATAGAGGTGCAGCAACTCTTAAACAATTTCCAAGAACTTCGATTAAAGTAAATTCCCCTTAAGTTTCAATTAACGTAGATAGATGCCGTGTGTACACAGGGAATTCCAAACAATCATTAAGTTGTTTTTTACTTAACAGAAACTGCACTTTATGCAAATATAGATATCGGTACATACTTCAACAAGACAGATATTCCCTTGTACTAAGCTACCATTTATTTGTAATTTATCAATGAATTTGTATGCAAGGCGGGTTAAGTTTATTTGTTGATTAGCAATAATGTTTATTACATCAAAGCAGGAAAAAATTGTTTTGAAAATAAATCATATAGTCGTTGATTAATGTGAAATCTTTATTAAAAATAGAATCAGAGAAAAAGGTCTTTTTAAAGAAAAATCACTTTTGGTAAGGTGAACTTATTGGCTAACATACGATTTACTAGCAAACATTGAGTATCTATAACTACTTAAGTTCTGAAAATACTTTGCGAGGTCTAGTTATCGAAATATGGCGAAAGTGATTTTACTGAAAATTGGCCAAAATCTAAAAAAACTCATCGGATGTGGATGGCGATAAGGTCGCAACGAAAGCTCTTCAATGACTGCAATTTGAAGTACTGCAAAGAAAATTAATATACCTTTCCATAAATGTGCCAATCTTCACAATTTTTTTTTAATTTTTGAAGAAATTCATGGACTTGTCTACACTTGTCTACAAAAATTATTATTTTTTCAAAATTCACTCATCCCATCGATATGTACATCAAACGAAAGTACTGTTCAATACCTATATACACCTGCAAGTCTGGTTATCGAAATATGACCATCCAAATTGATTTTAGCGACTTTCGACTCCCAACTACCTTTTAATGCCTTTAGGTGGCAATAGTTGCGAAACCAGACCTCGAAGGTGGTTGCGGTTTTGAAAATCCCTGATTAACTTTTTAAGAGCATTCAGTAAAAACCAGAAGGTTTTGCGAGGTCTAGTTATCGAAATATTGTTATCCAAAGTGATTTTAATGAAAATTGACCCAAGTCAGTGAAATCTTATGATTTTTTTTTAGATCTGTGGAACATTTAAAAAAAAAATATTTTATAAAATACCAGCGATGCGCCCGGCTTTGCACAGGAAGCACTTATTATCTATTGTCAGATAACTTCTGGCGGAATGATCGAAGCGGTCATGTGGATAAGTCTTAGCTGATATCAATAGAAATGGTAGAGTGCATAAAAAAATACATTTATTTAAGCCCAATGCAATTATGTGCCTTTTGTACAAAAAAAGCAAATACAAATTCAGTTGATCCGATGACTGGGCTAATCTTAAGATTTCCTGAAAATTTCATCAAAATCAGTCACGATGTTTTGGAGTTCAGAGGAAACATAAATACTATTTAAATACGTTCTTTAATTTGAGACAGTTACGAAACCCATGAACATATTGTATGGAAAAATGTTTTTTTTTTTTAATTTTATTTTTTTGTCAATTTTCCAATGTTTTTAATATTTATACTGCTATTCGGGAAGGATGCAAATACAACAAATTAAAAACCATGAAAATCGGTCCAGCCGTTCTCGAGTTATAAGTGTTCAAACAAACCCGACTTTGTTTTATATGTATATTAAGATAAGAAAAAGGAAAAAATGTGTGGGGTAAACATTTCTTCGTCTTCGCTATCATCGTCATTTCAAGAATTCGAGTTTGATTGTCTTACGAATGCATAACTTGCCATATAGTATTTTACATTTATATGTCGCCAGTAAAAACAAGAGAACACTTTTGGTGTAAATCGCGTTGCATTTCAACCGAACCTGAAATTTCCTTCAACAGCATTTCAAATTAGGGGAACAAAAAAAAAGTGAATTAAAAGTGAATTTCTTCGGATGGAATGATATGCAGGCAAAGCTCATAATAAGACTAATTGACCTTATGTTGTACTAAATGATCTTCTCTTGGGGTAATTCATCCTAAATGTGGAGCTATCAGAACGTTTTTTTTATATTTTCAAAAGCCTAAAGACAGTGTATACTACCTAGCTTTCAAGAACAAATTAATAACATTTTTTTTTGAAATTTAATTCATTTTTTTTATTCATGTGATAGATAGATAGATAGATGATTTTTATTGAATTAATACACATATAAACTTAAATTTTAACAAAAATATTAATAGCATGGCTTGGGCCGTCTGCCAGAATAACAACATAAAAAAAAAAAAATAAAATAGAATAATATAATAGCTTTTTATAAAGTAGATCATAAGCTTACTTGAATTATCACAGTTGTAATACTTTGTTAATCAATATTTGTTGAAAAAAAAAAATAAAATTCTTGTGTTTTAATCTTCAGTTCAACAATGAAATGGGCTTCATAGTTTCTTTTGAACCTTGAGCATTAAAGTTAAGTTAAGTAGTATAAGTTAAGAGACAATATACTGTTCTAACTTGCGACTTATATAGGTTATAGGTAGGTACTATAAGGCAAGTTATGCATTCGAAAAAAAAATCGAACTCGAGATTTTGATCAAAGTTGACATTACGATGATAGCGAAGACTAAAAAAGTGGTTCTCGTAATTCTGTATATCTGTCCGTCTGTTCGACTACAGTTCGGCTCAGCCGGTTTTCGTGAAACTTGGTAGATATCATTTTTAATTTTTCCCCCCACACATTTTTTTTCTTTTTTTTTTAAGACCTAAAATAATGGTACCTGCCATACGAATTTTTTTCGAAATCTTATAAATATTTTTTTTCCTCAAAAACTAAAACAAAAACATAAAATTTTATTTAGTTAAAGCTGGGTAATGGTTGAAAAAAAAATTTCCAAAAAATGGTTATTTTTGGTAGCCCCCCTGGAACCATTTTTTTGTTTTTGATTTTCTCGAAAACGGAACAACCGATTTAAATCATTTTTTTTATACTAAAGAATATTACATATTCAAATTTTCAAGTTTTTATTTTTTGGATTTAAAAAAAAAATTAAAATTTTTTTTTGGAAATTCAATATTTCGAAAACCCCATTCTCGATTTTTTTTCAAACTTTATAAATTAATTAAAGTTTATTAATATAATCTACAAGATTTGAGAAAAAAGTTTAGTTTTACTTAAAAATAACGGTACCCACCATACAAATGTTAAAAAATGGTTTTCGAAAATCATATTTGTAGTATGTAAATCAAAAACATGTAAAGTATGTACATAAGGATTACTAAGATTTAATTCAATAATAAAATTCACTATTCAATTTACAAAAGGTAAGTTAAGGTACAAATGTTTAAGGCGAAAAGGAAAGACAAGTTGACAGATGGTCGAGGAAAAACAAAATTGTATTGCCAACTGTAGGATGTGAACGATCTCTTAGGCTGATATTACATCAATATTTTTATCAAAAACGGTTCCAAGAATTTTGATAAAATTTTTGTCTTTTGTTTAATTTGTAATTTAATACAAAAAATTTTGAAATTAAGATATTACAGCTTGTACCTGCCCATAGAACCATTTTGTCTAATTTTGAAAAATTTCTCACTATCGAAATAACGAATTTTAATAAAATTTGTTTTTTATAGAAAACTTTTAAAAAATTTAAAAAACATTGCATTTCAATCTCAAAAACGACTTAGTATTTTTCTTGGAAATTTATTTTTTATTCGTTTAATAACAAAAACTTTGAGTTGGCGTACCAAAATTTTTCTTAAAAATGTTTTAAGAATTTTTTGTATAAAAGCTTATTTTTTTAAGAAACCACTACAAAAAC
This sequence comes from Chrysotoxum bicinctum, assembly GCA_911387755.1. Lineage (NCBI taxonomy): Eukaryota > Metazoa > Arthropoda > Insecta > Diptera > Syrphidae > Chrysotoxum > Chrysotoxum bicinctum. Next base: position 95,639,155 of record OU426989.1, on the reverse strand, counting down.
TTATAATTTTTGTTATATTTGCTTGAATCACATGGCATCCTATTTTTACCTCCAACTACTAAAGAAGTTGTTTTAGTCACTTAAAAATGAATTTTATGCTTATGAACAGTTTTTCTCTAATAACATTGATTTTTGAAATTCTTAGTCTTTTACATAAGAGCAAGTTCGTGCGACCCAGTAGTGCATTTTATTTACTTGCGATTCTGATAAAACTTGGCATTACGATGATAGCGAAGACAAAAAAAGTAATATAATAATAAGTAATATTTCTCAAGTTCAAATTACTTTTTGTCAAAATAACATAAATCAACTCTATTGGTTCTTTTTTTTTAAATTACCGTGAATATAAAATTCTGAAATTTTTCATAAACTTTTGAATTTGTAATATCAAAGTAACAATTCCATTAAAAAGTATACAAATTCTTTAATCAATCTCAATTATTTGTATAACAATACGAACAACACTTTACTGTTGAAGAACTGAAGTTCTAACCTTCGATACAGACTGTGTATCTTCCTTATTTCAGATTTTGAGCCTATACAAAGATGACTAAGCTACAAAAATTCCTTGAATTATAACCTATATTTTTAATGTTGAAATCTGTGCCTGAAAATCAAGTTCTGCGATTCAATTCTTTTTCTTCTATTTTCTTATCAAATAGTTAAATTTATTAAGCTTCATCATTTTATAACCTTAGGGGTAAATGCATAGCTCTTTTGCCATATTTCAGTATTATAAATAATGTAGAAAGCCTTCCCACTAAAGTAAAAATACAGCACAAATTCAATAAGAAAAAAAGTTGTTAAAGGCCATTAAACTATTAACTTACATATTTTAAATTTAACTACTATATGTAGATAACGTTATGTAGATTTTAAAGCTCAAGTCTAAAGAAATATATAGCTTACTTAATTGAGTTTAAAATCATTAAGCACACAAAGTATGTATGTTAAAACAAAAATCTTGCAGAGATCAATAAAATTTAATTTAAAACACACAATCTCAATATTATAATAGCAATCGTTTGTCTACATATGTGGTGTTTCAATATTTATGTTGGAGAGGGCAAATAACAAGTCGCAATATCTTGTGGCTACGCCTCAAATCAACAGCTCTCAAGCTAGCTATGTTATAGATGCTAATTGGCGGCTTAATGCTTAGCAACAAAATTAATTCTAAATAAATCTGCGACTACAATTTCCGTCTTGCGATTTTTTTTATAAAATCAACTTGAATCATTTTTGCCAATCATTATAACAAGAAATATTAAAGACTGGTTAAATGGTTATGTATATTTTATGTATTTTGCTGGTGTATCATAATTTCTTAATCTAATATACGCAAGATACCTATTTGAATTGATTTTATTTGACAATGAAGTGCTAAATCATTCATGTTATTAAATAATAATTTATTGATTAGCGAAAATTAATCAAAGGCCTAGATCTTAACTTTCTCGTAATAGTACATACTATCGTATATCGTATATCGTTAGCGTCACTTTTTATTTGGTCACATGAAGGAATTTATGTTTTTTGTAAATATCTGTATTTATGAATTTATTTTATTATTCCATATTATACAGCTTAATTTCAAGGCGGGACATGACACATAACACGGTGCAACAGAGCTAAGACTCAGCCAACGATTTGGAGAATAGGCTTTTGACACAGATTGGCTTACATTGGTCTACATTTAAAGTTGACCAGACTTGATAGATATAAGTTGGGAAATTTTAGACATCCACATATGAATGTAGGGAAAACAGTAGTTTCTTATAAAAGCCGTTGGTAACAGGAATATCAAGGTAGAAAATCCCATCTCAGTTAAGGTGTTAGGTACCGGAAGGTAACCACGCGGGGACTTGCAAAAAACACGCCAAATGTCTAAGTTTAATAAAAATAGACAACCAAAAAATAAACATTAGGGTGATTAAAAAAATGTGTTTTCTTTCAAATTAAAATTTTTTTCAATTTAATATTCAAAGGTTTATGAAAACTCTGGATTTTCAATACAACAATTAAGATTAATTATAATTAACGCATTAACAAAAATCAATTTTTCATATTCATTACTTATAACACTTAAAAACATCCAAGAACTCACCTCAATAATTTAGTAATGAAACAAAATTTAAAAGATGAGATTTACAAAATAAATTAACAGGATGATTATAACTCCATAACAATTGGAATTGTATTAATCTTCCGTTAAAGTATTAGATTTCATAATACAAGTTGGCACAAAATTAATCACCCTATCGGAAGAAGTTATAATTTTTGCAAGTGGCGTCGTACGTCATTCGTATTTGACAGTTGTGAACTAGACAGCTGCAGTATACAAACAGACATGCAATGGAGCGTTATACTCAGAAAGAGCGTGGAATAATTGTGTCGATTTTATCAACCAATAATCGGTGGGTGGTGTAAGCGCAGCATGAATTTCAATGTCGATTTTCGAATCGTGTCGACATTCTGGCGCTTAGCTCTTCGATTGGAATAGACTGGAACCACAGAAGACCATCCATTGTGTGGTCGCTACCGGACTGATTGTTTCGGAGGAGAAGGAAGAAACATCAACCAGACGACGGACTACACAATTCGACATCACCTATGTACAATGAACTTTAGTGAAAGACTTACACAAACATATGTTCCCATACAAATTGTAAATAGTGCATCAGTTAATGCCTGCTAACCTGACCGTCCGTCGTGTGTGAGTTACTGTCAAACCATCCTCAATCTCAACAACGAAGAGGACAATTTTTTTGTCGAAAATCATCATGAGCTACAACGGGCATTTCCACTTAAGTAGTTACATCAATAAGCAAAATCTTCGTTTCTGGAGCACAGTAAAACCCGCGTGAGTTACGTACATTGACCCTTCCAACGGAAATGATGAGTCTACTAATCAAAATGATACATTAAATAAATTCAAACCACTTTCATGGTAATGAAATGTAACACCTCATTTCCTTAGTTATGCTGAAATAGCAATAAGACAATTAATTAATTAATAAATAAACATTCATTGTAAATAGGCAGATAAAAAACTTGGAGAATAAAAATGAGTTGAGTTTGGAACACAGCAAAAGACGGTCGTTTTTTTTATTGCGGAATCTACGAAATTGTTACTGGCGCAGTCGAAAAAGAACCAAAGACGAAAGCAAAACAAAAATTTACCGAAAGTTGATACGAAGCAGAAATTAATCGCGAAGAAACGAATCTTTTGTAAAGTATTTTGTTTGCCAAACCACGTCCCCACCTCCACCCAAGAAAAACGAATCAAATAGTGTTTTGTTTGCCAAACCACGTCCCCACCTCCACCCAAATAGAAAAGTGAAAAGTGCTAACAAAACAGTGATTACTTGATTAATTGAGAATCAGTGAGTGTACCATATAAACTAAAAAAAAAAAAAACAAAAAAAAATCTAATTCTGGAAAACAAAATATCGAAGAGACAGGAACTTTTTGATAAGAGGAGAAAGATGGCAGAACCATCAATAACCGAAAGATGTTTGTTAATGTTAACTGAGATTGCTAGTAGACAGAACGAGCCAGAATCTTTAAGAAGGAAGATTCAGAGGGATCTGAAATTTGCACCCACCTTTGATGGTACAAAAGGAACCTTGCCATCATTCATCACGGCGATGAACCGGATATTTGGAGAGTATTCAGCAGCACAGTCCGCAGATGTTTTCACCATCATATTGAATGAAAAGATAACTGGTGCGGCCAAAAACTTCTTGACGATAACACCACCTACATCGTGGGAAGAGACAAAGACCCGACTCAAACTGCACTATCAGGCCTATAAAACCGAGACGAAAATAGTTCAGGACATTAATGGCTTAAAAGTAAGTTCTATTTTAGAATTAAGCGATAAAGTTAGAATAATAGTAGATGATATTGCTGAATGTGCAATATATAGTTCAAGTTCTGGAAACGTAGTAAATAACCTTAGTTGCGTAGTTATTCTAAAAATTAAAGAATTAGTTGCAGGTGCATTACTATCCGAAATATACGAAAAATATTCTTTAGGAGATATAAGGACAATTATAAATAAATATATTGGTCAAGATGACTTCAATTTAAAATATTTTAAGACACATATAAATGTTAAAGAGAAAGATCGATTCGGATCACAAACAAATCGATATACCAATCAACAATCACGGTATTATCGTAACAATTTAAATTTGAACTATCAACAAAATAATACTAGGAATCAAACAGTGCAACCACGGCATAGTAATTACAACAATAGTTACAACAATTCAGTTTCAGGTTATAATCAAAATAGACAAAACACTTATCAAAGTAGACAATATAGAAATGATAACAACACAAATGGTAGACAAAATAATTCACAGCAAACTAGACAAAGTTCTGGCCATTATGTCTGTAGATGCTTTAAGCACGGATGAAGTAGATGACACATTTTTTACCAATTAGCCTCGGAAAAAAATAAAATGTATATAATACTTACATTTAATAAAGTACGTTATGCAACTCTGTTAGATACTGGTTCTACAGTAAGTCTTTTAAATTCCAAAATTGTTTCAAATCAAATCTATGAGAACATGGGAGGTGAAGCCTATATAAGTACAATTAATGGTAAAATAACAAAATCAAATCAGTATGTAAAAACAGAATGTCCAGATGAATTCAAACAGAAAAAAAATGCTAGGATAAGATGGGTTCAAATGAATTTAGAAAAACCATATGGATTTTTATTAGGAATGGATTGGATAAATAAAAATGTACGGCTTATAGATATACATAATGAAGAAGTAGTTCTCAATAATAATGAACGAATTCCATTTTTAAAAAACAAAATTGTGGATGATGTAAATATGTTAGAGGAAAGTCAGTGTGAAAATATTAAATTAGATCATTTAAACGAAGAAGAAAAGCTAGGGATAACACAATTATTGCATAAATTTAAAAATTTATTTTATAAAGATGGTGATCAGTTAACAAATACAACAAGTATAGTTCATGAGATCAAAACAACAACCAATGAACAAATTAATTCTAAACTGTATAGGTATCCACCTCAGCATGAGGCAGAAGTAAGAAAACAAATGAGGGATATGGAAGCTCAGGGCATAATAAGAAAAAGTAAAAGTAGGTATAGTTCACCCATTATTGTCATACCTAAAAAGGGGGATAATTCTGGTGTACAAAAATTCAGAATAGTAGTCGATTACAGAAGACTCAACCAAATTACGATTGATGACAAACAGCCACTTCCCAATATGGATAGCATATTGGACAAGTTGGGAAAAGCTCAGTACTTTACTGCAATTGATTTGGCAAAGGGTTACCACCAAGTCTTAGTAGCAGAAAAAGATATTGAGAAAACAGCTTTTGTTACACCGGATGGTCTTTATGAGTTTTTAAGGATGCCATTCGGCTTAAAAAATGCTCCCGCAACATTTCAGCGTTTAATTAATGAAATATTAAGGGATTGCATTAATGTAATATGTGTTGTTTATCTTGACGATATTCTGGTTTATTCAACAACTCTAAGTGAACACCTTAAATCTTTAGACAAAATTTTCAAAATTCTATCTTCTCATAACTTAAAAATACAAGCCGATAAATGCAGCTTTATGCAGAAAGATACTAAATTCTTAGGACATATTCTGACCAAAGACGGCATTATGCCTAATCCCAGCAAAATTTCTGACATTCAAAAAATAGAGTTACCGAAAACTGAAAAACAATTAAAGAGTTTTCTTGGAATGACGGGATTCTACAGAAAATTTATAAAAGACTATTCTAAAATAGCATATCCACTCATAAAATATTTGACAAAAGACCTCAAAATTAATATTAAAGACCCTCAGTTTATCGAAGCTTTTGAAAAGCTTAAAATTCTTATATCTTCACATCCAATCTTGAAATTTCCAAATTATGAAAAGCCATTTACGGTCACAACAGATGCTAGTGACTATGCTATTGGAGCAGTTCTTTCACAAGACGGTCATCCAGTTTGCTACGTCTCTAGAACTCTGAACAGACATGAAAAAAAATATAGCGTCACCGATAAAGAATTTCTAGCAATAGTTTATTCGGTTACCTATTTTAGGCCATATTTGTATGGTAAAAAGTTTAAAATTGTGACTGATCATCAACCGATAAAGTACTTAAATTCTAAGTATAAAGGAAAAGACTTCTCTCAAAGAAATCAAAGATGGATTTTGAAACTCCAAGATATTGATATTGAGTATCTTAAAGGGAAAGAGAATACTGTAGCTGATTTCCTAAGTAGACAAGAAAATAGTCCAAAAATAAGTGATGAAAACAGTAGTGAATCTAATATGGACCTATCTGATACCATCCATTCAGTAGCGGAACAACGTCAAGATCATATTTTCATAAAAGAAGAAATTATAAATAAATACAGAACTCAATTTATTTTAACTTATAGTCCAAGTAAAGAAGTAAAGATACTTCATGGTAGACGAATAATAGAAATTAATCCACAAAAAGAGGAACATGATATTAAAGAATTATTAGTTAAGTATGTGAAACCAGGGAAAAATGGAATTTATTCTTATGTTACAGATAAAGATTATAATAAAATTCAACAGATGATTATACAATTATTTTCAAACGAAAAAAAAATAAAGTTTATGAAGGCTACAAAAAGGGCACAAGAAATAGAAACAGAAGAAGAATGTCATAAACAAATTTCTTTATACCATACTATTGAATCTTTACATAGTGGAATAAACGAAACTTATCAAGCACTTAAAGATAAAATTTATTTCCCAAAGTTGCAAGAACATATTCAACTTATTATAAATAATTGTGGCAAGTGCCAAGAAATTAAATATGATAGAAATCCTATCAAACCAATTATGAGTGTTACAGAAACACCAAAAGCTAGAAGCGATATTGTTCATGTTGATATTTTTCACTATTGTAAGCAAACATTCATCACTATTATTGATAAACTTACTAAATTTGCTGTCGCATATTTAATAAATGATAGAAATTGGGTTAAGAAGACAGCAATATTAGAAGGGTATTTCGCAAGTTTTGATAAACCAAATAAAATTATAATGGATAATGAATTTAAATCGGAACAACTCATTAAGTTCTTAAATGACAAGGATATTGAAATACATTGGACCAAACCAAACAGTCACACTGGGAATGCTGACGTTGAAAGGCTTCATTCAACTATAATAGAAAAGATTCAGGCTATTGAAGACGATATTACAGTTGAACAAAAGATCCAAAAAGCAATTGGAAACTATAATGACAGGATTCATTCCACAATAGAAATTACTCCAAGACAGGCTAACAGAATAAATGACGATTTGGCTATTCAACAATTAGTAGATCGTATAAACAATAAAAAAAATTAAAAATATTACTAAAATAAATAAAAGTAGGGAAAAGTATGTAGAAAATAGAAATAGAGGGTATATAAAAAATTATAAAAGAGTAAGGCATAAAGACCAGCCATATTATAGAAAATTCCCTTTGCAAAATGTACATTTATTAAATATTAAAAGAAAACCTAAATTTGCAGATATTGATAATCCTGTTGATGATGATAACCTCAGTACAAGGGTTATTGCAGGTTCATCCCATACTAGAAGAGAACGGGTATACTAAAATAAGAATCAGAGAAGTAGACATAGTTAACGAAACAGACACTATTTTACATATAATTAATCCAAGTGAGCTGTTACAAATTTTCAATAATTTAGAATTAAACATAGAACTTTTAAAAATAGAAGATAAGCATAGTTTTTATCACGAAATAAGGTTAATAAAAAGTAAACTTAGAACAATAAGCAGATCAAAAAGAGAAAAAAGAGGATTAATTAATGCTGTTGGTAGAGTTCAAAATTGGTTATTTGGTACAATGGATGATGCAGATCGCGAAGAAATTCTTGAACATCTAAAAATAACTGATGAAAATAACCATCTATCTATCAATAACCTTAACAAACAAATAAAAATAAATGAACATTATAATAAATCCTTATCTGATCTTAAACTTATAATAGAGAACGATAGAGCTAAAATATTAGAATCACTTAACACAACAAATGATTTTATTCGCAATTTAAATTATAAAATTTTAGTTTTGGAACAGTCATCTATGCTTAGATATTTAGAAAATAAAGTAAATCAAATTCTTGATAACATAATGGCTGCTAAAAATAATATTATTCATCCGAGTATGCTTACTTTGGAAGAACTAGAAACATATAATATAGATTTTCCTACAATTAAACTTTTAAAGGCAGGAGTTATGCAATATAAAAATGACTTGTTAATATTCGCTATCAAAATACCTGTAAATTTTATATCAACAGAGTTACAAATTATAAAATCATTACCAAATACCGATCATTTAGAAATTAAGGAACAAGAAGAAATGATTGTAGAAATTAACAATATTATATATCAATATGAAGAAAAATCCCTTTTTAAAAATTTAAAGAAAAGTAAGAACTGTATTATTACTGGTTCTTGTTATTTAATATACAATAATGTAACAATTATTGAAGAAATAGATGACAAAACGGTATTACTTAAAAATATGTATAATGAACCAATTTGGCAAAATTGTGATCAAAGAAATATTACCTTAACAGGAAATTATTTAATAAATTATAATAACTGTTCATTAAAAATAAATCAAGTTAAATTTTCCAACAAAGAAATTATAATACCAGACAAATATTTTTATCCATCAAGTAAAAATAATGACATGTTTGTAAAACCTATCAATTTCAATAAAATTATAATGGAAAATGTAAAGAATTTAGAAGAAATAAGAGAATTACAATATCATAAGAAAATAATGTATGGCTCAAATATAAGCCTAGCTTTATTATTAATATTAAGTATAACTGGTGTTGTTATTTTTATTTTATTAAAATCAAAAAAAGAGACCATCAAAATTGTTAATAATATGAAGCCGGAGACTTCTAACTTAAAGCCGGGAGGAGTTACGTACATTGACCCTTCCAACGGAAATGATGAGTCTACTAATCAAAATGATACATTAAATAAATTCAAACCACTTTCATGGTAATGAAATGTAACACCTCATTTCCTTAGTTATGCTGAAATAGCAATAAGACAATTAATTAATTAATAAATAAACATTCATTGTAAATAGGCAGATAAAAAACTTGGAGAATAAAAATGAGTTGAGTTTGGAACACAGCAAAAGACGGTCGTTTTTTTTATTGCGGAATCTACGAAATTGTTACTCGTGTGATGCACGAAGAAATATTACATCTACTCAAAGCTACTGTGTTGTGTGGCGTCCGCGAGGGAGTAGTGATTGGTCCATATTTTTTTAAGGACACCATCGGAAATACGGTCACTATGAAACGCTACAGGGCCATGCTAAACGACTTCTTACTACCGAAATTGGATGAGCGGGGATTGGTGAACATGTGGTTTCAACAAGACGGTGCATCTTGAAACACAGTACACGCCACAATGGATATTGTGAAGGAAGCGTTTCCTGGTCGCGTAATCTCCCTTTTTATGGGATTTGGTATGGCCAGCAAGATCGCCCGATTTAAGAATTCGAGACTTCTTTTTTTAGGGCTGTACTTGAAGTCACAGGTTTATGCCAAGAAGCCTCAGACAATCACCGTCCTTAAGGAGATTGCCACTTTGGCACTCTTCTCATGCAAAAAAGTCATTGGGAATAAATGGGGGCTCCAGCTCGGCTTACCCATTGGATATATGTATACCTCGGTAATCTGGCCGATTGCCATGCGTAGGTGGAGCACTACCCAAGACTTCGTCCGCTGTACTAGAAATCAAATGAGATTGGCCAGGTCACATGTACATTTCAGGAAATTTTAAAGCTAACGAACTCGTCAAAAGTGGAACAATGATACCTTTATTGATACATCGCTATGTGTCAGTGTCAACTTATGCTAAGGCAAGATGCCATACTGGTAGGAAGCCTTAGGTGGAACAGTATCACCACCAGCTTGGTGACAACACAAATTTGACCAATGCTGGACCTGAAGCGCCCCAAATGTTTAATATCTTTAAGGACACTGTGTGGTAAGTGAGCACGCAACGCGACTTGGATTTTTCTATAACGATATCTGCAGGAGCTGTATAGACGAAAAAGAGGAGGAATCGGTACTTCACCCTCTCTGTACATGTCCTGCTTTATCCCAAAGAAGTACACTGCCGGTCAAAAAAACTTTACCAGTGCTAAAAAAAACTATTTTTCGACTTTTTATCTGTTTTTTAAGCAACTTAACATATTTTTTTCGCAATTCTTAAAAAAAAAACATGGAATGAATAATATTTTTTCAAAGATTCATTAAAAGAAAGGTACTTACATTAAAAGAAAAACAACCTTTGACTTGATGAGAGCTGCACAAAGTTTCGGCATTCTTTCGACTAGTTTTGGAATGTCTCAAGTTTAATATTATTCCACCATGAAATAAGGCAATTGCAGAGATCATTTTGGTTTTTTGGTTGCAGTTTTCTCAGTTCTCGGTCAAGTTCTCCCCACAGTAACTCGATTGGGCTTAAGTCGGGTGATTGTGGAGGTTGATCCAGTATTTGAAGAACTCCTTCTTCCATTTTCTTGCTCAAGCAATTAAGGTAAATCTTATAGAAGTGTGCTTTGGATCGTTATCTAGTTGAAAAGTGAAGTTGTGATCAACCAAGCGAAGACCAAAAGCAATTGCATGCCCTTGCAATATTTGATAATATCCCCCTTTTCGCATTATTCCATCAATTTTATTGAGCGAACTGACACCATTATATTTAAAACAACACAAACCCTCTCCCCCCAGCATTACCGAATGCCACCGTGTTTAACTGTGTGAGCGATCCAAGTAGAATGACAACTTCTCTAACCTTTCCCGCGAACGTTTTGTCGACGTTTTGAACCAAACAATTCGAATTTGGATTCATCAGACTACGAGTACGAGTATATGACTGATTTCCATTGAGCAAAAGTCAAAGTTTTGTATTTTTGAATCAATGGCTCCTTCACAGCCACACGACCACTAAACCTTTTTCCCTCCACATTTTTTGAACCGTTGACGTAGATATCGAAGCAACTTCAGATTTATTGATTTTTGCTGAAATATCTGGAGCTGTTTTGAATCTGTTTCTTTTGCTGAAAATGACTATTCTCTCATCAGTGGCTTTGGACATTTTTCTTGACCTTCCATAAACTTTTTGATTCGAATTCAGTACAGTTTAAGGAAAGTATTTGCAAGTGAAAATTACTGTTGCCTTCAGAATATTCAGAAATGTTGCTATTTCTCAAAATGATTTCCCACTTTTTCTCAAAACTGTGATTTGAGTCCGCTTTTCAGGGGATTACTGCTTTTTATTCGCCATTAATGAACGAATTGCACTCACCTGACCTGAATTTAATTGATATGAATGTTAGTTTGCAAAATTTTACCGTTATTTTAGATTCTTATCAAATATTTCTAACTTGATTGGTTAAATTTATCATGCATGCCAACGCTTATGCACCAATTGGTTTAACGATTAGGGAGAAAGAACCCAAGATTCAATGTGCTATCACAATGGACCAACTCATGGTCTAAAAGTGTCGGCTCTCCTGCTGACAGCCACGTCAACCTAACCTAACCTAACGTCAAACAAATAATCGATCAGTATCGCAACAGATGTGTACGCATTAGCATCACAAAAAATCAGTTATAATTCGTCATGCACAAATATTTGACGATTGTAAACCTACCCTAAGGCCGCGTGTACAGTGGTGCGACAAAGTGATGCGATGCGAGAAATGTTTGCGTGCGAGACAAATAATTATTTACAATTATTCTTATAAACGTGCGCACTGTGAAACGATATTTGAGTGTTGTGAGTTTCTAGCATACCTACATCTGGTTCACAAACTCTTCTGCTTCTGACCACTTTTTCAAGCGATTTTGTGCGAGAAGCCTCATATTGTTTGTTTTGACGTTCAAAGAGAAAAATCAAACTAGTAAAATTTTGATAATTTTTGGTGGCAATAATTATAAATTAATTAACAACACAGTCGCAGAAAATCGCGTTTACTGTGCGCACTATATCACATCTAATTATCGCATCTGGAATCGGTTTTCGTATCGCTTCTCGTATCGCATCGCTTTGGCGCACCACTGTACCTGCAGCCTTAGGTTGCGCGTACAGTAGTGCGACAAAGCGATGCGATACGAGAAGCGATTCGAGATGCCAGAATTAGTTGCGACATAGTGCGCACAGTAAAAGCGATTTTGTGCTGTTATGTTATTAATTCCTTGATAATTATTGCCACCAAAATTATCAAAAAGTTGCACCAAAAACACAAGCAGTGAAATAACAAAATTTTACTCGCTAGATTTTTTTTTGAAACCTCAAAACATTAAATATGAGCCTTCTCGCACAAACTCGCTTGAAAAAGTGGTCAGAACAGTTTGTGTGCGAGATGCATGCGATAGACATGCGAGAAACTTGCATCAAATATCGCTTCACTGTGGGCTCGTATATAAGAATCAATGTAAATATTTTTCTCGCACGCAAACGCTTCTCGCATTGCATCGCTTTGTCGCACTACTGTGAGCGCAACCTTGGAATTTCACTGTATACATACAAGTAGCACAGACCATCCAACAGCTACAATGTAATGGAGAAATTTTATTATTTAAAACCTTTCGAATTGGGCATAAAAAAAAACTTGCCAAGTAAGCCCATCAAATTTTAGTCAGTAATCATTAAATAATAAAATTTCACTATTACATTGTACGAGTAGCTGTTTCAATATTATTCTACTTTAAATATTCGGTATTAAATCTTCATGAAGTAAGAACTTGGCGTACTTTTAGATCTCACTACTTTTCACGGCTCACTTGTTAGACAAAGGTTTTTGTATAGAATAACTTGGCTCTTTTGTAACATTTATGTTTTTGGTCTGATCTCACTCCTTTTTGCAAAGATTTTAATATTTGTCCATGTCAAAATCTCGAAAGATACGCAAAGATAGAAGGGTGGACTCTACCTACTAAAATTAACTTAGCTTATAGCTTCCTATGTCTTTTGGGATATTTTCTTTTTCAATAGAAAGTTTGAGCGACCTCAACTTCAAAGCGCATTTCGCCCATGTACGATAGTGGGCTTATCAGTTAGATGCTGTCATACCCTTCTAAGACGCAATTATATTTGTCGATGTTTATAGCATCTAACTGATGAGCCTACTGTCGTACCTAGGAGAAACGCGCTTTGGAGTTGAGGTCGCTCAAACTTTCTATTGAATTTAATTCAATCACTCCACTTAAAATTGAAGTAATTTTCTTGTTTCATATAAATATCTTCGTTTTTTTTTTGTTATTGGTTGTTTTGATTTGCGCTTCAATTATTTCTTCTTGTCCTGGCAAGATACCTAACACTAACATACCTACCCTAATTACAGCAATCGGAAGTGCTCCGTATAAATAAAACATTTTCTCAGAAAGTGGGCGGATGCTACGCCCCCTTAATGGAAAACCCCAATTTATATTGCTGGTCCTTTACATGCAATTTGAGCCCTACCGTTCTACCAAATTTCATTGTTCTACTGCAATCGGAGGTGCGCCATGTATAATTTACATTAGTTCTGAGGAAGTGGGCGGATACCACGCCCTGAATGAAAAACCGCTAATTTTATATTTTTTTCTTTGTATGCAATTTAAGCCCTACCGTTTTACCAAATTTCATCCTTTTGCATCAGTTGGAAGTGCTTCATTCAACCAACACCAATTCGGAGAAAGTGGGCGGATACCACGCCCTTGAATGGAAAACTTCAAATTTTCGATTTTTTCCTCTACTTGCATGATAAGACCTACCGTTGTGCAAAATTACAAGATTCTACGATGTCGGGAAGTGCTCCATAATTTTTTCAACTTTTCCAACAAGTTCAAATTCAAAAGGCATGCGAACTTGATGTTGAAGAGAGCCAACAACTATTCTCTGCACTTGGTCCATCCGCTTCTCAGGAGGCGAAGTGGACTAAGTAAGAAACCAAGCTGCTTGTGTACAAACAACTTATCCGACCCGTTCTGACCTATGCCTTTCCCATCTGGTTTACTATTTCACCTACAGCAATGAAAAAGATGAAGCTTTTTGAAAGAAAGATGCTCCGCATTTGCACTGGACTGTACCGTAACCCAATGACGAACAAATATATTCCAACAAGGAATCTGTACAAAGAAGCAAAGTTAATACCATTGGACAAGTATTTACTGCAGCTCTCCGGAAAAATCATCAGGAACCTGGAAGATCATCCCAATACAGAAGTGCAACAACTTCTCCAGCATGAACTAGAGCCTAGTGACAAGTATCTATACACCCGAGCCATCACTGAAGATCAATTTGAAGACATCATCCATAACGACAACGCACCCTTTTACGAGAAGAACAATAATCAATACTACAGGGGGTAAAACGCCCACTCATCAAAAATTATTATTTAGTTAATATTAAAAAAATCATGAATTAGATTAAGAAAACATTAATATGATATTGTAAGCAAATAGCATTATGTAAAGCCAAATGAAGAACGTTGGGCCCCTATTGTTGAGCCAACATGATTTAATTTAGTAATAAGTTAGTTTTAAGTCAAATTGTATATAAAACAAATTGAAAAATAAAATTCTTAATCTGGAATCCATAATTTTGATGATCTGTCAGTCAGTCAGTTACGGTTTTTGTGATTTTTGAGGCCTTATATCTCAGGAACCGCTTATGCTAAAAAATTGAAATTTGGTGAGGCACCTGTGCCTGACTAGCTCAGCAAATATTCGGAATTTTAAGTTTCTGACTTCATTGGTATTGAAGATAGGGAGGGGTCAAAAACCGGCTGAGTTTGTTCCTGTAAAAAGGGTGTAGTGCCAGAACTTAGCTGGGCACTGCCGTGCCCTTTGATGGAGTAGTTTACATGAAATAGTTTTCATTCTATAACTTATTAATAATTATAATTGAATTATATTAATAAAAATTTTGTAATATAATATTCTCCATAAAATTACGCATGTTATTAGAACCATATGATTATTTTAAGCCTACGAAATTTATAAAATAAAATAACTGGGGATCCCAAAAGGTATACCATAAAATCGGGTCTATTTCTGGGAATCTAAAGACTATTTTTAAAATAAAAAAATGAATAATTAAAAAGATCTCCATCGGAACGTGAATAACAAAAAAATGCTCAACGGGAACCTTGTTTACAATCATACATATCTACAAAGCTTTGTAAATCCTAAAATTACCTGCTAACAAAGTGTGACGAAGGACAAATTTATTCGTCTTGAAAATACACAGAATTAATTCTGAACCTACCTACAAACTGAAAAATTACTATTCTTAAGAAATTACCGTCCCTCTAAACAAAAGCGGAAAATAAAATCCTTCTTTTTTTAACATTTAAATATAAAGGTAGGTACCTATGTATCTGAAGGTTTGTAGGTATATGTATGTATGGAATTGCACGAATGGTATATTGATCTATAGATATACATACATGTCTATGTTTAAAATCATCTTAGGTATTTTCTACCACATTTGCTTTGAATAAGAAATAATTTGCCCATGACCCCGTAAAGAGAATAATAATAAAGCAGGAAAAAGGGATCAAATATCGCGAATCTCATTCACCATTCATAATGCGACATAAAAAAAGTCCTTGAAACAGGCTTGTTTATCATTTTAGTATGAGGTTCGTCTATAGAAATATACAATCTCTATACCTACCCAAAAAACTAAAAAAAGATGGGTTCAACTACCTTGTCCTTGTGTATGCAAGGTATACCTACCTAGTGTTGTTTTCCTGTTCTCAATTATTTGCACTTAAAAAGGATTTGAGCGTCATGTTCCTTTAGTGTTTTGCAAAAAAATTTCATTCAGTCGGTGACGGAGACATGATGCACACAAATCTATGAAGGCATAAATGGTTTGGTAGTGCGTACAAATTGCATAAACTTTTTAATTCAATGACGCAATGCAATCGACCGACCGACCGACGCGACGTTACATCAAGCATTTCCTTTCAATACGGAAGGGGGATGATTCTAATTGTCAACATTGCACAATAATGTCTGGCTGGGTATTGATATAACTAAACAGGTTTTTTTAAACAAAACAATCATGATTTCCGCAAACGTTAGACAGAACAAAAAAGCATTTTAGAAACACCGTTATAAAATTTTCAACATTAAATTGTTTCAAAAGTGCATACAGGTATTTAAATTTCATTTTAGAGAGACCTAATTGATAAAGTTCGATCTGTGATTTTAAAAAAGAGCCATCATAAAGAATGTTTTGTCTCAAATGTCAGCGTCAGCCATTAAAATACCCCTTTCCGGAACAATAATTTGATTTTCCATTTTTGGGGACAATCATTTTAATGGTATAAATGATAACTAAGTATAGTTTAAAATGTGTTTCCCTTCCGAATCCTGCACCTAATGGATGCGGGCACTAGTAAATGGACTAAGTGCTTAGTGACCTAAGTCCTTGAAACTTAGCGAATTAAAGAAGTCTTTAATGTTCCTGTAGGCCAGTAAAAAACGTTTGCCCAAATTTCAGTCGACTTTGTAGGATGCTAAAGTTATTTTAACGTACGAGTACTAGGTTTAAACGAGGATTTTGGAATTTTTGTATCGGATTTAGCATCAAACTATTTCTGACATTTTATTTAAATTAAAATCACTGAATACCTAAAAAATTAAACATGAAAGTTTGACATTTACAAATGTCAAATAAGGTGTGTTCGTTTAGTTGTTTGCACGAACTCTCATTAATAACTAACGCATTTTTGTAGGAGTGAAATGTCGTGGTCAGCTGTTATACTTTAGTTAAATAGCGACATTTAAGAGTTACTAACGCGACAAAGCCTTCTTATGAAAAAAGCTGTTGAGAAATCCAAAACTAACTAAAGTCTGCGAACAGATCCCTTGACTTTTGTGATGGTGATAATTGTCAACAAAAAAAAATTCACAAACAAAACTTCTGCTTTATGAAGAATGGCTGGTGAACAGAAAAAGTAAATACAAAATGATTTAAATTGAAATTCATAAATAAAAACCTCCATATATGTATATTTTCAGAAACATGAAAATTACTTGGTAAAAAGTTATTGGTTGTTTTTTTTCAATTAAATATTTGATGACAACTAGTCAGTGGAACCAACTTTAAAGTAGAAAAATCGCACAACTGCGGATACGTTTTTTTGGGAAATCCTACTTCACTACGGATAATTTTCCCAAAAAAACACACCTACTAATACTGGGTTCAACCTCGGAATAGTTAAACCGAGCTGAAGCACTTCGAGTTTACGCCACTTCAAACAAATCCTTATTTATAATATATTTTCTTAGCCGTTTTAGCTACGCCTTCCTTATGTCAAATATACTACCAAAAAAGTCACCAATCTAAAACTCTGGTTATTATACACGTAAGCAAACCCCAACTGATTTCCATTATTATTCGTTTTATTATAATTGTATGCATATTAATAATTGAATACTTACATTTAAAATTGGATTGTATAATGTTCAAATCCAATAAATGAATGTACCAACCACATTGCGTCCCCAATACCGTACAACTGTTAGAGCATTTGAAAAATATAAATAATTTATTAATGCAAAATATTTATCCTTTTTGTCTAGTAACAAATGAAAGAAAATTGCTTACACTCCTTTTTGTAAATTTCACAAGATGTCATCTCAAAATGACATTTAGATACTAAAACAGCCTTAAACCTCCTATGAACCAGTTTAAGGTTATTAAACCGCTATTTCTCGTGCATTTTCATTATAAATAGGCTTTTTAGGATTTGAGTCGTTGTAAAGTCGAAGTACCTTTACTCCGTCGGTAAAACGAGTTAGTAAATAAGGCTGCCATTGTTTAAGATGTGTTTAGGAGTAATTTACTAAAATATGACAAAGGTTTTTCAAATTAAATTATCCGAAAACTGAATTGTTCGCAATTTTGCACCATTTTATATAATTGTGTTACTTGACATCAGTCCTTTGTATTAACTCTTCAATTCCCAGTGTCACCTATGGGTACGGTGACCATTTTTTCAGAAGCAAAAAAAAGAACAGTCTTTTATTAACTTACAAAAGTTTAACAAATTATTATTTTCATTAAAAAGTTTTGTACTTCATATAACAGCTCAGTTCAGTTTTTAAAACAAATAAATAAAAATGAATTAACAAAAAACGAAATAATATATACTTACATAGATATGTGTATGACTATAAATATAAGAGTCATTCAAAGAAACTATGAAAATGTTTAATGTTGGTATTTTTCTTCGCAATATATTTTTTTTAAGATATCTTCCCGATTTCTTAAAAATGTGTTAAATTCTGCAGAGTCAAAATTGCACTTTTTTTTATTAGCATTGCCTCTAGCATACCAACTTTTAATTGGGATTTCTCATGTGTCTTAATGTTATTGGAAATTGAAAATACCCTTTCAGTCGGGGCATTTGAAGCCGGAAGCGAAAACTTTACGAGCTTTAATATATTGTTATATTTAACATGACTCTTCTTCTTCAAAAAGCCGAAAGAAAGCCAATGCGAACAACACTAACTTGCAGATGGAGATGTAAATTTGAAAATCATTCACTATATCAAAAAATATGTTACGGAATTCAATGACATAAAGCAGTCCTGCTAGTGGTAAAATCGTGGTTTGAAAGAGAAAAAGAGGACCTTGAAAGGACGATTTAGAAAAGAGAGGACAAATGTCTGTCCTCTCTAAGAAAAGCAAACAGAAAGGACACGACACAAAAAGAAAGGACTGTCCTCTCAAAAAGAGGACGGATGGTCACCGTACCTATGGGTGACATGTACATATATTTTTTTTTTTCAACCGTACCGCAACGGTTTTTTTTTATTCTTCCTCCACTTATGCAAAGCCAATAGGTCCTAGTAGGCCATATTATTTTTTCAAAATACTAGCTTTACGTCATTTCTTCATTTCAATTCATTGTTTCGTGTATAATTGTAGTGTCCTTACTTTTTGTGATTTAGTGGAATTTAAATTGAGATAAAAATGTCTAAACTGTAAGTATTGTTTTTTTTCTAATTGAATGTGGTAAGAGAATATATAAAGTTGTATATAAATGCATTTCAGGACAAAAATAAAAAAAGAGTGATTATTACAACGGTAAAAATGTTAAGCGTCACCTGTAGGTGACACTGGGCATTGTCTGTATTAGTAGTAGTAGTATTAGAGCAATTACTAAATCATTGATGGCGATGGGATTTTAGAGCTATTGTACGTCTTACAGATTGAGATTGTTGAGGAGTTGCACGCTGGAGAGGATCCAGGTGATATTGGGGGCTATCGTGAATAAAATTCCCCTGGGAAGAATTCCCATTTTCGAAAAATCGCATTCGTGAATGAGTTTGAAATATTCCCGCGTAATTTATGGCTATCGTGATTTTCTTCCATTTCTGAAGGATTTTAATGTTATTGGAAGCCTTAAAACTACACATACCTAATTCAGGTGTTTTTCGACAACAGATGTATGGTGCTTTCTTTTTATCGGAGGGGAAAAGTTTCGAGGGAGATTCACGATTGACGAAAAAAGTTCCGTGGCCACAAAAAATTCCGAGGGAAACACAATTTCCAGGGAGATTCCCGATAGGCCCCACTGTCTTATTTCCGCCGAAAATTTCCAACTTAAAAATAAATATTCTTGTAAGAAACGTGGTTTTATTTCTACAAGCAAAAAGAGGAAAACAATACACGCAGTGCCCAGTGTCACCTATAGGTGACCCCCCTTTAAAAAAAGGGTGAGGAAGGTGTTTTGTTTTTATAATTTTTGTTGGTCTATTTTAAATCCATTTATGCTATTAAGAAGAAGAAATCGTTTTTTTGTTCAGTAACATAAGCATGGGAATTGAAGAGTTAATTGATAAAAATGTAGAAATCTTCGGATTATACAGACTTTCTCTGACATAACCTACAGAAAAAAATTCGAGGCAATGAATGATGCTGAGATTCTAGTGAAAGTTATTAAAGATTAAGTAAAATTTCCGAAAAAAAAACGAAGAGAAATGCACAAATCTAATTTTACTACCCAACCAAATCTTAGTGTAAATAAAGGGGGGCCAAATACAAGTTTCATTTTAAAATGCAAAAAAATGAACAAAATTAAATTTTGTCTATGTATTATGGATTCAATAGGAAGAGCAAACATTCCCATTAATTATGGAATACAAAGCCGTTCAAGTGGCTGACTCAGCTGGCTTCGCAATAGCGCATTCTGTCACTCCAGTTTTCCAAGACTTTGTTGATGGTTTCGGGCTGTAGCTCACGGATTGCTTGGATGATATTGGCCTTAAGCGCTTGAATCGTTTCCAGATTGTTGGCATAACAACAAGAGGTCAAATCGCAGCTCCGATTATAACATCATTTGGGAATTTGGTTCGCGAATGATCGATTATGGCATGAGCTGTGTGGCATGGCGCGCCATCCTCCTTGAACTAGAGATCGTCCAAATCTATGGCTTTCAATTTCAGTAAAAATATAAGTCGGTTAACATGTCTCTGTAACACCCACCGTTGACCGAAACGTTCTTCCCAGCCTCATATTCGAAGAAAAATAGTCCAATGATGCCACCTCTCCACAATCCGCACTAAACTTTGGATGCATTGACTTCTAGACACTAACGGCAACTTCCGTAGCCACCAAGATGAAAATGCGCCTTCTCAGAAAAAATGAACTTTCGACCAAAATCGGTGTCCAATCAAGCTGCTCAAAGGCCCAAAATTGCTACGCGATAACAAAGCGGATGGTCGTGCGCTTACAATTGAATAATCCGAGATCTTTGTTCAGAATTCTCCTCAAGCTAATGCGTGAAATGATAAGCTTTTGAGATCGATGGCGAGTTGATGTTTGTGAATTGAGTTACACACTCTCGGCTATAGCAACCACATTCTCGTCTGTGCACAACGTACGACGACGGGGACCATGAGTGTTGTCCACTAGCATACCAGTCTGACGAACTTTTTGCACAAGCTTGCGTACAGTAGGCGCGGTGGGTGCTTCATTTCGGCCAATAAACACACTGTTTGGGCTGCAGAACACTCACTTTCGAAGTAAGTTTTCATTATTTCCCAAAACTGTTCAAGCGTAAAGCAACACTCATTTCGTTACGCGGAGGTATGCTACTGACTTTCTGTCAAGATTTTGAGTGGGAAACAGCTGTCAGTGTCAAAATAAACTATGACTAAAAAAAAACACTAGATGGCCCACAAAGAAATTCATTCAATCAATGTTTTTTTTTTAATAAGCTGGACTTCATTGGTTCGTATTGGAATCAATATAGAACACATTCGTAAAAAAGCATAAGATTAATAAATTTATTCATTTCGTCAATATGTTTGTACATTAAGTCGATGAATTCATACGCTGAGTCAACGAATTAATTTCAATGCTTCGCATAAAATATAACCATCCCTACCAACAAGAAAAAAACAATTTTCAATCCTTAACACACATATCAGTTGGCACACGGAAAGAGAACTTGAACGTATTAATAAGCATATTTTATCTGCAAGAACTGCAACTCTCCACCGAATAGAGATGCACCACTTAATTATATTGGCGCAAAATTTAAAACAGCCTATTATTAAGGTATTGGTATGATACTACTTAACAGTTTGCTAACTTTATAGTAGTTTACTAACTCATTCTTAATTTTAAACATTTTCTAACTAGTATCGTTTTAAAAAAAATTTTCATAATAAATTGCTTCTGAACGCAACTAAAACAATGACATTTCGTGTAAAAAAGTAAGTACACGAAACTTTTTTGATGTTTGCAAATGTAAAAGAGTCATATGAAGCTAGCACGATACTAAAAAAAATAAAATAGGTGTTCGATGATTTTAACTTTAATAAAAGGGTAGAGAAAGTATGATGCTATATTCGATCAAAATTTACAAATTCGTTGTTTTAACCTAGTATCATACTAAAACAGCTTTAGCATCGTACTAATTGAATTAAAATTTTGCGCCATTTATATTGATTATGCGAGTGTTAGTCAAGAAGAGACTAAATAACTCCTTTAGTAGTTGGACAGATTTCCCAAGCAAATATTAGTTTAAGCAAGACCAAAAATTATTAATGGTTTTAGCAGTTTTTTAAATAAAAATAATAAGAAACATTTTTAAGAAAAAAATTTGGAACGCATACTTGTATTACATTCTATACGAGATATCGAATTTTCAAAAAAAAATATTTTTTTTTTCTATAAAAAATTTCATTAAAATCTGTAATGCCGATAACGAAAAATTCAAAATTTTTAAAAATGGTTCTTTGGTAGGCAAAGTCAGTAATATATAAATTTAAATATTTTTTTTATTGAATTATAGATTGTGAAAATTAATCGAATGAAAAAACAATAATTTATCAAAGTTATGCCATTTTTAAGAAAAGTACGTTTTTCGAAAACCACTATTTTACATTTGTATGGGTACCGTTATTTTTTCCAACATCTTGTAAATTGTTTTGAAAAATTAAAAAATTTCTTAATTTTAGGAGAGCGTTGGCATACAAAAAATGGTCAAAATCGATTGTTTCGTTTTTAGGAAAATCATAAAACAAAAAAAAAAATGGTGCTATAAACGATGGCATTAATAACCATTTTTCGTATTTTTTTTTTCAAGCATTATAGATACCTACTTAGCCTTAACTAAATAAAGTTCTGGAAATTTTCTAACAAAAAAAAAAAAAATGCACGAATGGGTCACACGAAACGAACTTGCACTTATATAAAAGACTAAGAATTTCAAAAATGAATGTTATTAGAGAACAGCTGTTCATAAGCATTAAATTTATTTTTTAAATGACTAAATCAACTGTTTAGTAGTTGGAGCTAAGAACAGTTGTTCTAGTGATTTTTTACAAAATAAGCTTTTATAATTTTTATAACATTTTTAAGAAAAAATTTTGGTAGGGTAAGCTGGGGTACATTTGACACCGGGGCACATTTGACTTTGCGTTTTTCGGTATGATCGTGCCCTTAAAAAAGAAAAGTTTGGATGAAGGAAGAAGCTTAGTTTGATTTAAAGAAACGTTATGAAATTTGGCAGCCTTTCTTTAACTCTTCGCGGAGTACCACGTGTTTTCGTGTTTTCTGTGTCTCTGATCTAATTTTTGATCACCGGTAAGTAAGCGATTTGTGAACCTAATAAAATAAATTTGTTTATCGCGAATCAATATTATGATAGTACTATGCTTAAAGTTCAATAAATTGAAGCCAGTTTTGTGAAAATATAATATTAGTTATTAAAAAAAGAAAATTAAATTAAAAAGTTCCTTCGGGGCACCTTTGACTTTTGCAAAAAATATTTGTGTGACGTTGATTTTGGGAAATTATATATATTCAATAAATTATTTAAAAAATGTCGATATCGATAAATTTGAATTTAGATGTTTATAAATGAAATAATTAATGTTTGTTATTCTTGTTGTTGTTTTTTTTTAGAAAGTGAATTTATTGATTTTTTTTTCGTTATATTGCTTAGTAAATTGTTTAAAAACAAAAATTTACTTTTTTACTATTCAAAAAACAGAAGTTTTGGATCCGTTGATACTTTTAGAAATATAATGTTCCCGGGGCACTTTTGACAAAATGACTTTTTTTAGAAAATATTTTTCTTTAAAAAGTGGAAATGTTTTAAAACAAAAAAATATATGTTAGCATAATCTTGAATAATTAATAAATCAAATACAAAACAAAACATTGGAATACATTAATAGTTTTCGGAAATACAGACTTTTAAGAACTAAGTGTCAAATGTACCCCCTTCTCCCCTACGCCAACTTAAAGTTTTTATTATTGTACGAATAAGAACTGAAAAAATTTATATCGAGCTGTTTTTGAGATATAGAATACTTCAAAAAAATTATTTTTTTTTTCAAAAATTCAAAAACAAAGTTTTTTTTTTAAGTTTTTAAATGCAATGTTTTTCAAACTTCTTAGACGCTTCTCTATAAAAAATTTCATTTTGCCGATAATGAGCAATTCAAAACTTGAACAAAAAATGGTTTTATGGTACGAGTAGGTATAGTCAGTAATACTCGTATCTTAATTTAAAAATTTTTTCTTATTAAATTAAAAATCGTAAAAAAAAAAAACTATCGAAATTCTAAGTGCCGTTTTCGAGAAAAATACGATTTTTGAAATGAAAATATACGATTTTTGGGTAACGTTATTATTAGGTAAAATAGTTTTTGTTTTCATATCTTGTAGATTAGATTGAGAAACTTTAATTTATCAAGTTTAAAAATTATCTAGCATTAGGTTTTCGAAATATTGAGTTTTGAAAAAAAAAATGATTTTTGTTTTTAAATCCAAGAATTTTTTTTTTAAATTTGAATGTACAATAATATTGAAACTATTGGGGAGCTTTAGCATAAAAAAATATTATCAAAATCGGTTGTACCGTTTTTGAGAAAATCAAAAAACAAAAAAAAAAAACGGTTCCAATGGGGGTACCATTAATAACCGTTTTTCTTTTTGAAATCTGTCCAACAGTTTTTGAAAAAAAAATATATTTATAAAAATATTTATAGAAATATTTATATAATTTTTTTAACGAACGCATAACTTGTCTTATAGTACATATAAGTCGCAAATAAAAATTGATATTAAGTAATATACCATAAAACCATTATTTCAATTTTTGGCTTTCTCATTGACTTAGGCAGAAGATTCGAAAAAGTTTAAAAAACATAGCATATCAAAAAGTTATATATACATGCTTATTAAAAAAAAACGCCAGAATAATAAATTTTTGGTGTTCTGCTTTAAGCTCCAACTTACTACTAAAAGAGTTGCTTTAACCATTTAAAAAATGAACTTTAAGCTAGCGAACATTTTTCTTTACAATCGTTTTTAAAATTCTAAATCTTTTCAACATAACAGCAAGTTCGTGCTACCCAGTTTTGCAATTATTTTTTATTAAATCACAGCCAGCGTTATTTCATTCAGATTTTCAATAGGCAGGGGTACTGACGGGCTTAAGTATGTATCTACTGAAAAGTCAATAATGTAATAAATTCTGTATTTTGAAATTTCCCTGATGGTAAATTTTGAATTAGTATCTAACATTATTCTGAAGCCAAAAATAGAATATTTGTATAAAGTGTAGAGCTACAGTAAGTACATTACAATTTATTTAATTATTTATTATTGGAATAATTTGTATTTCAATGAATTCCATGTTTATAGTATATACTCGAAGATATAAGAAATATTGTAAAACATTTCAAGTCATAAAGCTTTAGAATTTTGATGAGAGTAACAAATGGATTTATCATTTTGTTATGATCTAAGTGTTAAAATATTTTTTATTCAAATCAAAAATGGTTTATCATCAATAAACTCATCAAAAGCTTAAATTCTTTTACAAAAACTGAATTTGAATAGACGATTCACAGAGTATACACAAATAAAAAAGGGTGGAAAGCAAAAGTCGTAGACGTATTGTTTTGGCCTTCACAATTTTGGAGATCGTTGAACCAGACCATAATACACACGCACGCACATTCACCTGTCTCTTGCGTATACAGGTTTCAGTTTTAGCCCAAAGTATCTTCTATACAGTCACTTAGAATAACCAATTAACTAAGCCTTCTTGGACTTTGGCCGTGAGCATGCCCGGAGCCATGGAAATGTTAGGGAGGGACAGTTTTTATTCATTACAACATGCTTACAGCTATTTTCTTCCCAGTGTAGATGGAATCTTTTCTTAATACAAACCCGACTTTGCCAACAATTGAACAAGAATGATTAAAATTATTAATTTTTCTCTTCGTCGAAGGATTATTTTAGTTCCTAGAAACCCTGTAAATGACAAATTATACTCTGGCCTTTAACTGAATTGAGTAATCGCCATTAGAAAGGCCTTGGCTGATAACTTTTAGAAAGCAACTCTTTTGGTTAAATACCTTTAATCCATGTATTTAAATTGTAATCTTTGCTAAATTCAAATCCGATGGGGTTAAACAGAGCCCTGTCCATCCTGATCATACCCCGTGAAGCCACGGCTTTGCTTGTCAAGACACAAGGTATGTTTATGAACCTCTTCTATATCTACCTTAAACAAATTTTGTATAGCTTTTTGTATTTGGGTTCTTCAATAGCAATAATTGTAAATGTATACCCGTTCCTGTACCCGAACCCGAGCTCGTAGCTTTGGAAATAATGCTGAGATTTTAAATTATGGATTCCTATAAACGCAAACGGATATACATAACATTACCAATTATATACATACATACTCGTATCTAATATGCTAAGCCGAACCATTTAAGAATGCCAAAACAACGTAAAAAGAGCTGAATGAAGAAGTTGATGAGTAAGCGTTTGGCCATTAGAGGGCATAGCTAGATGGCTTTATGAAAATGGAAAGTACCCCTTAAGCGGCCAGATCATAGGTATGTTCGTTCCTTCGAATCAATTATAGTAATACCTACCGAAGCGAATGAACCTACTTTTTCACATCAACACTGTCAAAAGCTCGGTTCATGGTCACGTTCAAGACCCCACTGTTCTAGTGTGCTATAACTTGAACTTGAACTTGAACTTCAAAACAAACAAAAAAAAAAAAAAACGCCTTCGTTGCTTAAAAGGCATGTGTGGAACTTTTTTGACGCTTTTTTCTAGCTTTATTTTTGGTTTATGTTGGTAAATAACGAATAAGTTGATAAACAAATAAAACTCAGTTTTTGTTATTTTCTTCATTTTCTTTATAAATTTACTACGTGCTTGGTTTTTGCGATCGACGATCGCATCGGCGCGCGGCGCGGAGCGGTGGTATGATGATGGCGGCTTGTTGAACTTGCAGGTAGATAAGGTACTAACTTCTGTGTGTGAAATATATTTCTTGGGTTTTTGATTAAGCAACTATCATGTCGCAATATTGAAGTATCAACAAAAAAAACTTAGCACCGGCCGGCCGGTGGCATGAAGGTTAAAAAAATGGTTCCTTGGGAAGGTTAAGGCGGTCGGTGGTGTATAATGAGGCACTTAATATTGGTGGATTTGACAACTGAAAAAGGTTGGTAATTGTTATCAGAAGTTGAACTCAGAGCCGCAGCTATGGTATTGCGTGACCCAGAAAGGATGCAGACATAAGTCTGCGCCCTTTAATCCGAACGCATAGGTAATACGATTTATGTACTTTCATTTTGTCTTTTACTGCAGTCTGTTATGATCTGGACTAATGGACCATAAGCTGTCAACTTAAAAT
Organism: Chrysotoxum bicinctum; assembly: GCA_911387755.1. Taxonomy (NCBI): domain Eukaryota; kingdom Metazoa; phylum Arthropoda; class Insecta; order Diptera; family Syrphidae; genus Chrysotoxum; species Chrysotoxum bicinctum. Next base: position 95,611,866 of record OU426989.1, on the reverse strand, counting down.
CTTCTATAGTTGTTGTTAATTTCGAATCTTCAGAGACAATCACAATGGTGGAGTGGTCTAATAGGTACGATTAAATACATTATTCTTAAAAGGTTTTGAGTAAAAACAAAGAAGGTAAATAGGTAGATACATAAAGGGTGGGCCATTTAATGTTTCTTTTTAAATCATAGATTATTTTGACATTGATACCTGTTTCCCACTCAGAATCTTGACAGAAAGTCAGTATCATACCTCCGCGGAACGAAATGAGTAGCTTAATGCTTGAGCAAACGTTGGGAAATCTTGAAAACTTATTTTCAAAGTGAGTGTTGTGTAACCCAAACAGTGCGTTTTTTGGTCGAAATGAAACACCCACTGCGCCTGCTATACGCAAGCTGGTGAAAAAGTTCGTCAGATTTGTAGTGGTATGCTAGTAGACAACACTCATGGTACCCGTCGCGACGTCGTCGTTCGGTGCGCACAGACGAGAATGTGGCTGCTGTAGCTGAGAGTGTGAGATTCAATTCACGAACATCAACTCGCCGTCGATCTCAACAGCTCAACATTTCACGCACTAGGCAGAGGAGGATTCTGCACAAAGGTCCTGGATTATTCGGTTACAAAATTCAATTGACTCAGCAATTTAAGGCGCACGACCATCAGCTTCGTTATCGCTTAGCAGTTTGGGCCTTAGAGCAACTTGAATTGGACAACGGTTTTGGGCAAAAATCAGCTTTTCTGACGTAGCACATTTTCATCTCGGTGGCTACGTTGTTAACAAACAAAATTGCCACATCAGGGGCTCGGAAAACCCGCACCTTATTGTCCAGAAGTCAATGCATCCACGGAGAGTCAAAGCTTAGTGCGGATTGTGGAGCGGTGGCACCATTGGACAATTTTTCTTCGAAATGAGGCTGGGAACAACGTTTCGGTCAACGGAGGATTACGCGCCATACCACACAGCCCATGCAACAATCGATCTAATTGTGTTATCAGCCGCCTTGGCGTTATCAATTGGCCGCCTCGGAGCTGCGATTTGACCCATTTGAACTTTTTTTGTTGGGAACCGTGAAGAACCGATTTTGAGCCAATAATCCAGAAACAATTCAGTATCATCCAAGCAATCCGTGAGCTACAGCCCGAAACCATCAACAAAGCCTTGGAAAATTGGAGTGACAGAATGCGCTACTGCGAAGCCAGCTGAGTCAGCCACTTAAATGACTTTGTATTCCATAATTAATCGGAATGTTTGCTCTTCCTATTGAAGCCATAATATAGACAAAATTTAATTTTGTTCATTTTATTGGATTTTTAAAACGGAACTTTACATTGTTTATACGACTACATATAATTACGAAATTAGGACTTAGATGAGAAGCACTTTATTACTTGCTTTTTACTTACTAAAAAAATCGAACTCCAGATTTTGATCACAGTTGACAATATGATGTTAGAGAACAAGAAAAAAGTGAGTTTCGCAATTCTGTCTGTCTGTCTGTCTGTTCGACTACAGCCTAAAGGGCTCGACCGATTTTCTTTGAACTTGGTAGATGTCATTTTTAATTTTTTCCCCCCAAACGTTTTTTTTTCTTTTTTTTAAAGCCTAATACTCACCTAGCGTGAAAAGAAAAATAAATACGTTCCAAATAAAAATGAAAATAGAATAAACTTTTCCACGTAAATTTTTGATACTCACCTGAAATACTGAATACTCATATTTTTTGCTTTCATTAAGTAAACTCTCGAGAGCAGTATCAAAAAATTCGTTTTCCATGTTTTATTTCTGTTTATAAATTTTCAATTTTTTATTTAAAAACAAAATATTTAAATTAACTGATAAATGTCACAGTTTTCTACGCTGCTTTAAACTTTTTCCTGATGGTTGTACATTGAGAAATGAAAAGTTGGCGTGGAAAAAGTTGTGGAACATAACTGTTTTTCCAATCCACATTTTGGTACTCACCTCTCGTTGGGGATTTCATGCGAGTGAACTAGCATCCACATTTATATGAAATTTTCATTTTCACTTGAACTGAATACTAGGCTTAAGATGAAAAATAACGGTACCTGCCATACGATTTTTTCCAAATTTTATAAATATATTTTTTTCTCAAGAACTGTTCGACAGATTTAAAAAATAAAAATACAAAAAAATTTCATTTAGTTAAAGCTAGGTTATGGTTGAAAAAAATTTCCTAAAAATGGTTATTTTTTTTATTTTTGATTTTCTCAAAAACGGTAAAACCTATTTTGATCATTTCTTGCTAAAGTCCCTAAATTTGAATACATAGCATTGTGAATTCAAATTTTCAAAAAAAAAAAATTTGGATTTAAAAAAAAATCAAATTTTTTTTTTAAACTCTATATTTCGGAAACCCCATGCCAGATTTTTTTAAAATTTGATTAGTAAAAGTTTCTGAATATAGTCTACAAGGCGGGAAAAAGAAATTATTTTACAAATGTTAAAAAATGGTTTTCAAAAATCGTATTTTTCTCGAAAACGGCGCCTACAATTATAATACAATTTTTTTTCCTGCAATTAATTTTTATGATCTTTAATTTAATAAAAAAATTGAAATTAAGATATTACAGCTTATACCTACCATTTCTTCTTATTTTGAATTTCTCATTATTGACATAATGGATCTTTATGAAAGTTTTTATAGAGATGCTTCCAAAAGGTTTAAAAAACATTGCATTTCAAAACTTTAAAAAAATATTTTTTGAATTTTTGAAAAAAAAAATCATTTTTTTTTGAAAATTCGATATCTCAAAAACGGCTCAGTATTTTTTTTTTGGAAATTTAATTTTTATTTGTACAATATTAAAAACTTAAAGTTGGCATACCAAATTTTTTCTTAAAAATGTTTTAAAAATTTTGTGTATAAAAGCTTTTTTTAAAGAAACTACTACAAAGACTTAAAATTTTTGTTTTGTTTTTGCATCAACTGATATTTGCATAGCATTCTGTTTTAATCTCTTACTAGATACTAAAAGAATTTAAAAAAATGAATTTTAAGCTTATGAACAGTTTTCTCTAATAACATTCCCAGTCTATTACATATGAGCAAGTTCGTGCGACCCAAAAATATCGTTACTTGCCATACGATTTTTTTTTCGAAATTTTCTAAAATATTTTTTTCTTAAAAGCTGTTTAACAGATTGTTTTAATTGTTTAATTTGTTTTGTTTTTAATTTTCTCAAAAACAGTACAACCGATTTTGGTCAATTTTTTTATGCTTAGGCTCACGAAAAGTTGGGATAGCATTGTGTATTCAAATTTTCAAAAAAAAATTTCAAAACTCAATATTCTCGATTTTCTTTAAAGTTGACAGCTAAAAGTTTTAATACAATCGGCAAGATGTGTGAAAAAAAGCTTGTATTTCATATAAAAATAAAATTACCTATCATACAAATGTTAAGAAATGGTTTTCGAAACGGCACCTAGAATTTTGATATAAATTTCTTCATTTCGATTAATTTCTACAATCATTACCTAATTCAATAAAAAAAATTTAATTATAATATTACTGCCTGTACCTACGATAGAACCATTTTTCCGAATTTTGAATTTCTCATTTAGAATTTTGAAAAAAAAAATCAATCTTTTTTTTTTTTGGAAAATTGTACATCTGAAAAAACGGGTCAATATTTTGTTTTTCAAATTTTATTTTTATTTGTACAAAAATAAAAACTTAAAGTTGGCGTACAAAAAAATATTCTTAAAAATGTCTTAAAAGCTTTCTGTAAAAGCATTCACAGCATTCACATTTATATTCCCAGTCCATTACATAAGAGTAAGTTCGTGCGACCCAGTTGTTAACTTTAGTATTTAAAAAGCCCCTTATAACTAAGTGCTCATAAAATTTTAAAAGAATACATTTAATGGTTTCTATGAAACAGCTAAGTTTAAGTGGTTGCTGATACTTTTCTGTCACCATTTTGTTTTATATTTAATTTAAAAACTGCGATAAAAAGTCTGTGGTTTTGCAACTCGTGATTGATCTGCGTATCACCATTTCTACACCACCTGCCTCAAAGTATGTAAAGTAAAAAACAACTACCTTCTGGGCCCTTTTTGATTTTCGCCCTAACACACGTCCTTTTTGCTATCTGTGCCAGCCGAGAGATTGTTTTTTAATTATTATTTTTTTTTTAATTAAAACAAAGATAAGTACCTTCATCAAAACTCTCAATTTAGGTATGGTATAAAATGTAGATATGTACTCGTATTGTTAAATTTATGGCGACATATTTTGCATTTGAAGTCTGCTTAAATTATGTTCGGCTTATAAGTTAATTGACAGTTTCCGGTTCTTTAAATTGGTAGTCTGTTCTCTAGGGAATTGTCACATGAATTTTTAGCAACCAATTATGTTCTATTTTTCGATAATCGAATTATGGATTTAAGAGATGATGAGAGTTTATATTTTAAAACATAATGAACTTAGTGCGTATAGCAGGTCAGCTATAGTTTATCTCTAATTAGTTTTATTTTGTTTTGTTAATATGTTCGCAAACTTTTGTTGAGGGGTTAAAATTAATCCGTTTTGAATGTGCACAAGGACACGATTATTTGAATTCAAATTGCTATGGCATGTCCCTCATATGACGAACTAACGAAACTTCTTTCTTACAGTTGGAAAAATAACTTTTTTTATAGGTTTTTGTTCTTAGGTTAAGAATTTTTGAACTAAATAATCCATACGTAAAATGGTTTAAAGAACGAAAATGATTTGAATCAGCGTTTTAATTAAATATGTAAAAAAAAGAGTTGCGTTAGTTGCAAAAGGTTTTTTTTTTGTAAGCTCTTGAAAGACGATAGCACTCTTTGGAGCCCATATTCCAATTTAGAGCATCAAGAAACTTAGGATAATTATTTAGTGTAATATCCCTATGTACAACGGTAATTGTTTTGACAGCCATGCCGGGGCCTTGAGTTAAATCCCCAGCCCTGCAACTTAAAAATAAAAAAAAAATTGGAAAATGTTTTTCAGGGGTAATCCTTTTTGCGAGGAAGTAACAAATCCTCCCATGAGTATCTTTTGTCACGAAAAGTGTTTCTGGTCTTATTCGTCCGGATTTGGAAGAAAGTTGGAGGTCCCCTCCATCCCTGAGGACAACACGCAAGCAAGAAGGGTTTGGATTTGTAAGTCTCTTGGGTTTGTAGAATTATTGGCAAGAAATGGGGACACATCCCAAAACTATTCATTGGATGTACACAGCCATTATAATGCCTATCCCGACATACGCCAGCTTGGTGACCAGCCTTGGATATAAGGGAACTTATTTTAAGGCCATAACAAAAATTCAGAGACTGGAATGTATCGCCACAACTAGTGTAACCACGCCAATCGCAGCCCTATAAACTTTCTTCTCACTTGCGCCACTCGATCTACTCACAAAGAAGTTGGCGGCCAAAAGTTTTCTATGACTTAAAATTGGAAAAGGAGTCACTGTGGACACAGAAACATTGTAAGCTTTCCTTACATAGGCAGTCAAATATACTATATTTCACCGCAAATAGATTTTAACCCATGCACACTAACAAATATTCGGACAGGTGAGGCATGGATGGAAAACCGGGTTCTAAACCAAAATCATGTATCGGTCTTAACAGACGGTTCCAAAACGGAAGCTCCCAAGCTTTTGCAGTATTTTCGAAGCGAAAACGCTTGTAGTTTGCGAGGCCGTAAAATATTTGTCCACATGTGAGCTTACGAACAAGAACATTGATATCTGCATAGATAGCCAGGTAGACTGGTTGCTCGTTGCAGTAGTAAATTAGTGAACAAATTCAGTTACCTTTCGATGGGTCCCGGGAAACCGTGACATTTATGAAAATGAAATTGCTGATGAACTGGCCAAATTGTATCCTGGGTACTTATGCTCTTGGATCAGGAAAAGTATAGAGATCAAGTTTCCTTAAAACGGCCAATGACAGATGGTCAACTATTGACACCTGTTGGGTTTCAAGAAATCCTTGGCCAGATCTTTGAAAAAAACGGAGTATTTACTGAAGCTTAACAGATGTCAACTGTCTCAACTGTCCTTACGGGTCCCAAATCAATGGAAACCCACACGAGCAGAACGGGCTTCAGCCCATTTGGCCTATCCAGAGGGTATTTTTCAAACTGTTGATGAACGACTTTGTGCATTCACATGATATAGCCGAAAATATCTTCTAGGCGATGGTAAAGAGAAAAATGCCAAAAGCATGCCGATAAAACGTTTTCCTCCGACTTTATTTTTTAGATATTCTGATGGATACTCCTAACCAAGTCATTTTCTGATGCTTTGAACAGATCTATTAAATAAAGCTATGATTTGTTGGTCATTTTCGTCTAGGTGGAATGGTATAGTTATATGGTTTGCATAACAGCGTTGGGAGAAATTATTTTTCCATAATCTCAGCATCTCAGCGAACTTACTACGATGTTCCCTTGATCGTCATTTCAGACTTACGTTCGGACCTTCTTTCTTTCTGTTAAACTTCCAAAATTTATTCCTACTATGAAATTTCTCCATTTCCTCGTTTACATCCTTCTCTTTCTCTATTTCTACCTCATCAGAGCTCCCGAGCTCCCTGTAAACCCTCTAAGAAGCTCAGTCGTTTTATAAGCCTTTTGATTAGCTTCAAACTATGAGTTTTGGTGCCGTGGTTATGAAGCGACCAGGTTCTCAATACTTGATGGCGATTGCGAGCGTAGGACTTCTTAAGACGATACTCGCATTAGAGACTCAATGAATCAGAAAATAGACTAAAAACATTGTAGCCTTAGATATGTGCCACATCATTGGAAAATTGCAAATGTCATTGCCATCAACAGAAGTAACATCTCACAGACCTATATCGCTTATACCAATCATGACAAAAGTTTTCGAGAAACTGCTCCTGAAAAGGCTTAGCAAAATAATAGAAGAAGGAAGACAAATACTGAAACATCAGTTTGAATTTAAAAATAAACATACCACGATAGACCAAGTGATTTGAATTACGGATGTTGTAGAAAAATCACTTGAAGAAAAACAAGTATTTTCACCTCTGTTTTTAGATGTTGCTCAAGCCTTTGATTCGATTTGGTATTTGGGACTTGAGTACAAACTGCAAAAAGGACCTTCCCAGTCAGTACTACGAAATACTGAAATGCAGCGTTACGAACCGACTCTTGAGAGTACGGTACGACCAAAATTACTCACAACTAAAGAAAATTGAAGCCGGTGTACACTAGGGAAGTATCCTAGGACCAACCCTGTATTTGTTATATATTTACTAGGGATATTCCAGTTGACATCAATGCTTTCATGGCCACCTTTGCTGACGATACTACGATATTGGTGCTTGATAAATCCTCTACGAAGACTAACAAAAATACTGCAAAATGCAGCCGATAAAATTAGAGATTGGACGCAATGATGGCGTATCAAATTAAATGAAACAAAATGGACTCGTGTAAACTTTACAACACAAAAAAAACTAAATAATGTAACAATTTGTATCAACGGTTAAACTGTACCTTACGAGAATACTGCCAAATATATTGGAATATCTTTGGATGCAAGGCTGAAATGGAAAGAGCATATCAAAAACAAAAGAAAAGAACTGAACTTAAAGTACAGAAAAATGTACTGGTCACTAGGACAGAACTCTGACCTATCTATACAGAACAAAATAATGTTATACAGACAACTACTGTTGAAGCCCGTTTGGACGTATGGTAAGGGACTGTACTAAGAAAACAAATGCTGAACCGATCTAAAAATTCCAAAACAAAGTCCTTCGTGGAATAATAAATTCCCTTCAAATAGAAATGGTCAAAGAAATGGTTAAAAACACGCTGTATCACACAATCAGCGACTGTGAAGTCATACCAACTCCTATATAGAAACCGTCTTAAATATAAGACACAATGTTCGGAGACTTAGAAGAACCAAGGTTCATGGCCTGATGGTCTACAAGCTATGGAAAAGTATTAAAATTTTAAACTTCCCCTAATGTGATTTTAAATTAAGAAAGAAAAATTATTTGTCGAGCTTTCATAAATTGGTTGTGATCCCTGTGGTTTTTGTGCGGTAAGAGTCACACACTCCTTGCTATTGGATATAACCAAGTGTCTTTTGAAGATTGATTTCCACCGAAAAAAAAATAATTTAAATACCATTGTAGCCGTCTAACCAAAAATTTCAGTATTCCCTTGGTCAGGATGTCCATAGCAGTAACTAGACTACAAAAAGGTATTTGTAGGCCCCTCGGAAGGTTAGGACGTCCTTTATACTGAAGGATTTGCTTAAGTGCGTCGATTGCAATGTTATCAATTCGTTTAATGGTTCATTGATCCGAAGATCTCGAAGAACTCTTGTGAATGTTGAGATATGTGAAGTGCGTACAAGCTAGCACAATCTTTTTACATCAATCTGAGTATGTTATCGGTATTCCGAGTATTTCATCACACATATCTTCTGTTCCAAGCTTAATTACTATTACTACGTATCAACTTACTATTACTATTACTTTTACTTATTGTTCGATCCAAAATAAGACCTCAAAAATCGTCAATACGCTCATGTCTGGAGTTCTCCTTTTTTGGAGATTTCTTAACCAAATTTCTGGTCCACGTTCGTATGAATTGTTCATTTGTTGCAGATTCTTTTAAGATGGTAGGTAGGTATGATCAAACACCAATAAATAATCCACCTTAATAGTAATTTTGTATATATATAAATATATGAAAGGGCCTAGAAGGACCTTTATAATAAATTTGAATTAAAAGGGCTGTTGAAAATGTCTAGGTCGTATTTCAATTTCAACGACTTGATTCTTGAAAAGCTACGATGAGAATGCCCCTATTCTCATCGTTTCACTTTTCACTAGACGAAAAATATTTATTGTTTTTGTTTCGTTTTTAAACAATCCTTAACGACGTTTTCAAAGCTTATAGATCTCCTAATAACTAAGTTTCAATTTGTAAATATCTTTATCTATCACGGCCATCCTGCAATATGCAGCGCTCTCGATGCATTTTATAAGTTTTAGTTCTTATAACCAAAACAAATCATTTCAAATTTATAAGCTAATAATTTATTTTGAATTCGATTTAATATCCCAAAAAGTTATATTGAATTAACATTCAACATTAAGGATAATATGTAATTTTAAACATCAATTTATAACAAACAAAATTAACCATTTAACAATTAAAAGAAAAAAAAACAATTATAATGTTTTCAGCAATTTTAATCAATTAAAAAAAATTAAATTGAGTTCAGATATAATCATCACAATGATTCGCATTCCCAATTTGTTTTTAAATTGTTCCAGAATCTTAAACAAAACCAATTTTATTATTATGCAATAACAACATTTTATCTTTATTAACAAAATAAAGAAAACAGAATCAAGATTTATTTCAAAAACTTGAACATGTTCACCATTGAGAACAACTACAATTTACTTTTACATTAGCTTAGATGCAACTTTAAGCTTGTCTATTATGTAAACAATGTAATTTAATCAATGATATTAACATCAATAGCTCAGAGGCAATCTTAAACTTGTCTATTATGTAAATAATGTAATTAATCAACGATATTAACAACAATAGCTCAGAGGCAATCTTAAGCTTGTCTATTGTACCAACAACTTCAAAAGTGATTTTTCAAAAATTAACCAATTAAACTTTAAATCCTTTCAATAGCTCAGAGGCAATCTTAAGCTTGTCTATTGTACCAACAACTTCAAAAGTGATTTTTCAAAAATTAACCAATTAAACTTTAAATCCTTTCAATAGCTCAGAGGCAATCTTAAGCTTGTCTATTGTACCAACAACTTCAAAAGTGATTTTTCAAAAATTATCCAATTAAACTTTAAATCCTTACAATAGCTCAGAGGCAATCTTAAGCTTGTCTATTGTACCAACAACTTCAAAAGTGATTTTTCAAAAATTAACCAATTAAATTTTAAATCCTTATAATAGCTCAGAGGCAATCTTAAGCTTGTCTATTACATAATTCAAACAAATACTTTAAAACGAAACATATAATAACTCAAACAGATCACCAATTTTTCAATTTGACATTTAAATAAAATTACCTTTAAATCTATTGATCAACATCATCTTGAACAATAATATGCCTAAGAGATTCTCGTGATGCGGTAATTACAGTATTTGAATGTCCTCGCTTCAGCTTATACCTGTCAAAAGGTAATATTCCCACTACTTCAAATACTCCTTGATATTGAACATCAAGCTTGGACTTCCGAATCTGATTGCTTTTATAAAAAACTTTTGTTCCTATTTCTAGCCGAGTTGGCTTAGTTTTGTTTTGATCAAATCTAACCTTCATTTCATCTAACCTTCATTTTTCTTTAATATTTTTATCAGCTATCTCTAATCGAAGTTATATTATCATACTCTGGTTCCAAATTTAACTGAGAAAATAAAATCCCAACTTGTGGGGTTCTGCCATTTATTCCTGTAAGTATTTTTAAAGGTAATAATTTTGTTGTCTTACTGATTTTTGTGTTCAACGTTAGTTGTATTCGACTAAGGTAAGTTGTCCATTCTATGTTTATATCAAAATTAGTTCTTAAAATATTTGCAACCTAGTCAACATATCGTTCTACTTGACCATTTGCTCTCCGTATTCCTGGAGCAATCATATGGTGTTCAATTCCAACACATTTTCTTAAAGTCATCACTTGTAAAATGTGTTCCTTTGTCACTGATAATTTTTAAAGGCACTCCAAATAAAGCTATAAAATCATTAATACATTGTATTGTATGTGATGCTTGCAACGTTTGCAATGGACGTAGAACCATAAATTTGGTAAATGCATCAATGATAATAAGTACATAACGATCAACTCCTTCAGATTTTGAAGCAAAATGACCCATACAGTCGATGTGTATAGTATGAAAAGGAATCGATTGTTTATCAATTGGATGCAACGTTATTTGTTTCTTTCCAGATGGCCTTTTGGCTACCAAACAAATTACACATGATTCTATAAATTTTCTGACATTCCTTGCCATCGACGGCATCCAAAAATGTTCGCTCATTTACAAAATAGTTTTTTTTTTTAACCTATATTGCAATTATCTTCATGGTATTTTCTAATAAGAGACAATCGACATTTTTGAGGAACGCATAACTTATTGCCACTTTTATCTTTTCGGTAAAAAAGCCCTCCGACTAAAGTGTACTTTGAAATAGCAGTATCTTTTTCTTTTACTTGATTCATTACATCGATTGTCATAGAATCTGTTCGTTGTTCTACATGTAACCAGTTATCTGTTTAACTTGAAAGCCTGTAACAGATTTTAGAGGGTGGATTTCTATTTAGATGATCGACATGTTGAACCATTATCGCCTTGCGATAAACTATATCAAATTCAAAATCTTGTAGATAAATCCACCATCGTGAAATTCTTAGCATTAAATCGCGTTTATCTTTTGTAGCTTTTATTGCGTTACAGTCAGTTACTAAAGTAAATCGAATACCTAACAAATAAGTTCTAAAATGTTTGATTGCATTAACAACAGCAAGTCTTTCCAATTCGTAACTGTGATATTTTGTCTCATAAGGCTAAGTAGCTTTACTATAAAATATGCTACTACTCGTAATTTATCTTTAATATGATGAAAAAGCACAGCTCCATAACCAAGAGCACTCGCATCTGTGTGCAATTCTGTTGGTAAATCCGGGTTGAAAATTGTAAGAACCGGTCTTTGCGTTAATTGGTTCACAATGTATAACCTAGCTTCTTCACATTCTTGACTCCAATCAAATTTAACATTATTTTTAATAAGTCGTGTAATACAATGAGTTTTTGCACTAAACTCCGGAATAAATTTACGAAAATAGCTTGCAAGACCCATAAACTGTCTGACTTGTCTCACATTTGTTGGAGATGGGGCTATCATAAGTGCATCTATTTTTCTGGAGCTCGGTCTTATACCTTCAACTGATAATTTAGCCATGGTGGATGAATCTATTTTTAAAAGGCAATTCACGATTTTTTTTTTTAAGCTGATCCTTTAGAATCTGCTACTATTTCTAAAGAACTATCCTTGAGTACTTCTTTTCCAATAATTAAGTCAACATCTAAATATTCTTTTCCAATAACATAAAAGGTCACCTCAAATCGCATGTCCTTGAACTCTACAAGCAATGTCAACTTTTTTGAAATCCTTATACGGATTGGCTACATGGTTCCATAATTTTTTTATATTTAAAAGCTATTCTCTCATTTATGAGAGAACAACCAGAATCAAAAAGACAACCATAATGTTCATTATTTATTACTACATCCGAATAATTTGATTGACATACTTTGTTACACGGATTAACTTTCATTTTATCCAAACGTTGCTTAGCCTAACATGAATTCTCAACATGACCAGATTTCTTACAAAAATTGCAAGTGTTTTCATTTTTCTTTGTAACTTCTTTAAATTTAGTATTTGTTGTTATAATATTCGGACAATTAGTCCGAATGTGGCCTAGTTTACCGCAAGCATAACATTTTTTTTCAATTTTGATACGTTTACTTGTAGATGCGTAAGAATCTGCATATCGTTTGAGTGACTCATGTGAAAATTGATTTTTAGGTTTTTGAAAACTAGACGTATTTAAAGTTTCAATACACCTTGGAGAATTACGTATTAAGGATAAATGATAAATAAGGCTCTGAACATTTTTTTGGCATAAAAAAAAGTTAACGAATTTCTCAAACTTGAATCAGATATACAACCACTAACAATTCGAACTATCATATCTTCAGGAATTTCAAATGGTAACTGGTGAATTTGAGCAATTTTTTTTCATTATAAAATCGTTATATGAGATGGATTTACAACTTTCAAAATTCGCCACCTTCTTCAAAATTGCGACAACATTTATACCACTTGCAAAGGTGTGAATCAACGACGAACGTAAATCTACCCATTGGTAATACTGAAACCCATATTTTTTAAACCAGGTTTTAGCTCTTCCCAATAATGCAGGTTGAATTCGTGGTATAATATCAAAATCTTCTAAATTGTCTCGTTTAACTCTTAAATCCACATCTTCACACCATTTTATAATTTCTACACGTGAACGATCAGGGGTCGAAGACAGGAAAACCACTTATTATTTTTTTGTCTATCATTATCTTTGTCCAATCGAATAATATCTCCTACCGCTTTAAAATTGATTAAATTTAGCTGAACGTTCTGAACAGCAACTTCTTCAACATCATTCTCTCGACTTTTATTAATTTCCGTATTCATTTTATTTTATTTCTTTTTAAACACAGAACTGGACAGGACGGGACTGGACTGGACAAATAAAAATATAAGAAACAAATAAAAAAAATTACTTATCTTTTCTATCTTAAAAAAAAAAACGTCTTTTTGTTTTTTTTTTTTTCAAAACTCCAAATACCTGGACTTTTTCTTCCAATTATTTCCTTAGAAATATCTGAAACTTTTTTTTTTTTTTTTAACAACAATTCTTTCTTGAATTTTCTTTAGCACCCCGATTATCAAAATTCTTAAATGATTATCCGCTGGCTTAGGATGTATCCCACTTCTGATGAAAGGGCCTAGAAGGACCTTTATAATAAATTTGAATTAAAAGGGCTGTTGAAAATGTCTAGGTCGTATTTCAATTTCAACGACTTGATTCTTGAAAAGCTACGATGAGAATGCCCCTATTCTCATCGTTTCACTTTTCACTAGACGAAAAATATTTATTGTTTTTGTTTCGTTTTTAAACAATCCTTAACGACGTTTTCAAAGCTTATAGATCTCCTAATAACTAAGTTTCAATTTGTAAATATCTTTATCTATCATATATATATAGGCGTTTTATGACTTCCTATGTATATATTGCCAAAGAAACCAGAAACAACCAAATTCAATAACTAAAATAAGTCGTAAAAAATTTACCAAAACATGAAGACAAGTTATTTAAAGAAATTATTATTCATTCGCAAAAATCTAGATAGCAAAAAAAAAATAAATAAACAAATAATAGTTCTATAAACAAATTCTTGTCTAAAATCGACCGGTTCTTTTATTAATTTCTAAAATATTAATGATAATAAAACAAAAATTTAAACTACGCCCCAAGTTATATTATTTTCTTATTGTTTGTTTATTATTTTCAACTTTGTCTTCTTTAAAATCAAACTACATATGTACCTATGTGTATCTTCTATAAAAAGATTTGATAACAAATATTATTTGTTTGATGAACCAAATTTATACTCAAAAAAGAAACCGATATAATTTATTTGCAGTTGGGAATTACGCATTTAATTTAATTTAATTTAATCTACACCACCTTTCCAAGAAAAAAAAAAAAAAAAAAAAAAAAAAAAAAACACAAATTGCAAATTAAAACGCGAAAAAGTTTTATCGCTTCAGTGGCATTTAAATAAAAAGTAGTCTTCATATAAAAATTTTGAAAAATATTCGGATAGATTCGAGCATGTGGGCGGATGAATGGGGTTGAATATAAATATTTAGTAAATTTGAAATGATCTCGATTTGAATTTTTAATTTAAATAAGCTTTTTGCGCATCTTCATTATTCCTACTAGTTATTGTCTACGATGCAAGTTGAACAAGTAAGCCCTATTTTAAGCAGGTTTTGGGCAGTTAAACGTCTGTTTAATTTTATTTTGCATTTGTTTAATATTTTATAGATTTTGAAACTATGCGAAAATCATGGTACGGATACGGATGGGTATAAGTATGCCTTGGATGCACTGTGCATACTATCATATTCAAACAAACTCAACTTGCAACAGACAAGTAGTGTTGGGCTAGCAAAAATGACACGAAACAATTCTGATCCTATATTAATTTGAAACGGAAATCGCTTGGGGTTCCGAGTTCTATGGATTTCAAAGGTGAAGAATATACTGCTATAAATAAGTCTCTTGAGCTTTTTTGCAGGTTCTTTGAATCTGTGTATTCTATATTAGATAACCATCGAAGGTTGATATAGGGTCTATACAGATAGATTTGTTTAATATTTTAAAAGGATTACAAGGGCTTAAACTAAATACCAAGCCTGGTGTTGATGGTTTTATTGCCCTAATCTTAAAAAGATGTGCAATTTCGCAATGCCTACCTCTGCTAATTATTTTCAAAGTGTCATTGTCATCCGGAGTAGTTTTGGATGAATAGAAATCTTATTTGATCACAATTTTTAAGTCGAACTCAAGTTATCGGCAATTTCTAAACTTAAAGAAAGTTTATTTCAAAAATAAGCTTGATTTCCTTGTGAAAGAACATATAAGTTATGCCCAGCATGAATTTATCTCGGGAAGATCAACTATTACTAATTTAGCATTAACCGAAGCCAAGTAAATGTTATTTATACGGATTTTAGCAAAGGCTTTCGATTCAGTTTGCCACAACATATTTTCCTCGTAAGCTTGAATTATTCGCCTTTCATTCAAGCTTACAAAAAATATTACTTGATTAATGTGCGTTCAAGCCAATTAAATGCATTACAGGGGTTCCTCAAGGCACCTATCTTGTGTCGTTGCTTTTTATTATATTTATTGATGATATAATTTTTATCAATTTCGGTCAATATCTCAAATAGGAATACGAGTATCAATATATTCCTGAAAGTAGCGAGCGATGATGACTGTTTCAAGCTTCAAATGGATCTTGATAATTTATTTCTCTGGGGTAGACTAAACCACTTGAACCTTAACATTCAAAAATGCTTCGTGATTTCAATTTCTAGAAAACAGTTTGTAAACGAATTTCCATATTATTTAGATTCAGATTGCAGTCATCTACAGAGAACTGTAAAAGTCAAAGACTTGGGTGTTAGGGGCCAGTTATAGCTCATCAGAAAAGTCCATCAGAAAAAATTTTGTCTTCCAAATTTGACCATATTACAACTCGATTTTGAGTAAAATTTGAATGCAATTAGACGAATACTTGCTTGGACTAATTGCTGTTGATGCTGTTGTCGCCAAAGCGAACTCAAAGCGAATGTTAGGATTAACAAAAATAAATTCAATAGATTTCTCCGATCCTTACACTCTTGCCTTTTCATGAACCTCATCAGATGTCATCTGGAAGGCTCACCAAAAATCGATTTCAGATAGAATGCGGAAGGTTAAGAATCTTTTAAGAGGTATCCTTTTTTTTATAAAATGCACTGGAATTTGTATTCAAATTCTATAGCGCAGGCAAAAGCTTTTTGGTTTGCAGCCGCTCAAGTCCCGTAGAACTATTCATGATCTAGTTTTTATGCGAGATATTTTGTGTTTTCAAATTAAGTGTCCTACCTTGCTCTCCTTAATTTCCATATACGCTCCAACTCCAACGAGATTACCAACTCGATCGCTTGATCTTGCTCTTACATAAAAACCAAACATTTAAAAAACAGATGTTACTACAGAAAAATGTTCAAAACCATGAAATTCATTTTTTAAATGACTAAAACAACTCCTTAAATAGTTAGAGACATGTGATTTCTCCAGCTGATATTAATGTGTGCCAAACAAAGATTATAAATCGTTGTAGCGGTTTTAACAAAAAAAATAAGCTATAAGTATACAAAATTTTGGAACGCAAACTTTAAATATGTATTACTGTACGAATAAAAATAAAATTTCAAAAAATAATGCTACCTGCCCGTTTTTGAGATATCGAATTTGCCAAAAAATATGGATTTCATATTTTCAAAGGTTTTTTTTTTTTAAATTTTAAAATGCAATGTTTTTTAAACTTTTTAGAAGCTTTATTTTTTTATTTTATTAAAATCCATTATGCTAATAGTGAGAAATTCAAGATTCGAAAATATGGTTCTATGGTAGGGACAGTCAGTAATATCTTAAATTAAAATTTTTGTTATTAAATTGTAGATCGTAAGAATCAAAAATAAAATTTGGTGGTGCAACAGCTTGGAGTGAACCAGGACCTAGTGATAGTGACTTACAACTCTCAACCATTCCTATGTGCATGTTACCAGGAACAGAGGAGACATACAATTTTCTGCCGATTCGGAACGGCTAATGAGCAGCACTTTCAATGACAAGAGATACTCTTGGAGAATTTGTCAATTCCTCGCAAAAATCAACCGAAAGAAAATAAAATGCACGACTGGGTCGCACGAACTTGCTCTTACATATGTAACAGACTAGGAATTTTAAAAACGAATGTTTTTAGAGAAAACTGTTCATAAGGATTAAATTATTTTTTAAATTCTTTTAGTAGTAAGAGACAAAAACATAATGCTATCCAAATATGAATTTATGCAAGAACAAAAATTATAAGTCGTTGTAGTGGTTTCTTAAAAAAAGCTTTTATGTAAAAACTTTTTCAAAGCTTTTTAAGAAAACATTTTGGTACGCCAATTTAGAGTTTTTATTATTGTTCGAATAAAAATAAAATTTACAAAAAGAAAAATATTGAGCGGTTTCTGAGATATCGAATTTTCAAAAAAAAAGAAAAAATAGATTTTTTTTTTTCAAAAATTCAAAAATTATTTATTTTTTTTTTAAGTTTTGAAATGCAATGTGTTTTAGACTTTTTAGAAGCTTCTCTATAAAATTTTTCATTAAGATCCGTTATGTGGATAATGAAAAGTTCAAAATTCGAAAAAATGGTTCTATGGTAGGTACAAGCTGTAATATCTTAATTTCAATTTTTTTTTATTAAAATAAAGATCGTAAAAATTAATTGAAAGAAAAAAATTTTTATCAAAATTCTCGGAACCGTTTTCGAGAAAAATACGATTTTTGAAAACCATTTTTTTTAATTTTTTAGCATTTGTATGGTAGGTACCTTTATTTTTAGGTAAAATAAAATTTTTTTTCTCACATCTTGTAGATTATATTGAGAAACTTTTATTTATCAAGATTAAAAAAAACCTAGCGAGGGGTTTTCGAAATATTGAGTTTTGAAAAAAAAATTGAAGTTTTTTTTTAAACTCCAAAAAATTTTTTTTTGAAAATTTGAGTACACAATTCTATTCAGGTTTTTGGGGAGCCTTATCAAAAAAAAAATTATTAAAATCGGTTGTACCGTTTTCGAGAAAATAAAAAACAAAAAAAATGGTTCCATGGGGGGTACCCTCAATAAAAATTTTTCTGAAATTTTTTTTCAAACAAATACCTAGCTTTAATTAAATGAAATTTTTGTGTTTTTATTTTTAAAATCTGTCGAACAGTTTTTGAGAAAAAAAAATGTTTATAAGATTTCGAAAAAAATTCGTATGGCAGGTACCGTTATTTTTGGTCATAAAAAATCAAATCAAAAAACATCCGGGGGGAAAAAATTAAAACCCATATCTACCAAGTTTGAAGAAAATCGGCCGAGCCGTTTAGCTGCAATCGAACGGACAGACAGACAGACAGAATTGCGAGACCCACTTTTTTGGTCTTCGCTATCATCGTAATGTCAACTTTGATCAAAATCTCGAGTTCGATTTTTTTTCCGAATACATAAGTTGCCTTATAGTACCTATAAGTCGCAAGTAAAAATGTATCAAAGTTCTAGGTGCCTTTTTCGAAAACTATTTTTTAACATTTGTATGGTGGGTACTGTTTTAATTTAGATAAAATCAAATTTTTGTTCTCAGTTATTGAAGATTGTATTAAAAAACTTGTTTAAGAAAAATGGGCTTTCTAAAATTTTGAAATTTTTCTTAAAATTCCAAGCAAAACTTTTGGTTACCTTAAGCATACAAAAATTATCAAAATCGGTTGTACCGTTTTTGAGAAAATCAAAAACAATATATGGGGTACCATTAATAATCATTTTTCGGAATTTTGTTTGAGCATTTCCTAGATTTAACCAAATGAAATTCAGCGATATTGTGATGACTGGAAGTTGAAAATCAACTTTCAGAAATGTGAAACAATTCTGTTCAGGACTCCGTTGGCTAGAGCCTCTAGGGATACTAGAAAGAACTTTCGCAAGCTGGTGATCGTTGGGCCGCACCAGCAACCACTGGCGAGTAAAAGTGTAGTAAAGTACCTTGGCATCTGGTTGGACCAGTATTTGTATTTCGACAGACATATAAATGCTGCTCTGAACAGGGCTAGGGGAGCCTTTGCCCTGACGAAACGGTTGTTTTACAGCAGCCGGCTTGACAGCAGAGTGAAGGTGATTTGCTACATGGCCCTCATACGGCCGATGATTGCCTATGGGTGCCCGGTGTGGTTCGACGTTGCCCCATCTCAAATGGAAAAGATTCGGGTGTTTGAGAGGCAGTGTCTTAGACGTTGCCTTGGATTACACAGAACACCAGAGTCGGAGTACAAACATTATTATTCCAACGAGGTTCTATACAACGGGGCCAACATTAACAGAATTGATAATTTTTTGATAAAGCTGATTCGGGGTCACATTGCAAGAGCGATGTCCTCGACTAACAACCTAATTTTTGGGGCTTACTACCCTAACAACGATTATTATGAGAGTGTACGTATAAGCGGCTTTATCCCACCCGATGCATTTCTCTACTTAGACAGTCGAGGGCTGATCCAGGATAGAATGGCGATTCCGCTAATCTACCACGTCAGCCGGAGGACTGTGGATAGGCGGCTCCTTTATAGTCGAGACGTCCTCGCACAAGATGGAGCAGAGCGCCTTCGGTTCAGTAGGACTGTGTCCGATCGGGACCGGAGGGACAGGGTGAGACAGGAGAACCTGTTTTGGTGGTTGTGCAATAACGATAGGGAAAGTTGACAAGGACTTTTGTATGTCTTGGCCGACTTACATAGATTTAAGTTTACTTTTTAGGTAGGGACAGTCGGGGTGGCACCAAAAAAAAAAAAAAAAAAAAAAAAAAAAAATTCTACACATTTGTGTGTAAAAAAAAAAAAAAAAAAAAAAAAAAAAAAAAAAAAAAAAAAAAATTGCTGCTGTGGCTGTTCTAGTTTTTTAAGTAGTTTAGGTTTATTTTAAGTAGTCTTAGGTAGTTTTAATTAGTTTTACTGTAGTTTGTAAGTTTTATATATAAAATTTAAAAAACAAGTTCAGATTCCGAGTTTTTTACATTTTCTCGAGAAAACAAAAAAATTGATATACCTACATAATTTAAATTAAAAATAGTCTTTAGGCCGAAAGGTAGTAGAATTAAGATACAGTTTAGCTTAGAGCGCCCGCATAGGGCCAGTAAGTTAGTTATAAGTTATTGGATAATTAGGCTAGTTTTTATGAATTTTTGTCTAGCTTTAAGATAGTTTTAAGATTAACGAAAATAAAAATGAATTAACAAAAAAAAAAAAAACCAAATGAAATTTTGTATTTTTTTTAGACCAAAAATAACGGATTTTTTCGAAAACTTATAAATAACTTTTTTTTACAAAAACTGTTCCACAGATTTTGCTAACAAAATTCAAAAAATTTCATTTAGTCGAAGCTACGTAATATGTACTTGAAAAATAAAATGCACGACTGGGTTGCACGAACTTGCTCCTATGTAATAGACTAGGAATTTTAAAAACGAATGTTATTAGAGAAAACTGCTCATAAAGATAAAATTATTTTTTTTTTTAATTCTTTTAGTAGTAAAAGATAAAAATAGTATTGCAAATATGAATTTATGCAAGAACAAAAATTGCAATGCAAGAAATTGAAAATTCGAAGAAATGGTTCTATGGTAGGTACAAGCTGTAATATCTTAATTTCAAATTTTTTTTATTAAATTAAAGATTATAATTGAAAGAAAAAAAAATTTATCAAAAGTCTAGGCGCCGTTTTCGAGAAAAATACGATTTTGAAAACCATTTTTTAATTTTTTTTACATTTGTATGGTGGGTACGTTTGTTTTTAGGTAAAATACATTTTTTTCTCACATCTTGTAGAAATGTAGATTATATTGAGAAACTCTTATTTATCAAGTTTAAAAAAATCTAGCCTGGGGTTTTCGAAATATTGAGTTTTTTTTTAAATCCAAAAAAAAAAATTGAAAATTTCAATACACAAGTCTATTTAAGTTTTTGTGGAGCTTTAGCAAAAAAAATGATGAAAATCGGTTGTACCGTTTTTGAGCAAATCAAAAACAAAAAAATGGTTCCATGGGAGTACCCTCAATAACCATTTTTCGGAGATTTTTTTTTTCAACCATCACCTAGCTTTGTCTAAATGAAATTTTTTTGCATTTTTATTTTTTAAATCTGTCGAACAGTTTTCGAGAAAAAAAAAATATTTATAAAATTTCGAAAAAAAATCGTATGGCAGGTACCGTTATTTTTGGTCTTAAAAAAAAAAGAAAAAAACGTGTGGGGGTAAAAATTAAAAATGATATCTACCAAGTTTCACAAAAATCAGCCGAGCTGTTTAGGCTGAAGTCGAACAGACATACAGACAGACAGGCAGAATTGCGAGACCCACTTTTTTAGTTTTCGCTATCATCGTAATGTGAACTTTGATCAAAATCTCGAGTTCGATTTTTTTTTCCGAATGCATAACTTGCCTTATAGTAGGGCAAGATGGCCTAAAATAGCCCACCAAGGTAAAATGGCCCCCTTGCTAGAAATTGTAGAATCGAACAGACATAAACGAAATATGAGCAGCTTCAAGCTATTGTTTAAAATTTTACAGCTCAAACTGTCTCTAGCCACCTACAAAAGTAGAGCCAATAAAATGTTGGAAAAAGTTCGTTGACAAAAAAAATTATAAAAAACATTCAATTATGGAGAAAACAGTAAATGCATGTTAGTATTAAGTATTTCTTATTAATTTACTAAAACTAGTTGGCCTATAACTATTAAGTGTTCGGGATTAAAACTTAAATAAAAGAACCCTAAATGGGCAAAATGGCCTACTAAGCACTCGCCTAAAATGGCATAGTGTGCCATTTTATACTTACCCTTACATTTTCATTTTCTTTATAGTGAAAACGGTTGAAAAATATAAACGATGTACAGACAGGTAGTCCTGGACTGATAACGCATTAACAAAAGCCCTAAATGCCGTACAAAAAAAAGTACTTGCAATAATTGAGTATTATTATAATTTCTACTTTTCCTTATTTTGATTTAAGTGAAGTTGTTTTAAATAAATTGTTGTTTTATTTTTTTTGTTGAGTATTGTTTATGTTTATTTTACTTTGATTTAAGATTTGTTTAAAATAAAGTTTAAATTAAATTGAAAATGGTTTTCAGTTTACTTGCAAGGGTTAAATGACATACAGTATGCCATTTTACCCGGACAATTTTGATCGTTGGAATTTGAAGAGTTTTTCAAAACTAAATACTATAAATACTTTTTGAAACTTTTTAAACTCGTAGAGCAAAAAATGTAAGCGTTATTGATTTAGCTTTGAAAAGAATATAACATTTAAGGTTAAATGTCACATTTTTGCGAGATATGACACATTTTCCTTAGGGGGTGCCATTTAAGCCACCTTCGCCTACCTATAAGTCGCAATTGAAAATTCAGAAAAATGGTTTTTATTGGTACTACACCGTGAAACCATTTTTACTTGCGACTTATAGGTACTATAAGGCAAGTTATGCATTCGTAAAAAAAATCGAACTCGAGATTTTGATCAAAGTTGACATTACGATGATAGCGAAGACCAAAAAAGTGGGTCTCGCAATTCTGTCTGTCTGTCTGTCGGTTCGACTGCAGGCTAAACAGCTCGGCCGATTTTCTTCAAACTTGGTAGATATGGGTTTTAATTTTTGCCCCCGGACGGTTTTTTCTGTTTTTTTTTTTAAGACCAAAAATAACGGTACCTGCCATACGATTTTTTTTCAAAATTTTATAAATATTTTTTTTCTCAAAAACAGTTCCACAGAATTTAAAAAAAAAAATTCAAAAATTTCATTTGGTTAAAACTAGCTAATGGTTGAAAAAAATTTTCCAAAAAATTGTAATTTTTGGTAGCCCCTATGGGTCCATTTTTTTTGTTTTTGATTTTCTCGAAAACGGTACAACCGATTTAAGAAATTTTTTTTATGCCAAAGCTCCTCCAAAGTTTGAATATTATAACATATTCAAATTGTCAATTTTTAATTTTTTGGATTTTTAAAAAAAAATTCAAATTTTTTTTTGGAAACTCAATATTTCGAAAACCCCATGCTCGATTTTTTTCAAACTTGACAAATAAAAGTTTCTTAACATAATCTTCAAGATTTGAGAAAAAAATTGTTTTATCTGAAACTAACGGTACCTTCCATACAAATTTAAAAAAAAATGGTTTTCGAAAATCGTATTTTTTCTCGAAAACAGTTCCGAGAATTTTGCTAAAACTTTTTTTCTTTTGATTAATCTTTACGATCTATAATTTAATAAAAAAATTTCAAATCTAGATATTACTGACTGTACCTACCAATAGAACGATTTTTTAGAATTTTGAAATTCTCATTATCGGCATAACGGATTTTAACGAAATTTTTTATAAAGAAGCATTGCATTTAAAAACTTAAGAAAAAATATTTTTTCAATTTTTAGAAAAAAAGTATTTTTTTTTTTGAAAAATTCGATATCTCAAGAACGGCTTAGTATTTCTTTTGGAAATTAGACTTTTATTCGTACAGTAATAAAAACTTAAGGTTGGCGTGCCAAAATTTTTTCTTAAAAATGTTTTAAAAATTTTGTACATAAAAGCTTATTTTTTTAAGGAACCACTACAACGACTTATAATTTGTGTTCCTGCATAAATTCATATTCTGCATTCTCTTTTTATCTCTTACTACAACACGAATTTAAAAAAATTCGTTTTATCCTTATGAACAGTTTTCTTTAATAACATCGGTTTTTAAAATTCCTAGTCTATTACATAGGAGCAAGTTCGTGCGACCCAGACGTGCATTTTATTTTTTGTGTTTGATATTCTAAGAAACTGTACAACCAATTTTGGTCATTTTTTGTATTCTAAAGCTTCGCCCAAAATGTTTGGATAGTATTGTGTATTCAAATTTTTTGGATTTTTAAGCAAAAAATTAATTTTTTTTTTTCAAATCTTAATATTTCGTAGAAAACCTAATGCTCAATTTTTGAAACTTGACAACTTTAAGTTATTTAACACAATCTAAAAATGTCGGTAGGTCGGTATCACACAAATATTAAAAAATTGGTTTTCGAAAAATGTACTTTTCATGACAACGGCATATAGAATTTTGATAAAATTGTTTTTTTTTTCGATTAAATTTATCGATTTATAATAAAAAAAAATAAAATTAAGATACATTTATTACTGGCTGTGCTTACCATAGTACCTACTATTTTTTTTCCGAATTTTGCATTTCTTACTGTCATCAGCATAACTAATTTTAATGCAATTTATTAAGAATTTATTATTAAGAAGCTTCTAAAAAGTTTGAAAGACATTAAATTTAAAATCAAAAATCAATTTTTTTTTAAATACAATTTTTTTTTTTGTTTTAAATAAAATTTGTATTCGTAGTATAGTAAATATTTAATTTAAATTTTTTTCTGAAAAATGTTTTAAATTTTTTTTATAAAAAAAGCTAGTTTAAAGTTTCAACAAAACTGCTACAAAGATTTAAAAATTTTGTTCTTGTATATTTTTTTTTTCGTGGGTAGGTGAAGAATCTTCATAGACACTATGAGCCCTGTACTCATAGTAGTGTGAGATTCTTACTCACTAAAAAACACCTCCCTTTTGTTCTTGCGACTACAACTAAGTTACCTTATCAAGTAGTTTTAATTTCATTATATTATAATCACGTTTGGCAGGAAGCTCCCCACTGAGAGGACCTGCGGATACCACATTTGAAAGCGGATGATCCTTATGGCGCTAGGTCGAACGGTCTCGTTTTTTCAAGTCGGCGCACAAGGTTTGTCTCATCAATTATTGTTTGTCGATTAATTCTATTGCTATGGTTATTTAAGTGAGTTCGTAGCTTCCCAGCGAAAACTGCTATTTCATCTTCAACAGTTGGCAATCGTAAGTCTCTGTGTAAATCACTGTTTCTAATGTACCACGGAGCATTAACGATTTCTCTGAGAACTTTGCTCTGAAAAGATTGTAGTATTTGTCTATTGCTTGGTTTAGTACAACCCCAAAGTTGAATACCGTACGTCCATACTGGTTTTAGCACTTGCTTATAGATAAGCAATTTATTGTAGATGCTGAGTTTGGAATATCTTCCAATAAGTCAATTTATTTCACGTAATTTATTTTCAAATTGATCTCGTTTCTTTTTAACGTGAGTTTTCCATTTAAGCTTAGCGTCTAGTGTCATTCCTAGGTACTTTGCTTCATTAGCTTATGGTATTTGCACCGAAGTAATGTAGGTGGGCAAATTGGTAATTTTTTTGTACGAGTAAGTAGAATTAATATGTGTTGATTTGGACTCATTAAGAACAATTCGCCATTTCTTAGTCTACACCGAAATTTTATCTAGAGCTCGTTGGAGCTTCTCGGTTGCAGATTCAACTGAATCGGATGTTGCAAGTATAGCCGTATCGTCTGCAAACGTACCTATTATGGTATCTTCTTCTTGAGGAATATCGCTACCGCTAGTGTATAGTACGAATAGAATCGGACCGAGAACACTTCCCTGGGGAACACCAGCATTGATTTCCTTAAAATTCGAATATTGCCTCCCTTGCTTAACTCGAAATAGCCTATCTTCGAGGTACGACTCAAGGATGTAATATATTTTATCCGGAAAGACCTGTCGCAGTTTAAACTTAAGACCATCGTTCCAGACCTTGTCTAAGGATTGAGAGACGTCTAGAAATGCGCTTGAACATACATTTTTTCTCCCTAGTGATTTCTCAATTTCATTGGTTATCCTGTACACCTGATCAATTGTTGAGTGGCCAAATTGAAACCAAATTGATGGTCAGGAATAAGCCGCTTTTCTTCGATAATAGGAAGCAGTCGCTTTAATAAGATTTTCTCAAATACCTTCGAGATCAGTGGCAAGAGGGAAATTGGCCTATAAGATTTCTTTTCGTTCGGAGACTTTCCCGGTTTTGGAACCATTAAAACTTCTGCGACTTTCCATTGGCGTGGAACGTATGAAAGCCTTAATGCCGCATTCATAAGGTGCTGAAGTTTAATTGTTGCTTTTCTGAGTAGCTCTTTAAGCACGCGAGCATTTATTAGGTCGTACCCAGGAGCTTTATTATTTTTAAGATTTTTAAAAGCTTGATGAAGTTCTGATAACATGATATTCCGAATAAGAAAATTTTCAGATGGCCATTGGATATCACCATGTTCATTTATCAACGCCTGATCGTCAAAAGGTTTAAAGGTTTCCTCTAGATGTTCAGCAAATAAATCGACTTTTTTTTATCGGACTTAGCCCATTCACCATTATTTTGTCTGATTGGTGCTGAATATATTTGCGACTGAATGTATTTGTTCTTTTATATGGTAATGAACATTTTTCTTTAGTAACATTCATTTATTAAAATTTTTAGTCTTTTACATAAGAGCAAATTCATGCGATCCAGTCGTGCATTTCATTCAAGAAAATTAAAAAAAAAAAACCAAACCTTTCGGAATAATTTAATACGAACAAATTGATCGCGTCTCCTAACGAATTACTTACAATAATTACTCTATACCCAAATTGAAACCAACTCGTCCATACTGAAATATGTGCACATAATAGGCATACTATTTTAACGAAAATGTACCTGTGTCGGTTAAATGTGATTCATATGTGAGTTCTACATTAACATATTTTCAATATTTGTGTTTAAGTATTAAAGAAATAACCTTCTTAAAAATTACTAATGTGCCTTGTTGAGGTTTAAAAAAACGCTCCTCAATTTGTAAGTCTTCTAGTTTTATTCAAAAAGTGCTGTATGTAAAGTAACTCAAAAATACCCATTAGTCCATAAGGGAAATGCATTTTCGTCTTGCTTGTTGCTTTATTTAATTTGTCTTCCTAAAAAAACAAATACCTATATCACATCGGGTAAATTTAAATTTCTATAATTGCCTTTGAAGCCTACTAACAGAGAACCTTTCATACCGGAAATAAAATAATAATATATATCTTAACAAATAATGCATTTATGATTAGCGACAACGGTTCAAAGTTTTTTGTTTTTTAATCAATTTATGTATGTGCCTAAGCACACCCTTTTAAACGGATATCATTTCCAAAGGTATTCGTTAATGTGAATACATTAAAGCCTATAGCTTTCAAATGAGACAATTGAGCCTCATACGCATCCAACACATCCATTTGTTACAGACGGTTAGGAAAGAACATCGTTATAAAAAACTGGCAGACCGAGAAATTGTTAAGGCTTGATAACAGGGCATTTGTGGTTTGGAGTTGAAATAATTCAATTCAATAGAATTTTTACAAGGAAAGTTGTTGACTTGAAACTTATAATTACATATTTTGTATCAAGAGTTTGGTAATTTTACTTCTAATTAAAAAAAAAATATATATATAACGCACTACTAGGCGAAACGTACTTGCTCTTTGAATATTATACAGATTAGAAATTAAATAAAAAATGGAGGAATGGTTTTTGAGTTATACAAGGTAGCGCAAAAGTAATCGTAATCACTCTATCGAAAGATGTTATAATTTTTGCAAATGGCGTCGTACGTCAATCATATTTGACATTTGTGAATTAGACAGCTGCAGAATACAAACAGACAAGCAATGGAGCGCTATACTCGGCAAGAGCGTGGAATAATTTTGTCGATTTTTTTCGACCAATAATCGGTGGGTGGTGTTAGCGCACTCAACTCACGGTCACTGTTACTGACGAACGCTACCTGGTCATGATAAACGAGTTCTTAAATGCCGGAATCGGAGGAGCGGGGCTTTGCAACTTTGCAACCGCACACCCGGTACAAGTCATAATAGATATTGTGAAGGAAGCGTGTCCTGGTAGCGTAATCTCCCGATTTGGGGAGACACCTTAACGTCAAGTTTTTAACCCAAATTAATTTGACATTTCTTTGTTTCAGCTTTCAGTGTTTAACAAATTTTTTAACCATGGAGAGATACATACACAATTTAGCAGCGCGTTAAGATTGTTGAAGCCTTTTACGAAAATGCGCGTTCAAATCAAAATGCATTTCGTGCACTTTGTGATTTTTTTGGTCAGCATAATCGACCAAATGTGTCCACAATCGGTAGAATTGTGCGCAAATTTCAGAAAACTGGGTCTATAGGAAATGTGAGAAAACCCAGTTCGTTCTGCGAAAAACATTGCTGTTGTTCGCGATAGTGTGGCAGAAGAGGCTACCACCTCGACTCGTCGTCGTGCCCAACAATTGAACATCTCACGAACATCACTGATGCGAATTTTGATCAAAGATTTGAATTTACACGCTTCCAAGGTTCAATTGACTTAACAGAGTTGAAGCCTACTGACAATTTCAAGCGTCGTCAATACGCCGAATGGTTGGTTGAAATAGAAGTGAATGGTGACTTTACAAAGAAAAAATCATCTTCAGCGACTGATATACTTTCACCTCAGTGGATTCGTCAATAAGCAGAATTGCCGCATTTGGGCGAATGATAATCCAATAGTGATTGTCGAAAATCAAATGCACCCACAAAGAGTGACTGTTTGGTGCGGTTTATGCGCTGGCGGCTTCGTCGGGCCGCACTTCTTCGAAAATGAGGTCGGCCAAGCAGTTACCGTGAATGGTGTTCGCTATCGCGAGATGATAACGGACTTCTTGTGGCCAGAAATTGAGAATATGGACCTGGACGATATGTGCTTCCAACAGGATAGTGCCACTTGCCCCACAGCTAACGAAACAATGGCTCTTTGGCGCGAGAAATACAATGGCCGTGTTATCTCACGTCGGGGCGTCGTCGCGTCGTCGTGGCGTTGTTAATTGGCCGCCACGATCATGTGAGCTGAAGAATGAGATAATTCGGCACATTAACGACATTGAACCTCAATCATGTCTCAGAGTCATTGAAAATATGGACCATCGTATAGAGGTATGCTACCGAAGCCGTGGCGAGTATTTGGCCGATATTTTATTTTACACATAATTGTCATAGATCCATCTATCATAATAAAAAATATTAAGATAATTCTCTGAAATTTTTTTATTTTATTTACAATTAACATCGTGCGTTTTCGTTGAACCACCCTTTACAAAAGGGATCAATAAAGGATCTTTGCTGTACACCAGGAAGGATTTCATATAAATTGGAGAAGCAATTATTGAATGAAACTTTAAAAAGCTTTTCATACAGAAAGAAATTAAAATTAAGAACTAACACTTAATAAATATTATTAAGTGGAGGTTTATCATTAAGTCCTGGCCTAATTAGAAATAGAATTGTCAAATAAAAGTTTATGCATTATGCCACACCGCACAGTGCGGCCGAAGGCATCTTTGTGCGGCCAAAAGTCCAAAATAAAAGTTTTGAATTAGGGGTTCTTTGTCATCAGACTGTCTAAAGGAGACCCCTAGGAGACGAAAAATGTTCGTAGTAGAGTCTCTTGCCCCAAATTCTTGAAAGCTCTAAAATCAAAAGCACCTCAACAAAAACCCACGGAAAAAAAACTGAACAAGTTACCAAATGAACAAGGGTAACTGAGAATGCACATCAATATTTAATGGCGGTTGAAATTGAATAGCACCAACAGCCATAGACCACAGCAATTCAAAGCACACTCAGATGTGCAGTCAATAGGACTTCGGGTCTGCGTCAGATGCAATCGAAAATTTACGGGCGCACAAACACTTTTTTCTTGGAGGAGTTCTTTCAATTTAGTATGGTGCAAAAATATAGAACGCTACGGATTTTGAAAAAGCTCTCCCATAAGACGTGTACTGCATATTTTTGTTGGATTTTTTATGATAAAAGTATTGTGTACCAAATAAAATAAAATTCAGCTGCCCGTTGAGTTTTTGTGCATGACGGTACTAGTACGGTCTAGAACGTCAAAAACGTCACGATTTTTGGGATTTTTTTCCCGGAAACTTTATAAGATGATAACATAATTTTTTTTTAAATAATGAATACATGTGCGTTTTTTGGCGTTCTAGCCCGTAATAGTACCTTAATTTACAACAATATCCCTGGTATTGTATGCCGTTAGCCCACAAACTTTTAATTCATGGCCCCGAAATAGTTAAAAATTCAGTGTTACCTATCTGTCAAATGTCGGAAGATGCACAAGAAGCATGTAATAATTTTTTTTTAAATCTATCAAGCTAATTTCGCAGGAAACCATTATCGTCAAAAGACAATGGAGGATATCTAGTTGTCGGGAATTACCTCTAAAACCACTTAAATCTTTGTCTAAAGACTGTATCAATTTGTTAGCACCTCCACCTGTAAATTATCAAACAGAAGATGAACAACAATCTTTTGACAGCTCTTCCGCTTCTGAAACAGATACAGATATGATTGATTGTGACTGTTACGAGATGGGCAATGAAAATGCTCATATTGCATTTTGTATTTCTAAATTTATGATTTATAAATTACTGTGTTCGATTTCAATAAAAATATAGAAATAATTTTTTTCCATTTTTGTTGTTATATAATATTGCCATATAGCATTCCACCATATTGAATTTGTTCATTTTTAATAAATTTTCAAGTACATGCCCTAATAATATCAAAACAAAATTGTTTAACCAACTATTAAAGTTATTTCATTTTTGATAAGTTTTTTCGTATGACATGACGCCATTATAGGTCGGCCATTTTGAATTTACTGATTCTGATAACAGATGCGTAATCAGCTACCCTAAAAACCCCTATATACCAATTTGTGGATCATTCTCTACGTTTTTCGACTTTTGGCAGCACAAATCGGCTTTCGGCCGCACTGTGCACCTTGTCAAATGCCTGCTCCATATCTAATAGGATCATTCCCTAATACAAGATCACTTTTAATATCATTTGTTATCAAAGAGACTTTATTTGCATCCGCATTTTCGTGCGAAAAATAATGCGAAAAAGTCCTTTCTCAACCGAAGGCTTCTTGCTTTTAGCCCAGAACAGAACACTGAGCTGTCAAAAATTATTAAATTCAAAATCGATCTAAATATAAATAATTTATTCAATTAAATTTAGCCGAGGTTAAAGCAACTCTCAGACAATAATAACAAATGTTTATTTATACATTTTTGATCATTGACTTGAGTTGTCTAAAGTAAGTCAAAGTTACAAAGTCCCAAAGTTACAAAGTCCCACTTTCCCTGTAGTATATCCTTGAATGATCACAGACTTGTGTTTTATTTTTACGACTTCTGAACATCAAAACGAGTTGTTCTTTTTGATATTGCTCTCGGATTCACAGTCAAAAATAAGTCAAAAATATTAAATATATGCATATTGAAATAAAGTATCTACAAACGATACTAGAAAGTCCATTTAAAGTTTAAAAATTGTCTTTTTAACCATATTTCACACTAAAAATATTTGTACATTAAATTTTATTATTTCACTTTAAACTTTTAGGAAATATATATTTTAGTTTGCTGAATTATTTAAATTCCTTTTTGTTCTAAAAGAAAATCGAGGTTTTTGAATAAAAAAAACTTTGCAAATAAATCAAAGAAATTAAACAGTATAATTTATTAAGAACATAAAAACTGTAGTTAAAATAAGATTGATGAAGCAAAATGATACAAAAGTGCCAAAATGTTAACGTAGGTATAGGAACCATAATATTGTTATAAAATAAACTAATCTATAAGGAACTTCAAACAAATCAAAGACCGTGTCTATTGAACAAAAAATCACTTATTTAAAAATAGATTCATAATTGGAATGGACAATTTCGTGCTACACATCAGATGTTAAAACTTATTTCGTTCTTTTTTTATCCAAGGAAAGCGAAAACCAATTTAACACTAATAGGTAATAAAAACGTTGAATTTATGATTGTTGAGCTAAATGAGGAAGCAGCTTCTAATTTCTTCTCGTCTATTTTATCAATTTGGGAGACTGCATGTTTCTTGGTAGCATTTAATATTTATTTTTATTTGAACAAGGACAAAAATAGCTTGAAGAAATTTATTTATTGATAATGTTAACTATAAAACTTATATTATTAATTTTGTTTTTGTTGACATAAATATCGAATTTAATTTTTTTTATTGCTGCAAACATATCTATAACAATTTGAATCTTAACAAAAATACAATGATTAGACCATTAGACGGATTAAGTAAGTTATTATACTATGGTCTATGAAATTTAACAAAATGTCTGTCACGAGACGAGAGGAAACTTGTACTTGTCCGCCGGTTTTTCGATGCCTTGAATTCAAATTCGTCCTCAGAATTGGCCAATTTTAAGAGATATCCCAAGCTAAAAAAAAATCGAAAATACTATTTTAAGCTTGATTGCGATTCTTGGTATTTGACGTTCGTAGAGATTTATAAATTCTAAATTTTCATTCCAGATTTTGTATTTAGAAATAAAATTAAATTAAACTAAGGAATTAACCTAAAAATAATGGTGCGCCGAATCAATTTCAAGATACCTACATGAGTAACTTAAATGTTTTGTAAGAATCGAGTTTTAAGAGGAAGAAAAAGCGAAGAGAATTTCAAAAACCGTCCGCTTTGAGTAACAATTTTATGAACGCGTTTATTTTATGGATTTTTTTAGAGGTTTTGCGAAAAAAAATTGTTAAGCATTTTTTATATTTTCTACGCATTTATCAAATATGTCACCAGTTAAACTGTTTTTCTACATAAGAGGCTTAATCTTACACGCCAATTCACTTGATTGAATTCATAATGTGGATAGTAAAAACTTTTGGTATTTTGTAAAAAAATATTAAAAACTCTTCTAGGTCATCAGTTCCAACATTGGTTCACGATAGCACTCCTTTTGTCAGCTCGCAAGAAAAAACTTGCAACGCAGTTTGCTGCTAATTCGGATCTGCCTCACAGTGTTAGGACTCCTCATGTACTTAAGACCGTTCTATGGAACAAATATCTTTCGCACTTGTACAGTCACTAAAGTCTTCAAAGATCTTGAAATACATAAATCCTCTGGTCTAGATTGTATATCCTTTTTAGTTCTGAAAAGGTGTTCTTCTATAAGCTTGCAAAACCATTATGCGTAATCTCTTCTATCTGTCATACTCTTTGGGTATCTTTTCGAGTAGATGAAAAACGGTATTTGTTCAGCCGGTCCCTAAAAAATGCGAATCCTTCACCTCCTTCAATTACAGACCAATTGCACTAACGTCCTTTCTTTCCAAGGTCATAAAAACTCTGATCAACAATCATCTTAAGAAATATCTTTTAATTTACAGTCAGTTTCTTAGTTTTAGTATAATCAATTTGATAGTATTTTAATAATTAAATTTTGATGAGATTTTTGTTGTATTTTTAATGTTAAATAAAAGTACTCGTTTGTACCCAATGATAAAATACAAATTAATATTTTACTTAGGTTGAGAAAATAATCGAATAATATGGAGTAAATTCAGATAAAAGGTGAGATATGTGGTGATAATAGGAAAAGGTAAGATTTCATTCGTTTAGGGGTTATTTGCGAACAACCTGGTATACAAATAACATGGTGTGGTAGTGTTACTCGTATGACTCATATAATACGAGGAGGGATTCCCTATCAAAAGTTATAAAGTTGAAGGAATATCTAATGGATAAGAGCTTGTTTATCAGATTCTACCGATTTTTAATTTTTTTGTTTAAACTTTTCAAATTTTGTTAATTTTCTTATTTTCCAGTTTAATATAATTTTTAAATTCTTAGATTTTCGGTTATCTGTATTTATTTTTTTTTATGGCACGATTTTTTGTTGTTGTTGTTTTGTATAAGAGTAGCAGCAAGATCCCCGTACATTACGGTGAGCTAAGCCGAGCTTTCGCCAGCGTGCCAGCTGCTTCAAAAAGCTCTTTACAACTTCTTTTTTTCAAAATATTTTAAAATCTACTTCCTACTTCGCACCATCAGCAAAATTCGAAATCTACTTCATTTTGAAAATCCCTGTTTCAACCTACTTCAATTTTACAAATAAAAAGCCCAAATCTACTTCTTTTTCCCTATTTCACTTTAGGTAGTATGAAGCATCAGAATTACAAGAAAAAATGAATGTCAAGACAATAAATACACAAATTAGTAATTTTAAAAGCATAGACGCAAAATTTTAATTGAATTAGTACGATGCTAAACGTGTTTTAGTATGATACTAGGTTAAAACAACGAATTTGCAAATTTTAATCGAATATAGCATCATACTTTCTCTACCCTTTTATTAAAGTTAAAATCATCGAACACCGATTTTATTTTTTTAGTATCGTGCTAGCTTCTTATGACTCTTTGACATTTGCAAACATCAAAAAACGTTTGTGTACTTACTTTTTTACATGAAATTTCATTGTTTTAGGTGTGTTCAGAAGCAATTTATTAAGAAAAAATTTTACATGAAGGTTTTTTTAGTAGCTTTTCCTTCTACCAGTTATTTTTTTTCTTATCATTTCATATTTAAAAATCATTGTAATAAATTTTTCAGTAGTAAGGTAGCTTTATATCAAATCTCTGTAAATTGTGCAATATAGGTGTTACGGAATGAATGGACTGTAAGTTCTTTAATTTGCCAGGTTATTTGCCGATAAAAAAAAATAATTAAGAGAATAGATCTTATAATAAAAATTAAATATGTATTTATCAATATAAATAAATGATACACTTTTGTTACCCAGGTCTGCTGCGCTTGACGATCGAATTAAAAGAGATCGATGCTTACAAAAATTCTTATTAGCAAGCCAAAGAAAATAGACACAAAAGAAATTCAACAATTGAGTGAAAACTGAGAGTTTAGTAGATAACAAAAAATTATTAACTGCAATTTTATGTATTAAAAAACATAGTGAATGATTTGAATGTTTGGCAAGTTAGAACAATAATAATTAATGATATAATGTTTGATTGAGATTATGAATGATTGTAAATCCAAAAATAAATTAAACTTGAATGAGGTTAAATATTTGAATGAGTTGAATGAATGTTTAGTTTTTTTTTTTTGTATGACAGTTATGTTGATTGATTCCTGAACATTCCGGCCCCCCTGGAACGAGTTTCAGGATATGGGAACCGGTGCCAGCTTGGTGATTGGACGGACAAAGGTTCCAGCAGTCGTCTTTACTGTTGCGACTCGTACTCGACCATCAGTACCTTGGTTTGTAGCTTCAATTCTACCGAGCAGCCACTTTGTTGGCGGAAGATTTGGCTCCTTTATTATAACAAGATCTCCTGGTTTTAGGTTTGGGGTGGGCTTCTTCCACTTGGGACGTTCTTGAAGTGTGGTTAAGTACTCGATATGCCATCGTTTCCAAAACCCTTGTACCATATTCTGTAGGTGATTCCAGTGGGATAGTCGGTTAACTGGTGTATTTAAAGTGGTTGGCTCCGGAACAGCAGTAAACGGTTCACCTATAATGAAATGAGCTGGGGTTAAAGGGTTTAAATCATGATCTGATATAGCGCAAAGGGGACGAGAGTTGAGAACAGCTTCGATTTGAGTAAGAACCGTGTAAAGTTCTTCGAACGTAAGAATAGTTGCACCAATTACTCGTCGTAAGTGATACTTGACGGACTTGACACCAGCCTCCCACAGGCCACCAAAGTGAGGAGACGATGGAGGGATAAAGTGCCATGCGACGTTGTCCTTGGCAAGTGATGTAGCAACAGCTTCATTGTGCGCTTCTGATATAACCAACTTATGCATCTCATTAAGACCTCGACGCGCACCTTGAAAGTTGGTTCCATTATCCGAATAGACGTTAGAACATAGTCCACGTCTTGAAACAAATCGACGAAAGGCGGCGAGAAATGCTTCTGATGTCAGGTCAGTTACAAGCTCTAAGTGTATAGCTTTTGTCACCATGCACACAAAGAGACATATGTAAGCCTTTGATGTTTTTGGGTTACGGCCTCGTGAAAACTTGATATTAAAAGGGCCAGCATAATCACAGCCAGTATGCGAAAAGGGGCGACTTTGCAAGATCCTTTGCGATGGTAAATCACCCATTAATTGTGACGTGGTATCCTTTCGCAGCTTGAAGCACTTGTTGCATCGGAAAACAACATTGCGGATACGATTACGACATCCCAAAATCCAAAACTGCTGTCTTACAATGGCAAATGTGGCGGAAACTCCTGGATGTAGATAATTTTTGTGAATCTCTTCTATAAGGAGAGAAGAAAAACTATTATTTTCGAGAATATAAGGATGTTTTATATCAAAAGATATGTTAGCATTACTAATTCGTCCTCCTACTCTGAGAAGACCTTGACTATCAAGAAATGGAGAGTATTTAAGAAGTTTTGATTTAGGTGGTAATTGGTGTTTGTTAATTAGCGCGCGAATATCTTCACTGAATGATGTTTGTTGCACAGATTTTAATATGGTTGTTTTCGCGACTTGAATTTCTTTTAGGGTTAGGTATGAGGTACGACGATTAGATTTTTTACTTAGGGAATTGAATATAAATCGAATAACGTAAGCGAGTATCCTTTGCATACGAAACCACGACGAAGTTTTGCTGATTATATGATCGATGACATCGAAACTGTTAGATGAAGTAAGAAGCACCTGCGGCCGACACTGTCGTTTTTCGAGTAAAGGTTCGTTATCTTCAAATTTCATGGTCGCAAACTTCGGTTTCGGCCATTCGCTTTCGTCCATCGATAACCAGAGTGGACCAGTCCACCATAGATGATGGTTTGGAAGATTTGAAGGAAGAATACCGCGTGACGCGCAATCAGCTGGATTTGACTCTGATGAAATGTGATTCCAGCAATTCCTTGAAGTGGTTTCCAGTATAGCAGCTGTTCTGTTGGCGACGAAAGTAGTCCAGCGACGAGGGGGCGAGGCAAGCCAGTGTAAAACAATCTCAGAGTCACACCATGCCACGGTTCTTGAAAATGTATACGAAAACGACGATTTTATTAGATTGAATAGGCGAGTCAATAGTAATGCCCCACAAAGCTCCAAGCGAGAGATTGAAACCGGTTTTAACGGAGCAACCTTTGTCTTGGCTGCTATTATGGTTACCTTATACTTTCCTTCAGCTATCTTACAACGAGTGTAGAGAACAGCACCATATGCGAGTGAGGAGGCGTCGCAGAATCCATGAAGCTCAACGTCGTCAAATGAAGATTCAAACAACTTTCTTGGGATTCGAACTTGCTCAAAAAATGGGATTTCTTCTCGATATTTTGCCCATCGATCAGCTAGCTGCGAAGGCAGCGGATCGTCCCAGCCTAGTTTCAAGTTGGATGACCAGAGTTCCTGAAAGAGGATTTTAAAAAGTATGACCGATGGTGCAAGTAGTCCTAATGGATCAAATATCCGGGAAACTTCTGACAATAGTGAACGCCTTGTCAACGAAATAGTTGGAAGACATTTTGCCATGCGAAAAGAATACTCGTCGCTTGAAGGATTCCAATGCATCCCCAGCACTTTTACGAATGACTTTGAGCGTTCTGTATCATAGAACGAGTATTCACATTCTTCTTTTGGAAGAGAAGCTATAAGGGGCCAACAATTGGAGCTCCATTTTCGAAGCTGTAGTTTGGCCATGGAAAGAAGAGCAACTAATTCCATCTGCAATTCGATGAGTTCCTTGGTTGATTTTGCCCCTGTCATCACGTCATCGACGTAAACATCTTCCAAAAGAACACGGGCTGCACGAGGATATTCTGGTTTATAGTCTTCCGCTAGCTGTTTTAAGATTCGAACGGACAAAAATGGAGCCGGTGCTGTACCGTAAGTCACAGTACGTAAGCGATAGTGTTCGATTTCCTTTGAAGGAGAGTCGCGCCAAACAATACGCTGATAGTCAGTATCTGAATCATCTATCCAAATCTGGCGAAACATCTTAACAACATCCGCAGTGAATACAAAAGGATGTTGTCGAAAACGTAGACAAACACCAATCAAATCGCGTTGAATCGGAGGGCCTATCAATAAAGTACTATTCAAAGACTTTCCAGTTTTGTCCTTGGCTGAGCCATCAAACACGACACGCAATTTTGTGGAAGAGCTGTCCGGCTTCAACACTGCGTGGTGGGGAAGATAAAAACACCTGCCATCAGGCGTGTCAATTTCTTCACGAGGAATTCGCTTCATGTGGCCTAAGTTAATATATTCTTGCATGAAATTATAATATAATTCTCGCAGTTTTGAGTTTTGAGAAAATCGACGTTCCATTGCAAAAAGACGAGAAACAGCTAGGGAAAAAGTGTTTTCGAACGAAGGATTTTGTGTTTTAAACGGAAGTTTTACTACATACTTCCAATCTGGTGACCGAGAAAATGTCTTGCAGAAGTGCTCTTCTGCCTTATCGACTAAAACTGAATGATTAGCTGGAAGAACCTCTTCGAGTTCCCAAAACCGTTGTAACGATGAGTCTATGTCGACAATAGAGTGAAAAGAGGTGAAGTGATTCGATTCTTCTGGTTCAAGGAATTGTCCCGTAATAACCCAACCAAATGAAGTATTTTGAGCGATTGGGCATCCATCAGAACCACGAATTTGACCCTCCTTTAGAATGCTCCAAAGCTTATCACCGCCAAGAAGAACATCAATGGGAGCAGCGATATTAAAGTAGGGATCAGCGAGTTCAAGATTCAAAATATGAGACCAGGAAGAAACGTCGATAGATTTCGATGGTAAATTTGAAGTCAATTTATTAAGTATATAGGCATCAACAAACAAATGTGAACAATTGATGCGTGAATGAAGATTTAACGATATGCGTCCCTTTGTA
This sequence comes from Chrysotoxum bicinctum, assembly GCA_911387755.1. Lineage (NCBI taxonomy): Eukaryota > Metazoa > Arthropoda > Insecta > Diptera > Syrphidae > Chrysotoxum > Chrysotoxum bicinctum. Next base: position 95,573,215 of record OU426989.1, on the reverse strand, counting down.
TATCCTATTTCCGTAGACGATAAACCGAGTATAGGAATTCTTGAATGGTTTCGATGATAACCGAGTCTTTGAGCGAAAGATTCAACAACGAATGTAGATTGTGACCCGGAATCAAGAAGCACACGACAGTCTATAAGATTTCCTCGAATGTCTTGAATTTTAGCCAAGAGTGTTGGTAGAAGTGTTTTCTTCCGACAACCAAATTCAAGCGAATGATTACTTATAAGTGGAGTGGGAGCTGTAGCAGTGGCGGTATTTGAGAACGGAGGTTGAGATTTATTCGAAGAGTCCGAAGGAGAAGATTGAGGCTTGGTGGTTGCATCCTCGGGATGTACCAGCGAATGATGGCGTGATTTGCACACCCGACAACGAAACGAGGAATGGCACTTATGCGACGAATGCCCTGCACGAAGACAGTTGAAGCATAAAGAATTGTTTTTTGCAAAGCTTCGACGAGAATTAATGTCTAACGCGACGAATTTTGCACACTGAGGAAGGATATGACTACCCTGACACATTGGGCATTTGGATGACGAAACTGAATCTGAAGGCCCAGCTAAATGAGCACGAATATTGCTTGGTTGTTTTGTCCGCGACGTGACCGAACGACTGCTAACGGATTGACATGCCTCAAGAGCATCACAACGCTGTTCTAGGAATTCTAAAAGTTGTATTATAGTACAGTCGTCTCGAGAACCGATATGTTCTGCCCATGATTGTTTTGTGTTAGGATCAAGTTTGTTCAATAACAAATAAATAAGCCACGGGTCACGGCTCGATTTGTTCAACGCACTAAGCCCCCGCACGACTTCATCGGCACCGTCCGAAATTTTACGTAAAGTTTGCGCATTGGACACACTGGCCGTAGGAAGCGACAAAAATGTCTCAATAAATGATTGAACGATAAGTTGGCTACGGTCGTAGCGCCTTTCTAGGCGATCCCATGCTTCGGAATAATTAGCATCGCTTATACTTATGTGCTTAATCAAATTAGCTGCATCATCCCGTAGATAGGATTTCAAATAATGAAACTTATGGGTTGGACTAAGATTTTTCTTAGTATCAACCGACCCCAGAAAAAGATCTCGAAAGGAAGGCCAATCTTTGTAGCTTCCGCTGAATGGCGGCACAATAATAGATGGAAGCTGAGTAGTATTCGAATTACTAGACGGCGACGACGCAGACGAGTTTAATTTTTCTAAAAAAACTGATTGCTGATCAGCTAACCGGTCGATAGCTGATGTTTTAACGGAAAGTTCATTGGCATTTACCCTGTCGCGGATAGCTTTGATTATTTGGGCATTGGTAACAAAATACTTTGTTTCGTATGCCGAAAATTCATTTTCGATTTCATCGACCTCTTCTTCTTGAGAATGTTCTAGAATCTCGTTATGAAGAGCGGAAAATTCTGACCACGCGGTCTCTAACTTATTCAACCGAACTTCTAACATTTCGAGAGTTGTAGAGTCGTCAATTGTTTCCATAAAGGCTGCCGCCCGAGTTAAACGCCCTTTCGCGTTACCACATTTGATTTTCAATGCACCAGACATCGCACAATTAATTGTATTTAATGATAATATCAAAACTTAATGTATCAAAAAAGTGTATGTATTATATATGTATGTGTATATTCGTTGCCGAAATTGACCCAGTATATCTTATAATTTGTAAGTTATTTTGATCAAACTGTACCGATTTCAAATTATGAAATGAATAGTTATTAACAAAAAAAAATCTTCCGAGCTTTATAACAGTTCACTTATATCACATGATGAGCTCCGAATGTATACATATAGATATCATACAATCAATATACGTAACTTCGAACTCTTTAATAAAATAAAACACTTCCAATAAAATTCGTTCTTCAATTTTCGTGTCTAAACTATTCGGCTTCGAAAGGACCAAAATTATGTTACGGAATGAATGGACTGTAAGTTCTTTAATTTGCCAGGTTATTTGCCGATAAAAAAAAATAATTAAGAGAATAGATCTTATAATAAAAATTAAATATGTATTTATCAATATAAATAAATGATACACTTTTGTTACCCAGGTCTGCTGCGCTTGACGATCGAATTAAAAGAGATCGATGCTTACAAAAATTCTTATTAGCAAGCCAAAGAAAATAGACACAAAAGAAATTCAACAATTGAGTGAAAACTGAGAGTTTAGTAGATAACAAAAAATTATTAACTGCAATTTTATGTATTAAAAAACATAGTGAATGATTTGAATGTTTGGCAAGTTAGAACAATAATAATTAATGATATAATGTTTGATTGAGATTATGAATGATTGTAAATCCAAAAATAAATTAAACTTGAATGAGGTTAAATATTTGAATGAGTTGAATGAATGTTTAGTTTTTTTTTTTTTGTATGACAGTTATGTTGATTGATTCCTGAACAATAGGTTTAATGAAAAAAATGTATAATAATTTAGCTACAATAAATAAACATAACATAACATATTAAGAAAATTCTTTTAGTACGATACTAGTTAGAAAATGTTTAAAATTAAGAATGAGTTAGTAAACTACTATAAAGTTAGCAAATTGTTAAGTAGTATCATACTAATACCTTAATAATAGGCTGTTTATTGATTTTCAACAGCTTTTAGATAGTTTAATTATTTCCGGTATAGAACGTTTACCGATTTCTAATGACCTTGACAAAACTGTCTCAAGCTTCTATTCTATTTTGATGAGATGCATAAATGAAACTGTCCCTAAAAAAAGATCTATTCCCTCTAACTCTTCTTGTCATCCTTGGTTCACAAAAGAACTCAAATGCCTTCGAAATAAAAGAAATAAGGCTTGGAAAAAATATATAAGGTTCATGACAGTAGAGAATCAAGTAGTTTACATTTCCCTTTTAGAAGAATTCAAAAAACTCTCTTATGAATGTTATAATGATTATCTTCAAACCATGGGGCTTTCCCTGAAATTAGACCCGAAAAACTTCTGGAAATTTATAAATTCCAAAAAGAAAAGCGACGGTTATCCTGTTAATCTCGTTTATAATGACGTAATCTTGAGTACTACTACAGAAATCTGTGAGGGATTTGCAAATAATTTTAGCCAATCCTTCATTGATTCCCCTGTTGTTGTTGACGATAACTATTTTCAATTCTTACGAAATTGTCCTCAGGTATCTTTTAATAATATTAGAATAGATCACGACAAAATTTTGGACTTTCTGTCACATTTAAAAGACGACTATTCTATTGGACCCGATGGAATACCACCCGCTTTATTGAAGAAATGTAAGTCTGTTTTAGCTCTTCCTCTGCGTAATATTTTTGTTCTATCCTTGACATTAGGTAAATTCCCTGCAGGTTGGAAGAAAGCATTTTTAACGCCAGTATTTAAAAAGGGAGATAAAGCCAATATTACCAACTATAGACCAATTTCCAAACTTTCTTGCATTCCGAAGTTGTTCGAACAAGTTGTATGTGACAGTTTGACATTTATATGTAAATCTATTATCTGCAACCAACAACATGGTTTTATGCAAAAACGTTCTACTGTTACTAATCTTGTTGTCTTTTTGAATAAATGTTTAAACTCTCTAGAAAGTTGTCAAGAAGTTGATTGTGTATACACTGACTTCTCGAAAGCTTTTGATCAACTGTCTCATGAGATTATCAAGTTTAAACTTCACTCATACGGATTTCCACCACCTTTCATCAAGTGGATATCGTCATATCTTGAAGATAGGTTATATCAAGTCAAATTCAGAAATTCATACTCAAGAGAGTTTATTGCCAAATCAGGTGTTCCGCAGGGAAGCCATTTGGGACCACTACTCTTTATATTGGCTATTAATGATGCTCCTCTGTGTGTTCGCAATAGCGAAATTCTAATCTTTGCAGATGATATGAAGATTTATAAAAATATAGTATCTTCAAATGATCGAGCTTTACTGCAAGATGATATTAACCATTTTGCCTTGTGGTGTGAAAAGAACAGTCTGAACCTTAACCCGACAAAATGTCAAACTATGACTTTTTCTAAAAAACGTTCTCCTTACTCTCATGAATATGTTATCTCACGGCACATTTTAACTCGTGTTATGACTGTAAGGGACCTTGGAGTTCTTTTTACACCCAATTTAGATTTTTCTGCTCATATTAATAAAATCGTGAATAAGGCCAATTCAATGTTAGGGTTTATTAAGCGCTGGTCTATAGAATTTGTTGATCCCAATGTCACCCGGGCTTTATACAACTCCTTGGTGCGTCCCCATCTTGAGTATGCATCACAGGTTTGGACTCCTCTTTATGATATTCATATTGAGAGATTAGAATCTGTGCAAAGAAACTTTACTCGTTTTGCCTTGAAAGGACTTCAATGGAGTGATCCTTCGTATGTCATCTCTTATGACCAACGATTATCTATTCTTCAGATGCAAACTTTGGAACAAAGAAGAACAAACAATGATTTGGTATTTTTCCACCAATTAATAACAGGCATCACAGATGCACCAGATCTTTTATGTTCAGTTTATTTTAATTATCGGGGAGGAGGTTATAATCTTCGAGGCCTCGATATGATTAAGGTCCCAACACATAGGACCAACTATGGCATTCATGAGCCCTTAACACGTATGGGTAGACTTGTAAATTGGAATTCAAATATTTTTGATTTTAATATAAATAAATGTAAATTGAAAAACCTTCTCAAAACCAGTGGTCCACGCTCCTAAATGTTCTTTGTTTCATGTTATGTTATTGTTTTGTTCTTACGTAATATTATTTGTTTATTTTTCATGTTTTCTTGTGTCAGTGTTAATTGTAATAGAGTTTGCCTACTAACAACTAACACTGCATTAAATGACGAGCCGGTGGTATAACACAGTTCTCTGTGTTGGCAAACCATTGGTCGAAAGACGGAGCTTGCTATAAGCTTTCTTCGACCAATTCTGATAGTGTAATAAATTTAAAATTTTGCGCCATAGAAGTTTACGAATCTTTTGAAAATTTCGCTTGTTTCGAAAGTTTTATTAATAAATTATTTTAATAATATAAAATTAAAAGAAATGTATTGACAATTTTAGGTAATTAAAAATAGACATTTAAGGAAAAAATTGTTTGTATACAATAGATATTATTCCCAAATGAAAGAAGCTGCGATACAAAAATTTTGATCGGAATCGGTAGAGTCGGAAATGAGAAAGTAGAAAATCAAAGAAAGGTTCAATCGCAGGTACCGTTAATAACATTTTTTTTGACCAAAATATAGACATCATCGTTGGTATGGTCTACACATATTTTTTTTTTATAAAAATGATTAAGAGTCGTTTTTGTAATAAATATGATATGTCATAATGACTGTAATGACCGAGCTAAAAAAAAAACAAACATTGCAATTTCTTCTCTAGGCTGCAGGATCAGGTATAGACTTGCAGACAGACGGAATCACTACTTTTTCGTGTTGTAATATCAACTGATGAAAATCTCGAGTTTAAATTTTTCAGTCATTTTCAAATCAACTTCGATTTTTCTAAATTTACTTCCCTTTTTTCTCCAAATCTACTTCGACTTTTTTCCGGAAATGGTAACGCTGGCTGGTTGGTATTCTCCCCCTGCAACAATTCCGCCGCAATGTTCGTCCGGCTGTGAATGCTCATCAGTTTACCCTTATTCCTAATTTCGTACGTAATATCATATATAGAGGTCCTTTCTTTAGCCGCACTGAAAGAATGTGGAATTTATTAATTATTTAAAATTAATAATAATAATCTTTATTGTTTTCGTTTAATATGTTATACAAACTTAGAATATATATAAAGATTTACAAGCATGGCTCATAGGCCGTTTGCCGGTTAGTTTTCAACTCTTAATATTGTGAGATAAAATTCAAAATTGGAATTATATAAAAAATAAAAGATTAATTGTTCTGCATAAGTAGGTAGTCTAAACATACACTTAAAAATATCTTTGGATAGCTTCAATTTTATCCAGTTGCTTCTATCCGTAAACTTCATTGCCATATCAAATACAGCTCTTTATGGTTGCATCAAACTTGGAAGCTGGATCTACATGTTAGTTATTAAAGAAATTTGACCACATACAGTTTATTGATGCTTTTGCTGCACTTACTTTATTATTTATGTGAACGCCAAGATTCAAATTTTGTGTTAGTGGGAAGCCTAGATTTTTGAATTCTTTCAAAACTACAATATTGGAGCCATCGAGGGTCCAAGTACGGTCATTTCTAGCGCTTCGATTTTGGGATCTAAAAACCATTATCTTAGGCTTCTCTGTGTTGATTTTCAGGTCCCACATATCACAAAAAAAGTTTAAGCTTGTTTATTTGAAGCTTAAATATGGCTGGATTATCAGATTAAATAACCAAATCATCCGGACAAAGCAAAACTTTGATAAATAGATCGCCAAAAGTAACGCGACCAGGGATATGATCTTCAATATGATTTATACAGGGTGAGAAGATTAAAGGACTTAAAACGCAACCCTGTGGCACACCCGCATCAGATCTAAACTGTTTCGATTTTTTACAGCCATTTCAAAAATTCCTATGAATTTAGTTATAGGTCCAATAGATGAGAGTTTTAATAGGAGCGATCTTCTAATTGCAGTGCTAAAAGCTGATTTAAAGTCAACGAAAAAAGCTAACAAATTAGTTTTTTTTTCTCTAAAAAATGCCTAGCAATACTCGTGAGAGTGAATATTTGCTGGATTGTTGGGAAATTGGCTCGAAATCCAGCTTGGAAGCAGCTTAGTTTGTTGTTTCTTTCAACGAAACTCACAAGTCTAAAGTAGAGAACAGAAATACCTCTATAGTTTTCGCAGAGATTAGGGTCATCCTTTTAAAAAAAAGCAAAAATGGACGAAGAATAAAAACAAATTGGAAAATTTTCTTCATTAAACATTTTGTTGAAGCGCACTAAAATATATCCCAAGAACTGTGAATTAGCGTTTTTGTAAAATCCGCTGGTATTGGTATACCATCTGACCCAGAGGCCTTCTTATTTTTCATATTTTTAAGTGCAGCAAGCAGTTCTAACATTGAAATCGGTTTATCCAATTCTTTAATACATATAAAGAGAATCGCAAAACTAACAGACATTTGACATATACATAGGTCTGCTTAAAGAAGTTTTTCGAAATGTAATGCAAGTATATCAACTCCAATGGTATCATCCATTATCCATTAAGTGATCCTATGGGATCACTTAAAATAACGGCTTTCAAGCAGATTAGTTGCTGATTTTCTAAAAACAGAATGTGAAATAATTTGCTTTTCTCGATTTTCTCCCTTAGAACTGGGAACTCCATATATGGAATGTGATAAGGCAAGTAAAGTCGAAACAAATCGGATACAATCACTATTATATGAAGTTTTGCAGATTAACAGAAAATGAAAAGACTTATGTAAAAGCTATGGTTTGGTAACCAAGCTGAATTAAAAATGTTAACAAACACGCTTTGCTTACAGATGCATAACCATGAGTTTAGTGAGCATCATTCATAAAGTCTTTAAGTTGTTTATTTGCCAAATTTGAGATTATTAAATAAATTTAAATGTTTCTAAATTTTTTCTAATAAACTTAATCCAATCAAGTGATTCAGAGTGTATACATAAAATGTGCCAACAAATTGCGTACAAATTATCTCGTTTTTTTTTTTTTTATTTCGGTTGAATTACTTAAACATTGTTTGAATTTAGAAAGCACAACAATTATGCGTTGGCCCATCAGCCAGAGTGTCAGACTGAACAGCTTAGGCATATGGTATATCATTCAACCTCTAAGAAAATAGTTTGAATTTAAATTTTAATCGCATACCTGTTGGATCATAAAACCGAAATGAGTTTTCAACGCAGAATTAAAAAAAAAAAAAAGAAATCCTTATGGTTGCTACGCACTTATAGGTACATTTTTTGAGGCACATAAACGCCAAGCACTTGAATCGTCATTGAGGCGTTTTTTTTTATACTTTCAGTTAATTTATTCTGGATTGTATCAATGCCACTTTGTAACGAGGTAGATGGCCTTTTCTGACGATGGCAGGTTTCAACCAGAACAATACTTTTTCTTCCGGCATTGCCTAATGGCTACAATTTCACACTGATGAAAAAGCATGCCCGTGGATATGTGGTAGATTGTCGAGACTATATTCAGAGTCACTCTCAGATTTCAGGCCAATTAGCTACACCTTCACGTATCATCATCTTTGTCGTCGTAGTCGGCACTCGATATTCCATCATTTCAAATACTCCTCACATACATTATATGAAAGTGCGTAATCGAACGCCTTCATCTACAATGGGTATACTGGGACATTAGAGAAATGTTTGCCCTATCGGATCCCATGGTGGCCTTTCTGAGAATTGAAGAACGTATTCGATTTTAAAACGGTGTCAGTAAATGGAATAATAAATAATTTTCCGTTCCTGATTGTATCTACCAAATATCCTATCTTTCCTATCCTTCTTTCTCTTCCGTAACTTCACGCCCGCGTTGTGTTGAAACATTTAAAGGGTAATCATAATCCCTTGAGCACGGGTAGATTATAAAAAAAAAAAAAAAATCCTACTTCAATTCTTTTTTGTCTAAGTATAAGTGGTGAAGTGCTTCCTCAAATTGGACTTGTTGAGAATATGAAATAAAACATTATCCACGATTATACAGGGTTTGTAAATTTAAATAAAACACATTTATGATAACTTGAAGAATATTCTTTTTTAATGGGTCAAGAAATTTCGGGTTGTGTGCATAAACAAGTTGTAAAGAATACGAGTATACCTGTCTTCCACATCCATGTCTTCGACTTCAAGTCATAACAATTCACAGAACTTTTGACTACAGCAATGACTCTAACATCAGGTTTTCATGCTCGTTCTCAAATTTACGTCAATCTCCTTCGGAAGAGGAATTGCAACGGTATCGTATGACAAGATCATTAAACTCCGATTGCATTGCTAAATGGGGTATCAAAAATCGTGTGGAGTATAATGCTTCGAAAACTCAATGCTGTCTTATGCCATTGTCCTTGCATAGCACTTGTATCGAAGACCCTGAAAAGCTCTCGGTACTCGGTATGTGTGTCAACGACGAATCGAATGACCACATTCTCGAGGCCGCCTAAATCGCTGCTAAATGCTTTATCAATGTAAGATATTTTTCACCCCCTCTGATCAGGCTACAATTTGTAAGGCGTTTTTGCATCCAAAACTCGAGAATAACTCACATCTTTAGGCAGGTGCAAGCGAAAAGATTTTCCCTTGTCATTTCAATTTGCAAAAATTTAAGAACAATGAACTTCGCTCTCTGCGCAATAAACGAAACAAACTTTGGCAAAAATTCCTAAAGTCCAAGTCTAGCTCTGATTTGCCTAACTACACATTAGTTTATAATATTTTTTTCGATTTCTGTCAATCCTTATACTCAAGATATCTTCATCAAATGCAGCTCGATTTTATCTCCAACCCAAAAATGTTTTTCCAGTTTATAAAAGAAAATCCGATGGTTAGCCTTCAGTATTAAAATTGTTTGATTCTTTGTCTGCTGACCCAACAACTATATCCAATCGTTTTGCTGAATTTTTCGGTACGGTTTTTTTGTGTGACAATACTGAGGTAGATCCTTGCTATTTCAATTATATAAATGGTTGCGCTCAGACCTCTTTAACATCTATTAATATTGATATTGATTTAGTGTCCTATGGTCCTGATGGTCTTCCTTCTATCGGTTAAGAAAATGCATTGAACACTTAGCCCAGCCTCTTATTTTTCTCTTCCAACTGTCTGTTACAGCTGGAGTCTCTCCTAAGCTATGAAAAGATTCTTTTATAATACATGTTCACAAAAAGGGACCAAACAGACCTATTGTAAAACTGTCATGTATACTGGTAGTTTTATAGATCTATTCTTATTTAGTTTGTTGCCAAGATAGGGTTATATTCACATGATGTTTATCTACATCAATCAGCGTAACCTCTGGTGTCCCTCAAGGTAGCCATCTAGGTACACTTATTTTTCTTTTGACCACAAATGACGTTGAACATATTGTTTTTTTTCTACATATTGTTTTTTTTCTGATAATCTAAACTGATGATATAAGAATATATAAACAAATATCATGTTCCAAAGAGGCCCAATCATTTCAAACTAAACTAGACGAATGATTACAATTTTAATCTTGGTTGGATATAGTTCACATTGGATTTTTGTCAAAAAATCAATGTAAGATGAACTGAATTCAATAAAAATTGCGTATTGACAAGGTCTTCATAGCCAACTGATGAGTCCATGTGCGATCAACCGGACGAAACGCCAATTTTTGTGGACTAAAAGCCATAAAAGCTATTTTGAATCAATAATTCAACAAGTCCATTAATAGTGCTAAGTCTTCTACTATATAATTTTTATAATTTGCATTATAAAAACCTTCATATAAAATCTCTTCCACCAGAAGAAATTAAAAATCTGCAACCGTAGTAAGTGCTTACGCAGATGATTTGGAGGACAGGCAGGGCAAATGAATTAGTGCAATTCGCTTCAATGCTCAATTCTGAAGTGGCTGGTATTATTGACAGCAGGAATCATGAGGCTCTGGGAATGCAGGTTTACAAGCGCTTGATAAATAATTCTTTACAATCTTGTTTCCCGAACGTTGAAATTGCTTTGCGCATTTATTTGGCTCTCATGATCACCAACTGCAGTGGTGAACGATCTTTCTCAACATTAAAACGTGTTAAAAATGAATTGAGGAACACGATGAGCCAACAACGTCTTAATCTCCTCACTTTAATGATGATGATTTACTCCGAGAAGTCGATATCAACAGCATTATTTATAAATTTTCCCAAATTAAATCAAGAAAAGTTTGTTTGTAACAGTTTTGTTTTATTTAATACCATAAACTTGATAAGTGCCTAACCTAAAACAGTCTAAGGGCCCCTTGATAGAATTAGCTACAGGCCCCGCGCTGGCTTAATCCGGCACTGCTGTTAACTTGTTGTTGTTGTATTTACATGTGCAAAATAAGCTTAATGTGTAACGTTTCTTAATGTGTACATTAAGAAGCTCAACAAAACACGCCTAATATTGTATTTAAACTCAAAAATGTCAGTCTGGTAGACGGCCATGGGCCAAACCATATAGACTTAAGTCAGTTTTTTTCATATATGGTAATATAAATTGAATATGTACTAAATGTTATTAATTATCTAATGAAATAAAGAGTCAACTGAAACTAAAAAAATCTAAAAATAGGTATTCGATGATTTTAACTTTTATAAAATGGTAAAGAAAGTATGATGCTATATTCGATTAAAATTTGCAAAATGGTTGTTTTAACATTAGTTTCATACTTAAACAGCATTAACAGCGTACTAATTCAACTAAAATTTTGCGCCATTGATTTTTCAAAAAAAAAGTTTTAATTATTTTCTTAAAAATTCAAAAACTATTTTTTTGCAAATTTTAATAAATAATATTTTTACTTGCGATATTGGTACTACATAATGTGTCAGTTATTGCATTTGGAAAAAAATCGAACTCGAGTAATTCCGTTTGTCTGTATTACTATGTCTGTATGTATTGTATGTCTGTATGTTTGTATGGTTTGTACGATAGCCTAAACTACTGGAGGTGTTTTCTTCAAACTTGGTACTTATGGGTCTTCGGTGATTCCCTAGAGAGGAAATTGAAATTTTTTCCTTAGCTCCGAGAATAACGGAGAGTATCCATACACCCGTAATGCAAAATCTTATATATCTCGAAAACGGCTCCAATGGTTTTGATACAAAAAAAATACGTGTGCTATTAGGGGCATGGACTATATTTTGGTCAAAAAAAAAATATAGGAGAAAATGTTATTAACGATACCTGTCGAAGAACCATTTTTTTTTTTCAAAACTTTTGAACGATTATTTTTCAAATTATTTTCTAAAATCTATATTACGAAATACTTTAATTTCCCAAATTTTGTTCTTGAAAAATTTTAAAGAAATTTCTTATATAAAAGAATTAATTTACTAATAAAACTATCCTTAAACTTTGTTTATATAAATTCATATACTTTTCTATACATTGGAACATTCTTATCTCATTAAATCCATGTTTTATAAATTATAAGTAGGTACTTATACATAATTTTTAAACTCCAAAGTAATTTTACATAATAGCAAGTACGTGCATTTTTGTTCTTTTATTTTTGACTTTCTTATTACCTGCAATATTGTACAATATTAAATCCTTTAAATTTAGAATAATATTGTTTATAAAATTATTCGAACACATTTTTTTTGTGTTTTTTGGGGAAAAATTAATATCTTGAAAACGTATGAACGATTAGTTTTTGAAATTATTTCCTAAAATATATATAATTGTATCTCAATTGTTTTTTATAGAAACATCCTGAAGAAATATCATAGTAAGAAATTAATTTAACAAAAAAAAAACATTTTTTGAACTTTATCTTTTTAGTTTTATTAATCAAGAATTTTTGTCTTCTATCAATCTGACTCATGGGTAAGTAGTTCACTTGTTTGTTCACTTTGAGGACACCGTTCGTTTTCGGCTTATTGACTACTCATGTTACTTAAGGAAATCCGACAAAAAAGTCTAAACGGGGTTGAATCCCACTATTTCGGTGATCAGCTAACGATGCTGGTTAAATTAAGCGGCAGTTGCACCCGTCAATATTTTTATGACGAAAAAAATGTTAGATTTTGGAACATTTACCCGATTAGGTCATTAGTGGGAAGAAAATGAAAGAAATTATGCCAACATGGTCACTCGTCCATACACGATTGACAAATTACATGTTTATCGTTTGTCATTCCTTATTTTTCTCATAAAACACGATTTTGGTAATTATAGGCTAAAATGTGTAAGATATATATAGGGGCATTTCGTCATTCGTTTAAATCCAGCATTAGGTTGGGATGTTGGGAATAAAGGATGACCAACTCACAAACCAGTTCTAATCATAAAATTGTAGGTACTCGTATTACCCACCCTTTCTTACAAGAAATAAAAGTAATTACCTACACACAGAATTACTTCCCTGTTTTTTGTTAAGTATCTAGTTATGTACTTATATACACATACCTATATGTACTTATGTATTAATATTCTTTATCGACTAATAATAATCACCTCGATTACCGAATCCAGCGACGGTAGTGAAACTCACTTTTTTCATAGCCTTTGAATCTTCAGATTTCTCGCGCTACATACAAAAATATTCAATTTATTTTCAGCACCCAGCCTGTTATGGATCGAAAACTAGGTATATCGTAACTTTGGCAGGCAAATTCCTTTAATAAATATGCAAGCTTCCGGCCTGATCTACCTCATTTTCGAAATCCTCGTCCCTAGCCGGAAACGGATAGTCAAAGAAATAACAAAAATCAATAGGTGTGTTTTGTTGAGCTTCTTAATGTACACATACATATGTACCTCCAAAGCTTTAACTGCCTATTGCTGGCAAGGAATGGAAATGGGTTTAATAAACGCGCATAAACTCGCTTAGACTTACAATTTATTTTATAAAATAGGTTTTACAGTGTACAAAAATTATAAAAACAATAATTTATTATTTTAATAAAACTCCAATTGAAAAGTAACAACAAAGTTACTCGAAGAACACAATCCACAACGCATGCCCCTCTCAATGAATTCCACACACACCAACACTCACAAATAAATTTGACATTTCTTCAATCAGATGTTCTGTTGAGCTCGAAAAACAAAAGGTTAAATCGAAAACGTGGTGATTGCTTTCGGTTTCGGTCGGTTTATTGCAATTTTATTAAATTTTCAATTAAAAATTCGCGTTATTTAACAAGTTCGGAGTGTTTGAGAAGTTTAAAATGATTCGCAAAGTTCCATTGATTGTTATTTTGGGATCAACGGGCACAGGAAAGACGAAATTATCAATCGAATTGGCGGCGCGATTTGGTGGTGAAATTATCAGTGCAGACTCTATGCAGGTTCTGAATAATGTTTTTATTAATTGAAAGTAAAATAAAAGCCGACAAATTGCAGTGTACAATTTTGTAATGCAAAAATAATTGAAAATAAAATATTATTGTTTATGGCCAGTGTCCAATGCAGAGCAAGCAGATGTGTAAAAGTGTAAAAAAATAAAAACAAAAGTCTATCCCTCTCTTTCTGTGTGAAATTCATTCTTGAATTCACGATTCACCCATAGCCATAGGAAAGAGGTTGTGGTTTGTGCATGTGTTGTGTGTCTCTGTTTACTATTTTAATTTCTTCTCTACAGTGAGTCAGTTACTTGCAAGTTGTTTTCGTTTAGATACAAATAAAAATATCAGATTCGATTAGCCCAATTAGCAGAAATATTTGATAAAATTCTATAATTGGAATTATATTTATATATATGCATGTATGTATGTTTGGTATTAAGTACACAATAAAATACCAGTATGTAAAGCTTGGAATTGTAAACATTTTATGCAGTGGGGACTTATTTGAATCAGAAAAAATAAATTACTATAAATACGAAACCAAACGAAATTTGAATATATTGTAATAATAATATATTATTAATTAATATACACATACTCCAATTAGTCTCCATACAGTAGATTAATTTTTTATTTATTTGCAAAAAAATAGTAATGAGAAATAGAATAGATGAAGTAGGAACACAGAACTAGAATATGTTTTCTCCCATCATCTTTTTACAAAATCCCAAGAATTTTTATTCAAGAAGGATACCGTTATGATCAATGGCAACAAAAAAGATTCCGTACAGGCCACACTTTTTGCAATAGTTGGCAAATGTAGAGGGTGTGATTAGGAATTGCTTTGTGTTTTTGTAAGTTCAAGTGTTTTTGATAATATTTTAGTTAAAAACATACTTTTGTCCCAAGGAAATAAAAATGTCAACTAAAAATAAGCAAATTTTCTTGACTAACACGAAAATTACTATCGACTTGAGGAATAAAGGAAAGTCTCTGGGTGAAATCGCGAAGGATCGTCGTATGGAAAAGAGAATACTTAGGAGTGTTGCAGATGATCCCAAGCATAGTGTACCCGTTCTTGCAGGTAAATTATAAAAGATCGAAGGACCTGATGTGTGTCCCCAGACAATACGAAATCTGTTGACCAGAAATGGATTTTATAGTCGAGTTAGCCGTAAGAAGACATACATTCGGAAAGCGAATAAGAAAGCAAGGCTGCATTACGCTATGGAACACTTGGCTAAGGACAATTCATTCTGGGATCAGATTATATTTACGGACCAAAGTAAATTTACCATCTTTGGCTCAGATGGTCGTCGTATGCTCTTGAGAAAGCCAGACACTGCTCTGTATTCCAAAAATTTAATCCCTACTATAAAGCATGGCGGCTGCAATGTTATAGTGTAGGAGTGTATGGCTTCTTCGGGCGTTGGAAACATGGTTTTTATAGAAAATACCATGGACAAATATGGATACTTGGAAATACTTAAAAAAATCTCCATGTACATAAGTGCTGGAAAATTGGGTCTCTCCATCAATTTTTTCTTCCAACAAGACAACGATCCCTTAAACACTTCGATAGTGATTAAGAAATGGTTGTTATACAACGTTAAAGCAAAGGTTAAACATCCCGCTCAATCTTCAGACCTCAATTAAATGAAGCATCTGTGGGACCACTGGAAAAACAAAATTCGACAGCACACAATTAGCAGCAAAACAGACCTGAAAACAATCCTACTTTAAGAATGGAACAGAATTTTGCCGGATACGACTTAAAACCTTACCCATTCTATGAAAAACCGACTAAAGAAAGTCATTGAAAATAAAGGAGGTCCTACTAGATAATAAGTATTGTTTTTTGTTACGTAAATTAAATGTTTTATTTTTTTAAGAAAATCAACAAAAAAATTAAATGTATGGACATGGAGACTTTTTTGTTCCTTTTTTCATACTTTGTTCTATGAATAATTTTTTATTTTAAGTATTTTCAGTAAAGTTCTGTTTTTTTTTTACGGAATTTTTTTGAGTTGTTATCATTTATTTAATTTCAAGTCGTTTTTAGTTATATTTGTTCAAATTCAATAGTTTATCATAGATTAAACAGAAAATTTACTACTGTACGGAGACTTTTTGGAGTATGTGTATGCAATTATGCCAACTCCAGGAATCAATAGGCAGGTGACACGATATTTACTACGAATGCTGTCCAATTTGATAGGACAGCTTGCTATATCCAGCGACTTGTATACGTTTTGAACTCATGTAGCCTTATTTATTACCTACATACCTCGTTTTAGCGAGGAAGAATAGAGGCAGAGTAACGAGTAAGCTAAAACTGATTCAAATGAGGTTTAAAGCTGGAGATAAAACAAATGGGATTTAAAACATATATAAGCCTAAATTCTTCACAAAACCTTTACCAAAGGGTAGCAATAGCAATCTAGGTTAATTTAATGTTTACTAGCCGACCCATGAATGAATTGTATTGGGGGTTATTGCACTGCGACCTGTAGATCTATTGTGCCCCCTCTTATAAAAATGATGAGCTGGCTCATCCTACAGTTCCTCCTCCAAACCTATTGCTTTTAAGAATTTTAGTATTTGGAGCACTTTGAGAGAGGATAGGTTGCTCTCTTCCACCTGGTACTGTCCCAGATGTGTTTTCCTCTGGTGCATGATTGGATAACACTTTCCCAGTATGTGTTCCGGCGTTTCCTCATGCATGTTGCAGAATCTGCAAGTGGCACTGCTTACCACACCCAGTAGGTTAAGGTGTCTTCTAAGTTTGCAGTGTCCTGTTAGAATACATGTTATTACTCTTAGGTTATTCCTACTAAGGTTGATACAGTTTTCGAAGCGTTGCCGGTTGTAGTTGCCCAGTAGCAGTTTCGCCTGTCTCAGCCTAGGAAGTTCATTCCAGTTTTTAGATCTGTTTGCCTCCTCTTCTTCTTTAATTTTGGTCTTGATGACATTTTCACCTATTCCGCAATAGGGTTCAGGCCCTGTTAGGGGGGTTGAAGCGCCTATTTTTGCTAGGGAATCTGCCTTTTCGTTTCCAAGAACACCAACATGCCCAGGTACCCAGTAGAGTGTGACTCTGTTCTGTTTACCTAGTTCATTTAGTCTGCTTATGCACTCCCACACTAGCTTAGAGCTGATGGTGTATGAGTTTAGCGCCTTGAGTGCTGCTTGACTATCTGACATAATGGCAATGTTCTTGTTACGATAATTCCTTTCGAGATTGCGATCCACGCATTTCCCTATGGCGTTTACCTCCGCTAGGAAGATTAGAAGAAGCCGACCCAGCTCTCGAAATTCGAGTGCCAATTTATTTATTATTTATATTATTGGCAGTGTTTTAAAGCAAATTTATTAAATTAAATTTTATTTTATGTAATATGCAAAGTGTTCGACAGTGCAAAAACAAAAATGACCCACAGTGTGTAAATGTGTGTCTCAAGTATATTCTGCACATCTCCGTAACTGTGGCTTTCCAACCATATAAAATTTATCGAAATCGGTTAAATACTTTTGGAGAAAAGTGTACCACAAAAAACATGTTTGCCGTTTTATTATATGATTTATTAAAATTTGCGTTTTAATTGCTAAAATAAAGAAATTTGAGAAAATAAATTGGTCGTAGCAATCATTTGGCAATTCGCGACGACCAATTTATTTTCTGTGGTTTACGTTTATAATAACCAGCATTTTAGATTGGTGATGATTTTTGATAATATATTTGACTATTTGACATAAGGAAGGTGTAGCTAAAACGGCTAAGAAAATATTTTATAAATAAGGATTTGTTTGACGTGGTGTAAGCCCAGAGTAAGTGCATCGACCCGGTTAAATTATTCCGAGGTTGGACGAAGTATTAGTGAAATCTAATAAATAAGGCTTATGGTCTTTCCATTGGTAAAATAAGTCAATTTATTTTTGATTTGGATCTGTCAAAATGGAAGAAGTTTTAAATGATTCGGTAAATTCATCAAGATCATATTTCTCTACTCAAAGCCTATATAAAGGGTGGTCCAACGAAAACGCACGATGTTATTTGTAAATAAAACAAAATGTTTTTAGAAAATTATCTTTCGATCTGGGATCAAATTTTTTTCTTTTGATGTGTGTATTTCATATACATGTGAATACCTCTTTAAATACGGATTCGAAGATTTTGATCACTGTCAAAAAAAAAAATCGATTCTTTTGGTTTGAAGGAACGTACAATCTGTCGAGAAATCGAGAAAGGATCTATGAAAATTATGTGTGAAACAAAATATCGGCTTCGGTGGCATACCTCTTTCCGATGATCCATATTTTCAATAACTCTGAGATATAATTGAGGTTCAATGCCCTTAACGTGCCGAATTCCTTTAGCTCTTGAATTGTTCTTGGCTTATTGACTTCCTTTTTTTCTTTTAAATATCCTCAAAGAAAGAAGTTAAACGGTGTCAAATCATATGATCGTGGCGGCCAATTAACATCGCCACGACCGACGTGAGATAACACTCGCGGGAAGTGGTACCAACCTGTTGGAAGCACATATCGTTCAGGTAAATATCCTCAATTTCTGGCCACAAGAAGTCCGTTATCATCTCGCGATAGCTAACACCATTCACGGTATCTGCTTGGCCGACCTCAATGACGCCGCCAGCGCATAAACTGCACCAAACAGTCACTCTAAGCTAAAAAATCGTGTACAAAATCATAAAAACCTTTATAATTCAAAAACCAATTGAAAACGGGGAAATCTTTTTTGACTTAAATTGAGAATAGTTACCTTACTGTGATACAGCGCGTATATTGTGATAGGGATTGGCTATCCTGTTTATAATAAAATCCTTTTTGATTTGAATTAAGTATATATATAAAAATAAAGAAAACTTTACTTTTTTACCTGAAATATCATATTTCTCCAACTAATTTTATTTATAACCTTTCTCATTTTAGGTTTATTCGAAATTAGACATTGTAACGGCTAAAGCAACAAAATTTGAACAAGCAAAAGCAAAACATCATCTGCTCGATGTAGCCAAACCAGGAGAAGCTTTTACTGTTGTTAGCTTCAGGGATGCTGCACTATCAATAGAATCCTTTTGAATTTTAAGTAATTATAATATGGTAAAAGTCAAAGTTAACATATTATAAGATTCTGCTTATAACATTTTTATTTCTAACTAGTATGTTATATACTCATATGTATGTACTTACATATGTTTGTGTGTGTGTACTTATTTTTAAATATACAAGTTAAACCAACATTGAAATAATTTTAGAAAATTGTAAAAACAAATCAAAAAATTATTTTCCTTACATCACAAACAAAAAAAATTAAAGACTGAGGACTTGATGTCGAAGTCAAAACTTCCTATAGTCGTTGGTGGTACTAACTACTATATTGAAAGTCTTCTTTGGAATGTTTTGGTTGTAAATGATTCCCATAAAATTAATGAAACTGAAACCAAGCCTTCAATTAAAATAACAGAAAATGTAAGTGTGTGGGTAAATTCGGTTTTAATTTATTAAATACAATTTTCTTATGAATTTAATTTAAATATAAGTATGGGATGACCAATTACGACCAGTATGAATACGGCATCATGCAAATATTTGGAATCGAAATTTAATTAAATAATATTGGTAAAACTTCTCCGAATCGTCAAATACGAGGGCGGGTCAATAAGTCCGTGACTTTTGGAATAAAACACAGATTTTTTGATAAAAAAATAATTTTATTTTTCAACGTAGTCTCCCTTGAGCTCTATACACTTTGTCCAACGCTTCTCCAATTTGTTTATCCCTTCCAAAAAAAAATGATTTGTCGAGGTGCTCAAAACAGGCCTTTGTTTGCGAGATGACTTCATCATTGGAGTCAAATCTTTTTCCACCAAGCCATTTCTTCAGGTTTGGGAACAAGAAGTAGTCGCTCGGAGCCAAATCTGGAGAATATGGTGGATGAGGGAGCAATTCATAGCCCAATTCATGGATTTTTGCCATGGCAACTGCACATGTGTGCACCCTTGCATTGTCTTGGTGGAAAAGAACTTTTTTCTTGGCCAAATGAGGTCGTTTTTTTTTTTCAAATCGTCATTGAATCGGTCCAATAAGTTGGCATAATATTCCCCATTGATTGTTCTTCCCTTTTGAAGGTAGTCAATGTGGATTATCCCGCGTGCATCCCAAAAAACAGTCGCCATAACTTTATTGGCTGACAAACCCACCTTGGCTTTCTTTGGCGCCGATTCACCCTTAGAAACCCACTGTTTTGACTGTTGTTTGGTCTCTGGTGTGTTGTGTTTCGTCCACGGTTACAAAACGGCGCAAAAACTCCTCCATATTGCGATTAAACAACGCCAAACCTTCCTGTGAAGTTGTTAGACGATTGCGTTTGTGGTCGACTGTGAGCAAACGCGGCACCCATCTTGCGGAAAGCTTTCGCATGCCCAAGTGATCATTCAAAATTGAAACCACTGAGCCATGCGAGATCCCTACGGCTTCCACAATCTCTCGCACTTTCAATCTTCGGTCGGCCAACACCATATCCCGAATTTTTTCGATTGTTTCAGGTGTAGAGACCTCAACTGGGCGTCCAGGACGTTCGGCATCTTCAGTGCTTGTACGGCCACAACGAAATTCAGTAAACCACTTTTTTACCATTGAAATCGATGGTGCAGAGTCCTTATAGTATTTATCAAGCTTAGCCTTGGTCTCGGTAATGGTTTTTTTTCGCAAGAAATAATGCTTAATAAGCACACGAAATTCACTCTTTTCCATTTTCTCCTCAAATTAGTGAGTAGTCTGATAAAAATAGCTGTCAAACACAAACTAACTGACGCAGCAAGTTTAAATTTTGACAGGAGTCAACTGACAGATGCCTGTTGATAGGAGCAGTGTTGCTGTTTGTATTTGTATTTGTATTTGTTTATTTAATGTATTCATAGTACAATAAGACATAAAGATATCTTTTAGGAAGTACATGCTTAAAGAATTTCAGAAATCTATAAAAAGTTAACAATAATATAATTTAGTTACAATAAGTTAAAATAATAATACCAATAAATAATAAGATAACATTAATAAGTAGATAATTTAAGTAAATAAAAACAAGAAAGAAAGAGAAAAGAAATATGTACATTAATTAGAAATTCTGAGAAAAATACTGAAAGGATTTTTTTTCGAAAGCGTTCGTGTTGCTTAGATGCTTAATATTTGAAGGAAGTGCGTTCCACAATTGAATAGCATGTATAAAAAACTGTCTAGATGTTACAAGAAATTTGTATCTTGGGAAAATTAGCTGGAGTGTTCTATTACTACTAGCAAAATGAATGAGATCAAAAAGATACTCTGGTTCCTTCGTATGTATAATCTTATGCAAAAGTAGTAAAGTTCTATAATTTAACAGCGAAGTAAGAGAACAGCCCATTATTTTCTTGGTGTAAGCCGAGATGTGTTCATTTCTTTTCAGACCAAATATGTAACGAGCGCAGCTATTATATGCGACATTTAATTTTCTTTTCGATTCATGGTCCATGTTAGCAAATATTTCACAGCTATAGAGAATTATAGGTAATACAAAAGACTGCACAAGTTTAAGCTTCACAATGGTGGGAAGATATTCAGAAGTTGGACTGAGGCCACGGAGGGCTCCATAGATCTTGGACACTGTTTTCCTAATATGTACATCCCAATTTAGATTTTTGGTAAAATATACACCGAGGTTCTTTATGTTGTCGATGTATTCAACCATGGTTTGGCCAAGCCAAAGTGGTGGTAGTTCTTCACTACTACTTCTACTTTTGTCCATGATCATGGCTTTTGTTTTAGTGGGATTCAGATTGAGGTTGTTATGAACTGTCCACGATAAGATATTGCGTAGCTCCTGGTTCATTTTATCAACGGCTATTATTTTTTGAAATTTAGGAAACATACTATAAATTTGAATATCGTCAGCGTATATGTGATACTCACAGCTAGAAAAACATTCAATAATATCATTGATGAAACAGGAAAATAGGAGAGGACCAAGGACGGATCCTTGAGGAACTCCTAAATGAAGATTTCGACAGGATGATTTTTTATTTTCATAGAAAACGTATTGTGACCTTTTTGAAAGATACGAGTCAATCAAACTACAAACCGATCTATCGAAGAAAAATTTTCTCTTAAGTTTTTCAATAAGAATAGTATGATTGACACTATCAAAAGCCTTTGAAAAATCTAAAAATACTATTAATCCCATCAAGCCTCTGTCAAAACCAACGCGAATATCCTCTGAAACTTTGATGAGAGCGGTAGTGCAGTTATGTCTTGTACGAAATCCTGATTGATGACGGGCAATAAGGTTATGATGATTTAGAAAACATTTGATTTGTTTGCTTAATATTGTTTCAAAAACTTTGCTCAGAAATGAAAGGATTGCAATAGGCCTATATTTGACAGAACTATCTGTGGAAGGTTTTGGTAGAGGTAAGACTTTGGCAATTTTCCAACAATCTGGAAAAACGGAGGTAGTTAATATTGTGTTAAATATATGCGTTATATGATGAAGCAAAGCGGGTAATAAAATTTTTATGAAATCAGGTTGTATGTCATCGGAGCCAACTGCCTTAGATTTTATTTTTAAGATCGTGAGACCAACCTCAGATTCATCAACTCTTGATAACGATAAAGTATTTTCGTTACTGACAGGTTCGGATTGGCATGAGAAGATATGTGAGATTGAGCTGGATGGAGGTTGAATAAACTGATTATTAAGTTCTTCAATATCTATTTTTTCAGGGTTATATATTTTTCCAGGGCAGAGCCCCGCCTGCCGAACATTTTTCCAGAACTTACTGCTCGAAGCACTAGGGTTAATTTTTTTTGTAAAGTAAAGCTTTTTGTTTTTCCTTATCTTGTTAACAACGGCATTACGCGCAATTTTAAAATGATCAAAAATTTCGGAGCATTTGTATCTCCTCCATCTGGCATATATTTCATCGCGACTTTGGATCAGTCTTCTTACCTCTTGAGTAAACCAAGGAAAACTTTTTTTTTTATTTTTTGTAGGCTTCACTTTTACGTATTTATTAAAAAGATGGAGTGTATTACTATTAATGATAGGCATTTGAACATTAACGTCGCTTGTTAAATAAATGGGCGACCAATCAAGCCTAGAACAATCAAAGAACAAAGATTGTAAATTGACATTTGAGTAGTCATAGAATGTTGATATAATTTCTTCTTTTTTGGACGGAATTGCATTTATAGTCAAACATATAAGATCATGATGGGAAAACCCGGATGCAAAAAGTTGATCGTAGTGCAAAATTAAATCGGGACTTGACACCAGAAAGACATCCAACAAGGAAGGTAAGCAATTTGGTTTGAAATGAGTGGGTTGATTTATATTTACAAAGCCTAAATTAAGCGAATCTATCATGTCAAACAAATTTCTATTTGTTTTATCCAATAAATTAAGGTTAATGTCACCACAGATCACCATGTCAGTGTATAGAGGTGCAAGTTCTTCAAGAACATTCCTTATTTGAGTTATATGTGCCACGTCAGGGGCCATGTACAAACAACCAATCAAACCGTAAAGAGGTCAGAAATTCAAAAAGTCACGGACTTATTGACCCGCCCGTAGTTATCAAATTGGAACAAAAAACAGTATAAAAATGATGCTTCTTAAAAAATTTCCAATTTTAAAGCAGTTTACTATCTTTACCTAATTTAAGACATTCTTTTACTAATATATATTTTGAAATGCCAAATTTTAGTACGGTACTAAAAAGATAAAATAGGTAATCGATTAAAGTAATAATACACAGCCCTAATATGGTTATCAAATATCAATTGTTTGATAACAGATACCTTCTTTCAAATCATTGATAAATTGGATTATCAATTTATAATTATTATCCCATTGTGAATACCGATCAAAATGACATTTTGAATGAGGTCTGTTCTTGCGTTTGACGTTTCTAACTTGCATTTGATTTTTTATTGTAAT
Organism: Chrysotoxum bicinctum; assembly: GCA_911387755.1. NCBI lineage: Eukaryota > Metazoa > Arthropoda > Insecta > Diptera > Syrphidae > Chrysotoxum > Chrysotoxum bicinctum. The sequence continues at coordinate 95,549,256 of OU426989.1, read as the reverse complement.
TTTCGATTGACTTTTAATTGAACTATATTCAATCAGAAGTAATTTTTCATCTTCGTTATTCACAATAGATCTTAAATCTATAAAATTTACAGTTTATCAAAAATGTTGATAGATAAGCGATCACCATAATGCCGATTTATTAATTTTGTTGATGAAATATTATCAAATATGTTGTTGATATTTCATCATATTACGTGCCTGAAGAAATATTTTTCAAACATTTTAAAGAATTTTTTTTTTCTAGATTTGAAATGCATTCAATCAAACAAAATGGATTCTTCCTTTTGCCTATTTGTCCTCAAATTTTTATCGGTTTAATACAATGCTAGTTATATTCAAAATTCAAATAAAATGCACGACTGGGTCGCACGAACTTTCTCTTATGTAATAAACTAGGAATTTTAAAAACGAAAGTTTTTAAAGAAAAACTGTTCATAAGGATAAAATGAATTTTTAAATTCTTTAAGTAGTAAGAGATAAAAACAGAATGCTATGCAAATATGAATTTATGCAAGAACAAAAATTATAAGTCGTTGTAGTGGTTCCTTAAAAAAATAAGCTTTTATGTACAAAATTTTTAAAACATTTTTAAGAAAAAATTTTGGTAGGTACACTAACTTTAAGTTTTTATTATTGTACGAATAAGAGTTACATTTCCAAGAAAAATACTAAACCGTTCTTGAGATATCGAATTTTCAAAAACAAAAATTCATTAAAATCCTTTATGCCGGTATTGAGAAATTCAAAATTCGAAAAAATCGTTATATTTAGACTTTGGAGGAGCTTAAGCATAAAAAAATTATTTAAATCGGCTGTACCGTTTTCGAGAAAATCAAAAACAAAAAATGGACCTATGAGGGCTACCAAAAATAACAATTTTTTGGAAATTTTTTTCAACCATTATACCTAGTTTTAACTAAATTAAATTTTTCAGATTTTTTTTTAAATTCTGGGGGACAGTTTTTGAGAAAAAAAAATATTTATAAAAATTCAAACAAAACTGTATGGTAGGTACCGTTATTTTTGGTCTTAAACAAAAAAACGTGTGGGGAAAAAAATCAGAACCCATATCTACCAAGTTTGAAGAAAATCGGCCGAGCCGTTAGGGTGTAGTCGAACCGACAGACAGACAGACAGAATTGCGAGACCCACTTTTTTGGTCTTCGCTATCATCGTAATGTCAACTTTGATCAAAATATCGAGTTCGATTGCATAACTTGCCTTATAGTACCTATAAATCGCAAGTAAAAAATGGTTCTATAGTAGGTACAGTCAGTAATACTTTATTTCAGTTTTTTTTATTGAACGATGCATCGTAAAAATTAATCGAAGATTCTAGGTGCCGTTTTCGAGAAAAATATTATTTTCGAAAACCATTTTTTAACATTTGTATGATGGATAGCGTTAGTTTTTATAATATTAAAAATGGAAAATTTAAGAAATGCTGGTAAATATGTACTACTAAATTTTTAAATGAAGCGGCACCAATTCATTTAGAGTTGTCCTTCTCAGCTTTGTTTGCTCTTAAAAGCGCTGCAATTTTAGCGTCAAGGTGCTCAACTGTTGTGTTCGAATCCTGTAAGATTTTGTAATTCTTTAGAAAATATTATTTAAAACTAATTTGAATTAGAACTTACCGTAGCACCAGAAGAAATCATGTCTTCTAAAACGTGTGCATAGGCATATTTCTTGCGCCTGCTGTGTTGGAACTCCTCTTCCTTTGCGCTGGAAAACTGCAGCAAGAATACTACTGATTCTGAATTAAAAAGTTAAATATTTTTAATATAAAATAGAAAATAGGTTGTATCATATTAACTTACTTTCATTATTTATTTTGCTTGGCTTCCATCTTTTTAGCTTTTAATTTTTTAACAAATTCAACTGAAAAATTTTGACGCTTGACATATATAACAAAAAAAATTAGTTTTGCTTAAATTTCTAATTAAAAAATTCTCTTCACTAATCATCAGAACTCGATTTTACTTTGGATGAAAAGCTAAATCAATAGCCCGTAAGTTCTTGGTGTTATTTTCTTTGTTAAATTTTTACTTTGCTGCAATTTCTTGTCCACAAACACGCCTATTGAGTTTGGAAACCGTGTGATCTATTTTTTTGAAACTTGATAATTAAGAGCTTTCTAATACTTTCTACATGATGTGGAAAAAATTATTAATTTTATCTAAAAATTACAGTACAGTAAAATTGTTTTCGAACAGCGTTTTTTTTTTTTATCGAAAACGGCATTTAAAATGTTAATACAAAGTGTTCTGTTTCGCATAGGTTTTACGATCTATAAATTCAATACAAAACAAATGAAAATTAAGGAATTTTGAAATCTCAAAAATTAAGTATTCATAAATTATTTTTTGAAATTTAATTTTTATTTGCAACGTAATAAAAATTTCGAATTGGCGTAACAACATTTTTTCCCTAAAAAAATTCTATATACAACTTATTTTCACGATTTAAAATTATTTGTATAGTATAAATTCATATTGGCTTATGGCATTCTGTTTTAATCTCTAACTTCTAAAAAAATTGTTTTTGCGTATTAAAAATCGATGTTTGAACAAAATATTTTTTTTGGCAGTTTGGATCTATTTCCAAACTATTAACTCATCAACTCCAAACATTTAGTTGTAACAAATAAAATAAACTCAATAGAAAAAAACACGGACCTTAGAAGTTTCCATTGAACATTGTCCGCCCATCGTAATTATTTTAAGAAGAATTAATTTTAAATATTTAATTACATAATTTATTATTAATTCACTAAATAAATCTAATTAAAATTTCTCTTAAAGCTGCTGGAAACAAAAATGACATCTGAAGAACTACATGATCTACTTAAAAAAATCGATCCAACATCAGCAAATCGCATCCATCCGAATAATAGAAGAAAAATTATAAGGTAAGTTTTTTTTTAATAATTTTTAAGTATTTAAAAAATAATAGGTAATAGGAAAATAATGCCAAAAGACTTTAAAAATACAAAAATCGACGTTAAAAGTATTTTTTTGTTGAAGGTTTGAAAATTAATCTTTTACATAAAGCCCTGATATGGAAAACTTAAGATTTTTCCATAATCTTTTATTTGCTCTATTAGGCAAGTAAAAGGCGGGTCAAATACAAGTTTCTTTTTTAAACTGCAATAAAATGAACAAAATCTAAATATTTCCATGTATTATGGCTTTATTAGTAGGAGCAAACATTCCCATTTATTATGGAATACAACGATGTTTAAGTGGCTATCTCAGCTGGCTTCGTAGTAGCGCATTTTCACCTCGTAAGCGAATAATCTGAGATCTTTGAGCAGTATTCTCTTCCGGTTAGTGCGTGAAATGTTAAGCTGTTAAGATCGATGGCGAGTTGATCTTCGTGAACTGAGTCTCACTTTCTCGGCTACAGCAGCCACATTCTTATCTGTGCTAGTTTTCTTCACTAGCATACCAGTCTCACGAATTTTGCGCACAAACTTACGTACAGCAGGCGCGGTGGGTGCTTCATTTCTCTCACTTTGGAAATATATTTTCAATATTTCCCAATGTTGTTCAAGTGTAAGGTGACTTATTTCGTTCCGCGGAGGTATAATACTGACTTTTTCCCAATATTTCGAGCGGGCAACAGCTGTCAGTGTCAAAACAACCTATGATTAAAAAAGAAACCACTAGATTTCTCACCCAGTATTAGTTTCGTGCAAGAAAATTATGTCGATGTTTTGGCAACTGAGCATCCAGCCCAATTTATAGATGGACTCTTAAACTTACAGACATCAAAATGCTTCCTTATTACTTATCATTACTTCGCAAATCAATAAGGAAACGTTTCTTTATAAATAATAATAAAGCGTTTATTAATTTTATCATATTAGTATATAAAGTAAATGCAACTATTATAAGTCATAATTCTAATCAACTATAAATAAAAAAAAATTTCGTATCAAATATTTCGTATGTACGAGTATAATGGCCTTGCAGATAACTTTAATTTTGGACACAAAAAAATTAATAGAGAAAAAATAACCTTCGGCATTGTATCTGTATAATATGGCGTCGTTGACAAAATATTTCATTATCAAAGTTTAAAAACCAAATAATTGCTGTTAGAATCTTATCACTTGTATAGAAACTGTGAACCTAGTCCAAGTATTTATTTTAATTTAATATTAGTTCCTAATTCAAGTTCAAATTTGAGGCCTTGGAATCAAGTATTTGAGCATTAAGCGTTTTTTTTAAAGCATTCAGTTAACCTTCAATTTTATCGGAGAAATCATAATCATAATTCTCGTAAAAAAATTATTTAGCCAAAGAGCTTGATCTTTGATAGCTTTTTCGTGCATTGGCTTAATTAGACATGTCGTAAAGTTATGTAGTAATATATTCATCTATTTTTGAGAATCCTAGTTTCTCTTCTTAAAATATCGTTTTCTATAATATACCTTAAGACTTGATCTGATATTCCAATTATGTTATACTCGTACATAAAAATATAACCTCAACATTTTTAGAGAGCATTTTTTTAAGCTCCATTTTAGTCTTTCCATGCAATAATATTTGAAAAAACGGAGCAAAAATTTTGAATTTCATCAGTCGGTGGCTGTTTAACCTGGAAGAAATTCGTTGCCATATTTTTGAATAGAATATTAAATGTTCTTAAAAAAGGTCTCAACTCAAGATAAACAGTGCTAAGGCACAACTAATAGCCATACTTAGAGCCAGTTGTGTTAGCTCAACTAGGGTTCAAGTGTATGATTGGCTTTTATTTAATTTTTGGTTTGAAATTTGTTCTCTTTATGCATTCTTTCTCACACTAAACCAAGTTTAAGCTGTGTTTCCTCCGCAAATTTGAACAATTATGAAGTTTAAGTAAACTATGACTTTAATATCTATTGTGACCGCTCGAGCTCTTATACCGAATTTATTTCTTTGAGAAAGTAAAGTTTTGTAGTACTTACAAAGAGTTCCATTTTTACTTGCCACTTACACTGCCGCTCATCTGAATAGGTTCACTGTTTTTCGTAACTTACTGTAAGACTCTCTGCATATATATGGCAATGACACGTCTGTGTTATGTATGTAATGAAAGAGCATTATTTTGCCCTTAGTTTGGGAGAAAAAAATTTCTCTTTAAGCTTACCGTTATTCTCACACGCTTGCTAAACTTAATTCATTAAGAAAAACTAACGTTTTTTTTGGCTCATCTGAATGGGTTCAAAAGAAAAAAAAATCATTTTTAATTGATGTGCGCGAGTGATGTGTACTGAAAGTTAAGTTTTTTGGTAAATCGAAATGTTTTAAAACATTTAACAAGGAAAATGGGTCGCGGAAAATTTTTAAACGCGAAGAAAAAGGCAAAATAAAAGGCTAAGCCAAAGAAAAATGGTAAAAAAAAATTAAAAAAGCCAAAATTTAATCGGTAAATATTTGCGGAACATCGAAAACTACGGGAAAAATATAAAAGTTGGAACTTAAAATGCCAAATTAATGACCAAATAGACCCGCAATCATAACAGCTGCTTCTAATTCGCATGATTTTGCGTCAAAAATTAGACTCAAAACTGGTGTTAAGTGTAGTTTGTCGACAGTGGAACGCGGTATTAAGATACTAAACATTTAAAAAGGAAAAAAATACCGAAAAAACACGTTTGAAGGAAAAACGAAAAGAAATTCGTTTCCAATTTTGCAAAAAATACATGTCGTAAAAATCCCAGTGGAGGCGAGTTATATTTTCAGATGAAAAAAATACAACTTAGAGGGCCCAGATGGCTACAACTATTACTTTCATGACCTTCGTAAAGAAGAACATTATATAAGCCGTCTGCATAGCTGTGAAGGCAGTGTCATGGTGTGGGGAGCAATTTCATATTATGGAACTTTTGAGCTGCAATTTCTTACATCGCGAATCAATGTCAATGTGTACAAAGGTGTGCTGGAAAAGGTCTTCCCACAAATCTCTAACCGTTTAGAACCAATACCATTGCCATTCCAGCAGCATAATGCCCCTATCCATACAGCGAGGTCGGTAAAACAATGGATCGAGAAGCAAAATGTAGAGGTGTTGGTTGGTATGGCCTCTATACTCATCTGACCTTAACATAATTGAAAATGTTTGGAGACTTCTTTCCCGTAAGGTGTATGAGTCGGAGAGACAATATGAAGACAAGTTGTCCTTAATCGAGGGAATTAAGAAAGCGTGGGCAGAGATTTCGCTGCAATATCTAGAAAAACTGCATGACTCCATTCCAAATCCATTTTTCGAAACAATTTTTAAAAAAAGTGGCAATACACATAATTAATATAAATTATTATGTCCCTACCTATTTAATGGGCAAAATAAATCATTTAATTACAGTTATTTTTCTTTTTTCTTCCATTTTTTGCTTTTGAACCTATTCAGATGAGCCAAAAAAAACGTTAGTTTTTCTTAATGAATTAAGTTTAGCAAGCGTGTGAGAATAACGGTAAGCTTAAAGAGAAATTTTTTTCTCCCAAACTAAGGGCAAAATAATGCTCTTTCATTACATACATAACACAGACGTGTCATTGCCATATATATGCAGAGAGCCTTACAGTAAGTTACGAAAAACAGTGAACCCATTCAGATGAGCGGCAGTGTATAGGTACTATAAGGCAAGTTATGCATTCGTAAAAAAATCGAACTCGAGATTTTGATCAAATTTGAAATTACTATGATAGCGAAGACTAAAAAAGTGGGTCTGGCAATTCTGTCTGTCTGTCTGTCGCTTCGACTACAGCTTAAACCGCTCGGCCGATTTACTTTAAACTTGGTAGATATGGGTTTTGATTTTTTACCCCCACACGTTTTTTTCTTTTTTTTTTTAGATCAAAAATAACGGTACCTGCCATACGAATTTTTTTCGAAATTTTATAAATATTTTTTTTTCTGAAAAACTCCCACATATTTTTTTAAAAAAATCCAAAAAATTTCATTCAGTTAAAGCTAGGTAATCGTTGATACAAAAAATTCCAAAAAATTATTATTTTTGGTACCCCCCTTGAATTTTTTTTTTTGTTTTTGATTTTCTCAAAAACGGTACGACCGATTTTGATCATTTTTTTTATGTTAAGGCTCCCGAGTAGTTTCAATATTATTGTGTATTCAAATTTAAATTTTTTTTTTTGGATTTTTGAAAAAAATTAAATTTTTTTTTGAAAACTCAATATTTCGAAAACCCCGTGCTCGATTTTTTTAAGACTTGATAAATAAAAGTTTCTCAATATAATCTACAAGGTATGAGAAAAAAGTAATTATATTTTACCTAAAATATGGTTTTCGAAAATCGTATTTTTCTCGAAAACGGTTCAGAGAATTTTGCTAAAATTTTTTTCTTTCGATTAATTCTTACAAATTTTAATAAAAAAAAAATTTGAAAACAAGATATTAGTTTTAGTTAGTTTTTTTAGTTTTATTGACTTCAAAAGTTAATACAAAATATATTTTTTTCTTAATTGTAAGATGACATAAGTCTTTGATGGTTTGGCCGAAGGCCGTCTACCAGACTGACATTTTTGTTATAATTTATACATAAGAAAAATCTAATATACATATACATTTTTTTGTTCATAATATATTCTTTATCATTTAAAACATGGAATACATCTTCGCGTTCTTTGCGGTTGCATAGATCGCACAGAATTGGCAGATCTGGTCGATGAGGAATATAGTTTAACCCGATGAGTTCACCTCTTACTTTAAATAACAGGCTTATTTGTTGAACAGGGTTCTTAGTTAAAAAATAGGTCTTGTGGTTCAAGAAGTGGTTCACTTTACTGTAGTAAATGGACGTTTTGGCTTCGCTCTCAAATTTTTCATACATCCTATTTCCGGTTTTTTTCAGCAAATCATCAAATTTCACCTTGAGTACATCGATATTTTCGTTGGCTGATATTGACAACGTAGATGAACATTCGATTGCCATTTTTTTCCACTATTTTACACACGTTCCTTCGGAATTGATAGCTTGTGTGAGTACTAGTCGCGGAATTCTTTCGTCGCCCATCGCCATAACTCTTGCCACGTAATTGAAATGTAATTTAAGTGTGTCCAAAAAGAGTGGTCCTATTCCGGTTTCGAGATATAGCATATAATTGGGCGATGTACTCGGCAGCCTGAAGGTACTTTTAATAAAAAATCTGAGAAACTTTTCGACAGGTTCAAACGAACGATATCCCCATGCTTGTGCTCCGTAAAACAGAATTGCGATTGAGGTAGCTCGAAAGACTTTGTATTTAGCTATGTGAGAAACGCTATTTCTTAGAGTGCAGCTTCTCCACACAGAACACATAGCACGCTTTGCTTCAGATAATTTGGATTGCAGATGCTTTCCTAGGTTCAAGTTAGAAGTAATCAAGACTCCCAGATACTTATACTCCTTTACAATTTCTATCGGTTCCTCCTCAAACGTCCACTTCTCCCTTCTGGAATATCTCCCACCACCGTTTCTGAATATCATCATTTTTGACTTAGAAAGATTTACCGCTATATTCCATGTTTTGCAATATAGTTGTAGCCTATTTATCATTAGCTGCATCCCGTCTATAGTTTCAGCTAGAAACACTATTAGACTAAGAGCCCACAGCAATTTTTGGGTGTGATTGATAACAAAAAATAATTAGCTTAATTAGATAGGCCTTTTATAGTTATTTACAAATGTGAAAGCCTTGCATACTCTAGTGGGCGCAATAGTGCATTATAGTGCATTAAGTATGCAGTTCTTTCCAAATCCAAATAATTGTGATAACAACTTTGCCAAAATGTAGAGTTAAGCCCCCTGATTGAAAATATCGAGGTCCAAGACGTTTTACAGACCGCCTTCTGCCTGCCAGACGGGATAAGAATAGGCTACTTCTTGTACTAAGAAGGCCACCTTCAAAACGTCATGGACCTCGATATTTGCAATCAGGGCACTTAGCTATTCATTTTGAAGTTATGGCAAATTTTTTTTCCCAATTTTTTAGAATAAGGAAAGAACTGCATACTTGATGCACTATAATGCACTATTGCGCCCACTAGAGTATGCAAGACGTTCACATTTGTAAATAACTACTAAAGGCCTAACTAATTACGCTAATTATTTTTTGTTATCAATCACACCCAAAAATTGCTGTGGGCTCTCGGTCTATATATCGTCTGCGAACATTAGTCCTGGGATATTCTTTCCCCTTATAGCAATACCACCTTTCACCGAATCAGTTATGTCATTTATGTATAAAATAAAGAGAAGGGTACTTAAAACGCATCCTTGCTTAACGCCCATTGACGTACCAAACTCATCCGAAAGAGAATTTCCATCCCAAACTCGTGCAACATTTTCTTCGTACATGGCTCTAATGATAGATATAACTTTAGTTGAGATTCCATATTTAAAAAGCTTGTAAAAAAGTGCTTCCCGGGGAATTGAATCGAACGCTGCCCAAAAATCCACAAAAAAAGCATAAAGTTTTTTTCCTTTACTTTTATAAATGTCAGCAATATTTATTAATGAAAAAATCTGGTCCACTGTCGAGTAATTTTTTCTGAATCCAGCTTGAAATTCGTTTAAAATTTTTTCAGATTCAACCCACTCGCTGAGTCTTTTATACAATACTGAGCCAAAGAGATTTGCTGCTGTATTTAAAAATGAGATACCTCTATAATTTGTTGGATCTTCAACATTACCTTTTTTATGTAGCGGAAGGATAATCGCCTTTCGGAAACTCACAGGGACGTCAGCGGTGTCGAATATTCTGTTATACTCCAAAGTAAGAAGTCCTAAGAATTCTGGTGCGAGATTTTTAAAATATTCAAACGGTATTCTATCTTCCCCTGGTGCTTTATTTTTTTTAGCGTTTTCAATAACCATTACTACCTCATTTTGGGAAATAGGCGCATCCAGATACTCATCAATTATTAAAGGTGGAGCATATTGATATTGGAGCTGTTTGAGTTGTGTTGAGCAAACTTGTAAAATGGATTTTTAATTATTCGATGTGCAGTACTGTAACAGTTGAAATCCTTTTTCCACTTACAAGCCTAACTGCTTTCCAGAACTCCATTGAGTTTTTCGCTTTGTTTAGAATTTCGATGTTGTTCTCGTCAAAATTTCGTTTTTTAGCATTACAGAGCTTTTTGAAGTTTTTGTTCGCTGTTGCATAGAGGATTCTAAAATGTATGTAGTTAGTCGATCTGAATAATTTCAAGTACGCAATTGTTGTCGAACCACTTTTGATTATTTCTCAAAACCTTCTTTCCCGATGTTTCTTGTGGTGCTGCTATTTTGATTACATTCGTTAACGTGTGCATGTCCAGATTAGTTGAAGCTTTCAAACTTATTTGAGTTTCGAGCTGTCTGTTAAGATTTCTTTGGAATTGTTCTCTATAGCTGTCTTTCCAACGTAGCTTTGGAGGAAGCATTAGGTCTGGTTCATTTGTTTCAATACGAGATGTTCTCATTCTAAAGGATACTTCTAATGGCATGTGATCCGAGAATGTCTTTACTCCTACTCTAAACTCATCAAATATGTAGAACCAATCTCCAGACAGAAAACAATAATCGATCTCTGAACAAGCTGTTCCGCGGATGAAAGTGAATTCACCATTACGATCACCTTCACAGCTTCCATTTAGTACCCGACAGTCCAAGGCGTCTGCCAGCTTTACAATTTTGGTCCCTTTTGAATTGCACACCTCGTCCTTTGATTTTTGATCGCAATGAATAAGGGAAGTGACTACTCCGCTATTAAAATCATTTTGTGATATGCCCATTCTTCCGTTAAAGCGTACTCTCTTCTATTTTGATTTCAATTAATCGGGTTTGATCAATATTCTTAAACTTGATTACAGCATCTTTTAAAAGCTTTTTATATCCGAACAGTTCACCACCACTTCCTCTACCAAATATGTTAGTTTTAACAAGATATTACTGACTGTACCATAGAACGATTTTTTTCGAATTTTGAATTTCTCACTATCGGCATAACGGATTTTAATAAAATATTTTTATAAAGAAGCTTCTAAAAAATTAAAAAAAAAAACATTGCCTTTCAAAACTTAAAGAAAAATATTTTTTCAATTTTTTGAAAAAAAGTCATTTTTTTGGAAAATTCGATATCTCAAAAACGGCTTAATATTTTTCTTGGAAATTTAATTCTCATATTTTCTTTAAAATGTCTTAAAAATTTTGTACATAAAAGCTTATTTTTTAAGGCACCACTACAACGACTTATAATTTCTGTTCTTGCATAAATTCATATTTGCATAGCATTCTGTTTTTATCTCTTACTACTAAAAGAATAAAAAAAAAAAAACATTATATCCTTATGAACAGTTTTCTTTAGTAACATTCGTTTTTAAAATTTCTAGTCTATTACATAGGAGCATGTTCGTGCGACCCAGTTGTGCATTTTATTTTTTATGAATTGTGTGACATGGGTTAATTCGATTTCTATAATTATAATTAATTATTAGTTCTATGAAGATTCTACAAAAATAATTTCTAATCTACTTTAAGAAAATTAAGAAATTAAAATTAAATCTCCGATATTAAAAAAAAAAATATTCGGCCCTAATGAGGTATACGTTTGTCGGAGGTTCAAATTGCTTTCGAGGTATCCTATGGGAAAAAAAAATAATACACAAATGCGTTGACGCACTTTGTTCCGCGAAGAATTTGTGTCGGACGAAATCGGAAAAACAATTGCATTTAGCTGTTATACTGCTTTTACACGGAAGCGATTTTTAATCTTAGTTTCTCTTTTGGAGTCATCTTCCGCCTTATGTAACCCCGCCACCACACACGTCTCTCTCCTACGGGCTTAAAAATCGCAAGGTAATATTGCTTCGTTTAAAAGCCGTCTTAGAAATTTCACAAATAAAGCACTTGATCGCGCTTCAACGCAGTTCACCGGGTGCGTTAAAATAATGTCGGAGAAAGGTTCCGAACAGCTGTTCGGAAGAATACCTCACAGTAAAATTCCTCCGAATCGTATAAAATCGGACAATTTTCCGCTCCGAACGTCAAATTAAATATCCGAGAAGAAGTGACAGTTCTTGAAAAACTAAGCAAACATACTTTTTTGACATTTATAAATGTCAAAGTGTTGAGTTATAGTTTGACGCTAATGTGGTTTTTTATTGGTAAAATAAATAAATTTGTTCTTGGTTTAGATCTGCCAAAAAGAGAATTTTAGGAATTTTTTATTTTATTGAACAAAAATATCGATTGTTTTTTCATTTAAAATTGATTTTGCAATTTTTTAAAATTTTGTCAGCAGATTTACCACCAGTGTACTAGTACCTTAACAGTTTTTAGTTCAATGCCGATCTGCATCTTATTGTTGTTACATCTAACATAAAACTGTGTTCTCAAATCTACCCTCACCATACTCTTTAATTACTTAAATTTTTAGCTAACCACGCCGCGAAAAAAATAGACAAATTAATTAAAAATATCAAAAAAATAAAAAAAAAAAACAAAATAATGAGAAGTGCAGTTTCAGTACGTGTGTGCTGGAATCAATAACACAGTCATCATCCCCCACAGTTGTTTAATCATTGCATGTTAAGTTTGGGTCATGCCATGCAATGTGTGTGATCGATTGAAATAAATATCGTGTAAATTGAGGTTATTGCTTTTGGGACTCCGGAGACGGATCAATAGGTACATTTATTATTAAGGCATAACACTCATAGTAAATTGTATTGTGAAGTTTTTTTGGGGCGCGAACCCGATATAAACATATTTTTCTGAGCATACATATATAAAGTTGATTACAGCAAAATTCGGGGCTAAGGAAGAATTTCTGTACTGCTTATATCCCTACTGCTATAAACTAGCCAGGAGCATTGGCACTTAGTCAAACTCAAGTAGAAGTAGGTGAATATTCTGATCACTCGGAGTTCTGCCATCCTGGTTTCCCGACAACCTGACTCAGATCTTTGACGGGCCTTCCCGGATTAATGACACTCTAGACTTGCTTCTTGCCCCTGACAGATACAATGTTAGTGTTGCACTGTTAGATATCGGTTGGTTGAAGAAAATTGCTCATTAAAAAACTCGAATAACTTTTTTTAGCGAACGTTTATTTTATTTTCTTATACAGTTCAAAAGATAATTAGATATTCAACCTTAGTCCGGTAGTCGTTTTGCTAAAACGCCAGTAAAACGACAAGGGTCTAGAAACGAAAATTGGAAATTTATTGAAACGACTATTATTATAATGCTTAGAAAAGTGAAGAACATAGAGAACGCTGTCCTTTTCGTATTAATTAAACTCCAAAATGTGGTCTCTAGAGCCTTGTCGTTTTACTGGCGTTTTAGTAAAACGAATATCGGAATAAGGGTGATAATAAAATATTTTCAATCGTTCTTAAAAACAATATACTTAGCTTAAATGGCGTCTACGCTCGTTGACACGTGTGTGACATCTTATTAAAAAGTTATCCATTACCGACTGAAGAACTTGCTCCATCATGTTGAAATTGAAACCACACAGAATTTAAAGGAATTCTCTTCCGGTTTAGTTCTGGGTAAAAAAATTTCCTCAGAATTTTTAGATAACGGTCACCAGTGCGTCACATTGCGTCCGTTTTCTTCAAAAAAGTATGGGCTGACAATGTAGCTTGAAGAAACTGCACATCACACTGTGACCCGATCAGGATAAAGGTCAGTTTCATGCAGGATTTGTGGGTTCGATTCACACCATATTAAACACTTTTGCTTATTAACATTGCTATTTATGTCGAAGTGGGCTTCATCTGTTATAAAAATGCGATTTAACATGGTTAGGTCGTCGTCTAGCATTTGAAGCATCTTTTGACAGAATTGCAAGGGCACCGGAAAGTCTGAGGTGTTCATTGTGCTTGTAATTTGAACTTTGTAGAGAAACAAATTCAAATCCGTGTGCAATATTGTCTGCTGATACTCAAACCTGCCGACAAATTTCTTGTGAAAACGCTTAGAGTGCAGCATTTTTCCCGCCTGTCCCTAAAAAGGTGAATCTTTTCCTCTCTCTAATAATGCCCCAAATTGCCCATACGTCCCTTCTTCATGGTCATGGCAACTCTGATAACTATCAGCTCAAGAAATAACTTGAAAAACGAATTCTTCTCAATCACAAGCAGTACAGCTCTCGTAGAACAAATCGTAAAATAAATGCTGGTGTGCCATAAGGCTCCGTTTTGTCTCCGACACTTTTTATCTTATTCATCAGTGATCTTTTGTCTGAAACTTCTTATTTTCCCTACCGCTCATCATATTTGTTTTTCCAGACGTATATCCTTGTTCTTCGGGTGTAGCTTTAGAACGGAAGCATTTGATAAGCTCAATTAATTCTGATCTTGATAGCATTAGCCGTGTTTTTTGGAAAATTGATAGCCACTCACTAAAGAAAATGGAAAAAAACGATTATAGTCACTTTTATATCCACTCTCTTTAATTTTCAAATTTTGACACGAATTTTAGAGTAATTTCAAATTTATTTTGACGTATTTAAAATATTTCTTTCCATATTCCTGCCAACCCCTAAATTACAATTTTAATGAGCAGAAAAATCGACTTTTTGTTAAAAAAAATTCAGATTTTGTAGATATTCTTTAATCCATCGAGATTTCAGTTATCCTCCAATGGAATTTGACAGTTTTTGGCTTGGTAGATGGGTAATATACTATATTTTAACCTATTTAGAATATTTCTTTCTAGATGCTTTCCAAAAACTCTAAAATCGCAATTTTCCTGAACGAAAAAAAAATCCAAAAAATTGGGATTTTTTGGTGAAAAAATTAAGATTTTTCAGAAGTTTTTCAATCAATTGACATTTGAGGTTTTTTGTACGTCTTTTACAAAATAGACATGAAGCTTTATTTCCAAATGTCGACATAATAAAAATCTCTGAGAAAAAAAGATGCATTCCAGAACACATCCCAGTACCAAGCAAATGTTTTTCTGCACTCGATTTAAGCGCCATCTTAATCTCAATATATCAACAATTTTTATTCATTCTATATTCACTCTGATTGCTGACCAAATTATATTTACTCTTGGTGTTTTTATTGTTTTGCATGTAAAATTTTGCTAACTTGGCTATTCACTCTTTCAAAAAACACGGCTAGTGTCAAATGGGGAACGAAAACCGAGTAAAATTTATTGTTTCAATAACTCAATGCTGTCTTCTGTCAATAAAGCCCAACCCACCTCCCATCTATTAGCACCACTTGCATTGACGAAACAGAACAGCTTTCAGTTCTTGTTCTCGGTATGTGCATTACAGACCACCTTATGTTGAATGACCACATATTTGACGTCGCTAAAAACACTGTTAAGTACTCGTACTTGATTTTTTTTCGACGATGCAAGAAATTTTTCACTCATTCTGAACTGCCGCACTGTGGTCCAAAATGACTTTTTTCGTTGCAAAAATCATAACTTTTGAACACGTGAAGCTATCGCAACAATTTTTTTTTTTCCCTCAAAGGTAATTTCCAAGGCTATACAAATTGTGAAATTTTAAGAAAATTACTTTACAGGGTGTTTCATAATAATTGGTTGATGTAAGATTTTCTTAGAAAAAGAAGTTAACAGAATAAAGTCTGAAAGTAAACCTTTTAAAAACAGTCCTAAGTTTTTAAAACTTTGTAAAATAAAAGTTTTTGACTATTCAAGTGAATTCATAACAACAGTGGATGCTTAAAGTTAACGCACCAATTTCAGAAATATTTTTTAAGGAGTATTATAAAACAGTATTTTTTCATGTTGTCGGGCATCAGTTTATTCCATAAACTATTTGACTGATATATTTTATATGAAACAGTGTAGGAAAAAAGTAAACGGACGAAAAAAAATTAAAAAAAAATCAAATAGAATATAAAATTTATATAAAATAAAATAGAATACTTTATAAATATTTGTTTACAATTAACTACTATAGATCTAATTTTCAGAAAAAAATTCATCGGCATCGTTATCATTTTCAATAATTAATAGACTTATTAGTTCTGGGCAGTAACTCTTTTTCAGCTCTTTTTTTGATCTAACGTGTCTTAAAGATGAAACAAGTGGATCTGATGATACAGCTAGCATATTAAATAAATCTTCATTTTGTCGTTTCCGTGAGGCTTTGCATGTATTTGAGTATCGATATCGCTTGTAGTCCTTATTCCTTGATTCCTGTGCTTCTTCTGAAAGCTCCCCGATTGGCAAAATTTGATGTCTTATAAGTTCCCCTCCATGGTCCAAAATTTTGTGCAGAGTTGGTGTCAGGAGTTTGTAGCTGTATTTGGCTTTTAAAAGATCCGAAGTGGTTTTGGTATACTCGTTGAATTTATCGACATTAATAGATTCTTTAGATGACAGCGCATTTAAAATAACTTGCAGTTTCTTTATAAGATCCTTGTCTACTCGGGTTATAGCTGACGTAACTTCTGGATTTTCAAAAAATCTTCGTGAAGTGTTTCCATCATTTGTGTTACCGAATCCCTGTTTTGGCGTATCAATGATTAACCCGAGTTGTTCCCTAAATTCCTTTTGAATATCCGCTTTTCTTCTTCTTTCGGCTTCCTTCTTGTCGGTTGTCTCATCTTCTTGGTATAGTCCATAAGCTAGTTTAAGAACGAACTCCATACATCTTATTCTAGCGTGTAATGGTGAAATTCCAAATTCGTAGTTCCTCTCATCTGCTTCGGCTGAATCGTCTTCTCTTGGAAAATTTTTTTGTGTCCTTTTGCAAATTGGACATGACAATGTTGATTTTGTATTTGTTAGTTCATTCAACACTTTCCCGTCTATCATGGTAAGAAAAAACTCATGCCGAACCATCACATTTTTTTCTTCAGCAACAGTCACTACAGTTGGCCTCAAATTTTCTATTTGGTTCCTTATATTTCTGACAGTTGTCTGAATAATATCACTTGACTCCTTTGCATATTTAAAAAGAATCGGTCTGCAAAAGTGAACTGATGACGGCCTTGGATTTTTCCAATATTCGGTTGATTCACCTTTTATACGAAGTGGAACTAGTGATGCCATGAACATGTTCGCATCAGATATTACCTGGCCATCTTCTGAAACTATTGTTTGCTTATATGCACTTTGTCCGGAAGATCCATCGCATCCCCATTTGCTCATCAAAGTAAGATTCGTTGGAAGTAAAAGAAGATCCTGATTGACTAGGCTATTTAAAATCCTCTTTGCTGTATGGTCCACCAAATCTTGGAGATTCACTTCAACAGAAGTTTCTGTTACTATCAAATTTGATGGAGTTGCTTGTATTTTAGCTTCCATTAATAAATTGTAGCTCGGAAACACATCAACGTTATGGCTTCTTAATGATTTTCTCATCAAATTATATTTTTCTTTAGAAAGCCCCATATCCAAGAACAAGGCTAGCGCAGTGGGACCATCGTATTTTATTGGATCCCTTTGAGGTGTGGGAATACTCTCCTTTATCCGTTGCACTCGCAATGGGCTTGCATTAAAAACTGCTTTTGTGATATCCGCTTTTATCTTTTCGTGTTCCTTTTTATATTTTATACTCAGAGCTGTGGAAACATTTTCAGTTGAAATATGGCCCGTAGTTTCCAATAGTTTCCTCCTTTTGGTATATACTGAACACGTATCTAAGGATTTTGAAGGCCTTCCTCTTGATGTACTTGGCACGTCACTGTCTTCAATTTCATTACATTGGATTGTAAATGTTCCATTCAAAAATTCTTCATATTTTGAGAGAAATCTTGTTTTAACTCTAAAACAGTCAATCCATTTTTTTTTAAATGATGCGTATAATCTTTTGAGTTTCTTTTTCGTTTCCTCGTTGTCACTTATATCTTCGTATTGGTTTTGGATCAGAATTACAAATTCTTCAGAATTCGAAACATTGATAAAATGTTCAAAAATTGTTCTGTTTGAAATATTCATATTGATATTTAATTTGAAAACTCCACTCGTCAGTAAAGCCTCTTGAAAACTAACAACATATATCAATTGTCATAGTTTATATATACCTGCATAATGTACATATATGCACAAGGATTATTTTACCTGTGAAATTTAAGCTTAACAATATGGGGTATCGGAAGAAAATTATTATTCCTACCTGTTTTATTAGATCATAAAATAATAATCCAAAATTAAATAATTCTTTCAACTTTGTATATGGAGTAGGCAATAAAGCTATTAATCCTTTTCTTTTGGCAAGTTAATCTATGTTTAGGTACTATTAGAAAAAGATCAATAAATATTTACAATAATTTAAGTTAAGGGGAATTTATTCAAAGAGGGTCGTTAAAGTGGGCGGATTAAAAAATTTAATGTTCAATAAAGTAATCAATAGTTTGTGTACAATATTTTATATTTTTTTTAATAATAATTGGCATTTGTATAAAAAGGGGCGTAGAAGTGGGCGGTTTTTTTTTGTCAGAATCAAGATAGTAATAAAACGATTTTTGATTAAAAAGAAAATTTCACGTTCTTAACTATTTTAATTAATAAAATAATTGAAATTTTCCATAAGGGAATTTGCTTTTAAGACCAAAAGGTCAGCACTGGGAACACGACTTTTTTTAAACAAATTACAATTTCTCTCAAGGTTGCAAATAGTTGCAGCTACAATTTTGCATATGGCTTAAGAAATAGTTAGGGTAAACTATCATGGTCAATTTTCCGCGCGAACTCGCGAGTATTTTTTTGTAGCTCTATTCAAACCGAAAAAATCTGCTAAAAAAGGGTGTTTTTTGTTTTATTTATTAAAAATATTAAATATTTTTTTATTTTTTTTTAATTAAAATTTTGATTTACGCACAAATAATACAACTAGAATAAACTATAGAAAATTAATATTTTACATTTAATATGCCAAAATTTCAAATACGAAAACAAAGAAGTTAGTTTTTTCTGTTTTTTTTTAACTCTAGAACGAAATTGACCAACTTTGAAAAGCTCTATAAGTCAAACTAGTTGTTTGCTGTTTTTGAAGCTCCGTTTATATTTCTATTAGAAATAAAAAACAAAACTTTAAAAATAAAACATCGAAATTAGTATTTTTGCCACGAAATTTTTGGACCACAGTGTGCCGGTTATATGTATATAAACCCTATATTCGTCCAAAGCTCGATTACAATTCCCATATTCGGGCTGGTGTTCCAATAACCCACTTGAGTCTCTTAGATAGAATCCAAAAAAGAGCTATCAAAATGATAGGTGATAATACAATAACAGAAACATATGAATCAAGTACAGACTCAATGTTTTCTTGTCTTTCATTATTTAACCGTTATTTTATTAACATTATTGTAGTGAAATAGCCAGTTGCATTCCTCCCCTTAAACAATTCAACCCTTATACTGGGAATTCAGGGAATGCCTCATCAGTTTATCCTTGTGCCCAACTTCGGACGTACTGTCAAATTCATAAACTCTATCTTTAGCCGCACTTCACGAATGTGGAATGCTTAACCCTGCTCAGTATTTCTCTGCCATTACGATATTCAGAGATTCAAAATCAATGTGCATCGGGGTCTCCTTTAAATCCCTGTTCAACTTTCCTAAATTCTCGCAATATGTTCAAACATTTTAAAGGTAGCCACAACCCCTTTTTGTGGGGAAATTTAAAAAAAATGAAATGCACGACTGGGTCGCACGAACTTGCTCCTATGTAAAAGACTAAGAATTTCAAAAATGAATGTTATTAGAGAAACTGTTCATAAGCATAAAATTCATTTTTTAAATGACTAAAAAAAACTTCTTTAGTAGTTAAAGGTAAGAAGAGGATGCCATGTGATTCAAGCAAATATAGATTTATGCAAGAACAAAAATTATAAGTCTTTGTAGTGGTTTCTTAAAAAATAATTTTTTATATAAGAAAATTTTAAAATATTTTTAAGAAAAAATGTTGGTATGCCAATTTGAATTTTGTATTATTGTATGAATAAAAATTAAATTTACAAAAAAAGTATTGAGCCGTTTTCGAGATATTGAATTTTCAAAAAACAAAAAATTGATTTTTTTTTCAAAATTCAAAAAAATATTTTTCTTAAAGTTTTGAAATACAATGTTTTTTGAACTTTTTAGAAGCTTCTCTCTACGAAATTTCATTAAAATCCGTTGTGCTGATAATGAGAAATTCCAAATTTTAAAAAATCGTTCTATGGTAGGTACAGTCTGTAATATCTTGTTTTCAACATTTTTTTTTTATTAAATTACAGATATTAAAAAATAATAGAAAGAATAAAAAATTAAGCAAAATTCTCGGAACCGTTTTCGAGAAAAATACGATTTTCGAAAACCATTTTTTAACATTTGTATGGAGGGTACCGTTATTTTTAGGTAAAATGAATTTATTTTTCTTATATCTTGTAGATTATTTTGCCAAACTTTTATTTATCAAGTTTTGAAAAAATCGAGCATGGGGTTTTCGAAATATTGCGTTTTCAAAAAAAAATTTTGAAAGTTTTTTTAAAAACCATAAAATTTTTTTTTGGAAAATTTGAATACGCAATAATATTCAAACTGCTGGGAAGCTTTAGCATAAGAAAACTGATCAAAATCGGTGGTACCGTTTTTGAGAAAATCAAAAACAAAAAAATGGTCCCAAGGGGGGTACCAAAACTACTAATTTTTTTGGAAAATTTTTTTCAACCATTACCTCCCAAGTAACATCGTTGGAGCTAAATGTTATTTATATGTTCTTAAATAGCTCTGAGAGAGTTAAATGCACGGCCCTAGCTCTATTTCAAAACATATTTCAGCTCTTGGTAAACGAATTCAAAAATCTAGCTCTATAATGGAGTTTCTTAACAATCTTTAGATATGTTACATTTAAGAGCTTTCTGCTCGATAAATTTGCTCCATAGTAATGTTTTTATCAGCTGTTAGAAAGCATGTTAGCATTTTGATACTGCACCCTTTAAAATAGCTCTTTAACAGCAAAAGATTTTTTTAAAGATTTACTTTAGAGCTACAAGCTATATCTTAATTTGTGTTTAACAAAATGGCGAATATTTAAGAATTTTTATAAAACAGGAAAAGAAAACTATTAACAGTGCTGTGATGACTCCATTTTGAAAAGAATCATGATAAACACAAACGCCTTATCCAAAAAAGTGCACGAGCAAAATAAATATTTTTTTCTCAAGTTAAAAATTGAAATAAAAAAAATTTACCATCCACTTAAAACAAATTATTTAAGAAGGGCGTTGTAATATTTCGAAGTACAATATCAACATTTCTGATAAAAATGAAATCGCACTTAGAAATCTCTCCCATGTTGAACGTATTATGGCTTTTAATTATTACCTTTACTCATTGTTCTATGAAAATAAATTATGATGCTAAGATGATTAACCAATACAAATATGTAATAATTTCTCTTCATGTTCAATAGTATGATTTGTATTTACTAATACTAATAGAAAATATAGTTTATAACTCCTCGTAAAAGCACGCGGCTGTATGGCAGTTTTAGAGTGTATATTAAAGCTTTCAGCTGACAAAATATACTTACAAGCACTATTAACGAGCTAAAAAGTGCTCTCAAACTCAATGAATTAGCTGCAAGTGGGCTCCATGCTTGCTCTATAGGCGCATCTAGAGCGTGTTTTTGAATTAACTAGCTCTAAGATTAGCTCCGAAAGCGCTTTTCAAGCATTAATACAGCTAAAAATGTTTCTTGGGCTAGGTTTAACTAAAATAAATTTTTTGAATTTTGTTTTTAAATCGTTGCGACAGTTTTTGAGAAAAAAAAATATTTATAAAATTTCGAACAAAAATCATATGGTAGGTACCGTTATTTTTGGTCTTAAAAAATCAAATCAAAAAACATCCGGGGGTAAAAAATATCTACCAAGTTTGAAGAAAAACGGCCGAGCCGTTAAGCTGTAATCGAACAGACAGACAGAATTGCCAGATCCACTTTTTTCGTCTTCGCTATCATCGTAATGTCAACTTTGATCAAAATCTTGAGTTCGATTTTTATTACGAATGCATAACTTGCCTTATAGTACCTATAAGTCGCAAGTAAGAATCAGTTGTCAGTTTGCAAATTTAGTTTAAGACTTGTTTAATTTGGATTGGATTAAGGATGAAATAATGACACATACACAAAATTACACTAATACATCCAAAGGAAATAAAATCAATCTTTTATGGACAAATGAATTGCTAATCAAACACAACATTCGCATTAATCAAAGGGCACGGAAGTGCCCAGCCAAGTTCTGGCACTACACCCTTTTTACAGGAACAAACTCAGGCGATTTTTGGCCCCTCCATATCTTCAGTACCAATGAAGAATATTTGCTAAGGTAGTCAGGCACATGCGCCTCACCAAATTTCAATTTTCTAGCATAAGCGGTCCCTGAGATATAAGGCCTCAAAAATCACAAAAACCGTAACTGACTGACTCACTGACTGACAGATCATCAAAATTATGGAGCACTTCCCGACATCGTAGAATCTTGTAATTTTGCACAATGGTAGGTCTTGTCATGCAAGCAGAAAAAAAATCGAAAATTTGAAGTTTTCTATTCAAGGGGCGTGGTATCCGCCCACTTTCTCCGAATTGGTGTTGGCTGAATGGAGCACTTCCGACTGCTGTAAAACGATGAAATTTGGTGAACCGCTAAAGCTTAAATTGCATATAAAGGACCAAAAATAAAAATTGAGGTTTTCCATTCAGGGGGTGTGGTATCCGCCCACTTTCTGAGAAAATGTTTAATTCATATAGAGCACTTCCGATTGCCGTTGAATGATGAAATTTGGTAGAGTGGTAAAGCTTAATGTACATTCAAAGCGAAAAATAGAAAATCTAAGATTTTTCATTCAAAGTGTCGTTTTATTGTTATTTTGAAACTGTACATGCATTTTGAAAATTCATGACTTTTCTTAGAACTAGAGAAGTAAAGAAATAGAGAAATTTTATTATTTAATGATTACTGACTAAAATTTGATGGGCTTACTTGGCAAGTTTTTTTTTATGCCCAATCCGAAAGTTTTTAAAAACTTGACCAGTGAACCCTTCAAATTTTAGTCAGTAATCAATAAATAATAAAATTTCTCTATTACATTGTAGCTGTTTCAATATTATTCTACTTTAAATATTCGGTATTAAACATTCATGAAGTAAGAACTTGGCGTGCTTTTAGAGCTCAGTACTTTTCACGGCTGACTTGTTAGACAAAGGTTTTTGTATAGAAGAACTTGGCCCTTTTTTAACATTTATGTTTTTGGTCTGATTATATTTCGTTAAGATACTCTAAGGCAGTTGTCAAGCTTCTTATTCGCTAAATAATTAAGTATTTGAACTATTATCCAAATATGACCTCATCTTATATCCAGCGACATATCTGTAATATCAAAGAATTTGAGTGAACTTTAAAGTACGTTCAATAAACAAAGATAAAAAAGTGTTAAAGATAATATTATGTTAAACTCGATTAAAATTATAAAAATCGTATATTTAATATTTGTAATTGAATACTTTAATAATTTCAACCTTTGTTATCTATTTTTGCGTTATCACGCTTAAGCACATCAGACTTTTTCATATCTGCCAAATTTTGGTGCCCAAAAAATATTGAAAACCTGATAGATGGTAGATGGTAAATCCATAAAAAAGATTAAAATAATACTTTCTAGAACTTAATTTTCATACAGGATGTAGGTATAAAGTTTAATTTAAGTGCTATCTTATTTCATCGGAAGCTTATATCACCGGAAAGTTTAGTTTTGTATAGCCTCAAAAAAAAAACTTTGCACTTCCGAGCTGGTGATAGTATTTAAATAAATTCATGGTTTTTTTTTATCGTAAAACTTTGCAACAGGAAGTACATTTTAAAGAGATTGCCATGTGAATAGGTCTTTTTTTTTAAGTTCACTTGATATTCTTGGAAAACATCTGTAAAGTATTTTCTGTATCAGTATTTTTAGGAATAGACTAGGTATAATAAACAATAAATGCAAGGTGATAAGGACATTGAAGTCCTTAATCAAAGACATCAACCAATTGATCAAGAAGAACTATCAGTTGTCTATTAATTTGTTTTGGGATAACAGAACTTCGAACCTAATTCTAGCGACCCGAGTATGTTTCCACAAATTAATAATATCTTTAGGAGAAATTATCAAATCGATCTTCCATATTCTAAGCTTTAGAGGAATACAGAAAAGAGAGACGTTCGTCCGACGGCAGGTGTAGATCCAGAGGAAGCCGTTTTAAGTTGTATGGCTCAGTTCTGGATTTTATCCAACAGGTTCAAATGTGTAATTGGGGCACCAATCCAGATATGAGAGTTATATTGAAGTTTTGGACGGATAAATACCAGATCAAAAGGAAAAAACAGTTCACCGTTTAAGAAAACCTAAGCATTTCGATGAGTTTTTGGCTACGTCGAATATACGATCGGTCCATAAGAGATTGTCAGTAAAGTAAACAGAAAGCTTTTCGGTTTCTTTAATACAAGTGCCATTCATGGATAATGGCATTCATGGAAATAAGCAGGAGTGTCAGTGATAAAACGGAAACGCAGCCTTGGGGCACAACAGCATTTTTTTTCTAACTGTGAGAATTAAAACCATCAAAAATAACTCGAAATTGAATAGTCAGAAAGGTAATTTCTAATTCAACGAAAAAGAGACCAAAATGCACGTATTTTGGCATTTTTGTGCCAAACTCTATCAAACGCTTGAGAAATATCAAGTGCACTAAGCTTTTTTTTTAACCAAAATGTAATAAAGATTAGTTTCTCTTTTCGGTGAGATATGCCATCAAATCAAATTATAGATAGATTAAAATACAAAATAATAATATATGTACATTTTGAATCAATTAAAAGCTCAAGTGATCTCAACTCCAAGGTGCGTTTCGCCCAGGTACGACAGTGGGCTCATTATTAAATATTGCCGTACCCTTCTAAGACGCAAATATTGGTCGATGTTTACCGACTCTTATAAAATGTGCAGCTTTATTATATATATCTTCATTATGTACATTTATGTGATTCAAAGATATTATTCTACACTTTAATTTTGAAGATCTGGTAGGGACAACTTGTAAGCTCCCCGATTTGTCGAAATTTTAGGATCTATTCCTTAGAATTGATTATTTTGTTCAATTTTCGTTCTTTCAATTTGGAAATATTTTTATTTTTGTAACTTTTTCAATTAAATTGATTTTTCTTTTGTAGATTTAGATTTTCTGTTATTTCCAATTTTATTCTTTTACTAGTTTTATTTTTTTAATTATGTTGAATTTTTGCAATTAAATTTTGTGCCAATGTATGGGATGAAAAAATAACTTGCAGGTAGTTTCGAATAATTTACAATTTTGTGCAAAAATAAAAATAAAGGGAATTCAGTTTACAGGTGTTAGCTTTTTTCAGTCCTAATTCTTACATACATACCTAATATTATTTCAAGAATTTCAAAGCAATCACAAATTTCCTTTGGTTTCATTCTAAATCCATTCCGATTTTTACTTGCGAGTTATAGGTAGATACTATAAGGCAAGTTATGCATTTGGAAAAAAAATCGAACTCGAGATTTTGATCAAAGTTGACATTACGATGATAGCGAAGACCAAAAAAGTGGGTCTCGCAATTCTGTCTGTCCGTTCGATTGCAGCTAAACGGCTCGGCTTTGTTTTTGATTTTCTCTAAAACGGTACCACCGATTTTGATCATTTTTTTTTATGTTAAGGCTCCCCAGCAGTTTCAATATTATTGTGTATTCAAATTTTCAAAAAAAAATTTTTGGATTTTTTAAAAAAAATTTCAAATTTTTTTTTTGAAAACTCAATATTTCGAAAACCCCATGCTCGATTTTTGCAAAACTTGATAAATAAAAGTTTGGAAAAATAATCTACAATATATGAGAAAAATAAATTCATTTTACCTAAAAATAACGGTACCCTCCATACAAATGTTAAAAAATGGTTTTCGAAAATCGTATTTTTCTCGAAAACTGTCCCGAGAATTTTGCTCAAATTTTTTGTCTTTATATTGTTTTTTAATATCTATAATTTAATAAAAAAAATAAAATACCCAATAATATTCAAACTGCTGGGAAGCTTTAGCATAAAAAAAATGATCAAAATCGGTGATACTGTTTTTGAGAAAATCAAAAACAAAAAAATGGTCCCAAGGGGGTAGCAAAACTACTCATTTTTTGAAAATCGTTGGGACAGTTTTTGAGAAAAAAAAAATATTTATAAAATTTCGAAAAAAATCGTATGGCAGGTACCGTTATTTTTGGTCTTAAAAAATCAAATCAAAAAACATCAGGGCGAAAAACATTAAAACCCATATCTACCAAGTTTGAAGAAAATCGGCCGAGCCGTTTAGCTGTCTGTAATCGAACAGACAGACAAACAGACAGAATTGCCAGACCCTCTTTTTTGGTCTTCGCTATCATCGTGATGTCAACTTTGATCAAAATCTCGAGTTCGATTTTTTTTACGAATGCACAACTTGCCTTATAGTACCTATAAGTCGCAGGTAAAAAATTAGTTTTACCTAAAAATAACGGTACCCTCCATACAAATGTTAAAAAATGGGTTTCGAAAATCGTATTTTTCTCGCAAACGGTTCCGTTTTTTTTTTTTGAAAATTCAATATCTCGAAAACGGCTCAATATTTTTTTTGTAAATTCAATTTTTATTCAAACAATAATAAAAACTTTAAATTGGCGCACCAAAATTTTTTCTTAAAAATGTTTTACAAATTTTGTATATAAAAGCTTATTTTTTAAGAAACCACTACAAAGCTTATAATTTTCGTTCTGGCATGAACCTATATTTGCTTGAATCACACGGCATTCTATTTTTACCTCCAACTACTAAAGAAGTTGTTTTAGTCGTTTGAAAAATTAATTTTTATGCTTAAGCCTAGTACTCACCTAGCGTGAAATGAAAAATAAATACGTTCCAAATTACACGCGGAGAATAAAAATGAAAATAGAATAAGCTTTTCCACGTGAATTTTTGATACTCACTTTGAATAAAAAAAAAAAAAACAATTATTTTTAAACTGATTCGTTCTTTCTGTTTATAATTTTTCAATTTTTTGTTTTGAAACAAAATATTCAAATCAACTGACAAATGTCACAGTTTTCCACGTTGCCTTAAACTTTTTCCTGATGGTTGTACATTGAGAAATGAAAATCATAGCGTGGAAAAAGTTGTGGAACATATTTGTTTTTCCAATCCACATTTTAGTACTCACCTCTCGTTGCGGATTTCATGCCAGTGAACCAGCAGTCACTTTTATATGAAATTTTCATTTTCACTAGGCTTTATGAACAGTTTTTCTCTAATAACATTCATTTTTGAAATTCTTAGTCTATTACATAGGAGCAGGTTTTCTTTGACTGATCAACGATATTGTTGAGCGCTTTGATTTGTCTGAGCTAAAAACGAATTACAAATTTTGTTTTGACAGTTCAGTGTCTAATAATTTACTACAAAGAGTGAAAGAGAATCATCGGAAATAAATGAAACCAGACTCCATCTTGACTATGATTTTTACTTTGTACTATATGGAAAGTCGAATTCAAGATTTTTATCCGACTTGACATTACGATGATAGGATGTGGGTATCGCAATTCTGTCTGTCTGTTTGACTATAGCCTAAAAGGCTCGGCCGATTTCCTTTTTCTCCCCACACGTGATTATCTTTTTTTTTAAGGCCAAAAATAACGGAACCTGTTATATGAATTTCTTTCAAAATTTTATTAAACATTTTTTTTCTCAAAAACTATTCCACAAGCTAGGCAGTGCTTGTAAAAATTATCCCAAAAATGGTTATTAATGGTTCCAACCTTTCTCAAAACTGTACAACCGATTTGATAATTTTTATGTTAAAGCTCCACAAAAGTTTGGATAGAATTGTGTATTCTGTTTAAAAAAAGAAAACAGATATGTTTTTCAAAACTCAATATTTCGAAAACCCAATGCTCGATTTTTTTTCTAATATTAATTGGACGAACCAACCATTTTTTCTTGGCTAAAAAGGTTCTTAATCCTTAACCTTCCGTTTGGTTGCAGTTACTCGTATTCTTTATCAGTTCTGGATGAAAATAAAGAATTTTTGCTGGCCCCCGTTTTAATTCTGCTGCCATCAAAGCTCTGGTCTTCTTTGTTCTTCCATAACATAATAAGGGTATTCATGTAAGCGCGGAAAACCCTCGTAAACCTCGTAAACCAGATAGTTTTATCTCCGCAGAAACGAGCTGTCAAAATTTGTATGGGAAAAAGTTTCTGCAAATCTCATAAAATTATCTCACAAATTTGCTGCGGAAAGTGCAGAAATAAACCTCGTAAACTAAAGAAGTATGGATTCTGACATTTAATTTGACATTTCACAAAATATTTCCCACATTTACGCCAGTATTTCGTAGGGGGTGTTCATGAAAACATGCTGCGGAAAGTTATATCTTTCTACAAAGCGGAAAATTATCTCGTTACGTGAATACCCTTAATGTATGTATATTAAAACTGACAGCAGTTCCTCGTTATCAAAGAAGTTAATGCAATTCTTTCTTACCGCAGAAATGGATAATCCATATTTTTCTGATAACTTATGGAATGGTAATCCACGTTGATTGATTGATAAATTGCTTGGCGAAATAGTAGGATAGTTCAGGAAAATTAGACTTCCACTTCGAAAAAAAATTGAATTTTGGTCAGGAGGTTCTTTACATGTTTTAAACTAAATTTTATTTGACGGCTGAAATTCGGTTTTTTGAAAATTTCTCGAAAACTATCAGTTTTGTTTTTAATGTGAAGGTAAAAATTATAGCATATTTTTTCGTAAAACCAATAGATTTTTAGAACAACTTGTAAAAACACTATGGTATAGTACGAGTACATTTTTCGTTGTCTAATTTTTGTATTGTTTGTGTTTGGGTACATCTCTTCGTTTTAAAATATTTTTTTGGAAGTAGTAAGTGTTTTAGAAATATCGCCATTTTGGAAAACGTTTTCGTTATAATTAAAAAACTTGTTGGAATTTCATTTTACAACAAAATGATAATAAAAGAATTAAAAAAGAAAAAAAACATATTAGAAGTTCTTGCAAGTTTTTCTGCTCAGACAATTTGAACTTTTTTGCTAGTCAATTTAGTTGTGAATCAGCAGACAATCAATATCCTACTTAAATACCAAAGGAGTTTTTGAGAGTTGCAAGTCATTAGGTTCAAGTTCCCTACAAACCGTAATGGCCTCTAATTTATTCTTATTTTAAAAATGATTGAACTCTTTTTGCACTTATTGTGTCATAAAGCAAACAATAACGCAATTCTATGAAATTTCAGAACCAATCGATATTTTTTCGGGCTCAGTACGCTATCGTTTCTTGGACTACCACAGTTTAATTGTTTAACTTGATAAGAATGCAGGCGCCTCTAAATAAAAGATATAAAACTAATTCTTTGAATTTTGTAGAAAACGGCTAGAGATAAGGAGCCCTTTTTCATTTTTTTTAAATAGATTATGAACAAGTCTTCTTTTGATTAATGTTGGAACCTATCGGTTGATCAAAACACTTCAAAAGAAACATATCGCAAATTTACAAGGTTCCTATAATGGGTTGTACAATTATCATTTTCTGCTTGTAAAATTGCTAATACACACATATTTATGTATGTACATATGTACGAGTATGTATGTACATATGTATGTCTTATAGCAGTTCTCACACACTACCAGTTTAAAAGAAAATAAGTTGTTTAAGTAGTTCGGAAGACAACCGTAAGATATCTTATCTCATAGCGTTTTTTTTTAACGAAATGCACAATTACCGATAGAAAAAAGTCGAAGAATACGAATCTCTAGCCTAGATATATTTCGCAATGATTTGTGAGAACGTATTTCATTATTTCTGTGAGTTTTGCAGTGCAATAAATGCGTTTTCATACATTAGTGGGGGTTCACATTCTCAAATAAGTTTAACAACGTGCGTCGGTTTGATTGACTTGAATGTGAAAATATGAACGCTCTATCAAGCAGTGCCGATTTAAGACAGAATATTGGGATTGCTTATTATGACCAAAGCAATATTGCAGGGATATTTTTGAAATAAATGTATGTTTTCTGCAGACTTACAAATCATTGCAATTTCTGCATATTTTAAAATAATTTCATTGATATTCCATCCGCATTCATTCATTCATTCATTCCGCATCCGCATCAGGGAAAATTCAAATAGGAAGTTATATTTAACAGCATCTTTGCATCAAATGAATGGATTCAAGAATTTAAAGTATTTTTTTATAAAATGTCACTTGCTCGTATTGATGAATGTGGTTTCATATAATCAGTCACTTTATTTCTACAATATAAGAACAGTTTCAAGCATTTTAAGACACTTTTCATAAAAATTTAAAATAAAATTTGTTTAAATATAGTTCATATTTTAAATGTAAAATATCATAATTTGATTTTCGAACAACAATTCCATTGTTTTGTATTTTATTTTTTTTTTTTTTTTTTTTTTTATAATCTACCCGCGCTCAAGGGATTATGATTACCCTTTAAATGTTTCAACACAGCGCGGGCGTGAAGTTAATGAAGAGAAAGAAGGATAGGAAAGATGTTTGGCACGATGTTCTGAGACTGTTGGTGGTTGTCTCAGATATTTTTATCTCCAGGGATGGCGGCTGAGCTAAAGCGGAGAAATGCCGTGTCTTTTTTCTACGTCGCTTAAAATTCACATTATTTTATTCGTGTTCATCTTTGTTGGGCGTACTAGTTTAACTCAATTACATGTTGTTAGTGTTATGCCTAAACAACATGTAATGAGTAAACCAGCAACCCATTGATGACAATTTTTAGAAGGTTTTAATGGAATTAAAACGACGTAGACGACGGCAGGGATCGAACCTTTGATTATGAGGTTGACAGGCGAGCACACAACCATCGTGCCACGGCCACCCCCATGGTTTTTCGTGAAAATCATGACTTGGTCATAAAACAAAAATTAATTTTTATGAATTCGTGCATTATTTATATGAATATTTTTTTAAAAATTAATGATTTTAGCTGAATGATTGCCATTCATAAAAAGAATGTACAAAAATTTTTTCAGTGTGTTATCAAGAAGCTGCTGAAAACAACTGTTTCGTCAGAGAAATGGCTCCTCTAGCTCTGGCCAGAGCAGCATTTATATGTATGTATATCTGTCGAAATACAAATACTGGTCCAACCAGATGCCAAGGTACTTTACGAGCACTATACTTTTACTCGCCAGTAGCTGTCAATATGGCCCTAAGATCATTACCTTGCGCGTTCTTTCACGTATCCCTAGAGGATCCATGCAGTCGAGTCCTAAAAAGAACCGTTTCAGATTTCTGAAAGTTAATTTTCAATTTCAAGTCATCGCAATATCGCTTAATCTTGTCGAAGCCACGCTGCAAAAGAATACTGATGATCTATCGACTTTGGACTGTTCGATACGCTGTTAGATCGTCGGCATACGCAATTGCTTGAGTTAGACTATTTGTTAGATCACATGTGTAAATACTGAATAGAATCGGCGAGTTGACCGCTCCCTGTTGAGAACTTTTTTAATATAGGAGATTACGGTACAAGTTAAATTGCCACTTTCGGCAATAAAATTTCTACCATTGAGCATGTTATGAAGCATATATACTCGTAATAGTGATTTACTTGTGTCGAGTCTTGTCAGCTTTAGCTTTAGATATACATACGGTGTCAAAAGCCCTCTACAAGTAAATCAGACAAGCACCAGTACACTGCCTTTGAGTTTTGTTCCATTGGATATTAGGGACTAGCTTAGACGCGGCATGAATTGTAACATGTCCCGCCTTAAAATCGAACTGATTACTCGGTATAGTATTGTTGTGTTTCGGTATTTTTTCGAATACCTTACAGATACTCGGAAGAAGACTTATCCATCGGAGATTTATCGAATTGGAGCTGTCCAACTCACTATATACTATGCTAAGAGTTATTATAGCCGTGTTTTATTGGTTAGTGAATACACTACATCGCAAAATTTAACATGGAAAACAACAACAAACGATTAGTGAATAAAAATAAGCTAGTAATTGAAATGGATAATTTAGTGAAGATGGAGTTTCGGATGTTGAAATGTAGGAGGTGTTTAGGTGGTGCCCGAAAAAATATATGTGGCATACTTGAGGGTGTGTTCGTTGGTATTTATTTTGTTATACTTTGCCTTTACTAATCCAAAGTGTGACCGCTCCGAAATTTATAAAACAAATATTTTTTCAAATGCAAAACTTTAATTCATACCATAATTCCGGCTTTACATTACTGGAACATATAATTATATGCACCTGCGCGGACATTCAACCAAATAGTTCATCTGTTTTCTATAAGTATCCAAACAGTGTTGTGCAACTAAAAATTGAATGTGCGCTCCCAGCCTTAGGACGATATTAGTTAAAAAATGTTTAAAATTAGAAAACTAACTAAAGTTAGGAAATATATAAGAAGTATAATACTACTACCTTAATAAGAGGCTGTTTAAAATTTTGCGCCAATGTCATTTTATTGAGTACTATGTTTTTTTTCTCCAATACTCAGTATATACATATGCGATATATTTTCGCACTTTTGTAAGTTTTAAATCAAATTTAACAGTGAGAAAAGCTCTAAATAAACTCGATCTGCATTTTCATGAATATTTCAACTCCAGCTTAAAAACCAGATACAGATCTTTCGAACACATCCGTGTAAGTTAATTCTGAATTCCACAAGTAGGAAGGAACAAGGAAGAGTGAGTTAAAGAGTGAATAAAGCGTTTTTTTTGGTGCTTGTATTACTGCGCTAGATATAGATTACCAACAAAACGCGCCTTATGTAACAGTGTGAAAAAAAATCTTCAAAAATTGATTCTTCTTGTCTAAGCTTTGCAAATAATCACACACTGGTACACTCCGTAGTGGCCCTTAGAATAATGCTTAATGTGTAGAACTTTCATACCGGAGGTCTGGGTTCGCTCTCCAGTGGCTAGTACGTAAATATACAAAAAAAAATATGTTTTTTGTTAATATATAGTTTTCAAGAATCAAACATATGTATCTGGTACAACAGTAAGTTGTATTTTAATTTTTCAATTATTTGTCTCATCACTAGTTTGTCACCAGCATTTGTGTGATACATATTTACAGATATTTCAAAATTTGTAAATAATATTGCACACAGTTTTTCAGATGTGATTAACACATGAACCCAATGTGCGACGCAAAATGTATATATACATGGGCGTGCTTTTGGGTTCTGGTATATTGGCACCCCATATATAGGATATTCGAAAAAAAAGAACTATGCCATCTAACTGAACATATAATGTCAACTAGTTTTGGAAATTGGTCAGCCATAGACAATTTGTAATCAAGACCTAAAATTTGGCAAGTTCAAGCACGATTTTTGGCACCTCATTTGTGGGATATTCCCAAAAAATGTACACTACCTGAATGATCCTTATATCCTTATAAAAGTTCACCGAATTTCAGGAATTTGTTTTAAATGATTTTTTCAAGTTCCTTTTTTCAAGGGCATAACGGTTTCTGGCATCTCATTTGGGTAATTTTCCAAGATAAATTATACTACCTAATAGGACGCTAAATCGTCAATAGATGTTTTTTTATGGATTTTTATTTAGGGCACTATTACGAGTATCATCAATGTAAGATTTTTTAGAGGTTGGTTTTACAGGTGGAAAAATAATTTCTGATGTGACAAGTCATAGCTTTCATGTTCAAAATGAGCTATGTTGCTTACATTCTCTTAGTGGATCTACAGAGCTTTCAAGTGGTTTAAATTCTTGCGAATGTCCCACAGATGATTTTTTTTAAATTCATTGAAAAATATATTAGTGACCAATTACTAAAACTAGCTAAACTTTTTACCAAATTTGTACCTTCTTCTTAAACTTTTAACCATTAACTGATCTTTTAAATGTTATACTTTTTACTTAATGACCCAAATGGGGTGCCAAAAATGTTTTCGGTGACCTTGAAACAAACTTTAAAAATCCATACAAAAAGTGTATGGCATACCGATTACTAAAAATAGTTGACATTTGATTAGGATCTAGTGATCTTTCGGATGGTATATAATTTTTGCGAATATCCCATAAATGAGGTGCCAAAAATCACGCGTGACTTTGCAAAAGTTTAATCAGTGATTTCAAATTTTCCATGGCTAACCAATATTAGTGGACCATTTTTGACCAATTACTCACCAATAAGATGGAAAAACTTGTTTCTGCGAATATCCCATAGATAGAGTGCCAAGATATTAGAGCCGTGTTTTTGGCATTTTTTTTAAATTCTAATAAAAATCTGTCCCGAATTAATCTAAAAAATGGGTATAATTGCGAGCTTTGCTCCCGAAGACTGGTTCAGAGCTACTCGCAGTGCTTTTACTCTCAAATGGACAGGTATTTTTATAAACATTCAAGAGTTGTCGCATGATGGTTATATAACTCTGTGACTTCGGCGTTCTCATATATCGTTCTTATAATTGAATGAAAATTGTCTTTAATCAATCGCTTTCTTCCACTTTCACTCATGAATAACTATTTATTTATCTATTTTAATTATATCTTAATTAACAAGTAAATGAATTACATTGCTTATTTAATATAATATAATTTGCATTATGATGATTATGCTTTCATATAGTTTTTCACAGTTTCGGATTGGCATAATTTAAATGGCTGTTGAATTTTTGAAGCTAACTAAGCATCACTGCAATATGTTTAGTATCTTCGGTCATACTATATAAATTTAGGTAGTTTTTATATAACGGATAACGGTATTTTTACGATCATTGTGTTTTGAATAATTTCAAATAGATAAACCATAAAAATAACAATATACAAATTTATGCTATGAGGAACTATAAGTTTAATTGGAACATTGAATGGTTAGGGTGCTGGTGGCCTTAGAAGTGTTTAGTAGTTCACAACCTTACAACAGTGCGACAGTGTGACAATAGGAGTATTTTATTGTATTTTATTGGTAATCTAGATCAATTCGAATAAAATTAAAAACGTTGCTACTCGTGACAATTATAACGATGTCAAAATCAGCTGCTACAATTAAGGGGCAACAGGACAATGATTTGCAATGGTTATTTGCAGGTTAAGTTGTAATTCACTTTAGCGTTTATGCTGGATTTAGAGGGCTGACAAGATTCCTGACACAAAATTGACAAATATCATGCATTTACACGAAGTGAAATAAACGAACGGGTGAGGAACTCTGAAGATACTGATAGAATAAGCAGACTCAACGGACAAACACTTGCTCTCTTCCAGTGCAAAATAACTAGGTGGTATTCTAGACCCTATAAGTTTAACTGGAAACTGAATATTGAATAAAGGGTTACGAAGGCCTGCAATGTTTTCTATACCTTTGGTAAAAAGTGGGGTCTTCAATATAAGATGATTCTGTAGACATACACATCCGTAGTGCGACCGATCCTCACGTAAGGTTCGATTGTATGGTGGCCTGCGGTTACTAAAGCATATTTCAATTCAATTCAATTCAACTTTATTAAGACATTTTAAAAACAGTACATTTGTTTGATCTTACGTCTAAATACAGCAGCCGACTTTTAGAGGTATGTCTAGCTTGGATAGTTTTAGAGATAAATAGATTTTTATATAAATTTGAAAATAACAATAGGGATTTTAACTATATCTAGTAAATCATTTTTTGAATGCGTACACTTGCTACCGGCATACTATCAGCTTAGCTTCTAAAGAGCACTTATAACTAATTTTATAAAATATAACTTATACCTAAAACTTAAGCTAAAAAAAAAACAAATACAAGACAAAAACAAAAACTCTACAATGAGTTTTAATTTCATTTAAAGGTGTTTTACTAAAGCATATAACATCGAAAAACTGAAGAAGGTCCAAGGAACTACTAACGCTGACACCACAGGGGCTCTATTATCTTGCCCCACTGATGCCTTAAACGTTTTTCTGTAACTTTTACCACTTGATTTACACATTAAGTATCTACAATCTTGAAATGCATTAATACTAAAGGAATCGAACTCTTGGATTGCAAAAAGTTGTGGCCTTCAAATTGGTCCAGCAATGCCGAAACGAGCTAACTAGCCTCAATATTAACCACAATGTCACTCTTATCTTGGTTCCGTGTCATTATGACATTGATGGGAATAAACGGGCGGACGAGGCGACGAGCTCGCCAGGCCCTTCATAACTCACGTTAATCACTCGCATCAACATTCCACTCGGATTATTGAAGGGCAATATTCTCGCAATTTTCTTAACGAATCAATCCGTAGCACTATGGGACCAAATGATGAAATCCATCTCAAAAATGGTTTTGGTGAATTTCATAATTTGAAAAATCTAATGATAGGATTATATACTAGAAATAGGGTTCTTCCAAACACAGTAAATTTTTTCTATCTTACTTTTGTTCTAGGTACCTACAATTACCGTTAAAAATGACATTTCGATATTTTTATTTTTTAGAATTATTAGAAGTGAGAGTTTGAAGTCAATTATTTCGTATTTTTCTGGACAGAATGTATAAGTATTATACCTTTTTGAAAAGCCCAAGCCCTCTTCTTTACAAAACAGTTATATTTTTTTGTTATTTTTCTTCTTCGATTTTACTTTTTTAATTTGGAATTTTGTAACTAACGAAAAATAACAATTTATTAAGCTTAATTACTCAAAAACGGCTTGTCTGACGAAAATTTTCAATTAGACCTTTTTTGTAGGGAATTTAATTTTATATAAAAGTAAGTCAAAATGAATTTTTTTTACTTCAATGTTTTGTCAGTTCTGACGCAAAACATGAAATTATGACTAAAAATCAAAATTAGCGATGATAGACCTCTTAAAATTGATATTAAGGGCTCAAACTTTTACGAAAATTTTGTTTTGTCATTCTGAATGATATTCTCGATATATCTTTCAAAAAAAAAAAATAGTCAATTTTTTTGGCCCAGTCTAATGTACATGGACTATATTTTGGTGAAAAAAAAATTCGGGGGGAAATGTTATTAGGGGTACCTGTCATAGAACGGTTTTTTTGATTTTCGAATTTCTCACCAACGGCTCTAAC
This sequence comes from Chrysotoxum bicinctum, assembly GCA_911387755.1. Classification (NCBI taxonomy): domain Eukaryota; kingdom Metazoa; phylum Arthropoda; class Insecta; order Diptera; family Syrphidae; genus Chrysotoxum; species Chrysotoxum bicinctum. The sequence continues at coordinate 95,512,170 of OU426989.1, read as the reverse complement.
GATTTTAACCAAAATTTTTATGCAGGAGCTGCTTTGCATTTGAAAAAATATAAATAAAAATTTTTTTCGAAAAAATAGTTTTTGGATTTAAGAAAAAATAATACAATTTTTTTTTGAAAATTCAATATCTTGAAAACCGATTCACGATTAAATTTTTAAATTAAGTTTTAAAATGTATTTTATTAAATACTAACAATTTGCATATCAATTTTTTTTATAAAAATTTTAAGGAAAATTTAGTACACAAAAAACATGTTTCAGTGTGTCTGTATGTCTGTACCTCTCACTACAGCCTAAACCCCTGGACCTATTTCTTTCCATCTCGGTAGTTAAGGGTCTTCGGTGATTCCCTAGAGGAGAAATTGAAATTTTTTTTTTAGCTCCAAAACTAAGGGTACCCCCCATACACCCGTAATGGAAAATCTTATTTATCTCGAAAACGGCTTTAACGATTTTGATAAAAAAAATTAAGTGTTTCATTGCATCTGTACCTGTAAAAAAATCGAGACATTCGGCCCTAACAACACCCCCCTGGTACACCCATGAGCTTCGTAGTCTACGTAACTTAAGAAACAGAACATGGAAAAAGTACCTAATATCTAATAAATTGGATGATTACAACAGTTATTTATCGTTATATGAAGAATTCCAATCATTATGCAGAATCCTCTATGATTGTTATATATTAAAAATGCGGTCTTCACTTCTTGTTGACCCCAAACTTTTTTGGAAATTTGTTAATAGCAAGAAAAAATCTGACGGATATCCATCTACTATGAAGTACTTGGATGAAACCAACAACAACCCTCTTGTTATTTGCAATATGTTTTCTTCCTTCTTTAAACTTTCGTTTTGTGATGATGATTTTGAACCTTGTGAGAGTAATTTTACTCATTTGAATAGCTTTTCTCAAAGCTCAATGAGTGATATTGTTATCACAGTTGAGGATGTATTAGACCATCTTTCGGGCTTAGACCACGACACGTCCAGTGGACCTGATGGAATTCCGGCGTATATTTTAAAAAATTGTTGCAAACCTCTGGCAAGACCCCTAACGTTTTTATTTCAAAACTCCCTAAAACAAGCTGTTTTCCCTAAAATTTGGAAAAATTCATTCATTATACCAATTCACAAAAAAGGAAATCGCGGTGATATTTCTAATTATAGACCAATAGCCAAACTTTCTTGCTTACCGAAACTATTCGAAGCTATCATATTTAAGAGTTTTTATTTCAGCTGCAAACCTTTCCTTGCGAGCGAGCAACATGGGTTTATGAAAAAGAAATCTGTTACTAATCTCGTTGAATTCACGTCGTTTACAAATAAAACTATCGAGGATGGTCATCAAGTTGACTGTATTTATACAGATTTCAGTAAGGCCTTCGACAAGTTGTCTCATAGTCTAATATTATTTAAGCTTTCATCTCTTGGATTCCCTTCTGCATTCGTTCAATGGATCAGGTCTTATTTGAAGGGAAGGACATACCAAGTTCTTTTTAGAGGAATCGTTTCTGATCCAATTAATGCTGACTCTGGTGTTCCACAAGGTAGTCACCTTGGTCCACTTCTTTTCATAATATCAATCAATGATGTTGTTTCAATTGTAAAATCATGTAGGGTTCTTATCTACGCAGATGATATTAAATTATTTAAAATCATCAGAAGCCAATCTGATTGTGTTTCTCTTCAAAATGACATAAATATGTTTTCTGAATGGTGCTCATATAACAATCTTTTTCTAAATGTTTCAAAGTGCCAATCAATGTCCTTCTTTAGAAAAAAAAACCCAATATGTTACAATTACAACATTAATCAAGCCATTCTAAGTAAGGTAGAAACAACATGCGACCTGGGCGTTCACTTCTCGCAAAATCTAGACTTTTCACTCCACATTGAGAAAATTGTCAGTAAAGCAAACTCAATGCTTGGATTTATTAAGCGTTGGAGTAAGGAATTTTCTTGTAGTCTTATAACATCTTCGTTGTACAACACCTTTGTTCGTCCCCAATTAGAATATGCTAGTTCTGTATGGTCGCCACTTTACTCAATACACATTGATCGAATCGAATCTGTCCAACGTAAATATGTACGCTTCGCATTAAGTCATCTTAATTGGAGTGACCCAAATCATCTTCCTCCATACAGCAGTCGCCTTCTTCTTTTAAACATGAATTCTCTAGAAAAACGCCGGAAAGTCAGCGATGTTATGTTTTTACACCAGCTCTTGGTTGGTTCCATAGATTCACCGGTTCTTCTAGAACAAATCCATTTTAAAGCTAGAAGCCACAGTTCTCGGAACTCTGAAATTTTTCATATAGACTTCCACCGTACCAATTATGGTCTCAATGAGCCTTTGACACGTATGAAACATGAGGCTAATATAAACCATGATGTTTTCGATTTAAGTTACTCAAAGCTTACACTTAAGCACAGGTTGTATGGGCGTTCTCATTAAGTATTCGAAATTACTCGTAACGTTATTGTTTTTATAGCTAGTATTATTTGACTTGTAGTTATTTTTGTAGCTACAGATAGTAGATTAATATTAATTATTTCTTTGTTTGTCATATTTGTTCGTTTTTTAGTAGAGTGTTAGGCTATATGTATGTATATTTACTCACTAACAACTAACACCACGCTAAATGATGACTGTGACAAGCTGATGTTTCCCAGTATCTAAAGGTGAAAAACCCGAAGAGGAAAGAAATAATTCTACAAATGCTTGCATTAAGCAGTACTGATGGCGTAATGGACATGGACTACATTTTGGTAAAAAAAAAATTTGGGGCAAAATGTTATTAGGGGTATCTGCCATAGACCCGTTTTTTTGATTTTCGACTTTCTCATTAACGGGTCTAAGGATTTTAACCCAACATTTTTAGCAGGAGTCCCCTTAAGTATAAAATAATATTGTACATAAAAATATTCGAAAAAATATTTATTTTTTTTTTGAAAAAAAAAAAAAAATTTAAATCAATATCTTCAAAACCTATGAACGATTATTTTTTGAAATTATTTCCTACAACCAATATTATTAAATACTTAAAATTCGCATCCCACATTTTTTTCTTAAAAAATTTTAGAGAAATTTCTTATATAAAAAATTTACATATTTAATAATAAAACGATTTTTTAAGGTTTATTTGCATAAATTCATACTTTTCCGGAAACCAGACGGCAATTTTATGCATTTGAACATTATTATCTCATTAAATCCATGTTTTATATTTATAAAATGTATCTTAAATTCCAAAGTACTTTTACATAAGAGCAAGTTCGTGCGATCCAGTCGTGCATTTTATTTTGTTTTCAATTGAAGTTTTCTCTGTTAGCTCCGGCTGCCTCCGTCTAGTTAATGGCTGTTTAGTATTCTAAAAATATTCTAAATTTGGAAGAAAAAATAAAAACTTTCGCATTTTCATGCATTTTTGTTTAAGAAGAAAAAACGTATGATGAGGAAGAAAAATAAGTTTTTAGAATAAAAATTCGTATTCTTATAACTTTGCTGTTTAGTGATGAAAAAAATTAAAATTTGGCAAAAATGTGGTACCTTTATTGATGCACATAAATGTGTATTCCAAAAAGTTTTAGACCATTATTTTATTACCATTATTATTATTATTATTATTATTATTATTTTTATTATTATGTAATGAGATGATTACTAAGCTTCTATTCTCAATAAAGTGTTTGAAAGATTCGGATTAAATTAAAAAAAAAATCAAAATGAGAGAATTTATTTGCAAGGACATGTTCAAGATCAGCTACGAACGAAGATGTTCTACACACTTTATTATATATGTACATCTGCATATATCTAGTCTGGGAAAACCAAGAACAAAAAATGATACCAAAGAATTGTTTGACGAGGCTAAAGAACTTTTAGACATTAACTAATATACCTAGTAATAAGGTGCACTTTTGAATTCCTTTTTTGTCTTAAGGGCGAAAAACTTTCATATATCAAAAAGGGGCGTGGCAGTACACGGATTTTACTAAAAATAAATAACACTTTTCATAAATTCACTTCTACTTACATATATAAAACTTAATTTAAAAAATGCCTACTTTTAATGAACTTTAAGCTGAAAATAAAAAAAAAGGGGAGTGAAAGTAGGCGGGAAAGTGGGCAGAAAAAATATACATGTGATGTCTTAAGTTTAAAAAACCTCAAATACAAATTTTCGACTTCTTGTTCACTAAAAATAACACTAAAATAACAAAAATCAGAAAAATATGGGCGTGGTAGTGGGCGGATTTTACAAAAACTACTTTCAAGTGTTTTCACTGGTAAAAGGAAGAAACTGTACAAATTTCATCCAAATTGTTGCAATAATTCTTGCTCCAACAAATTTTGCCCATATAAATTAAACAAAATCTACAAATTTGTTATTTTATTTTATTAAAAAAAAATAAAATAATTCATTTCTATTTAAAACGTTTTAATATTTTAAATTCTTGGTTATACAAGTATAAGTGTGCAAAATTTCAAAAAAAAATATTGAGAAACGAAAAAGTTATGGATTTTTGAGATGGTTTGCACCATTTGGTCCCATAGTGCGTAGGTGGAGCAGTTAAACTAAATGCATTATATCTAAAAAGATTTGGTCCACCTATAATAAATCCTGAACAATTGATACTGAACAAAGCCAGGATCGTACCTTAACCTGTAGTGGACACTGGTGAATAGGAGAGCATATAGCGAATCTAGGTACTCCTCACAACACTCACTGTTATAGCTGTGTGGATCATCAGGAAAAGGAAACAGTCCTCTATTTGCTTTGCAAATGCATTTTTTTGACGACATTGACGAAATTTCGGAAATGGAGATCAAAGACTTGATCTCATTTCTTAACGCGACGAAATGGTTCTAGGACGAACTTCGGTTACTTCTGTGCTGTGCCCTCCGTTTGACTCCTTAGATCCCCCATCTAGCAGGCTTTACGGTACATCACTCAATCGGATTGGCTACTGTTTCAGCACCACTCAACAAGCTGCTGGGCTTGGCACAGTGTAGATGATGTAGAATGAGTTGGTGGTCCGGTTGAGTGAGCGATCCAATTTTCGGATGATTGTGCAAAAGCAAACACACGGCGGGCCAGCCTTACGTCAAGCAATTCATGATATTATAGTGCACGTATGGGAGCAGGAAGAAATGCCAGAAGACTGGCGAAAAGGTTTAATATGCCCCATACATAAGAAGGGAGATGTCACAACGTGCAGCAATTATAGAGGTATCACGTTGTTGAGTACCGCCTATAAGATACTCTCCTCTATCCTACAAGACCGGATAACCCCATATGCTAAAACCGTCATCGGACAATATCAGTGTGGTTTCATTCCAGGCAAATCAACAACTGATCAGATCTTTACCCTTAGGCAGGCGATGGAAAAATGTCTAGAATTTAACATCCCAACATACCATCTGTTTATAGACTTTAAGGCCGCCTATGATAGCATAGCCAGGGTAGAACTTTACAAAGCCATGAGAGAATTCGGCATCCCAAATAAATTGACACGACTATGTAGGTTGACCATGACCAACGTAACAAGCCAAGTAAAAATAGCCGGATTGCTATTCAGACCAATCAACATCTTTAATGGACTCCGACAAGGGGATGGTTTGGCCTGCCTCCTCTTCAACCTGGCGTTGGAGAAAGCAATCCGTGACTCTGGCACGGCAAAAAGAGGGACCATCGTCAACAGGTCCAGCCAGTTACTGGCTTACGCAGACGACATTGACATCATCGGAAGAACCGAACAAGCTGTACACGATTCCTTCATCCAGATCGAACAGGCGGCACAAAATCTGGGGTTGCACATTAGTGAAGGTAAAACAAAGTACATAGTGGCGTCGAATGCGAGAGGAACAGTTGGTCAAACGATCGAGGTTGCGGAGCACGAATTTGAAGTGGTGCAATCCTTTAAATACCTTGGGTCAATAGTAGCAGCCGATAACAATATAGAAGAAGAAATACGCGGGCGGCTTCTCAAATCCAACAGAGCCTACTATAGTCTGTCAAAGCTCTTCAAATCCAGAAATCTCACCATAACTTCAAAACTGCTGCTGTACAGGACCATGGTCCTGCCAGTACTCACATATGGATCCGAGACTTGGGTGCTTAGCAAAAGGCACTCCGACCTCTTAGCTGCGTTCGAGAAAAAAGTCTTAAGGAGAATTGTTGGCCCCGTATGTGAGGAAGGACGATTCCGGAGACGGTACAATCATGAACTGTACGCAATCTACCTTGAAGCAGATATCGTGACAAAAATTAAGCTCGGTAGACTTCGGTGGGCAGGGCACCTAGCTCGCATGAGCGAAGAGGAACCTGCTCGGAAAGTTCTTTGTGGTACATTCTATGGTAGACGACAGCGTGGTAGACCATACTTGCGCTGGAGAGATGGCGTAGACCAGGACGCCCGAAGCCTTGGGGTGCGCAACTGGATGGCGTCGGCTAGAGACCGGGATAGGTGGAGAGACTTGTTGAAAGAGGCCAGGACCGGAACCCGGTTGTCGAGCCGATGATGATGATGATGAAACACACAATAAAAGATATCAAAACCTACTAGATCCATATTTTTGAACTCAATTCAAATTGGATGAGTCCGTGAAAATGTTCACAATTTCATCCACTGTTTTATAAGAGTTGATATGTTATATTTGGGCCACAGTGTTAGATTGCCAGTGGTCGCCATTTCTACCTACATACCTTCCTGCAAAACCATTAGGAAAAATCGAGCTTAGCGGAACTTGGAAAAAATTTTAAATTATCAAACAAGCATATTGAAACGGGATACTGTCAAGATGAAACGTCAGTTACAAGTTTTTGAGCAGAAAATAACAGCAGATCTAAAATAATTTAAGAGCATGAAGTTTAAATCCGGCAATAATGAATGAAATTTTGATTATTTCAATAATAATTGCCAATTAGACATTTTCTGAAACTATCTTAGTTTTTTTTCTTTTATTTTGACAGTTAATAGAAGAAGGATATCGTTCGAGTTTTTTGGATTTCGTTCTATTTGTCACCGCAAATTATGTACAAGAAATTTCGGAAAATACGATGTATTTTGTTTTCTATTTTCCAGAGATTTTGTTTTTTTAAATAGACATAAGGGCCATTTTCTGATTGACGTATCAATAAATTATTTAGAACGATCTGTCATCAAAAAGCACTTCAAGGGGTTTCGATGGGTCAGAGAATAAGAATTATTTTTCTGAAATGATTAGAAAATGCATGTTACATCGATTTAAGATTTGTAGCATTATCGCGTTGTCACATTTTACACGTCAACCCATTTAGAGACAACATTATGAGTACTGATGATTTTTGGTGACATCATTCCGTCAATGCTTTTGACTATTTACTTAATAGGTTCATTGGTTTTTATATAGAAAGTAAAATAATTTTTTTAAGTTCTCTTACCGAAAATACGTGTATTTGATATGAAAGAAATTCTTCTTCGTTGCATTAGAAATTACCTTAGGAACCGCTTAATACAAGTTGTTTGTGGATTCGGGTGGTTTAAAGTCTGATAATAATAAAATAAATGCTGGAGTGCCACAGGGCTCCAATTTTTCTACCAGTCGAATCTTGTCTTGTCTAATCGGTTAAATTCAACGGCAGCACATGAAATTTCGACTAATGAGGGAAAACGGCGCCGAAATTTTGAAGGTTTAAAAACTAAATGATGTCTGTCACTTAAGAGGGATCTAATGATCACTATCAATGAGTGGAACTATTGAATCAAACGAAGAGGTTTCAGTTTACAAGTCTTAATTTGTATGTTTTTATGAGAAGCATTTTTTATTTGTCACAAGTCCAACGTTCTAAGTATCATGCCAAGGTTTATTACATCCGTCTAATGTATCTGACCAACAAAAATTTGGTGGCGCGATAAATCGTTGAGCACCAGGGCCTAGTGACTTGGAACTCTCAACCATTTCTCTGTTCATGTTACCGGCAGGAATTTACCGACTAAAAAGGATTGGAAAAAATATTCTTTCTTACAGGAAGAGGAAACAGTTGTGAAACACCTACAAGTTTTTTTTTAGTTCTTAATTCCGCAAGGAACAATAATATCCAAAGTCCAACCTGTTAGATATCTTTCGCGATGTTAAATACCCTTTTATCTGGAAACTCTAATGCGAAGGCAAGATTTGTGTTTATGTATATACATAAGTTAATATTCAAATTATGCTAATAGTATGAAATAAAAATCCCATAAACATAATTTTTGAAATTCGTTGAGCAGAATTATTGAGGGAAACACAACTGTGAAGAAAAATGTTATTTTTTTTTTGATAATATGAATAAAAAAAAGATAATTTATTTTTAATTTCATTCATTAATTTTAAATACATAGCTAATGAGTGTTTGCCAAAATTTATCTATCGATTGCAAATTTTATTTTAATTTGTATTCAAATGAAGGTATTTCATAAAATAGAATATTGGCTACGAATATAAATAAGTACAATTTATTCGGTCCTATACATGTTGATTTTGATAAGGATTTGCAAATACGATTTGATCAACTATCTAAGAAAAGATGCGAAAATACAAAGCTCATATGAACTGGATACTGAGTAAATATTTGAGCAGTAGGATTTCAACAACAAGTAGGAGTACCAGTAGAACGATTGGGACTTGTACTTCAGTACTCTGATAGTGGTACTTGTAAATGCCAAGTATATACAAGTATTTTTCAAGTACCAAGTATCGGGTACTTAAGAAGCAGTACTTTCAAGTACTTTCAAATACTATTTTACCAGTACTTAAAACAATTTTTTTTCCACTCTGAAACTGAAAGATTTACAAGAAAAGTTTAAACTCTCGTTCAGGTTTAGTTAAACTTCATTTAAAACTCTCACTATGAATTACTGTAATTCGTACCTATCTTGTTGAATTTATAACAAAGAGTTTTGAAGAACAAGAGAATTACTTACTTTATATCTAAGTAAATGCATTTATACATAAATAAATTGATCAAAAGAAAGTGTTTTGGATCAAAAATTGGGCAGTCTTCACTTTGCTCACTGAATCAACGTTTTTGAAAACACTCTCTACTGATGATATGGAAAATACATTTCCTTTATAAACTGAATCAAAAAAAACATTACTTAAAGATCACAAAGCCTGAAAATAATAGCGAATTCCATGATACCAATTATAATTATAAACTTTCAAATAAACACCAAAACTAATTCTCCTGTCCTGTCCCTCTGGTCCCGATCGGATACAGAATGAACCTTAGTTTTACGTGGATTCCTACCAGTTAAAGGTTTTACCCCACGGGTGGCCTACCACCATTGGAGCCAGATTTAGTCCTAGCCATTAACCCCTCCGTAGCAAGCTACTTCGGTAACAAAGTTGTGATATGTTGCAGCATATGCACATCTCTTGTTTTAAGACGAGACCTACCAACGCCTCTTGAACCCAAAAAAAGAATCCTGAGTCCCATTCGTTTCCGTATTTGGAGTAAACCACGCCACCACGATCTCCCACTAGGGGACCGACCTCAAGATAGCAGGAAAAAGAGAACTGACACACCCGAAGATGTGTACTATTGTTCTCAAAATCCCGGGCACTATCACCCGTGGTACCAGTATAAGGCTACCGGTGGAGCCTCGCAACGTCATCAAATCCCCCCTAGGCGACTGCGGAAAAGAGGACATAACCTAATTCCTACTCAACCTAGGGGTTATGGATATGAATCAGTCACTTCCAGATAGGTTACTGCAAAACCCTGGGCCTAGCAACCCTAGGATACACATATTGAGAAAGTAAGTTGAGGGCGGTCAACGAACATCTCATGCATATCCTAGTCTTTAGATCCCCTTTTACGGTTCACACGGGTGACGCCCCGGTCTTTAGCCACCAGTTGGTGAGCAAGGAGAGACGCTCCTGTCTTTTAATCCCCTTACGGTTCACACGGGTGACGCCCCGGTCTTTGTTCCGAAGAACTCTGGATGACGCTCCACTTCACGCTATTAACGAAGGACGCCAGGTACAAGTACCCGGAACCCCAAACCCTTTCTGACACCTCTAAAAAACCTTCTGACACCTCTTGAACCTTAGAAGAACTCCAGCCGGGCAAACCAGCCGAAGAACCTCCCAACATCCAACACATCCAACTACCAGACCACCATCAAAGTTACTCAGCACACGTTCACTTGGGAATTATGCATGGTACGCACGGGAGACATGCCACCAAGCCACATGTATATAAGCAACCCTAACAGTAGTCCAGCAATTGGACCCCTCTGACACCTCTTGAAACCTTCGAAGAACTCCAGCCAGGCTCCGAACCAGCCGAAAAACTTCCCAACATCCGACACATCCAACTACTAGACCCACCATCAAAGTTACTCACCACACGATCGCTTGGGAATTACGCATGGTACACACGGGAGACATGCCACCAAGCCTCATGTATATAGTGAGCAACATTCAACAGTAGTCCAGCAATCAGACATGCCGGACCCCTTCTGACACCTCTTGCACCCTCAGACAGATATGACATTACTGCCACATCTGCCACTTCTGACACCTCTTGCATCCTTACCACCCCAGACATCCTTAAACTCCTCTACATCCTTCCAGAAAAAACTTTCGAATCCTCATCCGCGAACGGACAAGGACGCTACTAATCTAACTGCCTTTAGGTGAGACCTAGGACCCCCAACTGCATGCCCAGTCAAGAATCCACAGTCCCACCCCAACTACCATCAAGATCAGTCAAAAGGTTCTCATTGGTCTCGTGTCCCAATGAGAACCATGCCAATTTAACTCAAATTACTCCCTTTTTTGGTAGGACTTTCAGACCCCCAGCCACCTAAGCAGCCAGAGACCCTACGGTCCCACCCAACCTTACCAACCAAGATCAATACTACGGGATGCATTAAATTTCCGGCTTAGGCATGTCACCAGAAACCTAACCATCCCATATCGTCTCAATCCTGACTGTCCCTAAACTCCCTACTGGGTTTTCTTAGTTACCTATTCCACCTGCTGATGCTTCACAGCAGGAGGATAGGCGTAAGCCCCCCCACCACGACAAGGTGAAACCCGTCGAGGGGGCCCGATCGGATACAGTCCTACTGAACCCAAGGCGCTCTTCTCCACCTTGTACAAAGGAGCCACTTATCCACAGTTCTACGGGCGACGTATGGTAGATTAGCCGGACCGCCATTCTTTCTTGAACCAGCAATCGATAAAGCCGCTTAGAACGCCGAACACTCTCGTAATAATCGTTATTAGGAAAGTATGCCCCAAAAATTGGACTGTTTGTCGAGGACATTGCTCTTGCAATGTGACCCCGAATCAGCATTAACAAGAAATTATCAATTCTGTTTATGTTAGGTTAATTCTACAGAACATAGTTGGAATAATAATGTTTGTACTACTACTGTGGTGTTCTGTGTAGTCATAGGCAACGTCTAAGACACTCAAACCTTTTTGATTTGAAATGGGGTAACGTTGAACCACACCGGTCAGTCATAGGCAATCATAGCATATCACCTTCACCCTGCTGGAAATAACCCTTTCGTCAGAGCAAAGGCCTGAATATTAACATGTCCCGCCTTAAAACCGAAATGAGTATTCGTTATGATATTGTTGTCACACGCTTATTTTGACAGAGCTCTACTAATAACTTTTTTCGAATACCTTACTGATACTCGGATGAAGACTTATCGACCGGAGATTCGCCGGATTGGAGTTTTCTTTTCCATTTTTCGGGAGAGGATTTACCACACCTGAAGGTAGAAGTCGTAGTACAACGTTGGATATATTATAGACTCCTGCTAACGTCTTTTTCTTTAATGAGTCGAAGATGCACTGGAGCTCCACCTCCCACCTTCTCGAATGTAAAAAATTGTGAAACAGAGCTCTATTTTCCAGGTCGCGATTCAGGCTGAAAAGCAGCCCCCACCGTCTCAGCTGTCTCCTGCGGATCATCGACAATAAAGAGGTCGTCATTTAAAGGAGAAAGATCAATAATGGAAACTTTTGTCTCTCTTGAACACACTCGAAATGTTTCCTGTCTTTCATTATCTTATCGCTTTTTCAACAATGCTCAAATGAAGAAGCCAGTTGCATTCCTCCCTTCAAACAAATCCGCCGTAATACTCGTCTAGCTATGTATGAATGCACATCAATTTACCATTGAGCCTAACTTCAGACGTACTGTCAAATATAGAGGTTCTTTCTTTAGTCGCACTCCTAGAATGTGGAATACTTTGCCTTCTTGATTTTGGTCCCCGATTGTGATTTATGTACAAGCTTTCAAAACCAATGTGCATCGACATCTCGTAGTAAATTTTCTCCAATTTTCCTTAACACTCGAACTAACTGTGTTGCATCATTACATTATAAGGGTAATTATAACCCCTTGAGTGGTAATCTGTCTGACTTTATGCACATAGAATGACATCTGGATCTTTAAACTTAGATCGTCGCGTTCTTGGAGTTTTTTAAAATCGGTTCATGCAAAACTGATTTCTTATCACTAGTCGTGTTTTATTATCGTCAATTATCCACATTATTATAATTATTATATTTCTTGTATTTTTTCTATACATTCTAGTTTACACTACCTTACCATACAAAGCCATCTACCAGCCAGAGTATGAACTAATTGTCAATCGTTAAATAGATCCAAATAGAAAACAAGATTCCAAATTGTTTTGAAAATACGTGTTAAAAATTTATTCATATCCCGATCCATATAGATCCGTAGATAATAAAATGCACCTAATATCAGCCGTGTTTTATTGGTTATCTAAAGCTAGCGTAGTAATACAAGCACACAGAAAAAACTTTATTCACTCTTTAACTCACCCTTAATAAATTCCCAAAGTTGGTATCAGTTTGCGGATGCGTTCGAAAGATTTGTGTATCTCGTTTTTAAAGCGGAGTTGAAATCATCATGAAAATACAGATCGACTTGAAATATTCATTTAAAATGCAGATCGAGTTGATTTACAGTTTTCTCACTATTAAATTTGCATTAACACTTTGGAATTTCAGACACTTGACTACATTATGCTTACAAAAGTACGAAAATATATCTTTTTCTCGTATCTCTAACTATCTTGAACTTTTACGTTTGTAAAAAATACTGAATTTCTTTTGAGTGTTGTAGAAATAAAATCACAATATTCAATATAAAGACATTGATTGAATATACGATGTTGAAGCTGTTTTAGTATAAAACTAGGTTAAAACAATGATTTTGCATATTTTAATCTAATATAGCATCATACTTTCTCTACCCTTTTTATTAAAGTTAAAATCATCGAATACCTATTTTAATTTTTTAGTATCGTGCTATTTGCAAACGCCTCAAAAGGTCTGTTTGCTTACTTTTTGCACAAAATGTCATTATTTAAGGTGTGTTCAGAAGAAATTTATTAAGAAAATTGCTTTAGTACGATACTAAAGTTACAAAATGTTTTAGTTAGTAAACTACTTTAAAGTTAACAAATTGTAAAGAAGTATCATAATCAAACCTAAATAATATGCTATTTAATTTTGCGCCATATTGTCAGTTGCCATATAAATTCAGCATAATACCGCAGTTAAAAATATTCTGTACAGTTCTGAACAAATGCCAGTGTACTGATAAAACATACTAATCGAAATTATTCGCCTTCGTGTAAATTGATACAATGTTTTGTTACAAAAGTGTCAGTACTCAGTAGTGTAAAAACGGAATTAAGGTATGGATTAAAATTTTGCATTTGAAAAAATATTTGGTCTGTAAATGATCATTCTTTGGACAGGTGAAGGCAAAATATAACACAATAAATACCAACGAACATACCTTCAAGCATGCCAACATACCTAAGTATATTTTTTCTGACACTAACTAAACACCTCTTACGTTTCAACATCCGAAATTCTTCACTAAAATATTCTTTTCCATTTCCAACTAATTTTGTTTGTTGTTGGTTTCCATGTTAAATTTTGCAATGCAGCACATTCACTTACCAATAAAACACGGCTATTATGTTCCGTGTTATGGAAAATACATTGCCCCAGAATAGGAAATTGTGTACCTATACAATTATACAAAATTAATAATACAAAGTAAGAATTCTCATGATGGATACTTTTTTTTTTGAATAGGTAAGTATGTTCTTCTTTTTATGACATGCTTTTTTTAATTTTGCAATAGTCAAACTTTTGCTTAGAATTGCATATAAAAGTTTTGAGAACCGTGTGCAAATAAATTAGTTCAAACTTATTGATAACCTTATGCCAATCTGTATTTCCTTGACGCCATATTCTTATATTCTTCCGTGTTCAGTTCAATTTCCAAAAATAAAACTCACATTTATATTCGACACAGTGTTGTCATTTTAACACCCCATATTCATCCATGTACTTACATACATACATATATGTATGTTTTTGATTTGTTTAGCTAGCTTGAACATATTTTTATTGTGTAAACAATGTTTTGTTCTAGGTATTTCAATCATTTAATCAACTTTCAGCTTTCAGACACACTCAATTATCTAACACCTTGCTTATCAGACTAATCATTTTAAATCAAAATCGCAATTAATATAGATTGTTTGAGTTTCATATTACAATGTGTAAGAAATTACAAGCTTTACCCGTGTGAACTTTCGCCCTTATTTGTTTTGTGTGTTCATTCAATAGAGTAGTTTATGGCATACAAATTGAATCAATTCGTCTATCATTCAGTGAACAATGGCGCCACACGCTGCCGCTTCGTTAATTCTTGGCTCTTCAGGACTTTTATACTATACTCTGTTCAATTTATACTTGCAGTGCAGCGTGCAGGCCTTATGGGAGAGCTTTTTCAGAAACACGGTGCCTGCTGCTATTTTCCCGGCACCTTAACTAAAGAAATTGCCACTGAAATAAGAAAAAGAATCACTGAGTTACATTAAAATTGTTTGTGTAATCTTCTTTGAGCTCACGTACAGCCCACCATGACCTATTTGCTCCATGGGTGAAAGCAAAGGAGACTGATCGCCAATTTGCAACCAACCCCTATTGTGTTTATTAAAATAAAACAACTAATCAGAGTTACCATTGTCGAGTTGATAGAAATTCATATGGAAATTTCTTTGGTTTGTGCAACGTAACTTTCAGGATTTAAGCTTTTTCGAGCTTTTGGTAGCAAATATTTTTCTGAGATTTGCGGCAATTTTTAATGCTCCTACGGCAATCCTGTAAGAGCTTAAAATTAAAGATAGCTTATTGAAATCCATAATGGTCAGACTGAAAGACAAATATCCTATCTTCCCTGTACTGCAAATATAAATTGAACAGAGTATAGCAGTTCATTACACAGCATATAATAAAACGGCAAACATGTTTTTTTGTGGTACACTTTACGCGGCCCACAAAAAACGAAGGGGCATAAATTACATATTAAACGAAAGCATTTTTTGCATAGATGTGCACAATGCTAAAATTATTTAAATATACTACACCGAAATTGTTTAAAACAATAAATAAAAAATGCAAAAAAATACCCGGAAAACAAAAACAAAAACAATTAGAAATGTCAAATCGACTGACACTAGAGCTGTAGCGAATCGTATGTATTCGTTACTGAGTAACGGGTATTCAATGAAATACCAAATAACGAAACGTTACTCACAAATCAGAGTCGTTATCGTTACTCGCACGATGTCGTTACTTTTGTTTTGGAACAAATTCAGTATCCACAGGTACGACATACGGAATATGCGTAAAACATACACACAAGATGAGCTCGCGTTGGACGTTCATACTTTCTGCACAATTTTAATGAGCAAAAAAATCGATTTTTCGTTAAAAAAAATTCAGATTTTTTAGATGTTTTTTAATTCATCTAGATCTCAGCCATCCTCTAATGGAATTTGACAATTTATGGCTTAGTTGATGGGTAATATATTATATATTTTGACCTACTTAGAGTATTTTATCCTGGATGTTTTCTAAAAGCCCTAAAATCGCAATTTTCCTGAACAAAAAAAAATCCAAAAAATTAAGATTTTTCAGAAGTTTTTCTATCAATTGACATTTGAGATTTTTTGTACGTCTTTTACAAAATAGACATGAAGCTTTATTTCCAAATGTCTTGACATAATAAAAATCTCTGAAAAAAAAAGATGCATTCCAGAATATCCCAGTACCAACCTTTCCGAACCAATCATCGTAATGTCAACTTTGATCAAAATCTGGAGTTCTATTACTATTTTTCCAAATTCAAAACTTCCCCTAAAGTACATATAGCGCAAGTAATAAAATAATAATTATATAGTCAATTAAAGTACAATAAACAGTTACCAAAAAGAATTATTCATTTGCATTAAATCCATCCGAAAATATTAAAAGTATCATTTTTGGCGACCAACTTTACAAGACATAACAAACAATGATTCTTTAACATTTTTGGGCAAAGAGTAATGTTTTAATTAAAAGAATCTTCTTATTTGACTCAAATAAAACCAACCAACGTTGCGTATGATTTACGTATTTCGTTACAGTAAGGCTAGGAGCGCACATTCAATTTTTAGTTGCACAACAACTGTTTCGTTGCTTAAAGAAAACAGATGAACTATTTAGTTGAATGTCCGCACAGGTGCATATAATTATTATGTTAAACAAAATAGCGAACTTATTTTAGTCAATCGTTTAGTTTGTGTCAAAACAGAAAGTTTTTAGTTGCTCGAACCAAGCAGTTGCGAAACTAAAAATTGAATGTGCGCGCCTAGCCTAACGATACTTATATTTGTCTAAAACTATAACGAGATACATACGAATTGTATTTGAATACCTAAAGTAACGAGTAAACACATTTTTGTAACGGGTACTCATACTTAAAGTAACGTATGCATGCAGGTGTTCATTTTGTCGTTACTTTTACAGCTCTAACTGATACATAATTAGAAATGTCAAATCGACTGACAAATAATTAGAAATGTCAATCTGAAAGCATTCAGCGAAAACCCAAAACCCAAAGCCAGAACCCGAAACATTAAGGTAGGTTCACAGTGGTGTTCACATTACACAAATCCGCCAACACGACAGAAGTTGATGAACATGATGTTGTTGAATGTGAACCTCCCTAAATGAAGAAATATTATAAATATAAATATAAATATAAGGCATGTGTTTGTTTAGTATTTGAGCTCTTATAATACAATTTATTTTGAAACATTAAGCGTTAACTGCAATCGGCACTTTTTGCAAAAAGTGAAAAAGAATACACACATACACTAGCCACATCTGTTCCTGAAAAGAGCGTTTAATTTACACTATAAAAAATTTCAGCTCAGACATCTATCGGTGATTTTCTGGAAAAATGTATTCCATGTAATGGTGTTTTTAAAAAGTGAAAAAGTAAAAAGGTAGAACCATTTAAACCATCAAGCGTTAACTACAATTGGCAATTTTTGCAAAAAGTACAATAAGTGAAAAAATGAAAAAGAATACACACATACACTAGCGACATCTGTTGCTTTCAATTTGGCGACATCTATCGGTCATTTTGAAAAAATTATGAGAGTGAAATTTTTAGATGTAACACAAAATTCACCAGTTAACGTCACTACAACGACGTGGGTTCGAGTCCTAATGATAAATATTTTATTTATTGCCGTGATATGAAAAAATGATGAGAGTGAAAGTTTTAGATGTAACACAAAATTCACAGGTTGATCTCACTCCGGCGACGCACGTGGGTTCGATTCCAATATTATGGCCATAACAACAGCTGAAGGACAATGAGATGAAAGAATCGAAACAAGAATTGTTATTGTTTCAAAAATGGGTATAGGTTTGAAAGTTTATTTACCATTAACTGTTTTCCTTTGGACTCCAGGATTGAGTGCTTAGTAGGTACTTCTCATTGCATTCAACAATTTAAAAAAATCATGAATTCTCTGTCTTTTATTGAATGATAATGAATTGAATAAATAAATTGGCACTCGAATTTCGAGAGCTGGGTCGGCTAGTTATTATTAAAGGGTGTTACAATTCAAAATGGATGCTCAGAACGGAAAGCCTTCTATTTCTGTGAAGCATCAAGTCCAGAGTAGGATTATGGAGTTATGAAACAGAATATACATAAAAGACAACAGCAGTTTAGGACGGAGACGTCTTTGCAAACCAATTTTAGTTTTAAAGAAGGATGTACGTTAAATCCATCATAGTTCGCCCTATTTATCGACGATAAAACGTGTTTCTTGCCAGAAAGTATACAATATGCGGAAAAAAAAATCTTCCCATTTTGTGTAGCATCTGCAACTTGCGAGAGAGGGAAGATTATATTCACTTCTTAGGACGATGTCCAACGTTGCGTGAAACCAGAAGACATTATTTCGGAAGTGATTTCAAAGCAGATGATCAAGTAAAGGAAATTTTAAACCAAATGAATACCAGTCAAATTTTGAATTACTGTTGTAAAGCTTCTTATTCAACTTCTTGGTGCGACTAGGCAAAATGATCAAAAAAAAAGTACTAGGCATTGTGGTATTTTTTTTTAACTTCAATATGTATATTCATGCATATAATTGATTCTTCTTCTTCCTTTTCTTCGGCGCTGTTATGATCTCGATGTCGAGGGGATCATAACTCTCCCACGTATCTGCTTCACACTAGTGATCCGCCTGTGGGGTTCGCCGGGTTGACCTCAGAAATCGGCGGCAAGCCTCCCGGTTTTGTATTGTTCCATTTCTGAGGCCAACTGAATGCTGGTGTTTTTGCATTTGTTTGTACCAGGAGTGTTTAGGCCTACCTTTCTTTTTATTCCGAATTGGAACGTTGTATGATATTGCCTTTTTGACGGGGTTCTCAGGATCTCTCCTTTGAACATGGCAATACCAACTGAGTCGGTCGTGTTCAATTTTTTGGGAAATGGTATTCTTAACATGAAGGCTTCCTCGGATCTTCGTACTTCTAATTCGATCAAGCTTTGTAACTCCTGCTGTCATACGAAGCATCTTCATCTCAGCTGCCGTTAGCTTACTCTCATACTTTCTGTACATTGTCCAACATTGTGAACCGTATGTGAGTGCTGGACGCACAACTGAAGTGTAGAGCTTTCCTTTCAGCTTAGGGGGCATTTTTCGGTCACAGAAGATAGCAGAATTTTCCCGCCACTTCATCCACCCTACGCTTACGCGATGATTGATATCGTCATCACAAGTAGCTTCGTTATTTATCATAGACCCCAGATATTTAAACTTTTCACACTTGGGAAGCACTACTCCATTCAAATAAATGTCTGGAATAGGCCTGTGTGGATCAGAAAATGGGCAGCATAGGTATTCTGTCTTTTTCGCGCTTATGCGGTACCCACTTCCTTCTAGAACATCCACCCATACGTCAAGTGCTCGTTGTAGGGATATCGGGTCTTCACTTATGATGGCTCCATCGTCAGCAAAGAATAACTGATGTACTTTTGGATCCGTCACTTTGCCTTCAAGCAGGTAATCAAGAAATGTAATAAAGAGCAAGGACTCAAGACACTTCCCTGGTGTACACCTACTGTGATTTCGAATTCTTCGGTGACTCCAGCTGCGCATCTTACTTTAGTAACTGCTCCATCATACATGTCCATAATTATCCGCACATAGGTTTCTGGAACTCCTCGTTGCCTGAGGGCCACCCATATTAGATCCCGTGGTTGCCGATCGAATGCTTTTTCAAAATCAACCAATACGACATGCAAATCCTCCAAAGAATCCCGATGTTTTTCCATAATTATTCTTATACTCTGGATTGCATCCGTGGTTGACTTACCCCCGACAAACCCGCACTGGTCATCAGATAGCCTAATTATTTTTCGCAGTCGGCTACCCAAGACTCGCTCAACGATCTTCATGGTGTGTGACATCAGCTTAATCGAACGGTAATTATCACAGCTTCGAGTATCACCCTTTCCTTTATAAATTGGAAGAAGGTAACTTTCCCTCCATTGATTAGGCATGCGATCACCTCGTATAAGTTTGGAGACAAGAATCATGAGCCATCTAAACCCAATGTCTCCCATCTTTTTCCAAAACTCTGAGGGTATTTCGTCTGGGCCAACAGCTTTTCCCTTTTTGGAGTATTTTACCGCCTCACTAACTTCTTCGACTGTGACGTCGGATACTTCGCTTAAGTTAGGTGAAGCTATTGGAAAGTATAGCCTTGGAAATTGTTCGTTTAGAAGTCCGTCGCAATACTGTCGCCACCTGTGAAGAATTTCGTTGTCTTCCACAAGTAGTTGGCCTTGAGCATTGTTAATGAACTTTGGCGAACAAATCTCCTGGGCATTTCTTCTTCTTTGAGCGGCTATTTTGAAGATAGTTACGCCCTTATTCGTGTTTTGCCGTAGCTCTTGAATAGCACCAGCTGTCGGGGTAGAAATTTCATCCAGCTCCCGATACAGGTTTTCTGTATTCTTTGCTTGAATTTGGGCGCACTTCTTCTTCGCTTCTTTCTTGCAGTTTCTATATTCCACTTCGAGGCGTGACTTTTGCTCTGTATCATTAGAGGGGCACTTCGACCAAGCCTTGAAAGCCATTTTCTTTTTACTTATAACTGATTTAGCTTCATCATTCCACCACCATGTTTCTTTGCCTTGTTGGTTGTGTCCTTTTGAAACCCCTAACAGTGTTTTGGCTTTTTCTTTGCAAGTTCTCTGTAGGAGATCCCACATACTTTGTGCTGTACTCTCTTCATTTCGAACTATATCGGTGTTGTTATACAGAACGTTTTGCATATTCGAAATAAAAGCTTCGCCTTTTTCCTTATCCAGATTATACCATTTGATCTTCCCAAAAGTTTTTGTATGTTTGGTGTCGTTCACTGTCTCCATAAAAAATTCTGTCAGTAGGAGACGGTGTTGGTGGGCGATCGCTTCTCCTAGTATCACTTTGCAATCTTTTACCCGGGGTTTCATGAAACTAGATACCAAATGGTAATCAATCTGGGTTTCACTTCCACCACTGCTGTAAGTGACCAGGTGTCGGCTTTGTTTGACGAACATGGTATTTAGTACGATAAGACCGTATGTTTTGCACATGCTCAGGATGTCTTCACCAGGAGGGTTCCTGGTGCCGTATCCGAGGCCTCCATGGCAATCTTCATAGTCTTCGTTTGTCTTCCCGACATGTCCGTTCAAATCTCCGCCCACGAACAAAAACTCTTCCTTTGGGATGTCCTTAAGTAGATTGTGAAAGTCTAGCCAAAATGCATCTTTTTGCACCTGCTCACATCCAATTTGGGGAGCATATGCAGTGACAATATTCCACAACTTTCCTTTAATGCATATAATTGATTAACAGGATTAAATATCAATCTCAAAGAAACACCCTTTTAAACAACTAAAACTAACCTTCAAAGCTTTTGTGTCTAATCATGAATCTCGAGGCCTCTTGTTCAACGCTTTTTTTAGCAACAAATAATAATCAATTAATAGCTACCAAAGCAAAACGTGATAAGTCACCAGAAAGTGAGTAATTTAAAATTATTTTTATAGTTAATTTCACTATCTGTGATTTTGCTTTTTTATAACAATTCCCTCGCGCTATTACCGAGTATGCACCTATCTAAATTGCGATTCAACATTTTTTTGACCTATTTTTTTGATAACACTGTTTATAAATTTCCAAAGCACATGTGCACAGTTTATATTTTGTTTTTGTTTGATTTTTTTTTTTAACTTGGCGCGTTGAGGTTTAAATTTCACTTATTGTAAAAAAAATTGATGTACTTGGATATTTAACAAGAAGTATAAGTTATCGCGCCTTTTTTTTTTTTGCATCGAAAAAATTGAAATTAAAAAAATCCATTTGCCATTCGTATTTGATAATCGTGAGAACTTAATGCACAAGCTATTATAGATAAGAGCTACATGAGGCGGACAAGAGACGCACGAAGACGATTATATGCCACAAAATTTCTTTGAACATTGTTGCCGGGTGGGAACCAAGTTAGCTTGCTGAATACAGGCCAGTATTTGATAGAAATTGTATTGGGCGATTTAATTCAAAAACTAGCTTTATAACAATGTAACCGTTTGCAATCTTTTTACAATTTTAACCAGGATAGAAGTGCAGCTTAGGTCTACTAAATTGGTTCCATTTAGATAGAAATTAGTTTTTAATCGATCACACATAAACTCATGTTACATTGCGGGTAATAATATTCAATTTGACAGTTGTAGATACTTTACTTAATGCTTCAGAGGTTTTAATCAATGCGTCTTTTCGTCTATAAGTCCTTTGGTACAGAGGATTTCTGTGTGATTCTCAAGAAAAAATACTATTTTCGTTTTCCGTATAATCTGTCAACCATCATTCTTGAGTCAATTATCATATCTGGAGAGGTGCTCCTTTTATGAGTCTGTTGTTTAGAATTGAGAACAGTGGCCCAAAACTCATCCATTACTGAGACTTTTGTTTCTCTTGAATACCTTCGGACGATATCGACATCATCGGCCGTTCCCAACGTTTTTTAATAGAATTATTCAGTTGGAGATCAGGCGAGACCTTCTTAAAGTAACTGAGGACAAGACCAAGTTAGCGATATCAACAAAGAAACAAACAAACCTGTCCAACGATTAGGGCAAAACATCACTAAACAGACCATATTTTCAAAAACTGAATATCATGTTTAGATCAGCTATCAGATTCAGAGGGCATTATTAAACGCGCACTCAAGGGGTTATTAATGCCCTTATAATGTTAAACACAGTGCGAGAAATGAGGAAAGTAGGATAGGATTGGAAAGGAGATACCGATGCACATTGGTTTTGAATGTCTGCACATTGAAACGGTTAGGAAACACTGAACCGGATAAAGCATTCCACATTCGTGTTGTGCAGCTAAAAAAAGAATCTCTGTACTTAGCAGTACGTCCGAAATTGGGCTCAAGGGTAAACTGATTAGCATTCCTAGAAGTACGGGTATTACAGTTGAATTGTTTGAGGAGATGAATGCAACTGTTTATGAATATAGCGGTAAAATAATGATAGACATGAAACATTGCGGCGGTGACGGTGCTCGAGAGATACAAGTGTTTCAGTTAGACAACGGTCGCCTATCATTTTTATAGCTCTCTTTTGAATTCTGTCCAAGAGACTCAAGTGGGTTTGTGAAGCACCTGCCCATATATAGGAATTGTACTCGAGCTTCGGAAGAATAAAGGCCGCTCATAGAAAGTGGAATTAGGGGAGGGTTGCGCTTTAGCGACAGCAAACAGCATTGAGTTTTTGAAGCATTAAATTCTACACGGTTTTTGATTCCCCATTGAACAATGCTGTCAAGATCAGAATTTAATGAACTTATCATACGCTGTCGTTGGAAGTCCACATCCGAAGGACAAGGATGTGAATCTAAAAACGAATATGAAAAGCTGAGGGTACTGTCGTCAGCGAAACAATTAAGTGAATTAGAAGTTTCAGACAAAAGATAATTTATGAACATTGGGAAGAGTGTCGGAGACAAAACGGAGCCCTGTGGCACTCCAGCTTTTATTTTGTAGATATCAGATTTGAAACCGTCCAATACTACTTGTAGAGAACGGTTCGAAAGGTAATTTCTAATGCAACGAAGAAGAGATTCGTCGATACCAAATGCACGTATTTTCCATAAGAGAGCTTGATGCCAAACTCTATCAAATGCTTTTAAAACATCAAGTGCAATAATCTTACTTTCTCCAAAACGATGTAAAGATTTGTTCCAAAGGCTGGACAAATGCTGTTTTCCATCTACTCGGAAAGAGACCTGAAGAGTGGGACAGATGGAAAAGCTTACGCACAGAGGTTTTGCCAGCGTTGAAGAACACCTCTTCAGAACAATAGCTGGGATACTATCCGGGCCAGCGGATTTGTGAATGTCAAGATCTTTTGGTACTCTAGCAACTGCCCGAGTGCGAAAGAAGATTCATCCCATATAATCGTTTACGCTCTCAAGTACAGGAGGAGTCATGTCGCTCCCTCGGTGATGTCGAATTAACAGCAAACTGTGCTGCAAGCAAATTGGCTTTATCTATCGAGCTTACAACAGGAATGTCATTGAAGACGAGCGTTGAAACTGAGGATGACTTAGTGTTTCGTACGTTTTTTACAAATGACCAAAAATTTTTACTACCTTTAGGACATAGATAATAGTATTTTTTGCCGTAATTTTTGATCATGTAAAAATTTATTTGGTCGAATATGAATGTTTGTTAATAAAAGAGCGTCTTCAGTAGAACACTCTTCCCTAAATCCAAACTACACTGGACTAAAAAATTTATTTTTGCCAGATGCGCCACATTTTTTTTTATATTTTTTTTTTTTCAAAAACTTTCGAAATTGAGGATAGCAAGGAAATGGGTCTATAATTGTATTTTTTCGATTACCCTTTTTAAAAAGCGGTAATACGTTAGTGCATTTCAATTGATCAGGAAAAGTTGCACTAAAAATATTTAAATTGAATAGAAATGTTTTACAGGATATTCTAAAATCTTTTGATGAAATTATATTTTTTCAGAAAAAAAAATAACGGAAGATTTCCACAAAAAAAAAAATCATGAAATCTATTTATAGGTCACCAAAACCTTGCATACAAAATTATAATTTTCTAGTTTCTTTCGTTTAGGGTTTCGATAAAAAAGGGACAAAGCGCAGGTTTCTGAAATGTTCGATGAGATGAAATGCAATATAGTTTCAATTAAGATTACCAGACTGGAAAATTAAATAAAGAAATGGCAGCAAGCAGTTTTTTTAGCAAAATCCTAAAACAGATTTTTTTTTCAATTTTGAAATGATTTTATTTTAAGTAATTTATAAAAGCGTTGCGTATATTTCTTATTAATTTACTAGATGACCCGGTGAACTTCGTCCTACATACATTTTTGAAAAATATGGTCGAAACTTAATACGAAATTTGTATCTACATTAAATGCAATTCAGTTATACACTTAATCAGTTTAAGGCTTTCTGATGTACTTTATTTTTTGTCTTTTTTGCGGGGCGTTAATATATACAGATGATGGTTTTCCGAGTCGCGAATGGGCGAGAAGAATTGTTTATGTGTAGACGCTTGAGATCGAATGGAAAATCCATTAGATTCATCGGTATATGCGGGATCAAGACATCGTCTCCTTTGTATCTTCCTTTGATAATAATCTTGGCCTCTATGACATTATTCATTAGCTTATTTACAGCCAGCCTCGTTCTATTGCACACTCAAGGTTGATTTATGTTAGGCAGCATAATCACAGCTGATCCTACTTTTAATTGTAAATTGTGAGGTGGTAGTCCACACAAATCCAGGGGATTTAAAAAATCTGTAGGATAGTTGATTACGTCATCCTGGTTTGTAACTGTGTTAACTTAATTGTAAGAAAACTACTCTCCGGGAAAAAAAATTCTGAAAATTCATTGAGATCATCGACATATTTGTTTTTGGCCGCCAATATTGCTTGTTAACTCAACCAATTATGGTTTTTGAACTGTTGTTCCGTAAAAATACGTCGAATAAGCTTTTCTTTTGAGTCGACGAAGTGACAATAAAAATCCATGAGTCGTATAATTAATCCGGTAGAGGTGTTAACTCCGACCTTAACATTTCCAATATCTTATAACTGCTTTGAAAACAAAATCGCAGTTTGATCTTGTTGCAAAAACACAAATTAGATGATTTTAAGCATTCGTTTAAATCGACAGCAACAGATGATAAGGGAATAATTGGAAGAGTCTGACGAAAATCACCTGACAACAGAATCATATCTCCACAAAAAATGTTTTGGTTGTCACGAAGATCGTTTAACTGGACATAATCAGTGTCTGCAGTGACCTCTTGTGGGCCATAGTACAGTCATCCAAACGATCAATTTACATATCTGTAGAATTTGTGCCATTGCGCTGTTTTTGGCGATGTTTCTAACTGGTGCTTCGTAAGTGGTTGTTTCAAAGGATGATGTGCAGTTCGTCCACCTTTAAACAATGTTGCAGCTATTTCAGATGAAGCCAATGCTAGGACTACTTCATTTTGCGATCTGATCTTTGGCAACAGCAATGAAATAAGAAACATTTTTCCAGTCCCTCCAGGATCATCAAGGAAGTAAATTCCACCAGATCCACTGTTCACAGGAAGCTGTATCGTACGTAATTCTTTGTTGTTCATTCAATTTCGGAACATTAGTCAAGTCGTCTTCTCTTTGGCATGTTAAAACCATAATAATCAATAAAATTCTAGCGGCCTCATACAACCATTATGAAACAGAAAAATTTCTAAACGCACCTATAAATATTTGACAACCAAGTGACATTTAGAAAAAAAAAGACAAAAGACTCAGATGTTTCACGGCTAGTAACATTTTGGTATTGGAAAATTAAATTTTCATTTTTAGTAATTTCCGTTACTTATTATTTATGTTTCTCACTGTTTAAACCTTCCCTGAACTTGCACACACATTTCAAGATAAAATTTAGCTAAATCGGTCCAGACAATCTCGAACGAAACGAACCAGCAATTGATTTTTATATACATATATAGATCATGCCTATAATGTCTGCTAGTAAAATCGGAGTATTATTTCAATTGCTTTCAAAATCATCTCAAAAACGGCTCTAATGATTTTGGTACTATATATACAGTTGCGGTCAAAATAATAGTAGCATAAATCATTGGTAAGTCCACAAATTTTAATGTTTTGTGGAGGAACATTATTTGGTCAGACGAGTCCAAGATTGTGTTATATAGTGAAAAGGGATCTCGTCAATATGTAAGAAGGCCTCCACATACAAGCTTAACAGCCAAGACAATAAAACATGGAGCATAATGGCTTGGGCATGTTTTTCCTTCTATGGTGTTGGTCCCATTTACCGGATTGAAGGCATTATGAAATGCTGAAGATGAAATGCCACTGAAATGGGTCTTTCAACAAGACAAAACCCCTTAGCATGCAAGTAAACTTGCGAAGCAGTGATTCCAAGAAAAGAGGGTTAATATCATGGAGTGGCCTACGCAGTCCCCAGACCTCAACCCTATAGAAAATCTTTGATGCGATGTCAAGAAGTATATGTTACTAGTTGTAAGCCAACTTCTAACACAGCCCCTTGGGAAGCTATACAGCAGTCTTGGAGGTAGAAAGGTGTGAAAATCTTATTAATTCGATGCTGTTATTACTAACAAGGGACATGCAACTAAATATTAATTTAAGGTTCAAACACTCGACTATCATACTTATGGTAGAAATCGTCTATTAACTTTCCCTTTTGTAATATTTTAATATTAAATTAATATTGTAATATTGAATGCGCTACTTTTTTTTGACAGCTGTTTT
This sequence comes from Chrysotoxum bicinctum, assembly GCA_911387755.1. Lineage (NCBI taxonomy): Eukaryota > Metazoa > Arthropoda > Insecta > Diptera > Syrphidae > Chrysotoxum > Chrysotoxum bicinctum. The sequence continues at coordinate 95,484,872 of OU426989.1, read as the reverse complement.
TCAATATGACTTGGATAGATTTGAAATTACCAACTAATTTATTGAATTTCAAAATGATTTTTTTCTGAAACTAAAAGCCAAAAAAAATCCAAAACTGGATTGTTGCATCGTTTTTTTCCTAATTATTTCCTCCCATGGTTGTCACTTGCTAGAATTCACTTGATTTGTCACACTACCAATTCATAATCATAAAAAAAAATTTCATCAAAATCAGCTAAGTGGTTATGCCTGGCGTACCTACAAAAATTATAAATAATAAATATATCTCATAAATAAATTTGAGAATCTTAAAAGCAAACAAAATTATATAATTAAATTTAAGTGTTGCAATAATGGAAATATAAATATTCTGCGAAATGGCGCCTTTAACTTTTAGACAGATCTATTTTGACCCTGGCAAGGTCACATAGTAAAACCAAAAAAAAGAACTAAAACCGCAATACTGGATAAAGCTGCTTGGGAATATACAAATACTCTATTATTCGTCGCTTAATACATTCGTATACATACAAGTATACAAGTATAGTATCAGACGAAGACGATAATATTGTGATTAAACGGAAGTTCGAATTTATAAATTTATAAAGTGAAGGTAGATTTGTTTCAAAGAGGATTGCGAACTTTTTTTCCTTAAAAAACTTCTGATCATAAACTAAACAAACAAAAACTGTGTACCTGCTACCTATCAGTTTTAGGAAATTTTATATCATTACCGAAGGACATTTTCAAAAAAAAAAAAAAAAACTGTGTCGGCTTTAGTTTCAAAACTATGACGAATCGATTTCCAACCGCATTAAGCTCTTCCATCATATACATATTTTATGTTTTTTTTTTCATTAAAATATTTCATTAATTGATCATCTGCTTTTGGTTGACATGTGCAAGTCGATTTTACAATTTTCGACTGTCATTCAAATACTGAATAAATTCCTTTTGTAAAATAAACAACTTATTTGAACTTTTCACTTAAAAAAGAATTTCTAAATGTTAAAAAGAGAATTATCTCTCAGTTTTTTTCCTAAAGATAATTATCTATGCATATGTATATTTATATAGATGCGACAAGTTATCTATTTTCGACTCAATTTCTTAAAACACATCTAGGTTTATAATTTGTGTGTAACGAAGTTCATTGTCCTAAAGCATAGTAGTATACTTTTTTTTGTCGTTGTGTCAATGCTTTTTTTTTGTATATCGCACCTACAAAAACACTTTTTCTTCATGGGGTTCATTTATCTAGGGAGGCAACTAAATTTAGATGTTAAGATAAAATATCTTTGAACGAGACCTATTTTTCCACTGCATATACGAATAGGTATAGGCTTTTTTTCGGTGACAATTTAAATTACTATTTTTAGATAGTGAATGCAGTAGCAGTTTAAAATTTGACTTTGTTCATGTGTGTGACTGACAAAAATAATTCTTCGAAGATAAAGGGCTATTTAAATTTGGTAATTTGTAAAGATACAAAAAATACATTTTGAATATTTCAGGAAAAACAGAATATACGTGTGTTTATATTTATATACGAAAAAATACATGTGATTTTGATGAAATCTCTACAAAATAGTGGATTTCAAAAATAATATAAAAGCTCGAAAAAATGCAATTCTCTCGCTCAATGGTGAAATGAATAGTCATCTTTTGTCGATATAAAACAAGAATTCAAATAATAAGGGTATTCATGCAACGATGTAAAACACTAAATAAGATTACCATTTGGTTAATGAACTGTCAAAATATGAAAAATGATTAAAAACAAATTGGATAAAATTAACAAAACGTCATTGTCACTGTTATAACTATCTATATTCATGGATGATTCGTTAATGCTTTGGAAATTTTGTATGATTCAACAACTTCTGCAGTTGTCTTTGGAAGCACAAAGTCCGAAAAGTTCGAGGTAGAAATAGGATTGAGGCAAGGCTGTAATTTGAGTCCTCTTCTTTTTGTTCTATTTATAGACGACATAGAAGAGATACTTCAAGGTGGAGCGCGAATTTCAGCTGATCTCTTAGTCAAAGCTCTCATGTTCGCCGATGACATCGTGGTGCTGGCAGAGTCACCTGGAAGTCTCCAACTAATGATTAACAGATTATCTGAGTACTGCAACAAATTGAGGCTCCAGATGAACCTAGATAAATCCAAAGTGATGATTTTCCGCAACGGAGGTGGACGTAACTGTCGCAGTGAAAAATGGAAATTCGGAGATCAAGTCATTGAAGTCGTCAAAGAATATAACTACCTTGGTGTAATGTTATGTAGAAATCTCAACTGGAGGACGCATATTTCAGATAAACTAGCTAAGTCAAAAAATGCACTCAATGCGACATGGAACACTGTGATGCTATGCAAGGACGTGGGGTATGAGTCAAAGTATCGCATTTTTCAAGCCACAGCCAAAGCAATAATTTGCTATGCAGCCCAAGTTTGGGGCCACAAGGAGTTTGACGAAGTGGAACAGCTCCTACGCTATTTCTTAAAACGGACTCTTAAGTTACCTAACAGTACTGCAAACCATTTACTGATGTTTGAGACGGGCCTTCCCCCCTTATTCATCTCAACACTTAAAATGCAGGTTGATTATGTTCTTAACACCATCAAGATGGACGATAGAAGACTACCCAAGAAAATCACAATGCTGGTGATTCGGAAAAAAACATCGTGGTTCGATTCCTGGAGAGATTTAGCTGAGTACTGTGGACATTCACTCTCACTTCAAAGCGATGAAATGGATATGTGGAAAAGCGAACTCTATGGCCTTATTAGTTTACTGGATGAAAAAAAAAGAGAGCACTACATTTGGAAAGCCAGAACCTCAGTTCACAGGAGTATATATGCATCACTCAATCACAACCTAGCAACAAACAACTTTTTCAGAGTGGAGTATCCAACTGAACTCATGTCACTGGTTTTAAAAGCACGAGGTGAGATACTTCCTCAGAATTATGTTCCTCATAGGAGTGACTTGGAAGAAATGTGTGGGCTATGTAACTTGAGGGAAAGGGAGGACGTACTTCATTTTATGGGAAGATGTCCAATATTTACGGAAACCAGAAAGAGTACGCTTGGGAAAAATTATTTAAATGAGGCTGAAACTATCAATATCTTAAACGGTGAGATGGATTGGATGTGTTTATACAATTACTTAAAACTAGCACTGTCTTATAGAAAACGAATACTTATTGGAAGAACTCTTTTAAAATAATCAAACAAAAAAAAAAAAAAAATTGTCAAATTATTCAATTTAATTAAATTTTTGTATTAAAGAATTAAGCACTATTTGCCAACTGACAGACGGCGTAGGCCATGTTATAAAATGGAAGATCTACAAATTATGTATGTAGCTTATATGAAATAAAATCCTTTTGAACTTGAATATTCATGGATACTGGTGTTGGTGTAGGGTTCTTTTTTTGGACTCGCCATCTAATTTAGACTTCCTAGTTACAGTAGTGTCTTTCAAGCTAAGGTTCTGGCAGTGACGAAAGCTGCTAGACAAATCTCAATGATAGCAATATCACAAGCTGACATCACTTTTTTTTTGATAGCCAAGCGGCAATAAAAGCGATTTCTGCTACCATTGAAATCGAATCGAATCTTGTAACTTGCTGTCGCGGAGAGCTAAGGGTTCTTGGTAGAGGCACAGTGGTGTGTCAGGTAATAATAGTTTTAGCAAACAAAAGACCGATATTATCATCCAATTGAGTAAAAATTCTCTTTCTATTCACGTGAGCATCACCACCGGTCACAACCAACTGGGCTACCATATGAATAAGATGAAAGTCAGTAGATAGATAGATAGATAGTTAAATTCTTTATTTTATAAAATAGTTTGACAATATTTCTTACTTGAGAATAAGACATGGCAATTCTGCCGTCTGCCTGATATAATAACAAAATAATATAAATTAAAGTATACAATTTTAGATATACTTGAGTTATCTTTAAGCAAATTTAAAAAGTTATTAAACAAAAAGAAAATTATCAATTTTTAATTTGAAACAAATAAAAATATCAATTTTGTAATGATTTTTTGAACACACAAAATAAAAACATCAATTTTGGAATGATTTGAAACACTAAAGAAAAAAAATATCAATTAAGTAGATACTGGTTTGAAGCACAAAAAGCAATTTTGAAGTATATGAAGTACAAAAAAAGTAAAAGTAGATCAAAGGGCACGGTAGTGCCCAGCCAAGTTCTGGCACTACACCCTTTTTACAGGAACAATCTCAGGCGATTTTTGACCCCCTCCTATCTTCAGTACCAATGAAGTAAGAAACTTAAAACTTCGAATATATGCTAAGCTAGTCAGGCACAGGCGCCTCAACAAATTTCAATTTTCTAGCATAAGCGGTTCCTGAGATATCACAAAAATCGTAACTGACTGGCTGACAGATCATCAAAATTATGGAGCACTTCCCGACATCGTAGAATCTTGTTATTTTGCACAACGTTAGGTCTTGTCATGCAAGCGGAGAAAAAAATCGAAAATTTAAAATTTTCCATTCAGGAGGCGTGGTATCCGCCCACTTTCTCCGAATTGGTGTTGGTTGAATGGAGCACTTCCGACTGCTGTAAAACGATGAAATTTGGTAAAGTGGTAGGGCTTAAATTGCATTCAAAGACAAAAATATAAAATTAGCGTTTTCCATTCAGGGGCGTGGTATCCGCCCACTTCCTCAGAACTAATGTTAATTATATATGGCACACTTTCGATTGCAGTAATGTAGAACAATGAAATTTGGTAGAACGCTAGAGCTCAAATTGAATATAAAGGACCAAAAATAAAAATTGAGGTTTTCTATTCAGGGGCGTGGTATCCGCCCACTTTCTGAGAAAATGTTTAATTTGTATGAAGCTCTTCCGATTGCTGTAATTAGGGTAGGTATGTTAGTGTTAGGTATCTTGCCAGGATAAGAAAAAAAATTAAAGCGCAAATCAAAACAACCAATAACAAAAAGAAAATATACCAAAAGAAATACGAGTAGGAAGCTATAAACTAAGTTGATTTTAGTAGGTAGAGTCCACCCTTGTATCTTTCCGTATCTTTCAAGATTTTGACATGTCAAAATATTAAAATCTTTGCAAAAAGGAGTGATATCAGACCAAAAAACATAAATGTTAAAAAAAGAATTAAGTTCTTCTATACAAAAACCTTTGTGTAACAAGTCAGCCGTGAAAAGTACTGAGATCTAAAAGTACGCCAAGTTCTTACTTAATGAAGGTTTAATACCGGATATTTAAAGTAGAATAATATTGAAACAGCTACAATGTAATAGGGACATTTTATTATTTAATGATTACTGACTAAAATTTGATGGGCTTACTTGGCAAGTTTTTTTTTATGCCCAATTCAAAAGGTTTTAAAAACTTGACAAGTAAGCCCACCAAATTTTAGTCAGTAATCATTAAATAATAAAATTTCTCTATTACATTGAAGCTGTTTCAATATTATTACATTTTACACTACTTCGTAGATAAATCTACGAAATAGACACAGAAAAGCACTGGCAACTGAGGCCATCGACTTTTAGACAATACAACAGAGAGAGACACACAGAAAGAAAGAACAACAGAACTGAAATTTAAGCGTTTATAGTGGATTCCTAGCCGAAGCCTTTACCCCACTGCTTAACCTCAAGCACTATCGGCCCAGGACTAGGTCCCAGTTGCCTTTTTTCGGAATGAAAGGTAGCCACACCCTTCCAACCCATGCAAGACTACACCCCAAGACAATTCGTTGGTCCTGTCGATGAAGTGCCAATCAAGCATTTTTAGGTTGTTCCAAATTTTGTACTGTGTAGGCAGTTCATTACCCTTTGGTACGGATCTAATTGTGTAATCTATCTATTGCAGTGAAAACCACAATAGCCAATCGCGTAACTCGATTGGTATAACCACAGCCACCACGAGCTCTCTTTACAGAGGGCCTTCCCAGTGACAGTGATTTCCATGTTCCTTACTCCATGGGGGCTATAATTAGCGGGGGATTAGTAATCACTATCCCCGTGGTACCCAATTAGGGTATTTTATTATTTGCTACTTTTTTATATTATGGAGTTATTATAAAAATATCACCAATAATATTACATGCGCTTAATAAATTAATAAATTAATAAATTAAGCAAAATGAGGGTGCAGATCATGGCCGGCCAAAGCCAACCATAACCTTATTGATATCACTCTATGGAGATATCTTCATCTTGTTATTATTATTGTTCGTACTTGTTACTTTTTTTTATATTATGGAGTCATTTCAAGAATGTCACCAGTAATATCATAGGCGCTTAATAAATTAAGCAAAATAAAGATGTAGATCATAGCCGGCCAAAGCCAACCATAACCTTATTGATATCACTCTATGGAGATATCTTCATCTTATTATTGTTATTGTTCGTACTTGTACTTTTTCTTTATATTATGGAGTCATTTCAAGAATGTCACCAATAATATCATAGGCGCTTAATAAATTAAGCAAAATAACGATGCAGATCATAGCCGACCAAGGCCAACCACAATCCGCACCGAAACGATTAGTCTTGCTCGTCCTACACCAAAAGGGATAGAGACATTCCCCGCAATGTAATTTCAGGTACCAGGAAGGACCGTCCATTGTATTGCTAAAAACCAAGACTCCAGGCAAAAGAGACGGTCATATCGCTCAACTACCCTTCGTCAAGGCCGTGACCCCCACATCACATTGTTCAAGATTTGTATAAATCAGCACCAGGGACCCGTTACTCAGTTTCTGATAGGATCTATCATATTCTGAGATTGGGTATAGCACCGAGATTTTTTCGGACATGGCTTGAACTACAACCGATGTCCTCCATGCGTTCAAAATTTCATTTTCTTATTTAGCAATCTGATTTTTACGTCATTTTCTGATACTACTTTAGATTGCTTTTGCATACACATACGAAAGAGATGTCTCGATCGTTTTATAATGTGCAGCCACGCGACTTAGAGTATATAAGTTCTTTAAACGTGTTGAGTTTTCTTAGTTGTCTAACTCTAGCAAGCCAGAGAAAGACGTAAGCCACCCCACCACGACAAGGTGAAACTCATCGAGGTGGAGAAAGAACAACAGAAGAAACACAGGTCAACAGCACACGGTTGTTATTTGAACGGTCCTCCATCCAAGTACTAACCGCGCGCAATGATGCTTGATTTCGCTGATCGATGGGAATCGATGCTTTCATCAAAGCCAAGGCCGTTGACTGATAAAAACTACAATAACTGGCTGAACTTCAAGTTTTAAGTTAAGAAACTACTACGAAAAATTAATGCATGCTTACAATACTTATAAAGGGTAGACCATCCTATAGCTCCATTTAAAATTTCGTAAAGTCGGTTTGTAGACAAAAAACTTTCATTTAAATGTAACCGACGAATTTCCTGTAGAATTGGACAGTTTGCAATGAAGTGCATTATATCTTCAATTTTCCTTCTCCTCAACTCATAGTCTAAAGATATAACTTATAGCTTCCGTCGATATGTCGTTTCTAAAATACTTAGCTTCCGATGGCAGTTGGTGATTGAGATTCCTCTATATGTTTCTGCTTGTTGTTGAAACTTGAAAGTGCTTTCGATAAATTTTGAATATAAACTTGTTGATCCAGTTTAGTAATTACATCTGCAAACATAGGCCGCCATTCCTGCATGTTTGAATCCAATAAAGATAGGTTAGCCCCGTGAAAGAGAGCTAACTGGTTCCATTCCTTAAAAGGTGAAGCGTTGGTATGTAATTGTCTTAGCATTAAAGATTTGTGAAGACTTCTTTCGTTGCGGTTCATCACTTTTATTATATAGTCGGAGTTGTTTTTTAGATTAAGGATATAATATCGGCGTTACATCTGACTCTACATATATTGCATAATTAGGTATTGAGTTTGATAATCTGAATACACGTTTGAAGAAATGCCTTTGAATGGCTTCAAACTCCTCTAGGGGCAAATATCCAAAAACCTGTGCACCATAGCACATACATGTGTTGACTGTGGCATACAATACACGATATTTGGATATCAGATCAACTTTTTGGTTTGAAAAGAATTTGAGCCACATTAGGTTTAATGCTAGTTTGGCTTTAGACATTTTATCTTTAGCATGCTTGGAAAAGTTCATGTTATATGTAAGTAGAACTCCTAGGTACTTGAATTCTTTCACAACTTCGATAGGCTGATCATTGACATACCAAATTTCCTTCGCGTAGTGTTCTTCTTTGACGCATTTCGAAAATCATGATCTTGGTTTTGCTGGTATTGAAAATTAAGCCCCAAAAGTAGTGCAAAAGTAGTTCAGTCTATTTATTTGCAACTGAAGGGCGAACAGATTTTCGGCCAGTAACACTAAATCGTCAGCGTACAGTAAAACTTTAATTTGGATATCACCGAAAAGTATTCCTCCTGGAAGTACATTATTAATATCGTCAATGTACAAAGCGAAGAGTATTGGACTTAAAATACATCCCTAGGGAACACCAGATGTCGTTTCGAACCATTCTGAAAGATCCATCCCATCCCATACCACTGCAGTAGCTGAGTTCAGAAAGTTGAAATACATACAAAGAAACTTACGAGAAACTCCCATTGTTGATAGTTTAAAGATCAAAGCCTGTCTATTAGCATTATCAAAGGAAGATTTAAAGTCCACAAAGCAAGCATACAATTTTTTCCTTTTATCAATGGAATTCTTGGCAATGGTAGTAAGGGCGAATATATGATCCATTGTAGAGAACCCTGCTCGAAAACCTGCTTGAAACTTACTGAGAAGATTAGTTTCCTCGATTCATTTAGTAAGCCTTTCATAAAATATTGAGGTCAAAATCTTTCTTAAAGAGCTAAGGACAGAGATTCCTCTGTAATTTTCTGGTTGGTTAGCATCACCTTTCTTGAAAATCAGAAAAATAACAGCTTTGTTAAAATTACTTGGAACATTTGAATGGTTATATAATTCTTAAATTGTTCAGTGCTATTTTTGTAAAATTCGACAGGGATGCTGTCTATTGCTGGCGCCTTTGTATTTTTCATCTTGTGCAGAGTTGTTTCAAACTCACACATAGATATTGGCTTATCCAAATCGTGGACAATGATGTTGGGTAGAGCGTAATACAAAGTAAGTTGATTCTCGTTAGCTGACGAAAGAGTTTTAAAGTGAGCTGCTAAAGTCTGAGCTCCGAGAGTATTCACCAAACTTCGATTTCGCGCCCCAAGTTCTCGAACATTACTCCAAAACTCTTTAGAGTTCTTACTGTTGGTTAGTTTCTTTGCGATGATGTCGAAATATTGAATTTTCTTTACTGCACATATGTACCTTTTTAAATTCCTTATTTAAGTTTAAGTAAATGCTTTTAAAAAACTCAGAATTAGTTGATCTAAATAGTTTTAGATTTGCGAATGAAAGCTTACGAAGTCTTTTACAATCATTATCAAACCATTTGCTCCTTTGTAAAAATGGCTGATTATTATTATTTTCAGCAAACGAAGTTGAAGCTCGTCATAAAGTTCCATCGCACTGGGTGTTCAGTTTCAGAAAATTGTTTGAAAGAAGTCTCTGCGTATTTTCATTGGTAAAATGAGCTGAGACTACTATTGAAAAATGCGCAGAGAAGTTCGCCATATCCACTTTGAAATCTGCGAATAAGTTCAGCCATCCTGCTTATACTGCTGCAATGTCTATCACAGACTGTCCTTGACCGCTAATGAAAGTATACTCCCCGGACGTGTCCCCATTAGATGCTCCATTCATCACAAACAATCCGAAGTTTTCAAAAAATTCTATTAAAAGTCTTCCATTTCGATTAATGAATTCATCTTTGGAACTTCTAACATTTAGAATATCTTGTGGGTGTAAAATATGAACAGAAGGGTTTTGATAGTTTCCGAAACGACCATTTAAATCTCCAATTATCATTAAATTTTCGGAGTCATTCCGCCAGTTATTGCAGTTTATAAATACACTGGAATGATTGTATATTTAATGATGAGGAGATAACTCCTCGATTTCCGCAACACTAAAATCAGAGCACGTCTTGATCTATAAGTGCTACTTTTTGAAAATGTTACATCGATTAGTCACCTTCTTGTGTTTACGCATCTGTTCATTAAAATAAAAAAAAAAACAGTAAAAACGATTTGTTTGGTTTCACTAATGTTTTTTTATAACATTTTCGTTATCTCTAAAAAAATTAGCCAATTTTTTATTTAAAAAAATATAACTCAGTAAGTGCAACAACCTCGGTTATGGCAACTGCCTTAATTTCTATTAGTTGCGTAAATCGAGTTTGCCACTGCCTTGCGCTATATCATCTGAGAAACGCACCAAGGGAGACACTTCTTCAATGACCTAAAGGAGATCATTCCGAGCAAAGACATATTCAAATTTATTTATGATACCAAAAAAAAAACATAAACTGAGTCACAGACTCAATAATGAGGAAATGTGGTTTCCACTGAACGGACTGTGTGATACACAGTGGATACCACGTTTGAAATTTTACAAACGGGACTTGAAGTCATGGTTATCTCGCAAAACTGGCTATAAACTGGCCAAGGTGTCGACCTTTCGATTAAGCCCCTTTAAGCATCTGCTTTTGGAACTATCTTAAATTATAGGTCAATGCAAAAAATTTACAAACAATTGATGCCTCTAAAGTCAAAATAACTAACGTCATCCTGCAAATTCAGCAGATTTACTTGACAAAGTAATCGAAAATTCGAACGATATTATATATCTTTCGCCTTATGCCATAAAATGCTCTTTAAAATTAGTGGATACTAGCAAAACTTTTTATTTACATTTAAAAATCTAGCGTTCAAAATGCGTTCAAAATAAAAGACCCTTAAAATGACAAGATTATGATCAAACTTAGTATAAGGGATATCTTTCGATGGAATTTTATTTAGCAATTTTTATTTCGGTCAAAATTTTTTTGACGAAATGATAAAAAACCTCTTTTTTTAATTTTTATTATCAAAAATAACAGTAGATACCTTCCATACAAAATTTCTTTGCCATTAGAGAAAAAATATTTTTTTTTTTCTTAAAACCTCACAAATTTTTGAAGAATAAAATGCACGGATGGATCGTACAAACTTGCTCTTATGTAAAAGACTACAAATTTTATAAAATGAATGTTTCTAGAGGAAAATGTTAGTTACCATAAAATTATTTTTTTTTTTAAAAGACTGTTGTTTTAGTAGCTTATAACAGGATGCTACTCGTATGTGATTTTTCAAGCAAATATTAGTTTGTGCAAGAACAAAAATTATAAATCGGTATAGCGGGTTCTTAAAATAAAATGCACGACTGGGTCGCACGAACTTGCTCCTATGTAATAGACTAGGAATTTAAAAATGAATGTTACTAGAGAAAACTGTTCATAAGGATAAATTTTATTTTTTAAACTCTTTTAGTAGTAAGAGATAGAAACAGAATGTTATGCAAATATGAATTTATATAAGAACAAAAATTATAAGTCGTAGTGGTTTCTTAAAGAAATAAGATTTTATATACAAAATTTTTAAAACATTTTTTAAGAAAAAATTTTGATACGCCAATTTAAAGTTTTATTATTGTTCGAATAAAAATTAAATTTACAAAAAAAAACATTAAGCCGTTTTTGAAATATTGAATTTTCTAAAAAATAAATAGATTTTTTTTTTTTCAAAATTCAAAAAAATAGTTTTCTTTTAGTTTTGAAATGCAATGTTTTTTAAACTTTTTGGAAACATCTCTGTAAAAAACATTTATTAAAATCCGTCATGTCATTAATGAGAAATTTAAAATTTTAAAAAATGGTTCTATGGTAGGTACAAGCCGTAATATCTTAATTTAAAATTTTTTTTTTATTAAAATCATAAAAATTAATTGGAAGCAAACAAAAAATTATTAAAATTGTAGGCGCCGTTTTCGAGAAAAATACGGTTTTTGAAAACCATTTTTTAATTTTTCTTTACATTTATATGGTGGGTACCTGTATTTTTAGGTAAAATAAAATTTTTGTTCTCACATCTTGTAGATTATATTAAGAAACTTTTCTTTATCAAGTTTAAAAAAAATCTAGCATGGGGTTTTCGAAATATTTAGTTTTGAAAAAAAAAAATTAATTTTTTTTTAAAAATCCAAAAAAAAATTTTTTGAAAATTTTAATAAACAATTCTATTTATATTTTTGGGGAGCTTTAGCAAAAAAAAAATGATCAACATCGGTGGTACCGTTTTTGAGAAAATCAAAAACGAAAAAAATGGTTCTATGGGGGGTACCCTCAATAACCATTTTTCGCAAATTTTTTTTCAACTACTACCTAGCTTTAACTAAATAAAATTTGTATGTAGTTTTATTTTTTAAATCTGTCGAACAGTTTTTGAGAAAAAAAAATATTTATAAAATTTCGAAAAAAATTCGTATGGCAGGTACCGTTATTTTTGGTCTTAAAAATAAAAAAGAAAAAAACGTGTGGGGGGGGAAAAATAAAAATGATATCTAACAAGTTTGAAGAAAATCGGCCGAGCCGTTTAGCTGCAATCGAACGGACAGACAGAATTGCGAGACCCACTTTTTTGGTCTTCGCTATCATCGTAATGTCAACTTTGATCAAAATCTCGAGTTCGATTTTTTTACGAATGCATAACTTGCCTTATAGTACCTATAAGTCGAAAGTAAAAATATGCTTTTATATACAAAATTTTTAAAAAAACATTTTTGAGACAACATTTTGGAACGCACACCTTAAATTTTTATTATAATAAAAATTCAATTAAAAAAAATCGAAAAAATGGTTCTATGGTAGAAACAGTCAGCAAAATCATAATTTCAAAATTTTTGGATTGATATATAGATCTTGGAAAAAAATGTATCAAAATTCTAAGTGCCGTTTTCGAGAAAAATACGATTTTCGAAAACCATTTTTGAACATTTGTATGGTGGATTCCCTTATTTTAAGATAAAATATTTTTTTTTTCAAATCTTGTAGATTGTATTAAAGAGCTTTTAACTGACAAGTTAAAAAAATCGAGCATGGGGTTTTCAAAATATTGAGTTTTGAAAAAATACTTTTTTTTGAATATTTGAATATACAAAACTTTTGGGCAGCTTTAGCATACAGAAAATTATCCAAACCAGTTGTATAATTTTTGAGAAAAAGAAAAAACCAAAAAAATGGTTCTAAGGGGGGTACTATTATTAAACATCAGTGTTGGGAATTTTTTTTCAAGCTGTACCTAGCTTTAAACAAATGAAATTTTATAATTTTTTTTTTTAAATAAATCTGTGGAATTATAGTTTTGGTTTCAAAAAACTAGTGAGGGAAAATTTAAAAATACTATCTTCGAAGTTTAAAGAAAATCGGTCGAGACGTTTAGGCTGTAGTCGAACAGACAGGCAGACAGAATTGCGAAACGCCCTGTTTTGGTCGTAATGTCAAGTCTGATCAAATTCTCGAGTTCGATATTTTTACGAATACCTAACTTGCTTCAGAGTATATTATGTATTGTATATGTTATGTATTTATGTTTACTTTGTATTTATATTTAATCAGTGAGCTCAAGAAATTAAATCGTTCGATTCACATTTCTCTCAACATGTGTTTTAACAATTTGATGTGTACCCTTTCTTTCAGAAGCGATCGCACCAAAAAAGGGTTAAAATCAATATTGTTTACCTGTTTTCACTTTTTTGCAGCTTTTAGTGTTGCATGTGTGCAACATTTACTACGCTCTCAATGCCCAACTGACTACTCAAAGTAACTTGGTTTTTTTTCTCTACTTACCATATGTACATAAAACGCAATCTAACCTCATAAATGATCCTAAATCCTTCTTTCAGTTCGTTAATTACAAAAGAAAGTCAGATGGGTATCCATCCTCTTTATCATTCAATAATGAAACCTCCAATGATAATCCCACTATAGCTAATTACTTTGCATCATTTTTTTTAGGGACTCATTCTCTAAAATTAAACCTATTTTGAGTATTTACCGAATTTTTCGTTGGGTCCATTCTTGCCTGATTGCATTGCTCCTTCTTCAATTGAAAACAAATTTTCTCAACTTAATGATGAGTTCACTCCGGGCCCTGATGGTCTTCCTGCCATTTTCCTAAAAAAATGTTCTTCTTCTCTTTCAAATCCTCTATCAAAAATTTCGTTGCAGGTCCTTAATTACCCCAGCACAGCATGGTTTCTAAAAAAGCAGATCCACCTCCACAAACCTTGTAGAATTCGTTTCTTTCACTCTAAGAGCATTAGGAAACGGGAATGAAGTTGATATGGTTTCCACTGACTTTAGCAAAGCTTTCGACAAAATTTCTCACAACCTCATAGCCCCTTTTCCTGTAATGGATTACTTCTTACATAGAGAATCGTGAATATTGTGTCCGGTTCAGATCCGCGCTTTCCAATCCTATTCTAGCCACTTCTGGTGTCCCCCAAGGAAGTCATTAAGGGCCACTCCTCTTTATCCTTACAATTAACGATATTACAAGGTCATTAAACATTGTCAAATATCCCTTTTAGCTGACGATACGAATTTTTCAAAATCATCGCAGCGCCTAAAGACACATCTACACCAACCCCCCCCCCCCCCCCCCCTCTCCCCCTTCCCCAAACAGATCTCGAAAGTTTCTCAACCTAGTGTACCAACAATTGCTTAAAGCTCAATATTAGCAAATGCCAGACAATGACATTTTCACGTAAACGCATTAAAACAACTCCCCGTCTGTACTATCTTCATAATCAACCCATACAAATAGTAGAAAAGATAAGGGATCTTGGCCTTTTATGTGACCGTGAATTGAAATTTCTATTTTATATTGATAAAATAATCTATAAGGCCAACTCAGCATTAGGTTTTTGTAAAAAGATGAATTTTCCAACCCTTACGTGACCCGATTCCTTTACATAACGTTTGTCCGACCTTTACTTGAGTATGCGTCTTAAGTTTGGTCTCCATATCAAGATATATTTATTAAGAATAGAAAGCATCCAACGACGATTCCTTCGTTTTGCCCTTCAATGCCCTCCGTGGAATAATCCTTTGATCTTACCCCCTTATCGTGAGCGGCTCCAACTGTTAAACCTTAACTCATTACAGGAACGTAGAGAAATTTCTGACATACTTTTCATACATCGGCTTCTCTCTGGATCAATTGCCTGCTCCTCTCTCTACAACTGCATTTCATTCAACACTAACACCCGTAACCTGAGAACACCACACCTCCTATATGGCCTTAATGAACCTCTGACCCGTATGCTCCGTTTGGTCAATTTGAATCCAAATTCATTTGATTTTAATATCAGCACCTACAACCTCAAACTCCTTTTGTCCCACCCTCGCTCTTAGTTATAAGTCTAGATTTAAGTTAGTTTTTAAGTTTAACTTATAGCTTGAATTAAGCTCAATAAATTAAAAAAAAAATTAAAAATTAAATTAGAGTGTCCCTAATCATTGTAAGTACATAGATGTTCTCTGTTCGGAACGAAACAACAAAGATTGAATGTAAGCAACGTGTATTTATTATTTTGTATGGAGAATCCATGATTTCTATTTCTATTTTCACATGCAAATAGTCGACGGATTCTCATAATCTCTTCTAATGGCACTTTCAATTAATATTAGCTTTCAAATGGTATATTTTTTATTGTCGAGCGTTCAGTTTAAGTATATTAAAAAGGAACTACAAAAAAAAATGTTAACGTATTAATATATAGATAAAGCAAGTAAAAAATTGAATTAAAAGAAACTAAACAAAAATGTTTTGAGCTCAATATGTATTTCAGAAACGGCTTCTTCGATTATGGTCTTTTTCACACTATCTCAAAGATTTAGAAATGTATAAATAAGAGGCTATAACTGCTTGTTTATGACTTGCAGTGAACTTTTAATGAGTAACTTTCAACCCGCAACCATTCCCTTGTGCGTTTTTGCAAGAATGGAGGCGACCTTCAAAAAAGCTTCTGCATGACATTCCAACGCACTAATTTATTGTACCAAGGAGTAGAAGCCCGTTAAGAAAAATCTTATTTTTGTCGAAAAAGTCTAGATTAGAATTAGAACGATCTACCATTTGGTAGTTATCAACAGTTCCTCTAATAGGAGCTAATTTGAGTATTTTTTTTTTTTTGATTTTGGACATTCTCATAATACGCTTAACCGATTTCAATCAAATATTTTTTCTTAAGAATATTCTAAAAAATAAAAAAATATCTATTTTTCTTATGAAATGGTGGTTCTTTTGGACGATCATGTCAACATAAGAGAATTAAGGGAAAGAACGTGTGAACCATTCGTGCATTACATCTTACTTACATATAGGAGACTAACACTGATAAATTTAAATGAAGTATATTTAAGTTTTCTCCATTTTCATTTAAATCTCCGGTTTCTCATTGAATTTCCGCCCAAGTTCAACTAAAAATGCATACACTTGTCATTTTTTAATAAAAATAAAAATGGGAGAATTTTAAAAAAATTTAATAAACGACTGAGTATGGTTAATCTTTTTTCTAAAGTTATTTTGTCTACGCTTTCATCACGATATACTCGTATGTACAAATGTAGAATGCATCAATGATGTTTCTCATAGATATCCGAATGTCATATTATAAATTCGAATTCAATAAAAACTTGTTTCCCAGTACATTGAACCACAAAATAAACGAGTTTCCTGAGCTAGAGAGGTCAATACAGACGATCGATACCGCATTAGCTACAAAAGTATCAAATTGAGTGAAAGGCGTTCCATGCGTCAAGTGATAATATCTTACAAAGCCCCATACCGCATATCACCATTCGAAAACGAAGAATCAACCTGTTCCTATTTTTATTTTTTGTTTTACTCACGATGTTATGCGCATGTAAATCAGATCAAAACAAAACTAATCAAGCTATTTATGCATAATTTATTCTTAAATATCTATTCGTCGAAGAAACTTTATTTGGTAATATTTTTTCTTTGTCAGATCAGAGTTTCTTCTATATAGAACTTCTTTTTTAATCCAACTTTTGATAGTCAAACAAAATTTTATGATCTTAAAAAACTAGAATTACTGGTCCTAGTAGTAATAGTAGTTTAAAGTTTTCTCGAAAACGACTCAAACGATTTGCATTAAACTTTAGCCCCACAATGCCCATTGCGATTGTAAAAATAGTGCCTTTGAGCTTAAGGCTAGGACCGCACTTGTGATTTCAATCACACGATTTTTTAGTCGCAAAAATAGAACACATGACGATTTAAAAGTCGCAATTTGTTTTATTTTTCTTGCGATGCGATTGTCGTAAACTTAAATGAAACACATGTACTCAAATGGATATGCACACACTTGCGATTCAAATTACTACGACTTAAAAATCGTAGTCGCAAAGAGAAATGGGCATGCACGCACTTGCGATTTTTAATCCACGATTTCTTAGCCGCAATGAATAAGGTTATAGGTTATCCTTGATTTATTTGATTTTCTCAAAAACGGTTCAAGGCATTTTGATTCAAAATTTTCAAAACATTTTTTTTTCAAAACTTGAAAGTTAAAAGTTTTTTAATTCAATCTAAAAGATAACAGTACCCACCATATTAATGTTAAAAAATGGTTTTCGAAAATCGTATTTTTCTCGGAAACGGGACATCTAGAATTTTAATATAATTTTTTTCTTTCGATTAATTTTTACGATCTATAATTCAATACTAACATTTTTAAATTGAGATGTTACTGGATGTACCCTACGATAGATCCATTTTTCTGATTTCTGATCATCGGCATAAAGGATTTTAATGAAATTTTTGATTGAAAAGCTTCTAAAACGTACTTAAAAAAAATATTTTTGAAAACAAGCATCAATTTGTTTTTGAAAGTTAGATATCTGAAAAATAGGTCAATATTTATATTTTATTTTTATTTGTACAATAATAATAAAAACTTAAAGTTGGCGTACCAAATATTTTTCCTAAAAATGTTTTAAAAATTTTTTATATAAACGATTATTTTTTTTTAAGAAACCGCCAAAACGACTTATAATTTTGTTCTTACATAAATAGGAATTTGCTTTAGAAATCACATGACATTCTATTTATATCTTTCAGCAATAAAAGAGTTTAAAAAATTAATCTTATGCTTATGAACAGCTTTCCTAATAAAATGCAATTTTAAAATTTTCAGTCTTTTACATAAGAGCAAGTGCGTGCGACCCAGTCGTGCATTTTATTTTTTGTTCTTGCACGCACTTATAGGATTATGTCTACCCATCAAATGTTTGAGCACAGTGCGACGCACATTGGTTTTGAATGTCATAATGGGGGAATATGGAGTCTGGTAAAGCATTTTGCATTCGTGTAGTGCGTCTAAAGCAGGGTTGCAAAAGCTTAAGTCACTTGTTAGCTTAAGCTCGGCTTTAATTCACAAGCTAGTGAGTGACTTATGAATTTAAAAAAATATAATTCAGCAGCTACGAACTGACTTATGAATTAAAAAAAATTTAATTCACAAGTCAGTTGGTGACTTGTGAATTAAAAAAAATTAAATCATAAGCTTCTTAGTGACTTATGAATTAAAAAAAATTAATTCAGAACCTACTAAGTGACTTATGAATTAAAAAAATTTAAGTCATGGGCAAGTAAGTGACTTATGAATTAAAAAAATTTAATTCCCAAGCTACTAAGTGACTTAGGAATTAAAAAAATTCAAGTCATGAGCAAGTAAGTGACTTATGAATTAAAAAAATTCAAATTATCAGCAAGTAAGTGACTTATGAATTAAAAAAATTTAATTCAAAACCAACTTAGTGACTTATGAATTAAAAAAAATTTAATTCATAAGTTAATGGATAAATGCTGATTAGAAAAATTATGAAATGGATAATTTATAAGCTAACGTGATAATCTTATGATTTAAAAACTAGATTTGAAAGCTTTCGTTAATAATTAAATAATTATGTAGTCAAAACAAGCTTAAAAATTTCCAATCTACCAACTAACTTATGAATTAAATTTTTTTTAATTCACAAGTCACCAACTGACTTGTGAATTAATTTTTTTTTAATTCATAAGTCACTTACTCCCTAATGACTTGATTTTTTTTAATTCACAAGTCACTTAGTAGGTGGTGAATTAAATTTTTTTTAATTCATAAGTCACTTTGTTGCTCATGACTTAAATTTTTTTTAATTCATAAGTCACTTACTCCCTGATGACTTAATTTTTTTTAATTCATAAGTCACTTGGTAGGTGGTGAATAAAATTTTTTTTAATTCATAAGTCACTTAGTAGCTTAGGATTTAAATTTTTTTTAATTCATAAGTCACTTTGGGGGTTGTGAATTATTTTTTTTTTAATTCATAAGTCACCAAATATCTTATGAATTAAATTTTTTTAATTCACAAGTCATCTATAGACTTATGACTTAAGGATTTTTTAATTCAAAAATTCGCAACCCTGGTCTAAAGAAAGGATCTCTCAATTTAGCTGTACGTCCGAAGTTGGGCTCAAGAGTAAACTGATGAGCATTCTCTGAAGCCCGAGTATTACGGTTAAATTGCTTAAGGGGAGGAGTTATTGGAGCACCTGCCCAAATATGGGGACTTTACTCGAGCTTTGGACGAATATAGGCTTTATACATTACAGCCCGATCAGAAGGAGCGAAAATTTTCTTACAACGACAGCAATACTCAACATATATGTATAACGGTAACACCCATGTAAATTTCCAATATAATGAGTGTGACCATAATACTCATGAAATTATTAATAATTCAATAAACTTTAATCATTTATAAAATTTATGATGCTTTCTTAATGGACACATTTTTAATTCAACAAAATATTTGATTTAAATTTTGTACAGGATTCATGACAGTTCTAGTTTCATTTTCTAATAAAACCTTATTTACAAAATTTTCTAACTTGTGTGACATTTATCATTTTATAAATATGATGTAAATTACACCAAAACGCACTCTCATCTTTTAGATAATAGAGAACCAACAGAGTTAAGGACCCTTAATATCACACAGAATAAAAAAGACCGTGTTGGCTCATGGTTCCAGTTTGTTTGGACGAAATGCGGAGGGCCGAAAATCGTGATGTGCACGAACACACTTTAATCCTTTTTTATTAATTTCTCCACAGTTGAACGCAACCCAATTTCCGAGTGTTTACAATTTTTCATTCTGCGAAATACTTTATAAAGTTTTTTGATATTTCAGCTTTGTAAATAAAATTTAAATTTTTTTTTATATTTTGAAAGCGCAGATATTTACTAAAAACGTAACCACACGTTTCCACTCTTTGTATTCACACTAATCAAGCGTCGCGTGCTGTATTGCAAACTGTCTCGGTCTTGAGATATCCAGTTTCTAGCATGTTCCGTTTTTCCCGACCATGCTAATTTTTTGACTTTGGGCTTAATTTTCTCCAGAGAACCAAATTCTTACATAAACAGAAATTAAGGCAACAATCCTAAAAGCAGTAGAAATTTCTGGTCATTTGTCAAGAACGTAAAAAATTCAACTTCATCTTCGGTTCCAACGCTCATCTACAATGACAAACCGATAACCAACTCTTTAGAGAAGGCAAATGTTCTTGCAGCTCATTTTGCTGCTAGCTTCACGTTGCCTGTTAGCAACATTGCCCCTCCTGTACTTGAGAACTTAAATCATTCAATGGGACAGGTATATTTCCGCACTCGTACAGTTGCAAGAGCCCTTCAAGATCTTGATATAAACAAATCCGCTGGTCTGAAAAGGTGTTCTTCATCGCTGGAAAAACCATTGCGTAAGCTTTTCCATCGCTCCTACTGTTCTGGAATCTTTCCTAGAAGATTTCCCCTCGTCCTATCGACCAATTGCACTTACGTCCCTTCTTTCCAAGATCATGGAATCGCTGATAAATCATCAGTTCAAGAAATATCTCGAAGATCGAAAGCTTCTTAATGACCGGCAATACGGCTTTCGTAGCAATCGTTTCACTGGTGATCTGATGGCATATCTCACCGAAGAGTGGAACAAATTTTTAAATTGTTTTAGAGAAAGTAAGATTATTGAGCTTGATATTTCTAAGGCATTTGATAGAGTTTGGCACCAGGCTCTTTTAGCGAAAATGCGTGCGTTTGGCATCGACGAAACCCTTATTCGTTGGATTAGAAATTACATTCTAGATCGTTCAATACATGTTGTATTTGATAGTTTTAAGTCTGATCTTCACAAATAAATAAATGCTGGTGTTGCCCAGGGTTCCGTTTTGTCTCCGACTTTGTTCCTCATTTTTATAAATGATCTCTTGTCTGAAACTTCTAATCCACTTCATTTTTTTGCCGACGACTCTACTCTTAGCTTTTCATACGCGTTCCCAAATTCACATCCATCTCCTTCGGAAGTTAATTTGCAACGGTATCGTATGATAAGTTGTTAAATGGGGTATACAAAACCGTGTGGAGTTTAATGCTTCAAAAACTCAATGCTGTCTATTGTCGTTAAAGCAAAATATACCCCCTATCCCATTGTCCTTAAATGGCACTTGCATTAAAGAAACCGAAAAGCCCTCAGTACTCGGTATGTGTGTTAACGACGATCTTCGTTTGAATGATCACATTTTCGAGACCGCCAAAATTGCTGCTAAATGCTTAGGATTTCTATATCGATGTAAGAAATTTTTCACCCCTTCTGATCTGGCTACAATCTACAAGGCATTTATACGTCCAAAACTCACACGTTTGGGCAGGTGCAGTACAATCTTCTCTCCATTTATTGGATAGAATCCAGAACAGAGCGTTAAAACTGATAGGAAACAGAGCTATCGTGGATTCATTCCCATCTCTTGAACACCGTCGGAATGTTTCATGTATTTCCCTGTTTTATCGCTTCTTTCACAAGCAATGCTCACTCGAAATAGCCAGTTGCATTCCTCCCCTTTATCAATCCACCAGTGATACCCGCTTCGCTAGGAATGCTCATCAGTTCACCCTTGAGCCTAATTTTGGTCGAACCGTCAAATATAGAGATTCGTTTTTTAGTCGCAACACGATTATAGAATAACTTACCCGGCACAGTTTTCCCTCGCCGTTTCAATTTGCAAACATTTAAAACCAATGTTCATCGTCATCGCCTTTCTCTCCCTTCCTAATTTCCCCATGGCCCGTGCTGTGTTTAACATTATAAGGGTCTCTTCAAATACCCTAAAGCGCGAGTGAATTATAAAAAAAAAAAAATGCTTAATAAACATACCGTTTTACTGTTTTTTTGTGTGAACGTAACCAAAATAAAAATAAAACTCAAAGACAAGTTTGCGGAGAAACTCATATATCTTATGATACTTGGGAAAACCTGACACATGTAAAATTTAGAAAAATTGGCTTATCCAAACCCTCAACTCAAAGTGTGGTTCTATGATAATCACCCTTTCAATAGAGCCCCAATTCGATTTTGATTATTTCTTCGAAAGTACAATAAAGCTAGAAATACATATCTGTTCAGTTAACTCATCAAACTTGTGATTTTGCAAGTGAAAACTGGGTTTTGCTTTAAATATAAAAAAATGAATTGGAGCAAGGCCCTTATGCCTTATAACTCTCAACAATTCTTGTCTACAAGTTATGGACAGGAATTTAGAGGACTACAAGTATCTGCCGAATACGAACGGCTAAGATGAGAAGCAAATTTCATTACAAAAGATATTCTTGAAGGATTTGTCACTTCCTCGCAAGAAGATGTTCCCCTGAAAATTGATTTGTTCTTAGATGGTAGTGGCTGAGAACCGAATCTGGAGTGACAGTCCAACGGACTAAAGATTAAACCACGGGCTACCATTTAGATTCTTAAAATAAAGGTATTCATATTTAAAATGTTTATGGAACGAAGTACTGCACTAAGTGCTAATCCCACCAGTTTTACTGTCATCCTCATAGGAAAGATTCGTATTCAGTTTAGTGGAGCTTGCATTTTTAAAGCGTTGTCGCGCAGAAAAGAAAATTGGCTTCAAATAATTAGAAGTTCACACAATCGTAGACTTAACTTCGATTCTTCTTTGCAATTTCTAACTTAACAGTAAGTGAATTTGTTTTTATAAAAAGAGAAAAAAAGAATTTCCGCATAAGGAAAAGCAAACTTAAGAAAGTAAAACCTAAAAGCGAAAACAGATTAGACGAATTTTTTTTTTTAGTTGACCATCGCGGGGGGACAGGTCAACAATTCTCTGTCGATATCTCGTTGGCTTTTGAGATTACCTAAGTTAAAGCTTAAAACCTTTTGCGAGTACCTAGTTCATTTTTTCATTTGGCATATTCAAACATGGTACAAGTTTTTTTGTGTTTTTTTTTTTCAGGGAACCATGTTTTCAGTTAAATAAACAACACTGAAGAAAGGAAACCAGTTTGAAATTTTATTTTGATTGAACATCACCTGTTTCCAGTTCTACATAATGCTTAATGAATAAAACCTTTTTTATTCGCTCTAAACTAATGTTTTGTTTTTGTTATTGTAAAGTAAAAGTTTATTCCACTTAAAACTACGACTGTGAAACTGGTAGTTACAAAAACTTTTGTGTAAACATAACAAACTTCTATTCTTCACTTTATACTTAACAAATAAAATAATAAAAAAAAATATAAACTTAAATGATGTGCGTATAGTTCACACCTCGAAATCCATTATATCATGTCTTTTCATGTTATGTTATGTTATAAGTTTGAAACATAAACTTCTTATCTCAAACGAAACATCTGATAGTAAAACCCAATAATTGTTTGGGTCTTTAGAATCATAAAAAGTATGTGACCATTTTTTCCACGAAACATTTTTGTAGGTACTTGGTTAGCAAAAACAAATAAAAAATTTGATGTAGATGAGAACATCCAACAATTTGTTTGCAAATGTTTTCACATTGAGATAAATTGCAGAAGATTCTTCTGGATTTTATAGTTTAAAGGAACTTTATCGTTATTGATTACATTTATTTAAATTATCACTACGCTAGAAGAAGTTACCTTTGTATTCACTAGAAATCTGTTTCAAATTTATTACTTACTTACTTACTTAACCTGCGCCTGAGACACGGCAGCTGTCTATCCTCTGCGATCCCGAGCACGCTGCTTCCAGTCATCTAGGTTAAGCGCTCCGCGATGGCCATGGCATCCACGATTGCTTGGTGTTTAAAACGGATATTCAGTTTTCTTTGACGCCACGAACTTAGGGGCTGGGATTCGAAGACTCTCTTAGCTAGAGCATTGTTGTCCATTCGCTCAATGTGAACGAGCCAATGTAGTCGGCATGTTTTGGCTTGCTGGACTACATCCACATCTTTGTACATTTGATAGAGTTCGCGGATATATATTATATTCTCCATCATTCGCCCTTTCTGCACATAGAACCAAATATCCGTCGAAGAATTTTTTTCAAAAGAGCTCAGTATCATCTCTGCCTTTCTGCTTATAGCCTAACACTCGTTGCCGTAAGGCAGGACTAAGGCTAGGACCGCACTTGCGATTTCAATCGAACGATTTTTTAGTCGCAAAAATAGAACACATGAATTTAAATGAGAACGAACGCACTTGCTACCAACAAATCATGACGATTTAAAAGTCGCAATTTGTTTCATTTTTCTTGCGATGCGATTATCGTAAACTCTAATGAAACACATGTACTCAAATGGATATGCCCACACTTGCGATTTAAATTACTACGACTTAAAAATCGTAGTCGCAAAGAGAAATTGGCATGCACGCACTTGCGATTTTTAATCCACGATTTTTTAGCCGCAAAAACTAAGACACATGGCCTTAAATGTGAATGCACGCACATGCGACTTAAAAATCGTAGCGATTATAAAAATGAAACAAGTTCTATTTTTTCAAGCGATTTTTCTGTCGCTACTTATTTGTAGCAAATGCGTGTACTCACATAAAAAGTAGTGTGTTTTATTTTTCGCGATTATATAATCGCGCGGTAAAAAATTGCAAGTGCGTGCATGACAATAATTTGTAGCAACTACGACTTTTTAATCGCATCGACGAAAAATCGCAAGTGCGGTCCTAGCCTAAGAGTGAGGATTTTTAAAACCATTTATTTTGCTAAACCGAAGAAGCAGGGATTTCATATGGTAATTCTTTGTCGGATCTCCACTAATGTGTCGTTCATGGAGTTATTATTGACTCCGAGGTAGATCAACTCTTTAAATACCTCGAAGTTTTTGTTATCAATAGTGACGTTTTGACCTAATCAATGGACTAGGAGATGTTTGTTTGTTTGCTGATAGCATTTACTTGGTCTTGTCCTCATTTACTTCAAGACCAAGAAGTCTCGCATGATCTCTTACAGCTGTAAAGGACTCTATTATAGAACGTTGGGAACGGCAGTTACACAGATTTGTTGAGTTAATTTCCCCTTCGTGTCAACAGCTGCCCTGCGCACAATCTGGTCTAGAACGAGATTGAAGAAATCACATGATAGCGCATGTAGATGAGCCATATGGAGCTGACGATCTAGTCATCGAGCATGCTCCCTTCCAAAAAAATATTGACCCTTTTTTGAGATACCGAATTTTCAAAAAAAATGTTTTTGTTTTTCAAACTTTTTTGGAGGCTTCTCTATAAAAAATTTCATTAAAATCCGTTATGCCGATAGTGAGAATTCAAGAAAAATCGTTTTATGGTAGGTACTGTAAGTAAAACCTTAATTTCAATTTTTTTTACCGAATTATAGATCCTAAGAAAAAAAAAATACGAAAAAATGTTGGAAAACCATTTTTTAACATTTGTATGGTGGTTACTAACGGTACGGTTTTAAATAAAATAGAATTTTTATCAATTCTTTTAGATTGTATTAAAAAACTTTTACATGTCAAGTTTCAGAACATCTAGTATGTATGTAGTTTTCGAAATATTGAGTCTTGAAAAAAAAATTGATTTTTTTTTTAATAAAAAAAAATTGTTTTCAAAATTTTAATACACAATACTATTAAAATTTTTGGGGAGCTTTAGTATAAAAAACTATTAAAATCGGCTGTATCGTTTTTGAGAGAATCAAAAACAAAAATAATGGTTCTAGAGGGGTTACCATTAAAAACAATTTTTCGGAAAAAATTTGTAAGTATTGCCTAGCTTTATCTAAATGGAATTTTGTGATTTTTTTGATGTGTAAACATCTTTCCCGGCGGTAGAGTGAATCGAAAGCGTGTGTAAAACTTATACGTCCCGTGTAACCCGTTACGGTTACACGTTACGGTTACACATTCCGTGTAGCAACCTACCTTACCGATGATTGCATTTAACACCATGTTTACATTGTAAATATTGCGAACTTATGACATCGTGTTTACATTGGAGACTTTGAGTACTGAAATCTCGATTTTATTACTTTCCCTTGCTCGCTAGAACTTAATTCAATCCCTCAACATTTGTTCTTTCTTCATATCTCGACCAATTAGGCCTATTCTGCCACATTTGTTATTCTGCTATAGATTTTCTGTTATGAATCATAAAAGATTTTCACCTTAAAAGACCTTTTATGATTGGTATTCAGAGGTTCGAACTATTATAAAAGTCTGTTAGGCTAGTCGCGCTCTGGCAAAATAGTTTAATCACCAGTTGAAAGAGAACCGCGCACTGGCAACTCTTTACTCACGCTCACACTCTTTTCTCTCTTGCGCTTATGGAAAACAGCTCAACTATTACGAATTAATTTTAGGCAATTGTTTAGTTTTTTTTTTTTTTTTTTATAATTAGCGCGCACACAAGGGGTTATTACTACCCTTAAAATGATTTACACAGTACGAGCATTAGGAAAATAAGGAGGGGTTTAAAAGGAGATACCGATGCACATTAGTTTTAAATTTTTGAACATTACAATGGGAAGGAAAAATAGAGCTGGGTAAAGCATTCCACATTCGTGTAGTCCTGCTAAAGAAAGAATCTCTGTATTTCACAGTACGTCCGAAGGTGGACTTAAGGGTAAACTGATGAGCATTCCTAAAAGCGCGAGTATTACGGTTAAATTGTTTAAGGGGAGGAATGCAACTGGCTATTTCGCTAGAGCATTGTCTATAGAAGTAACGGTAAAATAATGAAAGACAAGAAACATTGCGACGGTGCTCGAGAGATTCAAATGTTTCTGTTATACTTCTATCACCTATCATTTTTAAAGCTCTTTTTTGGATTCTATCTAAGAGACTCAAGTGTGTTATTGGAGCACCTGCCCAAATATGGGAATTGTACTCGAGCTTTGGACGAATATAAGCCTTATAGATTACAGCCAGATCAGAAGGGGTAAAAAATTTCTTGCAACGTCGAAGGAAACCTAAACACTTGGCAGCGTTTTTGGCAACGTCGAATATGTGGTCATTCCACACAAGATGGTCTGTGATGCACATACCGAGCACAGAGAGTTGTTCAGTTTCCTCAACGCAAGTGCCACTCATGGATAGCGGCATAGGGGGTGGGTTCTGCTTTAACGACAGGAGACAGCATTGAGTTTTCGAAGCATTAAATTCTACACGGTTTTTTATTCCCCAATGGACAATGCTGTCAAGATCAGAATTTAATGAGCTTATCATACGCTGCCGTTCAAGTTCCACTTCCGAAGAACAAGGAAGTGAATCTTTGAACGAATATGAAAAGCTGAGGGTACTATCATCAGCAAAACAATTTAGTGGATTAGAAGTTTCAGATAAGAGATCGTTGATAAACATAAGGAAGAGAGTCGGAGACAAAACGGAGCCCTGGGGTACACCAGCATTTATTTTATGAGTTTCAGACTTGAGACCATCCAATACAACTTGTATTGAGCGGCCTGAAAGGTAATTTCTAATCCAACGAAGAAGAGATTCATCAATACCAAATGCACGCATTTTCGATAAGAGAGCTTGATGCCAAACTCTATCAAATGCTTTTGAAATATCAAGTGCAATAATCTTACTTTCTCCAAAACGATGTAAAGATTTGTGCCACTGTTCGGTGAGATATACCATCAGATCACCAGTGGACCTATTGCTACGAAAAAGTTGAATTTCTGTCTAGGTTTGGACTTCGATAAATGAAACAGGTATGTATGATGTGCTTATGTACCGTGAATTTTAACCATATAAAATTGAAATTCGTATTTAAACATTTACCATATTGCGGTTGAAGTTGGTACGCAACATCATTTCAAAACACAAACTTTTTAGTTGCTTGAATCGAGTTGATTTAAGTGCGCGTTGTCCCATATAAGCCCATATGTTTCATTTTAGCAACTAAACAGTTGCGAAACTAAAAATTGAATATGCGCGCCTGGCCTTATGCTACTTGGAAAACGAAATCTGTTATAAAACTGAACTAAATCTGTTATTTCATCTAACATAATTTAAATGGATGACGAACAAAAAAGTAAACTCTTAGGCTAGGCGCGCACATTCAATTTTTAGTTTCGAAACTGCTTGGTTCGAGCAACTAAAAAGTTTGTGTTTTGACACAAACTAAATGATTGCGCGCACATTCAATTTTTAGTTGCACAACTGTTTGGTTGCTTATAGAAAACAGATGAACTATTTAGTTGAATATCCGCGAGGTGCATATAGCATATATCAAAATATACTTTTAGCATATTCATTATATCAAAATATAGATCGTTCTCCATCTGTCAAGCCATGAACTGGATGATGACTACGACTACAATGTATTAAAAAAATTAGTTTTTGCCACTTATAATTCCATTACAAGGTGGGAATGATGTCAATCGGTTTGTAAATCTCTGACAGAGGGAGTAAGATAAAATACAGAAACCTAAAAAAAAGTTAAGGGATTGGTTTGATTTTGATAAGGTGAACGCTCCATCTAGTGGTTTGTCAAAAAAAAAAGTTTTGACTTTTTCGGTGCATGACAAGTATATTTGTTGGCGGCGTTAAGCCAGATATACATTGTTCAAATGCATGAAAAGCACGTACAAGTCTATTATTTCAGTGGCGAGAGAACGTTGCCCTTTGTGGTTTTTTTTCAGCAAAATTGTGTTTTTACGAATTTCTTTGAGATTTTTGTAATTTTATCCGAGTAATTTGTTTTATTTTGTCTGTCCATTTTATCCTACAATTTTCGTTTGCTGTTTTAATATTTTAATCAGTGCTTATGCTGTGCTGTGTTCTCATCTCTTCAACGTACTATACGCAAATGAACCAATAAATACATGATCAATCATCAACCTTGCTTATATGTACAATATTTCTATGCAGTATCTACGCTAGATTGAAAAGATTTTGATGCTTACACTTACAATAAATTGCTGAGAAAAATGCGGAGTTATCGTTCATTCTTCTTTGTGGTTTTCTTTTTTGTATTTGGCGTTCGCTCAGTGCAATTCGCTTAACTGAGTAGAGTAAGGAGTGCGAAGAGATGATTCCTTTTCGCATGAACAAAGTTAACTTATATTAAAAATCGCTGTGTTTAAAAGCACAGATGCACTCGAAAGGAAGCCAAAAGAAAAAAAGAGATTAAAATCAGATTCGTGTAAAAACAGTCTATTTTTTATCAGATAACATCTCTGTTTGAATATAAGTGTAAAAATATAATGCTGTCACAAGCAACATCCCTGGTTAAACATAAGTCAAACAAACTTTACGTTACGTAGCGGAGTCCACTTACTCCTAACACATGCCACGAACTACTTCATCGAAGCATATTGTCGATAAGGTTTTGGGTCGTGTGAAATGAATAAGTGTCGACACGGCAGTGCGAACTTTGGGAATCGATGTAGTATGCCGACATGGCGTGTAAGGCTAGCCGCGCACTAGCAACTGTGATCAAAATCAAATAGTTTAATCACCAGTTGAAAGAGAACCGCGCACTGGCAACTCTTTACTCACGCTCACACTCTTTTTCTCTCTTGCGCTTATGGAAAACAGCTCAACTATTACGAATTAATTTTAGGCAATCGTTTAGTTTGTGTCAAAACACAAACATTTTAGTTGCTCGAATCGAGTTGATTTAAGTGCGCAACTAAACAGTTGTGAAACTAAAAATTGAATGTGCGCGCCTGGCATTAAAAGGATCGAAATAGTTCGTCGAGACAATTTTTTATGTTGTTATTCGGTTTTAGTTGTTAACTAGTGTTTTTGATCCCATTAATCTTAAATTCACTTTATAATTTTTTGATTATTACATTAAAAGTATTCTAAACACAAGTAATAATGAAAAATGAACAAGAAAAATGTGTTTGGACTCTTTCCGAAATAATTATTTTACTAGAAATAAGTAAAGACAACAAAATAGTTGATTTAAATACATGCGTTTGGAAAGCGTTATGTACAGCTATGTAGAGATATTTTTGGATTTAAGTATAAGTGGAAGGGATAAATTGTGGAAAAATAGTGGCTTTCATTTGAGTCACAAACTAGTACGATTGCATTGTATGTTTATTGGGTACGTTCGATAACAAAAATTCGGCATTCGGACGAAAGTTGATGTTTACACATCTTAACCGTGAGTCCTGGCACTCACACTTTTTTTTAATCTGTGGAAAAGTTTTTGAATAAAAAAATATAAGATTTCTTAAAAAATTCGAATGACCAGTACCGACATTTTAAGTCTTAAGACCAAAAGATCTTGTGGAGAAAAAATTTAAAAATGATATCTATACCAAGTTTAAAGAAAATCGGCCGAGCCGCATAGGCTTTAGTCGAACAGACAGTTTGATGTATAATTTGCTTATGTAGATACTCGTACCTATAAGTCGCAAGAAAAAAACTGTGAGTAAGAAATTATTGAATTTTTTCACTTGCTTCATCTTTCCGATGGTTACCCTCTCCCGCTCTTTCAATATAGAAACTTTAAACGAACCACAAGCAATCGCCAAGTTTTTTGCAAATTTTTGTAAACAAACTTTCAACGATACCAAGTTTTTCAAAACCGGTTCTTCGATATATGTATTATTCTACTCTTCTTCAACTTAATACTGACAAGTTCTCTGTCTGATGCATAAAAAATTTATTTGAGCTAAATATTTCCAAATGTCATTCAATCACTTTTTCATGAAAACGCAATCAATCTCCTCCTCATCTCTACCTTCTCCATTATGAACACATATCCACCAATGAGTCAATTAGCGAACTTGGTGATAGAGAGCTAAATTTTCTCACAAATATTGAAGAGATTATTCTTAAAGCAAAATCAGCAATAGGCTTTGTGAAACTTTGATCCAAAGAAATCTCTGACCCCTACGTGACCCGATCTTTATGCTTATCATTTTTTCCCCGCCTTGAACACGCCTGTCCAGTATGGTCCCCTTATCAAAAAGTTCATTATATCCAGAATCGAGAATCAACTTCGTTTCGCCCTTCGAGATCTGTCTTGGAATAACCCTTTGATTCTACCTCCACATCGAGACCGACTTCTATTAATTAACTTGAAAACGGTGGAAGAACCATAGACCAATAAGCGAAATTCTCTTCATTCATCGACCACTTTCAGGATTTGTTAACTCTACAATTTTATCTCTTTCAATACTAATTCCCGTATTCTAAGAAATCTTCGTCTCTTCTATCTGTCTATCCACCGTACCTCTTATGGCTCCAACGAACTTATTTCTCGCGTGTTTCGGAGGATTAATTATAACATTAACTATTTCGACTTTAACCTTAGTTCACACTGTCTAAAACTCCATCTTCTTAATCAGCCGTAAAATTCACTCCAATCCTAGATTTATATAATAAGAGCTATAAACAAAAAAACAAATGTTGGCCGCTGCTTCGCTGAGTACCGCGCGAACAGACTAGTCATTTTCATAAAATTTTGTATTTATTTGTGGTTGTTTTTGAACGACAGACTTTATAAATGAAAGCAAACTGGACAGATATAGCTTCAACAAAATGGCCGCAATCACCTGTCAAAGTTCCCTAATCCTTATTGTGAAGCCCCTGTATTTAAGAAAATCATACTCGTACATTCGAAAAAAGGTAATTAAATTTCCTATACAAAATATTATTTAAAATTTTAGGCACGAGTAGTCGTCCTCAGTTTACAACTGTTTTTGAATACTCAAGGACAACCCTGTATATTCACTTATTCTTTAGGGTATATTTGGATATCTATGCATCCAAGTGTACATCGAACTGGACCTAAACACATAAACGGATTTCCTTGGAATGTTTGTGTAGCCAAGGGTATATCACGATTTTCTCCAACGATTTTGATTAAACTTCGCCCAAGAAACGAGGGAGAGACTTTTTTTAAACCTTTCAAATCTGAATTGGTCAATTAAATTAGGTTTTAAAAACTTGCTCAAATATTGAATTTCCATACCTACTGGTTCTATTGAATTAAGTTCAAATAAAACAAATCTCATTTCACACCTGTTTTATAAGATTCGTGTTTATAATGTTCTTTTCAACTATGATTGTTTAGTTCAATTAATACATACATACATATATGACGTCTCACTTAAAAAATGTTTACGGGAACAATAATAATAATAATCAAACCCGATTATACTAGTGGCGCTTTAAGTAGGTAAGTTACTTTATTTCAAGTTCTTATCACAATTTGCCGCGCCATACTTCCCGGTTTGATAGATACGAGATAAGATTAATGATGTCACGTTTTCAAATCGTATAGATTAACTGATTTAGAGATATAAGATTTATTATGTATTTGGTAATCAAAAATTGTATTTTTTATTTGTAGGTTTTTCTTTTGTGACTTTTCGAATGAATTGAATTGAATATGAAGTTCAGCTCAAAATATGTTTGAAAAGCAACTGACAATTTAGAAACGGCTTTTTTGCTTTTAAATGATACATTTTTTGGCCCTTATTTTAAGTGTCGATCAACACAAATCCGCTGGTCCCGATAGTTCTTAAGAGGTGTTCTTTAACGCTGGCAAAACCATTACGTTAGCTTTTCCATCTTTGCTACTTCACTGGTCTCTTTCCGAGTGGATTGAAAACAGCATTTGACCAATCTGTCTCTAAAAAGGCGAATTTTCTTCCCATTCTAACTATCGTCCAATTGCACTTACGTCATTCCAAGGTCATGATAATTTATAAGCTCAAGAAATATCTTGAAGAACAAAAGCTTCTCATTGACCGGCAGTATGGCCTTCGTAGAAATAGGTCTACTGGTGATTTGATAGAGTATTTCACCGAACAGTGGCATAAATCTTTACATCTTTTTGGAGAAAGTAAGATTATTGCAATTGATATTCAAAGGCATTTGATAAAGTTCGGCATCAAGTTCTCTCATCCAAAATGTGTGCATTTGGTATTGATGAACCTCTTCTTCGATGGATTAGAAACAACTTTTCGAACCGCTCAATAAAAGTTGTGTTGAATGATTTTAAGTCTTAAATTCTTAAAATAAATGCTGGTGTGCCACAGGGCTCTGTTCTCTCACCGACTCTCTCATATTCATCAATGATCTTTTATCTGAAACTTCGAAAACATTAAAATGTTTTGATGACAACAGTACTGTCAGCTTCTTATATTCGTTTCAGATGCATGCTATTGTTTTTCGGATCTGGATTAAGAAGGGCAGCGTAAGATAAGCTCATTAAATTTTGATCTCGATAGCATTATCAAACAGGGAACCATAAATCGCGAAGAACTTAATGCCTCAAAAACTCAATGCTGTCTTCTGTCGTTAAAGCGTTGAAATAGTTTTCGTCCAGAACGTAGAGCTAGACGTGTGCTAAAAACACAATATTCTAAACAGAGAACGGAGGATAAAAAAAAACACACACGGCTGATATCGCATGAGTTGGTGCGTCTAATAAAGACTTATTTGGCAGCGCGCGAAAAGCTCATAAATTTGCGTTTCTTAATGCAGCTATCCATGTTTTTATTTTGCTTACGCTGACGAATGTTCGAATTTTGGAAACGCACTTCATGTGTTGTAGTGAGCAGCTAAGATTTACAAGAATTTTTTTTTATTTTCCGTTAAATTATTATATTTTTATATCATAACATAAAATTGTTGGACACTTTTGGGAATCTCTAGGGGATTTAAGTTTCTCCTGAAATATTTTATTTTTCACTGTTTTCCCGATACCAATAAATTCCAAGGAAAATTTTCGAACATCATTCAGGAATCCATTTTTCGAAGAAGGTAAACATTTCCATTGAAAATTTAATTCCCAATGTAACACTCAATGTACCCAGGTTTCTTCAAGTTGTCAAAATTCGACCAGTATAACCTGGCACATATTGGAATTCTTTTTTTTTTTTTTCAAAACCCAAAAAATATTTTATCGAATATTTTTATCCACAATATTATTTCAAATTCAAAAAAGCTCCCATACAAACATTTTGGTTAAAATCGTTATAGGCGTAAATGAGGAAGTCAAAAATCAAAAAAAATCTATGGCAGGTAACGTTAAAATTTTTTCCATCAAATAGTCCATGTCTATAATAGTATACTTAATTTTTTTTATCAAAATCGTTAGAGCCGTTTTTGAGATACTCGTATATAAGAAAATTTCAATTTCTCGTCTAGGTAATCAAAAAAGACCCTTAAGTACCGAGTTTGAAGAAAATAGCGCCAGAAGCTTGGGTTGTAGATAGAGGTTCATACAAACAGACAGAATTAGCGGACCCATATTTGTGTCGCTCAATTTAATAGTGGGCGATTCCGCTGTAGACGATTTTTGACACCAATTTTTGAATTACAATATTTTTTACTTTTTTTGATAAATATTCAAAGTAGAAATACTATATTTAATAATAAAAACAAAAACTGAGACCTATCTTATAGAGAACATTTTTGTTTGCGCTAGGCAACATTATCATACAAAGAGTCGGTACGAACTGCAATTATTATAACTGGTAACATAAGCTCAAAATAGCTATTTCCGACAGTTTTGAGTTATGCTTTACTCAATAGATGTATGAAGCAACATGCGATTTAATCCTTTGCATAAAAACATGTACGAATTTGTTATTATATTTTTAGCATTATTGATTGCAAAACGCCATTGTAAGTTTGTTGCACCCGCGATATAAAAGATATAAAAGTTTACTTTTTTGGCAGAAATAAGGTGCTAGCATTTTGAAACTTTCTAAAAAGAAGAAGAAAACAAAACTTAAATTAAATCAGTCGTTTTTAAGAATATATTGTACGTTGAACGACAAAAAACGTTGATTTAAATTGGTTGCACCCGCGATCCTAATATTACGATCGCGGATGCAACTTATTGACTACTAACATTATAACGTGATTTATTGTATTTTATTGATAAAATATGCTTTGAATAATAATTTCTGCTGTTCACGTTTTTTTTTAACTATGTAATATAATATTTTGTTCTTTTTTGTATAAAAATATATGGTTAAATGGAAGTGAAATAAGAAAAAGAGATTGCTTTACAGAAAATTGACAAAAAATTAACAAATATGCTGAGCTTCATGCAGAAAAAGGACTCTTGATTTAATGTGGAGAGATGTATTGAAAGAGAAAATTAGGGCAGATACAAATTTTAAAATTCTGACCAGAATCAGACAAAACGAAAAAATGCAGGCAACACAAAAAAAGGCAGACACTCATTACATCAGTCCCTGTAGCCTGAAAAAGTCGCACAAGTGAAACGTAATCGCCCAAGGAGTCCCACTAACGTAGTTGAAGTGGTAAAAAAATTATTTAAAAAAAAAAACTGATTCCACCAAAGCAATGTCTAAAAAACTGAAGGATGACAGGTGATTTCTATGAAAGGGATAATATTAGCAGACAAGTGCCGGGTATAAAAGATGTGAAATCGATTAAGTCGGAAGTTAAGAATCGAGAAAAGTACAATGACCATGAGCATTCGTGAAGTTAAGTTTTCGACGTTTTTATTGAGTCAGAAGACGAAGCATTAAATTCTAAATCTCCAACAGGGTCTTTGAGCCCCCTATATTACCAGTAGATCCATGCTCTAAGATACCGTTCTGTTCTTACAGCAGCAGTATTTCCAAAAGTTATTTGCGCAGGTTAGTACGTTCTTGCACCAGGTAGGCTCCAATATCACAATATCGTTATGTGGGGTTATCCTTAACCGATATTGATGAAGATGGAGTACTTCTAACATACATATGGTAGGTATATGTATTTTCGAAAAAATATTGAAGTATTTGAAAAAAACAAAATTATAATTAATAGAGAAGGGTACTGACTTGTTACATATGTGCCTTATTTTATATTTTTCCAGTTTTTTAAATCAGTTTACTAATTTAAGTTAGACGCGTTGCACCCGCGATAATTTGATGTTGCACCCGCGATTGATTTAAAAGTTAATATTTCGTTGCTTACTTTTGTTTTCTATCTTTATTTTTATTTATTTAGTTAATTGAATCAACGTCGTTCAATATATGTAAGAATATCATGATAAATGTTTCACAATTAACAGAATTTGTGTTTTTTGTACTATGATCTCGAAAAGTCGGGCCGATTCTGTTGCACCCGCGATCGCACTTTGAAACCATTCTTCTGCCAAATTATTTATTATATTTTAGAATTCTAAATGGATTAAAAATAAATAGGTAAAAATGTATCCCTTCAAGTAATAATGTCATTAAATATTTTGCTTATTTTATTATTAAATGTACTTCAAATGAGTCTAAATGTTGCACCCGCTATAATGGAATCACCCTAGTGAAGTATCTCCATACAAATGAATTTCGAGATAATAAGGTTTTTGCGAAATGATGAATAGACTAAAAAACAAAATCAATGCGCTTTAGGTTAATATTTTGTATTATTCGTAAAAAGTCCAAGATTATAATAACCTTTACAGATTTTATTAATTATTTTATTAAACGGATTTGTGACTTACTTAATTTTTATAGTTAAATAATAAAATCACTTCAAGAACAAAAAACATTAATTATCGGAAATATAATTCGTATTTGAAGTAGATTCTCTTTTATATTGAAAGATATTAATAAATATAATACCATTAAGCAAAGAAATCCATTTTTAAAAAAAATGGATTTACACCACTTTTATAATGAACGACACATTTTTCGAGTTCTCTATCATCTCTAATGTCAACTTTGATCAAAATCTCGAGTTCGATTTTTTTACAAATGCAGAACTTACCCTATAGTACCTACTTAATCGCAAGTAAAAATTGTGATGAAAACGAGCGTATGCTTTACAAAATTGCCAATTTTCATATATTTTGTATATGAAATTTGATATACATATACTTTCTACTAAACTTGATAGAAATTGGTAGTTTTGGTTTTTAAATGTCAACTATGAAAATGCATTTTCCGTAGCATAAAATTAAATTCAATCGTCCATCACTAACGTGAAGAGGAATTGTATTGAACATTGAATGAACCTGCAATAGTATTCAAGAACTCTTTTTGAGGCGCCTCAAAGTTTCGAATTTAAACACGATTAAGTAAGTTCCCAATATTTTCAATGTAACGTGATCTTAAAGGCAATCTGCCGTAAGGTAACATGCTACACCGAACATGTAATCGTGACCGGATAAACGAAACGTACCTAAACGTTAGACCCAGGTTTTTGGTTGACCCAACCGCCCGGTATAGATCTTTACACATCAAAAACACGAAATTAATTTGGAAGCACAAATAAATTTTCTCCCTCGACCAATGAAAAAGAGATTTTCAGCAATTGTGAGATACTATAAACAACGACGTCAGACAATTTCCAACGAGTCTACGAGTATCAATGTCCTAGATCCCTAACAATAATAAAAACTGTGTTTACAAATCCTTTCAGGTTTATTTGTGATTCAGATACCTGATAATCTGCCCTTGCGAGGTATCCGTCGGAACGGTAAATTCTCCGATTTTGTACGAATCGGAGGAGTTTTGCTTCGAGATATTCTTCCGAACAGCTGTTTGGAACAATTTTCCGAGATTTCGTAACGCATACCGGCGAATTGCGTTGCAGTGCGATTAAGTACATTTTTGAGTGTCATTTTCCGATTTCCTCCGACACACATTCTTGCCGGAATTTGTTTACGAATTTGAAAAATATGTTCAAATGAATGCCTCGACTCATTTATGTATTATTCTTTTCCGATGATAGATACCTCGAACGCAACTTAAACGTTAAAATTGTCCGCTCCGACGCACGGTTACCTCGCTAAGGCAGAATTTCATTTTCAGAAAGCCGTCGGACAATAGCCTGACAATGACGTTTCTGACAATATTCACAGACAAAATTTTAAGCTGACATGATTGTCATACAATTGGAACATATTTTTAACTGATAGTTCTGACAATCGTCTGTACTTAGACTTGGAATAGTATCTTGCTGTAATATGAACAATGGGTGCACACCAGTTGTTGGTTACTGTCCCCACCTGCCACCAGGTAGGAATGTAAAAATGTATAATTCAGGTTCCCTGTGGATAAGTGGCTATACTACTTGATGTGTTCCTAGTTTACTGAAGGTGAACAAAGATCAGGATTATCTTTTCTAATTGCTGAAAAGTGAAAAAGATTAGGAATATCTTTCCTAGTTTGCTGAAATGTACGAGTATTAATGAGATTCCTACTGTCCCTATCTAATAAGATAGGAGTTAATCTCTAGGTTCCAATAACTCCTCATGGTTCCAGTGGATTAGTGTGAAATTATCGTTGGTTCATTAAGGCAAATAAAAGACTAGGAGTATCTTTCCTAGTTTGCCGTACGTAAGGTAAATAAAAGACTAAAAGGAAGCACACTAGGTTGTTGCGGTCACTACCCCGGCCGACTTCTTGGTGTGTGCATTCTAAGGGTTGACAGGCCCAGGGTTTTGCAGAAACTCATCTGTAAGTGACCTCGGTTGCGAAGCTCCACCGTAAGCTATATTCTGGTGCCATGGGAGATAGTTGCCCATTGAGTTTGAGAGTTTGCGTATGCTTACTTTCTGCTCAATTGCTATCAATGAGGTAGGCCCCCTAGTGGGAGTATCATGGTGCTTGTGGTTTATTCCAAATGCGGAGACATATGGTTTTCAAGCATGCTTGAATTCAAGAGGTGTTAGATAGGCCTCGCTTCAAAGCAAGAAGTGTGCACAACACATGCTGCAACATGTCACAATTTGCTACTGAATTGGCCTCGGCTGACT
The DNA here is from genome assembly GCA_911387755.1 of Chrysotoxum bicinctum. Classification (NCBI taxonomy): domain Eukaryota; kingdom Metazoa; phylum Arthropoda; class Insecta; order Diptera; family Syrphidae; genus Chrysotoxum; species Chrysotoxum bicinctum. The sequence continues at coordinate 95,445,869 of OU426989.1, read as the reverse complement.
CGGGGTTAATGTTCAGGACTCAATCTGACCCTGATGAAGGTATGCCTTCCGTGGGATTAAGTCCTAAGACAGGTATCCACGTTAAACTTTAACTAACATCAACGTTGTCTCGTATCTGCCAGCCTTGATAGCCAAGGAAAAATTTTCTCTTACTTCATACTTAACAAATATTCAAATGAATGTGCATTTTAAAGCGCAATTAGGTATTAGGAATTGCTGTCAAAAAATTCGTTCCCAAATCGTGTGTACCTCAAAATTTTTTTTCATCATTTTTTTACATTTAATTAAAAAAAAAATGTTTCCTAATACCGATCATTTTAAAATATAACTATTTTAAAAATTTTGTCAAAAGTCTAAAATACTGTTTTATTTATTTTTCCTCTTGAAGATTTCGAAAAATAATATTAATACTATTTGCACACAAAATATTCTGAATAAAAAAGGTGAGAGATCATTTTTGACTTTTTGTATCAAGTTGTTACTTCTTATTCAATTTTTATTATATTCAAAGATGCAAAATTTTAAACTGCTTAGTACCTATATTGGTATTTGTATGATACAACTTAACAATCTGCTAACTTTTTAGTAGATTACTAACTTATTCTTAATTTTAAACATTTTCCAACTAGTATCGTGTTAAGGCTATTTTTTTTAATAAATTTCTTCTGAACACACCTAAAGTAAAAAAAACTAAGCAAACAGACCTATTGTAATGTTTGTAAGTGTGAAAGAGTAATATGAAGTTATCACGATACTAAAAAGATAAAATAGATATTCGATGATTTTAACTTTAATAAAAGGGTAGACAAAGTATGATGCTGTATTTGATTAAAATTTGCAGAATCGTCGTTTTAACCTAGTTTTAGACTAAAACAGCTTTATATCGTACTAATCTATATATATAAAAGTCAATGCCACTTTTCGTTGTGTTTTTATAACTCAAGAACGGGCTCACCTATCCAAACCAAATGTTTAGGCTTTGTTCGGACTATGTAGTAGATGGTTTATGTGAAGTTTGCACAAAATCGGTCGAGCGGTTCTTCATTTATCACATTTTTTGTAACAAATGAATTCAATAAATGTCGGATCATTTTGTTAGTGGAGATTTTGCTGTCAAATTGAAACTTTTTTCATATATGGATTGTGCTGTCAAATTGAATTGTTCAAATGTACTATGTATATGTGTGCGTGTACTTTTCTCAGTTTTTTTAGCGATACTGATACACCACTATTAATGTAGCAATTTGTTTTTAATTTGATTTATTCTTTTTTATATGAAGGAATAATGCCACGAGCCGGGCGAGCAAATATAGGTCGGCGAACGCGTAATGCAAATGATGTGGCATTACTAAGACGATCACAGACTGCAGATGAACGCGCACATGCTAATGCATCGCAGCGTGAGCGTAATGCACGAAATAGACCTGTTGACGCTGTACCTGTACGTGTAAGATTACACGGCGATCACGAATACGTCGTGCTCCTTTGGCTGAAATGATGCGTGCTGCTTTTAATTACAACAGTCAAATTAATTATAGTATGTACGGATACATTGGAATGATGGACGCAATATGTCCACATTGTTATGCGGCTAACTTTCCAGGTGAAACGCTCGGCATCAGGGTTCGAACCTGAATTATGAAATGTCGGAGCAAATTTTTCAGGAAAATTAAAACATATGTATGTACGTATGTATGTATGTACATAAAAAAATAGTATTAGCAAAAAAGAAAAATAAATCACAGGTTTCATTGGAAAACTTAGTATTATTTTCAAAAATAATTGTTTTGTAAAAATAAACAAATTACAAATTCAGAAAGAATTTTTAACAAAGGTTTAATGGTTTTTTTCAACAATGTCATATTTGTATATAAATAAGACAATATGCCTGTGTGGAAAAAGTGGAGTAAATCTCGAAAAATCAGAGCGTAGGAGTAGATTTAAGTTCGAACCCTGCCCGGCATATGTTGTGCTAATGGCAAAGTGAGATTGCCAGCATTAGAAACTCCACCCGAACCATTGTATTCACTTATTTTTGGGACATCTCAAATATTGAATCACTTTTTGAGTCATATTAGGCGTTTTTCTTTTTTAGTTCAGATAGAGCTCTGAACAGAGTCTGAGCATGTCGAGCATGTTCCGAACATTCTCTGAACCAAGCGTGCTCTGAGCGCACTGAGTATATTTTGAAACACACCTGAACACTTATGTAGCTGTCGCCATTTTTTTTTAATTTCCATCTGTCAAATGCTTGTGTTAAGCATTTTACTCTGTCTGCTCAGTTATTTTATTCTGAGCTCATAGAGCGCACTCTGAACACGCTCAGAACATGCTCAGAACAAAAAAAGAAACACATTTTCGAAACTCTGAACACTCTGAACTAAAAAAGAAACACAATTTATTTTTTGACAACTCAGGTTCTGTTCTGAACTAAAAAAGAAAAACGCCTATTGAACTATACAATTCGACATTTCAAATGACTTCTTTTGGTGCTACTAAAATTAGTAGAGATAATTTTATGCCGACGTTTAAGGTAAATACTTCAACAGGACTGTCCCATGTTTATATCAATCTGAATCATAAAGTATTCGATAGTTTTAAAAATTCTGATCCAACATCTACCTAAAATTGCATACATGTTACAGATTCAGGGCCAGATTTATCATCAAGCTGGTTCGTTATTGCCATACCCCGACACGCTGATAATCAATTTTTGCACACTCTACATTAAAATTGCCATTGAATGTACAGGTGATTGAAACTACAACTTGCAATATTTCGAGAAATTCTGCTATGGCAAAAGTTCTGCGATTAACGTCAATTATTTTATGGGATGAGTGTACAATGGCGAATAAAAAATTACTATAGAAGCATTTAATCGAACAATGCAAGATTTACGTGGTAATCAACAGCTTTTTGGTGGTGCTTTGATAATACTGTCAGGGGATTTTCGTCAAATATTGCCTGTCATTCCTTGATCAACTCCTGCTGATGAAATAAATGCCTGTTTGAAGTCATCAGTTCTTTGGAGATAATGTATGTACAAAAATTGACACTGAACATTAATATGCGTATTCACCTACAAAATGATCTAGCTGCCCATGAATTTTCAAAACAATTGTTAGAAATTGGTGATGGCAAGATATAAATCGACAGTACCAACGGATTGATCGCTGTACCAAACAATTTTTGTACAATTGCGCAATCGATAGATGAATTGATTGAATGTGTTTTTTCGAATATTCTTCAGAATTACAGAAATTATGATTGGTTGAGCAAACGCGCTATTTTAGCAACCAAGAACATTCATATCAATGCCAATAATTTTCAAATTCAAGCGAAACTGCCAGTTGCCAACTGACAGTGTCATGTATCAAGATGAATTATCCAATTGAATTTTTAACTTCATTGGAACCGGCCGGTATACCACCGCATTGCTTGAATCTGAAAGTTGGTTCTTTGAATATATTGTTGCGAAATATTAATCCACCAAAACTGTGTAATGGCACCAGATTGGCAGTGAAAAAGTTATTGCCAAATTTGATTGAAGCTACGATCCTAACTGCTAAATCAAAAGGAGAAGTTTGTTTGATACCACGTATCCCTACGATTCCAACTGATATGGAAAAACAAAAAATATTGTTTATCCAAATGTTTTGGATTAAGTTTTAAAATAGCTAGCAATTAATAAAATATTTTTTGTTTGAATAAATGAATAATTTGATGTTACAATTAAATTGTTTTATTATTTCACTTTATACGTAGCGAAGCACGTACCGGGCCGCTAGTTCAAAATAAATTTTTGCGCCAAAATCTTTTGGTGATACCTATATTTACGGTACCTACACAATAGGGTGTGTCAAAGTGCTCAACTACATATGGTATTTTCAAATGTAATAGCTTTTAAAAGTTGCATTGCTTATCAAAATTAAATCCTGCGTTTACAATTTTAATTAATATCTTTGGCTCCCTCAAAAATAGGATGAAATTCAAAAAAATTTGATTTTTCGAAATTTTTTGAAATAATGTGTTGTTTTAATTTGCACCGTGTGGATACAAAAAAATTATATAAAATATTTTTAGGCTTTCAAGTCCAAGATAATTGCAAGGAAACACGTTTAAGGTTTTTTTTTTTAAATTGAGCACTTGATAAAGAAGCTATGAAATAATAAAAGAAGGAAGAAAAATCATTTTTTTATGTAAAATCGTTTTTTTTCTTTTTTGCAAAAAAAATTCTTAAAAATCAACGGAACCACCTACAATATCGTGGTATATCTTTTTGTAAAGACAAAAACTCTTTCTGTATTTTGTATAATTTTTTTTTTAGTACCTATACGTAAAAAAAAAATTACTGTAAATTTATTTTTTTTTTCAACTACAACCGATTTGAGTGAGCCAAAGACGAACGATATCTTATTTTTTTTACATGTTCTTAAACTTCAGACCCTAATACAACTTTTGAGCACTATTACATTTAAAAATAAGAGTACTTTTTTGCGGCCATACAAAAGTGACACACCCTACTACACAACTCATCAACCCTTTAACAATGCAGTTATGAAGGTAGTTGGAATTACAAACCTTTTACCTATCTACCTAAATACCTATAGGTATTCGTTGTGTTCCACTTTTTCTTTGTGATTTTCTACACCAAATACCTACATATAACTAAGTTCGTCTACACATCTTTTTGCCTTTAGACAGCTTGCAATTATGAATACTCGAAGTTACCTTCTCAAGTTTAAAATTAATTTCCTCATACCAATCGAATTTGAATTTTGTATCCCTCGAAAACCGTTAAAATTTTTTGAATTCATGCCGGTTTCTTAATTCGACAAAGAACAGCAAATTCCAAGAATACATCAGTGAGTATAAGAGCTGATGAGAATTGAAAGCGGTGCTGCCGGAAATTCCATAATGGAAAAAGAAAAACAGCCAAGCAGTTTGCTGTTCTTCCAAAGAACCATAATCACCGTACCGACACCGGTTGGTCGGCTGCAAGCCAATATCTTCGGTCGCTTCATTCTTCAAGTTGGCAGCTTGTATGTCTTAAATACTATCTTCGGGTTTCGCAGTTCGCACGCTTCAATTAGCTGAGCCATAGCCTCTTCTTTCGTATCTACCATTCACATTCTCGCTCTCTGTTGATGTTTCGTAGTTCGTACAGTTGAGCATTTAGTATGAGTAGTTGTGTAATCTTTGGCATTGGCCTATCGAGAGCTGTATGTATATCGGGGATCGGGCCGTGATCAGGCCACCAAATACTAACACAACAGCGATGGCGGAGCTCACATGACCAAATACATACATTTTATACTTCTTTTTTTCTTTAGTATGCAGACGGGTTAGAAGTAGGGGGGCCTGGCCATGTGCACGTTACCGGCTTGCCATGCCAGTGCCAGTCAATGATTAATACATACATACCTACATGATCTCACCATTACGATACCATCAGAGAGTGCGAATATACTCGGAGAGCCGAGTGGATCGCGTATTTTTGGGGCAATTTTGGCGCCAAAACCTGCGCGTAGGAATACATTATTTTGTGTTATGCTTTTGGTTTGCAATTATTATCAATTCTCTCAGAGTTGCCGATCGCTTGCTCCCCACATCCCACTACCCTCAGCCCAAGATCAGCCGCAAAGCAAAACAATACAGGCAGTAAGTTTGTTTGTTTATGTATTTGCGGCGGCCGGCGCTGCTGTCGTCTGAGCTGGAATTACTTACGGTGAGAGTTAATTTTCTTGAGGAAATGCTATTAACATGTGTCAATGTCTAGATTGGGATTTGTGATTTTATTTCAGGGGCGGGGAGGATATAAAGGGGGATCGTTGCGTGAGGAATGAAAAATGAAATACGATGTGCTGTGAATTGAGTGTGTTTCAAATTTGAGCAGATCGTTGAGTCAGCTCATTTATATTAATTTTTGGCAAGCCCCATTTGATTTGGCTAGTGTTGCCATTTGGTGGGTTTTTTTATACGCATCACTTGCTATGCAAGGTATATGATTTACTCGAATAATGAATAGGTAATTTTTTTTTTTTTGCTGGAAATATAATTTTAGGTCTAACCTTTTAGGGAATGTTAAATAGGTATAAAGAATAATGTTTTTGTTGCTCGCTGGTGGGAGGATAATATTAGTGGACACACAAATTTATTAATAGTAATTTGATGCCTACGTAAATAGGTTGAAACTTTGGTTATACGTATTTTTATTACAACGATAACAGTTTCCCACATGAATGAGCTCATACAAGCTTTTTATCGATCTTTAACTGGCTTACCATAAAAGAATATACCTACCTACCATAAACAACTTTTGTTTATTTTTGACGTAGTATCTGAAAAGCCGTCAAAGAATTTAAATTTATGATTGCATTCATTGACAAATTCCGATTCCAAATAGAAGAATTCAAGCAGCTTTCATTTGCCATTTAAAAGATTGCAATTATTTTTCGTTTGTGTAAAGAATGCATAAGAATTCAAAGTAGGTATGTATGTTTGCATTCACAAAATTATTGCATTTTCTAATCTCGACAAAAGGTAACTGCATTATTTTTATTTTTGTTCGCAAAATGAATGAAATCAAGAATTAAACCCTTCAAGCATTGAATTTACAAAAATTCCAAGTCATATTTTTATATTAAAATATAAAAATTTACCAACGAAATTAATTGTATGCAAAGCAAATAACTAAACTATTTTACCAAAATAAGTCGTTTCATTTTAAGCAATTTCTTATTTTAGGGCTCTGGAGGTATTTCAAAAATCCGGCGAAACATTGACTTCCATTTTTGAAAATCAAAGAAGTGCTTCTGGCGGAAATCGTCTAGGAGGTCCTCTTAGGTACCAGAACACCATTCTTTTTTGGCTCAGGTGCAATCAGGTAATGATTTTTATTATTATTATTATTATTATTATTATTTATTAACAAGTAATTTAAATTACAAGATAATATTAAACAAATAATAGGGTCTTACTGCGGAGACTAGTGGCTCTTAGTCAATACAAATTTATATATGTAGGTACTTAGATTAAGAATTTCGATGTAAAGTTTGGAGGACCTATTAAAACGTCATAAATTGATATGTTTTGAAAAAAAGATTTTATAATGGATTTAGAAACTAGGCAACCTTCTAGGTATAAGATGTGTGATATTTAACGTTGTATTGCAGGAGGTGCAAAATGGCGTTTTCCTTTTGGAGTTTGTGTGTTGTAGAGGTCTGACCGAGTCTTAGCCTAACAAAGTTTAAAATTTTATGTTTGGGTTGGTTTGTAGGATATCTTGGCCGAGATTTTTCTTCGTTTACTTTTTTGTAATGATGATGATATACTAGGCTCTATTCAAATGCTTGTCTGGGCTTAAGGTTTTATGTATACCTGCATGTTTAAAGTTCTTATTTAGTAAATGTGTTGAATTTGTATACTGGTGCGTCTTCAGCAGAGATTGCAGTTTTGTGAGCTTCCTCAAAAACACGTGCCTAGGGGTCCACATCAGTTTAATTTTGTTTGGCATCATAATAAGTTTTTTGTGTCTTATCTCAGCAATTGGGTCAGTGCTGAAAATTGATGTGAATTCCGGGAAGAATTCAGTTTCACATCTATTTAAATCATTTATTTTGTTAGTATAAAAGTCGTCTGCATAAAAACAGCTGTCTAAAAGCTTGTAAATATTTAATATACACTCACCTGCACAATTATCCTACCACCTGCATTTTTCGTCACCCTGACTCTTTAAGTTCACTATGATTTATCTGCTGATTTGTTTTTTTTTGTTTAACGGATATTTTTGCAATAATATTTCAGTTACTTAAACTTGACTACATTTCTTGTTCTTTTGTACCAAAGTAAGTAAATATCAGTAAATGTAGGTTTATACTGGTAATTTATTATGTGTGTCTCTAGAAAAACGCCACTCGATGTAAACGTTGGAAAACGTTTTGGAGGGCAATGTGTTGCCTTTCGCACCATTTATTGGTGACAACTTTCGCTTAATGTATGACAACACACGCTTCCGTACCGCAAATTCTGTAACTACCTAAATGAGGTCGGGATTCCAGTTTTACCATGGCCATCACGCAGTCCAGATCTCATGCCTATCGAGCATATTTGGGACAACCTTAAAAGGCGTGTCCGAGCGAGAACACATGCCCCTACCACTGTAGGAGAGCTTAAATTGCTGTGCACATGAGACACGAACTGCGAATTGCGAATGGTCGCGAATTTTGACCTGTTGTGTAATCCATTTTATTTAAGAATGTTAGGTACCTGTACATTAGCCGTGTTTTTTTGGAAAAGTTATCCGTAGCACAGTAGGATTTTATATGAATAACATCGGCAGTAGGATCACTGCCGATAAAAAGAGAAGTGAAATCCTGCTGCGGATAGAGATTTGACGTTTATTCGAGTATCGGCAGTGATCCCTCTGCGGATGTTGTATTTGTTTTTTATATAAAATCCTACTGTACTACGGATAAATTTTCCAAAAAACACGGCTATTATTATTATCATTACAATAGAAGTAGGTACATATATAAATATAAAAAGAAAGGTTTAAATGATTAGTTATAAAGGAAGAACGTAATTGATAAGTCATAGACACTACTTGTATTTTAACAAAAAAAAAAATAGTATACAAAACTTACAAATGGAAATTTCTTACAATGATCTATTTGACATTTTTTTCGATAAAAAACATACAGAAGAAGAATTCATCACAAGTCTTCCAGTATGCAAAGGAAACTGTAGATCTTATAAGGAGCACAGTGAATGACATCAAAAGCCAAATCGCTGGTCTTCAACCTTTTGAATACAAGGTTAATGACGGTTTAGTTATTGTTGTAAACCACGAACTATTTTTAATGATGATTGACGGAAAAGTATTAAATGAATTCACTGAAACAAAGTCGACACGGTCATGTCCCATTTGCAAAAGAACACAAAAAACTTCAACAATGAAGACCAATGTACAAATGACGAGCATAATTACGAATATGGTATATCTATATTGCATTCCAGAATCAGATGCATGGAATTCATTTTGAAACTTGCATATAAACTTAAACAAGATGGAGAAAATATTGATGAAAGTATTGGAACTAAGGAGGCAGAAAGAATAAGGAAGCAAGATATCCAAAGGAAATTTCGCGAGGAAATGGGACTCGATAAACCACAAACGATGGAAATACATCGAGAAGATTTTTTGCAGAACCAGGGGCCTGTAACACAAAACTACAAGTACTTGTAATACAAGTGAATTAATACAAGTGTAACAAATTTCTGTAACACAAAGCTACAAGTTTGCTGGCTCTTCTACAAGTGTAATGAACGAACATTACAAGTGGGAAATTATATGATTTCCCTCTTTCTGTAACACAAAGCTACAAGTGTAGCAAAAAACTAGATCGTACTTGTCGTAATCCACTCAATCTTACAAGTGATTCAAGACTTGTAGGATGAAGAAGATGTATTTAAATAGGTATACGAAAAAAACAGTATTTTCAACTAATTACCATTTCCATAATTTTTTTCTTCGTAGTTAAGATATTTTTAACCAAAAAAACAATATTAAATTGTGAATATATTTTTGTGTAAAGTGTATATTTGTGATCTTTTTTCAATAGTAAATTATTTCGGTAGTAATTGTTATACAATATATATGCAAATTTAGAGATAAGTGTTATAGGTAATTTAATATACCTATACTTTATAGGGTTTTTGAAAAGTTAAACATTTTTAAATCTCAATAAAAACAAAAAATTAAACATAACATAAAATAATACATTCTATTACTTTTCTTATATTTACTTAGAAATAATTGAATTTTTATTTAATGATAATTAAAAATAAATTAGTACTAATGGAAAACGTATGAAATCTAAGCAAAATGATCCAGGAACAGAACATGCTTAATTGTATTAAAAATACAATCCCAATTAAAAAAGGCACCAAAAAGAATGTTTTTTTTTTCATGGATTTTTACCAAGACGGCAATTACATATTTTCGAACGGATTCTTTATCCTTTTTACTTGCGATATGGGTACTATAGGGCAAGTTCTGCATTAAAAAAAAATGGAACTCGAGATTTTGATCAAAGTTCAATTAAGATGATAGCGAAGACGAATAAAGTGGGTTCGACAATTCCGTCTGTCTGTCTGCATGTACCTCGATCTACAACCTAGGCCATTGGAGCTATTTTCTTAAAGTTCTTCAGTGATTCTCTAGAGGGGAAATTGAAATTTTTGTTAGCTCTCAAACTAACGGTACACCTTATCATACAAGCGTAGTGCAAAATCTTATTTATCTCAAAAACGTCTCTAACGACTTTAATAAAAAAAGGGTTTAATATAACACACAAGGACTACATTTTGGTCAACAAAATTTCGAAGCAAAATGTTATGAACGGTATCTGTCATAGAACGGCTTTTTGATTTTCGACTTTCGCATTAACGGCTCTAACGATCTTAACCAAAAATTTTCAGCAGCCCCTTTATGTTTAAAATAATATTGAATATACAAATATTCGAAAAAAACATATTTTGGGTTTTAAGAAAATTACTTTAATAATAAAACATTTTTAAGCTTTGTTTGCATCAATGCATACTTCTGCGGAAATCAGACGGCAATTCCATGCATTTGAACATTATTATCTCATTAAGTCCATGTTTTATATTTACACATGCATAATTTTTAAATTACAAAGTACATTTACATAAGAGCAAGTTCGTGAGATCCAGTCATGCATTTTATTTTTATTAAGATGCTATCACGTTGCTTATCTTTCTTTCATTGAGCACTTCTAAGCAGAATGCCTACAAGTGTAGGGAAATTTTTGTTTTCTACAAGTGTAAAGTTTTTTTTTGTGTTACAGAAATAATCTACAACTGTAAGATTAATATAATCCTACAAGTAGCTGTTGACTTGTAGACTTGTAGTTTTGTGTTACAGGCCCCAGATGTGACAGCTCGTATAACTGGAGTCAATATGGAGGTGATAAGAAGGTTTCAAGTAATACTTAACGTTCTAACCTGCAGAGAAAATGTAGACGGTCCAAAGTTTGAAGTTTATGCAATGGAAACAACAATATTAGTCGTGTTTTTTTGGAAAAGTTATCCGTAGTATAGTAGGATTTTATATGAATATCAAATACAACATCCGCAGTAGGATCACTGCCGATACTCGAATAAAAGTCAAATCTCGATCCGCAGCAGGATTTCATTTCTCCTTTTATCGGCAGTGATCCTACTGCGGATGTTGTATTTGTTATTCATATAAAATCCTACTGTACTACGGATAACTTTTCCAAAAAAACACGGCTATTATTGAAAGAAAAGTATCCCGAAAAGCAACTTACACCTACTCTTCATAAAATGTTGGCTCATGGTCAAAGTACATATAATCGAGTATCAGTCGTTACCAATCGAAGAACTGTCAGAAGAAGCTCAGGAATCTAAAAATAAAGACTACAAAAAATATAGGTACCAAAATACCTGTTAGGTTTCAAGGATGCGGCAAAATGAAGACTTTTTTAACATGATCCGCTTATTTCCTCGCTAATGCATGCAAGAACCGAAAAAGACCTCAAAGCACGATACTCTCTAGAAATGTGTAGTCTATTAAAAATTACCTCAAACTTTGACGAAAGTTTCTAAGAAATCTAGTTTTTTATTTTTTATTTATTGATTCATTGATTTCCCACTTTTAAACTTGAACTATATTTTTGAAATAATTTGTTATGTTGACACCTTGTTTTTAATTCAGTTAGTTACTTTTGACATTTTTTGAAGTAAAATATGAAGTCCATTTCCTAAAGTCGTATTTCAGCAGAAAATTCTGAAACACCCTGTGAATATTTTTTCTTAAAATTCACAATTTATATAGCCTTGGAAATTTCCTTCAAGCTGAAAAAAATATAACGATATCTTTATTTGTTTACGAGCTATGATTTTTGCAACCAAAAAAGTCAATATGCGCCACTGTGCGCCGCCGGTTTGTGGAATCCGTTTACTAGTTGTGGATGGCGAATTTACATTTGACAGTTTGCAGAAGATACGGTGTTGGTCGCGTAAAAATATTAAAATACAAACTATTTCAATTTATAATTATTTTATGCAGTGTTTTCCCTTTAAATAGTTGATTCCATCATTAATTCACTTCGTTGTAAAGTTAAAACAAAACAAAAATTGATATTAGCTGTGAAAATTGCTTCAAAAAAATTTATTCGCATTCGCAGCTCGCAGCTCATGTGCAAAGCACTTAAAAGAGCTGCAGTGGAAGAGTGACACAATATCCCTCAGTCGGATATTCACGACATAATTGACGGATTGTTAATTCTTTAATAAACGTGGATCTTTTCTCAGTTTTTTTTTTCTCGCAAAGTTTGCTTTCAACATTACTTACACCCAATGTGGCCTAAACTGGAAGGTTTCTTTAAATTTACAGAAATACAAAGTGGTCGGTTAAATGTACTTGAGTGTCTTATAGCCAGATCAGAGTGTCTAATAGCCAGGTAGAAAGTGGCATTGAGGGAGGGTTACGCTTAAGCGACAGTAAACAACATTGAGATTTCGAAGCATTAAATTCTACATGGTTTTTGATTCCCCCATGGACAATACTGTCAAGATCAGAATTTAATGAGCTTATCATACGCTGCCGTTGGAAGTCCACATCCGAAGGACAAGGATGTGAATCTAAAAACAAATAAAAAAAACTGAGGGTACTGTCGTCAGCGAAACAATTTAGTGAATCAGAAGATTAAGACAAAATATCATTTATGAACATAAGGAAGAGTGTAGGAGACAAAACAGAGCCCTGGGGCACACCGGCGATTATTTTGTGGATATCAGATTTGAAACCGTCCAATACAATTCGTAGTTAACAGTGCGAAAGGTAATTTCTAATCCAACGAAGAAGAGATTCATCGCTACCAAATGCACGCATTTTCGATAAGAGAGCTTGATGCCAAACTTTATCAAATGCCTTTGAAATATTGAAGTGCAATAATCTTACTTTCTCGAAAAGGATGTAATGGATGATGCTTCAGAATTATCTGTAGTGACTTCTGTCGGCTGACACCCGTCTCTGCCTTATAAATCCATATAATATGCGGTGTGTTTTTGTGGTAGGTTACTACGCAGCCTAAGTATAATCTAACACTCTAAAAAAGAACAAATATATAAATTTTGTTGTTATTCAACTTGTAAAATGTTATTGCGCTGCGTAGTAGTAAAAAAAACATAAAAAGCAAAACTGTCGTCATTTGTTCGACATGTATTTGTCAAAAATTTCCTACATACAAAATGTGAGATACATCTAATCTAGGCCTATATAATATATAGTTATATGAAGCTGTTTTATACGTGGTGTCTTTTTGATATATGAATGTATGTACCTTACTTACCTTCAACATTTTTAATCGGATCAATACATGGTTCAATTAGTTTTAAGATTGATTTAAATTTTTTTATTGATATCCATAACTATGTATATGTATAATACACATTAAGATATATTAATACTTGGAGTTTATAAGCTTTTACCTTGAAGTCTAAAAATCCGATATCAAAACACACCATTAAATTCCTTTTGCGGTGCTTAGTCTATTATTATTATCAGAACGAAGATAAAAACAAAACAGTTAAAATAACTTCGGTTTAAAGGGATTGATTAAATATGATACAATTGAAAGATCAAGTGACTTCAACACCAAAATGCGTTTCGTCCAGGTATGACAGCATCTTACTGAGTTCCTTGAGTTGAGGTCACTTCTAACTTCCAAAATTCTATTATGTTCATTTTAATGGAAAAAAAATCTTTTGCCCTCACTGAGCGTGGTGTGTTTTAAGCTTTTAAAAATATATGGCGATGGTCGATGAGATGGCTATGGAATGGTTGCGTTTCATCTACACGATTGTGACGTTCAGTTTTGATTTTGCTTTAGAAGACGGATAAAGGAGCTGCCGTAATGCATTTCCATTCTTCTTTGATGTGCTGCCCATTGTAGTGGGCCAACATGTAGGGAAGGCAATAAGACACCAATGCTTCGCTATTTTCAAGACTTTGAATGTTAAACGAGTAATTTGCTTGAGTCAAATAGTTAAATTAAGTTAATTTAAATAAATAAATAGGAGGCCATTACGATTCGTAGAGAGCCCTAACCTAGTGACTTACAACTCTCAACCATTCCTGTGTGCGTATTACCAGGAATGAAAAAGACCATCAATTTTCTGCCGATTCTGAACACTTAATGAGCAGCATTTCTTATAGCTGAGAATCGAACCCAAGATCTTCTGCATGACAGTCCAACGCATTAACCATTATGCCAAGAGGTACTATGTTAATTTTACACATCTTCTATTCAATGTTACACATTTTTTCCCTTACAACTTTATTCTCCCAATAAGTAATCTATTTTTTGAATTTTCATATTTATAAAGAATAATTATATGTATGTATATATATTGTAATATTTTTACTAGGTTCGTTAAATAAAACTTATTACTCTTTTTAGTATTTCTTGTTTATTTACACTTTAAAAATAAAAACAATAAATCTCAATTTATAATAAACTCAAATACTTTTATTCAAATTTAACACTTTCCAAAATCCAATAAGCAAAGCTTTTGCACACTTTCATAATCAAAGATCAACTGTCTCCGCTCACCGTGAACACTCCCTTATATTCTCAAATTCGTTGTTCTCGAAACAAAATCGAGAAGGTTCTCGCGTTAGAATGTTGTTTGGAATAAGGGGAAATACATATGACATTGGAAAAGAGCTTTTTGTTCCTTCCATAAAGTAAATATGCTATTTTCCAACAGATGGCGCTGTAGGCGTCGGTGTCGGTGTTGTGCGTAACAATATAATATGTTGGTAAAATCAACTGAGTAGATTAGCTTCTGCAACCGAGTAAACTACAACTCCAACCAAGTAAATTTTCGCTAATAATGTTCATCAGATAACACTCGAGCCTAACTTTGGTCGTACAGTCAAATATAGAGATTCGTCGCCCAACACGATTATGGAATAACTTACCCGGCACGGTTTTCCCTTGCCATTTCAATTTGCAAACATTCAAAACCTCTTTTCTCTCCCCCTAATTTCTACATCGCCCATGCTGTGTTTACTATTATAAGGGTCTCTTAATATACCCTTAAGCGCGTGTGAATTATAAAAAAAGACCGTTACTAACTTAACCGGCTATTGAAACCATTTTCACTCAGGAAAAACTAACCGCGACGAACTTCAATTAAATAAAGAACACTTTAACCGATACAGTGTGTAAATTTAAACAAGTACTCGCAAGTTTGCAAGTTGTACATTCACAGTCTTATTTGTTTGCGTTCTACTTTATTAAAAAAAAAACTAAAATAAACCGAATTTTGCTCGAAAATTACAACAAATAAAAAAAAAACAAAAGATTGAAAAACCACATGAATTAAAATTACAATATTATTCGAAAGCTTTTCTTTAAACCGGAAATTCATTCTTTTTGAATCAAGTTAAATTAATGAATTACCTTTTTCTTTGAAAAATGTATGTTTATAACTATTTGGTATAATCTTGGTATATATTATAACCTATAGTATTATCATGGAGCATGATTTTGTATTACGAACTCTAGCCTGATGGTGGCGCTGAAATTAGCGCTAGATTTTACAGTGGAGAGTAGGATAAGATACAAAACAAGTAGTAAAAAAAAGAATATTTTATTATTAAATTTAGCAGAGACAAATCTAGCAAGTACTGTCCCTATACTTAAGATGTCGCCACAATCTTTCGACTTTTTGATAGTACCTTTGTATATAAAACTTATAGTACTATCAAGAAGACGAAAGAATCCTACTGGTTGTAGTGAAATCTTTGGCAAAACGACTATTAAGGAGAGGCTGAATACAGTCGGGTCGGTAGACGGGTGTGCGTTGTGCAGCGGAAAGTAGAGTTACCCTTGACAAAACAAAAAAGCTAACTTTATAACGTAAAATTTTGGAAAAAATCTGTTTGAAGCTTCAAAAATTTTTTGTCAAGGATTTTAAATTGAAAATCATTTAAAAAAAAAAAAAAGATATAGCATCGTGTTGTTAGCGGCGTCAAATGTCTCCGGTTATACTTTTCTTGTTTTAATCTAAACATCTTGTATAGTTGTACAAATACCTGTAATTCTCTAAATAAATAAGAATCAAGTTATTTCGAAGCTTTATGCAAAATCCACTTTAATGTTTCATCAAGTTCTTCTCTGTGTATCAAAAGCAAAGAATCTTAGAAGTAACTGCGTACTCGTATATTATGGCGTTTGATTTAAAAGTTCCTAATTCAGGTTTCTCACCCTTTTCCTTGTGTATTCTTATATTATCTATTCATTTCAATTGGACACGTACTCCAGTTTTTAATTTGAAGTGATTTAAACAATTCAACTTCAGATCATGCGTGTAACGTGTGTACTTGAAGCAAACTTTAAGTAGAATATTTAAAGTTCGATTGACAGAATTCCACGCTTTGGGTGACAAATAAGTTTTTTTTTTCTTATTCTTGTTTCTATTAAGCAATCGCTTAAGCAAGAGTTGACAGCCTTGGCCTTTGATTAGCATTAAATTGCTATTATTATCCGGCTTGGGGCAACAGTCTTTTGGATTTTTACTATTTGAAATTATAATGTGGGTGTGGGAAGCATGCGTATACTTTATAAAATGGATTATTCAATAATGTACTTTATCAATTAAATTCTAAATGTTTGATTAACATTTTGTTTAAAGTGATAATAGTAATGCGTAATCCACATATTGCGAGGTTAAGACCGGCATCCTAGCAGTCTAAGTTCCAGCTATAGTTTTTTACTTGCGATATAGGTAGATACTATAGGGCAAGTTCTGCATTTGAAAAAAAAATCGAACTCGAGATTTTGATCAAAGTTGACATTACGATGATAGCGAAGACGAAAAAAGTGGGTCCGGCAATTCCGTCTGTCTGCCTGTCTGTCTGTATGTCTGTACCTCGAACTACAGCCTAAACTACTGGAGGTATTTTCTTCAAACTCGGTACTTAAGGGTCTTCGGTGATTCCCTAGAGGAAAAATTGAAATTTTTTTTTTAGCTCCAAAACTAAGGGTACCCCCCATACACCCGTAATGCAAAATCTTATTTATCTCAAAAACGGCTCTAACGATTTTGATAAAAAAAATTAGGTGTGATATTATGGACATGGACTATATTTTTGTGAAAAAAAAATTTGGGGGGAAATGTTATTAGGGGTACCTGTCATAGAACGGTTTTTTTGATTTGCGATTTTCTCACCAACGGCTCTAACGATTTTTACCGAAATTTTTATGCAGGAGCTCCTTCGCATTTTAAAAAATATAAACTAAAAATTTTTTCGACAAAATAGTTTTTGGATTTTTAAAAAAATAATACAATTTTTTTTTGAAAATTCAATTTCTTGAAAACCGATACACGATTAAATTTTTAAATTGCGTTTTAGAATGTATTTTATTAAATACTAACAATTTGCATACCAATTTTTTTTATAAAAAATTTAAGGAAAATTTAGTACACAAAAAACATGTTTCAGTGTGTCTGTATGTCTGTACCTCTCGCTACAGCCTAAACCACTGGACCTATTTCTTTCAATCTCGGTAGTTAAGAGTCTTCGGTGATTCCCTAGAGGAGAAATTGAAATTTTTTTTTTTAGCTCCAAAACTAAGGGTACCCCCCCATACACCCGTAATGCAAAATCTTATTTATCTCGAAAACGGCTCTAACGATTTTGATAAAAAAAATTAGGTGTGATATTATGAACATAAGCTACATTTTGGTCAAACAAAATTTTGGGGCAAAATGTTATTAGGGGTACCTTCCATAGAACCGTTTTTTTTATTTTCGACTTTCTCATTAACGGCTCTAAGGATTTTAACCCAAAATTTTCAGCAGGAGTCCCCTTAAGTTTAAAATAATATTGTATACAAAAATATTCGAAAAAATATTTGTTGGGTTTTTAAAAAAAAAAAAAATATTTTTTTTTAAATCAATATTTTCAAAACCTATGAACGCTTATTTTTTGAAATTATTTCCTAAAATCAATATTATTTAATACTGAAAATTCGCATCCCACATTTTTTTCTTGAAAAATCTAAGAGAAATTTCTTATATAAAAAATTTATTTAATAATAAAACGATTTTTAAAAGTTTATTTGCATAAATTCATACTTTTCCGAAAACCAGACGGCAATTTTATGCATTTGAACATTATTATCTCATTAAATCCATGTTTTATGTTTATAAAATGTATCTTAACTTCTAAAGTACTTTTACATAAGAGCAAGTTCGTGCGATCCAGTCGTGCATTTTATTTTTTTTTTGGGATTTTTCACGAAACTTTTGTTTTACCCGCAAAAAAAAACTAAAAACTGAAAAAAGAACCGATATGGTTTAATAAAAATATGAACTCAAGAAATTGAACCCCCTAAATAAAAATTCGAAAAATGTATAGTTTTACTATTATTTCTACATATATGTATAGATCACACAATTATCCACAATAAGCTTTACAATTCAATGTTTCTAATATTTCTTAATGTCATTTATGTATAAAACAAAGAACCTAACTTAGAACCCTGAGGAACCCCTAGATCGTTATTTATCGCACCAGACATTTCATCATTAATTCTAGATCTTTTGCTTCTAGGTACCACAAATAAGACTCAAACTTTTCCAACTCACGACAACTACAATTTTTTCAACAAGATCGATAATCTCAAAAGCACGTTTCAAGTCCAAGAAAACTGCTATCGCCGAATTATCCACAGTCAATTTGTTTTCCACTTCCACACAAAACAATTAATAGCAGTTTCACATGCATAAACTCTTCCAAAGCCAGACTGGTCCTCAATCAATAAATGATTGTTCTCAAGGTAATTTTTGGCAAACGTAAGCAACATACATAATATTCACCGGCCTAAATTCCTCATATATTATGTTTGTATAATTTACTTTCTTAACTGGTATAACCACTGATTTTTTCCATATTTCAGGAAATTTTTCTGTTTCCAATGTTTTATTAATCAGCTTTAAAACCAATAATCTCAATTGACTTATTTATTACTAAAATTTTTAATTTACGAATGTAAAGATTTTTCATTAAACAAAAAGTCAAAAGTAAAAGTAGAACTGCAACTTATTTCTGGTAACAAAAAAATTATATTTTCGGTTGATGCCATTTATTTGCCGAATGCTGTTTGCAAAGTATGCATTCAAACTGTTTGCAATTTCTGCCTTGAGTCTTACACTATTGGTTTACTTAGTTAAGCGAAGTTTAATCAAAACTTATTGAAAAAATTTCTTAATTATTCTTAAACTATGCACCCGATTGATTTAAATTTAGTTTTTTTTTAAAACAACAATAGAATGTAAGTAAATAAAATATTGAAACTACATTATGTACAGTTTTAAAGTACATACTTGGCTACTTTCTAATATCCTTATGTTTTGTTTGAAAAAGTCGAGAATATCCACCAGAGCTTTCTAAAAAAGATTTATGATTTCCTTCCTACCTGCGTGAAAATAAACTTGTTTTTTTCTTTATTCCAAGAATTCCCTGAAGACTTATCATTTTTAAATTCCAATAAACACGTCGCCGTGCATACATTAGGTGTGAAGCAAGGCGGCTGCAATTCGAAATTCAATACCATTCAAAACTACGAAAGCTTGATAATTTAAAGATATGTGTGGGCCCTTATCACATTCTACACTTTTGTTATGTGGCCCATAACAATCAATTTGCCGTTGATCAAAAACACCCCATTTAGTGAGTCCTTTTACCGTTTTTTTGTCTCTTCATCCCACATACCAAAACGAGTTCAGTTCAATAATTCGTGAGAAAATTAATTCATGTCAAGCGTGGTATTTTCACAAAAAAAAATTTAAGAAACACAAAATAAAGATCTCACTGGATTGAGTGTTCTTGCTCTTATAGGTTAAGAAAAAACTTCCTTAAGTAACTCGCGTATTGAAGTGGTAGCGTATTGGAGTGGTGAACAAGTGGCGTGGCCACGGAATGGCGGCGAATTGGTATGAAAGTGATTTAACGCGCACTTCGGTGGCAAACTACGTATATGCAGTGGCGAAGCGAGGGGGGGGGCAAAGGGGCACATGCCCCGGGCGGCACTTTGCTTGGGGGTGGCAAATTTCAAAATATCCGGGCGGCATTTTGCTGCAATTTTTCTAAATACGTTAATGTAAATGGTTTTTGTATGTTATGTTTTTTATATTTTTTCTAAGCTAAGTGTAAGCTTACTTTTGTAACAAATTTTAATATACTGTCCTTTTCGGAAATATATTTTTCCCTTTTGAGCTGAAAGTTCCGTGTGTGTGCGTAGGACGTAGGTTCATAATGTAAAAGATTTTCGCGCCACGGTTTTGCTGTCGGCAATAATCTAACTCCAATCGGAGTAAATTTATTTCAATTTCACAAAAAAAAAAATAGATCTGATTTGTAATGGTATTTGATCATTTAATGTGACGTATGTTGTGTAGACAATCGGGCTTAATGATCTATTAAGAATAATGCAATTAATTTAAAAAACTAATTCATTCTTGTCCCAACGTTTCACCGGTTTCTTTCCGGCTTCATCAGGGGTTTATATTTATTTAATCTTAAAAAAACAATATGAAATAATTAATTGGAATCAAATGCTTAAATATAATATTGCACTTACTTTAAATTTTGCTTTTTGTTTACATTTTTTGTTGTTAAAATTTTAAATAAATAGATCTACTTTGTTACTCCGTTTTTTAAGATTTAGGTAGGTACTAATTTTTTTCCATACTGAAAAATTCAAAATTTCTTTAGCCAAACCACATGAAAGGGAATGACCATGACCACTGTGTTAATAAATTTTGCAACCAACTCTGACTCTGAATTACTAAATCTAAATCTACTCCAGAAATTTTCAATTCGTTTATTTTTTTATAAGTCTGCTCTAAAATTTTACTACTGCGGTTCGAACTCTGCTCGTAAGGCAAGAAGTTGAGACAAAAACATTTCGTTTGTTTCTACTGATTCGATGTGAGTTGGCTCATAAGAGTCCATGTATTCGTTTTCGTATATTGTTGTATCTTTTATATAAGGTGTGTAAGTCAGTTGTATTTTTTTCTGTTTTATTTTATCGTAAAATGCAGTAAAGTTTACAAACATCCTAGTTGAATATAAAATTAGTTGTAGTTTAACATTTAACTTGTCTATGTTTCGTGTGTTGTGAAATTTTTTTAAAATTGTGTGTACGGGTACAGTACCTACCTACATAAGTGCAAGAGATTTTTATTTTACCCCTTTGGATTGATTACATAAAGTAAGTAAATTGATGAAACGAAATACCTAGCTGATGGCTCGAAAATAATCCATTGATTTTTCTGAGTTGAAATCCCCATTTGGCTTTATTAATATTGTTTTCTCCATATCTTAAGAACCATAAGTTCCATAAAAAACATTTTCTCACATTTTTGTAAAAAAATTGAGTTCTCTATTTTTTACCGAGAAATCGAAAGTTAATAAGTTATTATTAAAAATAGAGAAACGATTTCAAGAAATTTTTTTTTAAATAAATTAATCAATAAAAGTTAAATGATTTTTACTTGTGATATATACATACATAGGTAGGTACTACATATATTGCAAGTTATGGATTCGTAAAAAAATCAAACTCGACATTTTGATCAAAGTTGACATCGTAGTCTCTATGATTACGATGATAGCAAAGTTGAAAAAAGTAGGTCTTGCAATTCTGTCTGTCTGTCCTTTCGGCTGTAGCCTAAGCGACTCCGTCGATTTTCTTTAAACTTGGTACCTAGCGTTTTTTGGGCATTTTTATACCAAAAATAACGGTAGGTTCCTGTCGTACAATTTTTTTTTAGCAAAAAATGAAAATCTTATTTTTCTCAAAAACGTTCCCACAACTTTAAAAAAAAATTCAGTAATTTTTTTACAAAAAGGCCACCATTTTATAAAAAAATTCCCAAAAATGGTTATAAATGGTACCACCTCCCATAGAACTATTTCTTTGACTTTCGATTTTCTCAAAAACGATTCCACTGATTTTGATCAATTTTTTTTTAAAGAGAATGTTTTCTAAAAGTTTAAAAGTATTGTATACCGAATTTTTCAAAAATCTCGGAAACAATTTGGTCGATTTTTACTAAACTTGGTACGCAACAGTTTCTTGACATTATCTAGCAGATTTTAAATACAAATTTTTCATATAACCAAAAATAACGGTACCTTTCATACAAAAGTTTAAAAACCGGCATTGGAAAATCTCATTTTGCTCAAAAACGACTCCTACGATTTTGATCAAAATTTTTGTGTGAGTTAACATACATACATAAATACGATCTACGATAATATTATTATAAAAGAAATTTCTATCGTCTAATAAAAGTATCTCTCATGGGACCATTTTTTTTTCGACTATCTCATTATCTGCTCAACCGATTTTAATGATTTTTTTTTAAACAAGAGCTCCTGTTTGAATAATATTGCATATCAAAATTTTCAAAAAATCAAATTTTGGATAAAAAAAAAATCAAAATTATTTTTTTGAAAATTCGATATTTCAAAAATGGGTGTATAGTTTTTTTTTCAAAATAAATCTTTAACTCCGCATAAATAAGTACTAAAAAATGGCGTACCAATTTTTTTTAACATTTTCAAAATTTTATATATCTACATAAATGTACATACCTACATATACCTTATATAAAAAACAATTTTTAAATAATAAATCAGACGGTGTACATCGCGTTGGTGTCAAATCAATTTCAGATTTTAAAAGATAAAACCAGTTTTGAACACTTTAATTTTGATGGGCTGTTGTGAAATATGTTTAAGTTAAAAATAATCCTTGGCCAATATTTCTGTTTCTTCATTTCCTTATGTATAACAATAATTGAAATAAAAAAATATTATAGGTATAATAATTATTACTATAACTATAAGAATAATAATAAATAAAGCCAGTGCGGGTTGATTTTTTTTTTAAACCGGTTTTGTTTTTCAGCAATCATCACCCGATTAGACACTTCTATTTACATAATATAATATAAATAAATACCTATAATAAATCTGTGAATACAAAATTTAATTATAACAAGGTAAGTTACCATAAGTAGCTGTTTCACTTTGATATTTTTTTAAACAGCAAACAAAATTAAAGGCCCAGAAAAAAATTGCTAGGGGCGGCAAAAACCCACGCTACGCCACTGCGTATATGGTATTTTTTTACTACATAATTTTATTAAAAACGAGGAAGAGCCATGAATAGCGATAAAGAAGTAGAAAATACACAAGAGCTACGTGATCCAAAACTCTCAAAATCAAGGAAGATCTACCAATCTAGCAATTGCTACGCGCGAGGAACTCTGCGATTTTTGTTTCACAGTCGATGGCTCACTTAAAGGTCAAAAAGATTTGTTTATGAAGACAAAACAATTGCCATTACTAGAGAATAAAAGAGTAACTAAATATTGGCCTCAATAAAAAATATTTTCTACAAAAAAGTAAATTTCTCATTACTTACCTTCTTCTTTAATGTCTTTCACAATTTTGGCCCAGACCCGCTCTTTCACATGGCTCAATGGTAATTCTCGCAAATATTGTCATACAAACAAGGATATGCCTGTACAAGGAATACAAATTGAATATTGAATTCTTGGTCGTCTTTCATGTTTTTAGTTTTCTGTTTCAAATCTTGTAAAACTACATTGGCTTGGCTTGTCGAAATTGAATTTTGAGTGAAATTTTTTGAACTAGAAATTAATTTTGTTTGTAAATTTCGTAATTAATAGATATAATTTGTCATTCTGTCAGACGGCAAACGCAGTACTTTAATGTTTATAAAAAACTTTGTAACAAATAAATTCATACAGAACCTATGTATATAAATAAAAATGTAAATGTACATATGTTTGTTCCTAATCGCTAATCTCAATAACTTCTTAACCGATTGCTTTGAAATTTTGACACAACATTGCATTCGAGTACGTGAGTGTTTATACAGTCTTGGCCAAAATTATTGAGCACCCTATTAATTTCGTGCGTACATGCTTTTTACAAATTAAATTAAATACAGTTGTTATTGAAATAATTTTTTAGTCTCAGATAAACTAAAAAAAACCGTTATCTACGTTGTTATTGAAAATGCATCATCCGTTATCTCAAGATAAGACATTTCCACATGTTCTTAGGTGTTGATCAGTTTGCTTATTTGCCTCTTCTTGTGAAATCTCAAGTGTTTTTTGTAGGTTTCATTTTAAGTATTAGTTAGTATTATTGGAAAATGCCCAAAAAAGCGAATTAAGTTTAGATACATGATATTCGCGTCGATCTGTCCAGTACTCTCTTAAGCGGTTCACAGAGACCGGATAGCATGAGAATAGGATAAGAACTGGGCGCATGCGAATCACAACAAATCGCGAGGGCCGAGAATTGGTACGAAGCTCCAATTAAAAATCGCAAAAAAACTTCCTTAGAGCACGCTGTCGAGTTTTTAGCAGAATTTAAGAAACCAATTTTTGCTGGAACTACTCGTAGAAGACTCCAAGAAGCTGGTATGAAACGTTACAAAGTCATAGAAACCATGGTTATTTGAAAACAACAAAAAGGTGCGGCTTGTATGGGCTCGAAATGCCAAACTTTTACTGAAGAATATTGGTCAAATATTGTGTGGTCAGACTAATCGAATTTCGAGCTAAGTTAGATCATACGATGTTGCAACAATATATAGTAAATAATTTAGTATATTATAACTCGTTATGAAAATACTTAACTTTCAAAACTTCTTCATTTATGGTACGCTTTAAAATTTTGGTACCGCTGTTGCAACCTTTGTTCGTCGTCGAGCCGGTGAAGAATTTAGTCTGGAGTGTTTGGTACCGACAGTAAAACATGGCGACGAGAGCGTTATGGTCTGGGAGTGTATGAGTTCTTCAGAGGCAGGCGAAATGTTTGTGTGTCACGATCGCATGGACTCTACGAAGTACATAAACGTACTGGAAACTGCACTCCTGCCCTCATTTTTCTTACTGTTTGGCGTTACAAACATGAATGGAGTAAAGTTCCAGCAAGATAACGTACCATGCCATAAAGCTGCATGCACAAAGACCTGGTTAGGGGAAAATTGCATCGAGGTTCTTGATTGGCCTACCCAGTCCCCAGATTCAAACCCCATAGAACTTTTGTGGGCTTGTTAAATCACAATATCAGGCAGAATACAATCAGCAACAAAGATGACCTAAAACGCCACCTGCGTGATGAATGAAGGGCATTAAGTGCAGAACAATGCAATAAACTTGTACGCTCTTTGTCAAAAAGAATTGCTCCCATGATAAAGGCAAAGGGCGGTCCAACTTAATATTGATATTTGTTTAATAAAAAATGTTAAACTATACAAAGTAAAGAGTTGCACGTAAAGTGAGAAATATAATGGGTGCTCAATAATTTTGGTCAAGGCTGTATATACTTAAAACAAAAATAAAACGGTGGACTTAAAAGCAACATTAGCTTTACTGAGATATAAAGGATATAGCACCTTTATTTATCAAAAAAAAATCTAATTTTTTTTTGTCAAAAAATATACATACATACATACATATGTAAATTAAAAAAATTGAGAAAATAAAATTTAATTCAATTTTGGATGATAGAGGTTTTATATTACCACCTTTATGCCTTGGACTAGGCTCTATGAATAGAAAATATGTCATCAATAGATCACATCTCAAAATGTTGTTACAAAAACTTCGGAGTGTAGCAAGAAGTGTATGGAGAAATTTTTTACGAAAATAATGTTAGTGAAGATGAATTTACAAGTTTTTTTTTCCCATAACAAAACAGGAATATTCAATGTACTTTTTGTGAGAGTGTGCTTCAAGATAGTTGCTGCAGATACATTAGCAGAAGGGACTTACTTTTGTTTTTGTGCAAAATGCCTCAGGGACTTTCTAATGAATTTGTATGAGTCATGTTCCAACATTCAAGTCGGCAGCAAACAAGCTTAGGTTTCCGTACTGTTAGACAGTCCTTGATGCAACGTTTCGTTTCAGCTAATATTGGATTTGATGCAAAAGATAAAGAGACTTATATACTATACACAACCATACTTATACATAACCAAAAACCTGAAGTTCTTCGAGTAATTGCCTGAATTAATGGAACATACAACTTCATCCACAAAAATATAGCAACTTCCAAGCTCTTCGAAAATCTTATTCGGTTCATAAAGGGCGTCACTTGATAAATCCTGTTCTTGTAGTTGATCCTGATGGTTATATTCTTGATATCCATGGTCCTTATTTCTCCTACTACTTTGACAATGATGCTGCTATACTAGAAGCTGAATACTCGTATCATTGATATTGTGAAAGAATTCGAAGGTGACTTTAAGAATATGATATTTTCATAGATAGATAGTTCCTAAATTCCAGTTTTTTAAATTTTTATTATATCAGTTTTATATTTTAACTGTTTTCTTTTAACATTTCAAAAAGAGATAATATAAATAATGGATGCATATGAATTAAAAAAAAAATACAAGCCATAAAAAAAATTGAAGATTCTTTCCAGATTTTTTCTGAAGTCCAACAAAATATCATAAGAGTTGATGTTTTTAAAAATATATAATCGAAATCGTTCAAGGTAAAACTAATTGAACAGACTTTTATAGAATGTTAGTTAATTTGTTATTTGATTTAAGATGTTCCAAAGAAAAAAGTCCGATTGGGAAAAAAATAAAATGCACGACTGGGTCGCACGAACTTGCTCCTATGTAAAAGACTAGGAATTTTAAAAACGGAAGTTATTAAAGAAAACTGTTCATAAGGATAAAATGAATTTTTTAAATTCTTTTAGTAGTAAGAGATAAAAACAGAATGCTATGCAAATATGAATTTATGCAGGAACAAAAATTATTATAAGTCGTTGTACATAAAAATAAGCTTTTTTTTACAAAATTTTTAAAACATTTTTAAGAAAAAATTTTGGTACGCCAACCTTAAGTTTTTATTATTAAGAAATACTAAGCCGTTCTTGAGATATCGAATTTTTCAAAAAAAGAAAAAAATGACTTTTTTTTCTAAAAATTGAAAAAATATTTTTTCTTAAGTTCTTAAATGCAATGCTTTTTAAACTTTTTAGGAGCTTCTTTATAAAAAATTTCGTTAAAATCCGTTATGCCGATAATGAGAAATTCAAAATTCGAAAAAATCGTTCTATGGTAGGTACAGTCAGTAATATCTAGATTTCAAATTTTTTGTTATTAAATTATAGATCGTAAAGATTAATCAAAAGAAAACAAATTTTAGCAAAATTCTCGGAACCGTTTTCGAGAAAAATACAATTTTCGAAAACCATTTTTTAACTTTTGTATGGAAGGTGCCGTTAGTTTTAGATAAAACAAATTTTTTTTTCTTAAATCTTATAGATTATGTTAAGAAACTTTTATTTGTCAAGTTTGAAAAAAATCGAGCATGGGGTTTTCGAAATATTGAGTTTCCAAAAAAAAATTTTGAATTTTTTTTTTTTAAATTCAAAAAATAAAAAATTGAAAATTTGAATATGTAATAATATTCAAACTTTGGAGGAGCTTTGGCATAAAAATAATGATTTAAATCGGCTGTACCGTTTTCGAGAAAATCAAAAACAAAAAAAATGGACCCAGGGGGGCTACCAAAAATAACAATTTTTTGTAAAATTTTTTTCAACCATTAGCTAGTTTTAACCAAATGAAATTTTTCAAATTTTTTTAAGAAATTCTGTGGGACAGTTTTTGAGAAAAAAAAATATTTATAAAATTTCGAAAAAAAATCGTATGACAGGTACCGTTATTTTTGGTCTTAAAAAAAAAAACAGAAAAAAACGTCCAGGGGGAAAAATTAAAACCCATATCTAAAAATCGGCCGAGCCGTTTAGGCTGTAGTCGAACCGACAGACAGACAGACAGAATTGCGAGACCCACTTTTTTGGTCTTCGCTATCATCGTAATGTCAACTTTGATCAAAATCTCGAGTTGGATTTTTTTTCCGAATGCATAACTTGCCTTATAGTACCTATAAGTCGCAAGTAAAAATAGTATGTGATAAATTTCCCCTCCTTAGCATCGTCTTATATCAGATAGATCAATTTCTAAAAACATTACCATTTTTACTATTTTTTTCCTAAATTCTTAAGAAAAGGGTTACCAAGTTGATGCAATACCCAAGTTAATCGAAAAAATAGTATGTGATAAACACACAAAACAAACGTTTTAAAACATTTTAGGGGAAGTCATAACACCTTGAATGCGCGTCAATTATTAAAAAAGATAGATCAACTTCTAAAAATCTTCCCATTTTTACTAATTTTGTTCTTCATTCTTTAGAAAATGGTTACCGAGTTGCTTATCGATTTTGTCAAGACGTTTGATAGGGTATATCGTGAAATCTTATTATCAAACTTAGAAAAAATGGGTCTCCAATCAAACATACTAAAATGGTTATTGTCGTATCTTATAGGACGCATTCAGAGATATGAATATATTAAATCCTATTTTAGTTTCATCCGATGTTCCTCAAGGAAGCTATTTGTAGGTCCGATTATGTTTCCTTTATTTATAAATAACTTATCTGATGTTCTCTTAAATTCAATAGGTCTAATATTTACTGATGAATTTATTTTTGTTTTAAATATTAAAAGTTTAAAGGATTGTTTGTTTCTTCAAATTGGCATCTAAGCCTTTCTGAATGGTGCAACCAGTCTAAATATTTCGAAATCTCAGTGTCGCTTATTACATATCAACTATAGTACAAATAACAAGATCTTTCATATTTTATTTATGAAATTTCTTTCAAATTTTTCTAAAAAAAAATTGATATGTATATTTGTATACATATGTCAATTTTTAGAATTTAATGATATACTCGTATGTATGGATGTATGTACTTACAAAGTGAATTTATGAAATTATTTCAAAAAACAATAATAATAATTCTCCCGTTTTTAAGATATTCAATTTTCATAAATCCAAAAATATTATTTTGGAAAATTTGCTTACACAATCGGCCCTAGCGAGGTATCCGTTTGGAGCGGAAAATTCTCCGATTTTATACGATTCCGAGGATTTTTGCTTCGAGGTATTCTTCCGAACAGCTGTTCGGAATTTTTCTCCGACATTATTTTAACGCACCTGGTGAACTGCGTTGAAGCGCGATCAATTGCTTTATTTGCGAAATTTTTGACAAATGCAATTGTTTTTCCGATTTCGTCCGACACAAATACATCGCGGAACAAATTGCGCCAACGCATTTATGTATTATTTTTCTTTCCGATAGGATACCTCGAAAACAATTTGAGCCTCCGACAAAGTGTGCGGCGTTGCAGACAATTTTCCGCTCCGAACGGATACCTCGCTAGGGCCGAATATTATTTTCAATTTGAAGAAGCTCGTGTATTAAATTTTTAATCAATCAGTTAGTTAATCAGTTTTAGAGCTAAAAAAATATAAAATTCTCAGTGATTCTTAAAATCACGTTTGAAGAAAATTGCTTCAGCGGTTTAGGTTTTAGGTGCAGGTACAAACATACAGACATACGAGTACGTTCTATACGGGACATGATTTTTTTACTTGCGACTTATAGGTACTATAAGGCAAGTTATGCATTCGTAAAAAAAATCGAACTCGAGATTTTGATCAAAGTTGACATTACGATGATAGCGAAGACGAAAAAAGTGGGTCTGGCAATTCTGTCTGTCTGTCTGTCTGTAAGATTACAGCTAAACGGCTTGGCCGATTTTCTTCAAACTTGGCAGATATGGGTTTTGATTTTTTACCCCCGGATGTTTTTTGATTTGATTTTTTAAGACCAAAAATAACGGTACCTGCCATACAATTTTTTTCGATATCTTATAAATATTTTTTTTCCCAAAAACTGTCCCAACGATTTTTTTTTTTAAATTCAAATACTTTAGTTTAGTTAAACCTAGGTAATGGTTGAAAAAAAATTTCCAAAAAATGAGTAGTTTTGGTACCCCCCTTGGGACCATTTTTTTTTTTGTTTTTGATTTTCTCAAAAACGGTACAACCGATTTTGATAATTTTTTTTTTGCTACAGCTTCCCAGCGGTTTGAATATTATTGTGTATTCAAATTTTCCAAACAAATTTTTTTGGATTTTTAAAAAAAAACTTTCAAAATTTTTTTTTGAAAACTCAATATTTCAAAAACCCCATGCTCGATTTTTTCAAAACTTGATAAATAAAAGTTTGGAAAAATAATCTACAATATATGAGAAAAATAAAATAATTTTATATAAAAATAACGGTACCCTCCATACAAATGTTAAAAAAGGGTTTTCGAAAATCGTATTTTTCTCGAAAATAGTTCCGAGAATTTTGCTTAAAGTTTTTTGTTTTTTGAAAATTCAATATCTCGAAAACGGCTCAATACTTTTTTTGTAAATTTAATTTTTATTCATACAATTATAAAAACTTCAAATTGCATACCAACATTTTTTCTTAAAAATGTTTTAAAATATAAAACCTTATTTTTTAAGAAACCACTACAAAGACTTATAATTTTTGTTCTCGCATAAATCTATATTTGCTTGAATCACATGGCATCCTATTCTTACCTTTAACTAAGTACTAAAGAAGTTTTTTTTAGTCATTTAAAAAATGAAGTTTAGGCTTATGAACAGTTTCTCTAATAACATTCATTTTTGAAATTCTTAGCCTTTTACATAGGAGCAAGTTCGTGTGATCCAGTCGTGCATTTTATTTTGTTCTCTATGATCGTATTGTCAAAATTAGTCAGAATCTCGAGTTTCCAAATGCAAAACTTGCCCTATAGGACCTTAGTTATATGCAGAATTTTGAAAAGCAGAGTTTATGTTTAGGACGACAGATTTATCGCTAAACACTTAGCAATATTTAATTTTTTTTTTCATCCAAAGAACTACAAGTGCACAAAACTGAAAATTGAATTAACTAACTATCCTCTCGACAAAGATCAAAGTTGTAGGTGATGCCAAGCCTGTGTTTTTTTTTTTTTACAGCTCCATGACTTGTCTTTTCATCGCAAGCACAAAAACAAAAGAAAAAAAATATTTGATTCTTAATTTGTTGTATCCTCCTCTCACTTGAATCGTTATACATACATTTTTTTTGTTTATTTGAAAACAACTCTGCAAAGTGTGTCGTCGTTATGTTCACAAACACACATTATAAGTGTTATGGTATATCTTTATAATCCTTTTTTTTTCACAACACAGAAAAAAAGTAAGGCGCTGCTCGTAAATTTCCAGTTTTTATTCTCAGATTGTTGAACGACTCCTTTCACTTCGCATACCAAAACCTCTTGGACTGCAATGAACCTGAACTCGCCTGGAATGCTAATTCTTTTCTTCGTTTGATGTAATCTTTCTTTTCGTACGTCGTGTGTGCTTTTTATTGATTTGGCGTTCCAGCTTCAGCTCCATTCACTTCGCATCTAAGTCAATGGAATTGGCTTTTAAAAACCACCGCCATTAGTAGGAGAGATTGGGGTGAAGAATAACATTTTTTTTTGCTGAAAATATAAGCTCTTAAAACAAGATGGGTAACTTTCTCAAAGGCGAAACTGCATGTCTTTGGAAGAAAAGTTCTTACAGATCCTGTAAGGGAACCCATTGAATCAATAGTGGATTTGAATAAAAGGCATTAAAATCGTTCAGAAAAGTCGTGGAGTGTATAGCCCTCGTTAGCTTAAATCGATACTTCCAGATAAGCTGTACCTATTCTTCGCAGCTTCGTGAATTAGGCGTGGTGTTTTAAGTGTTTATTGAACATTTTGGGGAAATATTGAATGCATTGCATATACCTATGATTGATTATCATTGTTCTAACTATGAAGAGATGGTTTGTATCCAAAAATTAATACATAGAGCAATCGTCACTGCATAATGGATATTGTTCCCGACTTTAAGGCAAACTTTTCGTCTGTAGAAGGTCTAAGTGGGGATCCGTATATTTCAGTTAGATATGTTCACTAATGAAGGTAATTTATCTAACATCTGATATGGATAGGGGTTTAATTATACTATCAACATATTTCCTTCAATGTTAAGTTAGCAACTTATTTTAGTATGTATCTTAACCGACAAAAAAGAAACATCAATTAAGACACATGATATTTTCAGCAATAACATTCACTTGCCCCATTATTCGCGTTAGCCCAAATTCCCCTTCGCTGTGGTATGTGCTGGTTTGGACTACATTCTCTTTCAGAGCTTACTTAGTTATCACATGAGGAATTGTGTACTTCGTAATACTTCTTAAAAGGAAACCTAAACGATCTCGCGAAAAAATAAAAAATATAATTCTCCGAAAATTTGATGATGCTTTTCTTCCTCCTTATGACCGTCACGTTAGCTTAAGTGCTATACCTAAACATATAGCTAAATATCATAAAAGAACCATTCATACATAGATTGGCGGTGTATAAATCTTTTAAATTGAATAAAACTAGTTTTATGATCAAGCCTGGATTTATGTGTAAGAGGAAAGAAGATGGAACGGATTTTTATTCGGGATTCTTAGAG
This sequence comes from Chrysotoxum bicinctum, assembly GCA_911387755.1. NCBI lineage: Eukaryota > Metazoa > Arthropoda > Insecta > Diptera > Syrphidae > Chrysotoxum > Chrysotoxum bicinctum. The sequence continues at coordinate 95,413,278 of OU426989.1, read as the reverse complement.
AATAGTCATGTGCTGCTGGTTCAGGTCTTGATGATCGAAGTTTGATGAAAGTTCTTAAAAACCTGGCAATTAGACAAGTTGTACCTGATTGGTTTTAAGTTGCGTGTCGATATTGATCTATTCATGTATATTCATATTAACTATAATCGAAGCAATGAACTCTGAAAAGATTTAAACCGCTGATAACTATGTATGTATGTGCGCGTGTGTTATTTTTGTTTATTGTTTATTGTTTATAGTTTTTTTTATTTCATTTTGTTTGCATTTTTTTTTCATTTCATAGAATTTTATATAATTTGATTTGGTGTCGGGTATTAGGTTAGAATAGAGTGAGCTTGATTTTATCAGTAAGTAATATTTTAAATCTTACAGACAATATTAATAGTTTGTTTAAATAATTGATCTCTGTCTTGTTCCATTTTAAAAACATATATATAGAATCATAGCTGATAGCTATGTGCTTATGGATTTTTTTTTTAGCTCTGAATATAATTTATTTAAGATGCGTCTTAGCAAAGGATTCAAATTTTGAGATAAAAGATCATTGATGAATATGAGAAAGAGAGTCGGAGACATAACAGAGCCCTGTGGCACACCATCATTTATTTTATGAACTTGAAATTTAAAATCGTCCAACAAAATTTGTATTGAGCGGTTCGAAAGGTAGTTTCTAATCCAACGAAGAAGAGATTCATTAATACCAAATGCACGCAGTTTGGATAAGAGAGCTTGATGCCAAACTCTTTCACATGCTTTTGAAATATCAAGATCAAAAATCTTAATTTCTCCAAAAAGATGTAAATATATGTGCCACTGTTCGCTGAGATATGCCATCAGATCACCAGCGGACTTATTGCTACGAAAGCAATACTGCGGGTCATTGAGAAGCTTTCGTTCTTCAAGATATTTCTTGAGCAGATAATCTATTAGCGTTTCCATGAACTTGGAAGTAAGGGACGTACAATTGGACGATAGTTAGAGGAGGAAGAAGATTCGCCTGTTTTAGGGATATGACGGACGAATGCTGTTTTCAATCCACTCGAAAAGAGACCAGAAGAGTAGGACAAAAAGAAATGCTTACGTAATGGTTTTGCCAGCGTTGAAGAACATATGTTCAGAACAATGGCAATGATATTATCTGAGCAGCAGATTTGTGTGTATCGAGATCTTTCAGTAGTCTTGCAACTGTACGAGTACGAAAGAAGATTTGTCCCACAAAACCTTTACGCTCTCAAGTAAAGGATGAGTCATGACAATTTCTGGCGGCGTCAAATTCACAGCAAACTGTTCTGCCAAATTGGCTCTTTCTTGCGACCTGACATAGGGAGTGTCAATAAAGACGAGCGTTGGAACCGAACACGAAGTAGTATTTCGTACTTTTTATACAAGTGACCAAACATTTGTATTACATTTGGGATGGTCTTTTATTTTTTGGCTTAATTGTTGGTAATGTAAAAATTTGGTTCATCGAATATGATCATTACAGGTTGTTCTAGCTTGGTTGAACTTATTCCGATTGCCCTCAGTAGGGTTAGCTTTATAACACCGTCAACTTACTTCTCTGACTCTAATAACCTCTTAAAACCTCTATTTAAAGCATTTATTCTCTTTCGATTTCATTTTTCCTTATTGGGAATAAAATTTCTCATTCCAAAAAGAATTTAATTTGTAATCATATCTGCGCACTGAAGTACACGTCATTATCGAGGAAGCTTAGTGACCAGTTAAAATTCCTGAACAAATCGTTGAGACAGTCCCAGTTGGCTTTCTGGTATTACCAAACGGTTCTACTAGAAATTATTTCTCGAACTGGGTTTTGACATAAGGAATTTGCAGTTATTACACAATGGTCTGATGTGCCTATGGTCATAATACACTTCTTATTTGTCGGGGTCAGAGGTTAGAAACAAGTCTAGAGTGTTGGCGGATTGACCTGTAATGTCGAAAATTCGATAGGATCTTGAACATCCGACCATTTTTTCCTCCAACCGTATCATTTTTTTCCGAATATTTTGAATAAAATAGCTATGGTTAGGGCGTTGGCTTGGGTCTGCTAAAGGTCTGGGATCGATTTCTAGAAGCTACCACCTTAAAATAAAAAAAAAATAAAACATTTTTAAGGGTATTGCCTCTTCTGAGGAAATGACAAATCATCCAAGAGTAACTCTTGTCATTAAAAATGAGCCGTTCGAACTCAGCAAAAAATTGTAAGTCTCCTCCAAATCTTACAACACTTATTCTAATCCCGTATTTTTTTAAAGGCGTGTGTTGAACAATGAGCAAAAAAAATAGGTCTACTTAGGATAAAAAGGGATACAATTTCGATATAGAAAAAAGCGTTTTATTATTTTATAAAAGAGCGACAGTTAAAGGTTGAGTTCAGACAAGAAATGAATTGTATACGAGTGGGATCTTTAACTAGTCTTTTAGAACGAAAGTGCAATTTTCTATAAATGTACTCGTACATTGTTATCCATTTCGCTTTTTCAGCTTATGTGCATACAAAAATATTCAATGCTAAATTAATGAACCGAATCGTAATTCCATTATGGCTTAAATAAATAACAACAAAATGCCGGAAAGTTTTTTATTTTTTTTATTTTATTTAAGCGAGATAAGTCATTTTTAATGTTCCCATAAAGATTCCTAAAAGAAGTAATACTTATTGCCTGTATACGAGTACATATCAAACAAATAAAAATAAAACAAATGAAGCTTTATAACTCGAAAAGCTGGGCTCTTCCAAAAAATGTATTCACTTTTATTTCGATATACTACATACAAGGTGGCGCGAAATTAGCCATCCAATTTAGTTTTTACTTTTTTTTTGTAAAGCCTAGTACTAACCTAGCGTGAAATGAAAAATAAATACGTTCCAAATTACACGCGGAGAATAAAAATGAAAATAGAATAAACTTTCCCACGTGAATTTTTGATACTCACCTGAAATACTGAATACTCATATTTTTTGCTTTCATTAAGTAAACTCTCGAGAGCAGTATCAAAAAATTAGTTATCCCTTCTTTATTTCTGTTTATAACTTTTCAATTTTTTATTTTGAAACAAAATTATTAAATTAACTGACAAGTGTTACAGTTTTCCACGCTGCCTTAAACTTTTTACTGATGGTTGTACATTGAGAAATGAAAATTTGGCGTGGAAAAAGTTGTGGAACATAATTGTTTTTCCAATCCACATTTTGGTACTCACCTCTCGTTGGGGATTTCATGCGCCGCCACATTTATATGAAATTTTCATTTTCACTTGAACTGAGTACTAGGCTTAAATAAAAAAAATGGCGCAAAATTTTAAACAGCCTCTTATTATACTTCTTATATATATTTCCTAACTTTAAAGTAGTTTTCTAATTTTAAACATTTTTTAACTAATATCGTTCTAAGGCTGGGAGCGCACATTCAATTTTTAGTTGCGCAACACTGTTTGGATACTTATAGAAAACAGATGAACTATTTGGTTGAATGTTCGCGCAGGTGCATATAATTATATGTTACACAAAATAGCGAACTCATTTTAGGCAATCGTTTAGTTTGTGTCAAAACACAAACTTTTTAGTTTCTTGAACCAAACAGTTGCAAAACCGCCTAGCCTAAGGCAATTTCTTTTAATATATTGATTCTGAGCAACCTTAAAACAATAGTAGTTCGTGCAAAAAACTAAGTAAACAGACCTATTTTGACGTTTTTAAATGTTAAAGAGTCATATGAAGTTATAACGATACTAAAAAAATAAAATAGGTATTCTGAGAGTTAAGCTTTAATTTTTTCAGTTGTTATATAAATTCAGCATAATGCCGCAGTTATACGACATTTTTGAACAAATGCCAGTGAACTAATAAAACATATCAATCGAATTCAATATTTCAATATTCAATATTTTATGACAAAATTAGTGGCAGTAGTGTAAAGCCGGAATTATGGTATGAATTAAAGTTTTGCATTTGAAAAAATATTTGTTCTATAAATTTCGGAGCGATCACACTTTGGATTAGTAAAGGCAAAGTATAACAAAATAAATACCAACGAACACACCCTCAATATTTTTTCGGACACCACCTAAACACCTCCTACATTTCAACATCCGAAACTCCATCTTCACTAAATTATCCATTTCAATTACTAGCTTATTTTTATTCACTAATCGTTTGTTGTTGTTTTCCATGTTAAATTTTGCGATGTAGTGTATTCACTAACCAATAAAACACGGCTATAGTAAAATTAAGTCTTTTACTGACAAGTCTTTCGAAGAGTTGAGGAATCATAGAAAGCTTGCATATCGGTATATAATTTATCACATTTTGCTTTGATCCAGATTTGTGTATTGGCGAAATGAAAGAAATTTTCCAACACTCCAAAAATGTTCCAACATTTAAAGATTGATTGAAAATCAAACAATGTGGAAGAGCTAAAGAACTTGCACAATTATTTAAAACAATCGGATATAATGGCCCTTTGTGCATCACACGGATTTTCAGTGTGCCAGGAATGAAGATTTTGCTTATTTACTTAACTGAAAATGCGCCTCATCGCTCATGATGATTTTGGACACAAAATCGTCCTCTTCGTTGTTGAGATTGAGGATAACTTGACAGAATTTAACACGCGACGGACGATCAGCAGGCATTGACTGATGCAATTTTTGCTTTTTGTACGGAAACATGTGTAAGTCTTTCACTAAAGTTCGCTATAGGGTCCGTCTGGTGATGTCCCATTGCGTGGCCTGTCGTCTGGTTGATGTTTCTTCGTTTTCAGCTACACCGGCAACCACTGCGGCGATATTCTCGGCCGAACGACCAGTCCGATGGCGATCTGCACGGTCTCCTGTGATTCCAGTTTGTTTGAGTCTAGTAGCTAAGCGCCGGATTGTTTGTCTAGTTGTCTGCACAATTAGGAAATCGGCGTCAAAATTTACACTACTCTAACACCACCGACCGGTTATTGGTCACAAAAATCGGCACAATTATTCCGCGCTTTGGCGGAGTATAGGGGTCCATTGCTTGTTTATTTCTACACTGCAGCTGTCTAGTTCATAAATGTTAAATATGATTGACGTACGACGCCATTTGCAAAAATTATAACATCTTTCGATAGGGTAACTAATTTTGCGCCACCTTGTATTTATAGTCCACATACGCCCCAGTGTCCCGTATATTTTTGAGTCTAATTCTAGTTATAAGATAAATTACAAATAAGATCAACTGCTAAATGTACATATCCAAGCCCTTCTTATCTCTTTTACTTATTCTTTATAATACATTATGTTTTTTTAAATACATATTATCTTTATAGGATGTACTTAACGAACGTCTTGAGAAACGAGTGGATTCAATGTTGGAACTTGGCCTACTACCAGAACTAAGAAATTTTTACAAAGAAAACTTGATTGATTCGGGGTAATATTTCATATACATATATACTAGTATTTGCACCTTATATACGAGTATTCATACATTCATATTTTATTGATTATTAGCGAAAACAATTATACAAAAGGCATACTTCAAACAATTGGATTAAAAGAGTTCATTCCATATTTGGAACAATTTAATGAGGAGGATGATCGTAAAAATGAAGCTTATTTAAAATCAAATAATTATAAACTTACAGGTAGGTACTACTTAGAGTTTTTTTTTCTATAAATTGTTGTTTCTCTTATTAATTTGTTCTCCCAAGATTCCAATGGCTCGGATAGTGTTAATGATCGGCCGCAGGGGTTAGATGTTTTAATAAGCTGCCTTGATAGATTGAAACTCGTCACAAATAGGTATTCAAAAAAGCAGATAAAGTGGATAAAAAATCGTTTTTTATCGAGTGTTGATCGACAAGTACCAGATCTTTATAAGCTCGATACTTCAGATGTAAGTAAATGGGATTCAGAAGTATATTTGCCAGCAGTTGATGTAATTGAATCGATAATAAATGGTTTGAAGCCTAAGCTCAAACCAATGGAGAAACTGGAACACCCTGGGAAGGGATTGAATGAGGAGGTAGGTTTTGTTGTTTAAATTTTTCAATTAACCAAATTTTTGTTTTTGTTTTTTTCTTGAAAGACAACAAATTATTGTCCCACGTGTGAGAGAGTCTTCATTGGGGAATTCCAATGGAATCTTCATTTAACATCCAATAAACATAAACGAAGAAAGGAAAGTCTAAGGAAAAAAGAAAAAGCTTCTCTTTCTATTCTTGAAACTGAAAAAGTCGAATGCACAAAAGAAAACTCATAAAATTGGAATACGTATAAGATTGTTTTGTATTTAATATCCGTATTTTTTTTCTTCTTTAAATTACATTAAGATACTTTATACAATTTTAATTCAATAAACTTAATAAAACAAATTTTAATATATTTATATTCATTTCAATTTAACACATTTAGAACATGGTTAATGGTTAAGGATTATCGGTCATTTCTTAATAAATGATTTATATACAATAACACATATAATTATATGTTTTATATTTTTAACAATAAGTTAGTAGGTATATGTGTTTAAATTGTTTGAGGTGAAATTATTTACGATATTTTGGTTAACGCATATATTGTGATAATACAATTTATGGCCTAACGATTTATATTTAATCACGAAAAGGTTGTAATTTTGTTGTAAGTGACCCGTTGCGAGGAAGTATCGTACATACAACAATACATTTTTTAATTGCATACAATTATACATGGTGTGGAAATTTCGAAAAATTAATTAATTATAAATAAAATAGTAAAAAGAATTTTGAACAAAGAAAACTGCTGGAGGGAATACAAAAATAATTAATATTGTGTGTATTAGGGTGGCCATTATTTCTCAAACTTAAGTTAAATACGCACTTAATCAAATTTAAATGTTTCAGTAATTTTCCTATACAAATTTATGCGATTTTGTTCTTTTTATATTTAATTTTTGTTTATTCCATAACTACTCTTTAAATTTTTTGTTTTGTTTATTTATAATCATTCATTATAATTTATTTATTTATGCATCGATTTTTAGTATTATGATGTTTTTTTTGTATGGGAGATCTTTTGATAATTTCTCGCGTTTAAAATTTTCTTAATTTTTTTTTATTCATTTTTGATTCTGATCTTTTAAAGGTATGATGATAAATCACAAATTGTTCGAAATGCAGTTCGAGAGAAAGAATGTATATGTCTCAAAAATCACATACAAATTCATATGGGAATATTATGGTCTAATGACCTCGGAAACAAGTTTTTTAATAACAACAAAGATTCAAAAGAATATGAAAATACCCTTGATATGTTAGACAAACTGGAGAGGTTAAAAGAGGCACCGAGGCACATTGGTTTTAAATTTCTGTAACTCGCAATAAGAGGAAAAAACGGAGTTGAGTAGAGCATTTTACATTCATGCTGTCCGACTAAAAAAATAATCTCTTTAGTTAAGAGAACACTTCCGAATGCGAGAAACCGGGACTCTTACAAGGAATCCTTAAAAGCATGTAAGAATTGAGGAAATTCAAAAATCCTCCTGAAAAATAGTCTTTCGAAGCCTAAAAAAAATCCTCTCTACTAATCGAGTGATGACTAGCTGCATGCAAAAATGGTGATGGCATTATTATATCATATTTTGCAAAACTTGGATTTTTAAGTAAGAGCTAGATTTGTAGTGAATAAAAATAAGCTTAAGGTACCTAGTTAAAGATGTTTTCTAGTAATAGCTATTTTAAAATAGCCAACGCTAAATTCATTTAGTTTTAACTTGTTTTCTCAACCTAAGCTTCAATTTGTGTAAATAAAAATCTCTTAAACTAGAATATTATAGTTAAAGCTACAAAGATTTCAAGATTTGTTCGACCTGTTTAGAAAGCTTTAACTAAGTCCTATTTTTAGTATTCTCTGTAGTTATAGTGCGAACTTGGCCGAAATTGTGGCAAAACAAAATCCTTTCGGTCATACATATACAGTTATATCTAAAGCTACCTAGTCGAAACATGTGAATAAAAAACGAACAGCTTAAAAGCTTAAGCTAGAATTTTCTAGCAAAAATTATTTAGCCCTATCATTTTTTTATTTACATAAAACAAAGCTTAAGCTATAACTGTCTAGCTTTAGCTGCTAGTAAAAGCTCTGACTAGTTGGCTTTAGCTTCCTCCAAAAAAGCTATATAAGTTTTTTTTTATTCGCAAGACCCTTTATCTCAAAAACCACAAGGCGATGTCGAAAAGCTAAACTTATAACTTGAATAAAGTTAAGCCTACAAGAAATGTGTTCTAGCAATTGCAATTATAAAATAACTTATGCTTAGTTTTAGCTCCTTTTTCCAGCTTTAGCTTCAATTAATTTCATTAAAAATAATTAAACTAGAATATTATATAAAAGCTTTACAAATCTCAAGATTTTCCACGAAGGATTTCGTAGTTCTTATTTTCGAAATTTTTCTTTAGTTTTAGTGCAAATAAGTCCGAATAGCGATGTGAACAGCGCTGAGAAAATAGTAGTACTTAGATGTTTTTTATCGAATTTAAATAGTTTATTGCAGCCAAGCGATATAGTAAGGCCTAATTGATAGTTGCAGGATAAAACAGTTTTGGGAAAACAATACCCAAAACCTTCTTGCTCTTCTTTCCGGTTTATAAATTATCATTTTTAGATTCTTCCTACCTAAGCCGAAACATGTGAATAAACAAACGAAAGCATAAAATATCGAACTTAAGTTTGAATTTTCGTGTACTCGTTATCCGTTTAAAAAGAATTTAAATAGATTTCCAGGCTTAAAATTAAAGTCCGTATGGCACTTGATTTTTTGTAAATTTTGTATCATTAAATCGTAGTATAATATTTTTTTTTGAAGATAAAAAATCAAATTCAGAGGTCACATAAATATTTAAGTAAATCAGTTACCATACCAATGATGAATTAAACAATCGGCTTAACGCTAAACGTTAACTAAAATTTTAAAGTGAAGAAATGTATCTTAAACTTGCAGATCAAGAGTAAGCTCCATCTTGTAAAGTCATTGTGACAGTTCAATCCAAAAGAGGAACAACAACCAATTCTTCTTTTCAGTCTGTCTCTGTGTTGAGGATTTGTTTTTAGTTTGGGTCAATTAAAATATGTAAGTGAAATAAACAATTTGCTGGGTCTTGTGAATAAAAAAAAAAAAAACTTTTTTTTAGAAGAAGCTGAAGCTCACTAGTCAAAGCTTTTACCAGTAGCTTGAGCTATAGACAGTTTTTTAGCCAGAAAATTTTAACTTTAGCTTCATAACTTCAGCTTTAGTTTGTTTATTCACATGTTTAGACTTACATAATTTTAGTTTTAACTGCTTTTATCTATAACTGAAGAGAATAATAAAAATAAGAACTCGTCAAATCTTTCTAGATAGGGTTGAAAGAATCTTAATATTTGTATAGCTTTAACTACATTATTTTAGTTGAAGCAAATTTTTTTTCACTTAAATTGAAGTTTAAACTTAAAATAGCTATTAATAGAAGGCATCCCTAGCTATCTTACCAAAGCTACTTTTTACTCACGCAGAACTTAGCTTTCACTTGAAAATCCAAGTAATCCAAAACAAAATGATTTTATTTGTTTTTCAAATTAATACATAGTAAAAGGCGTATTTAACTTGGTTATTATTTAAAACACACAGCCAAATTAATAAAAAATGAACTCTTACTACACCTTTATTCCATGATACTAAACCTTAAACAGCAGTTAAGTCCCGATTAATTGACTGATTAAAATGGAGTGCTTCAGTTGAAATAGCTGTCAAAATGCGTCGTATGTGATATTTTGTTAGTGAACACAATGCTGCTGTACAGATTTCTAATATTTGGGTGGGCTGATTGCTAATTTATCAAACAAAGTCATTATTTAAGGAATTTTAGAGAGCTTGAAGCTGGTATCTATTTTTTGTAAACCTGCATCGAGTGGATTTAACTAATTGGATTCTGAAACTTTAAGGCTGGTATTCACCGAGCGCTCATAACTTAAGAAGCTCATAAACCTATTCACCAAGCAATATTAGTGAAGATCTACGAGCGCTCTTAAAAGTTAGGAGTGGTCCTTTGAGCACTATTAATAGAAAAAGCCATGCAAAATGAAAGACAAGAGATGTTACGACGGTATTCAAGAATAACAAAACTTTTAGTAATGACTGGTTCTTATAAGTTTTAAGGCCCTATTCTGCATCCTATCCAATAGATTGAAATAAGTCATTGGGGTACCCGTCCATACATGAGAGCTACACTCAAGTTTTGGACATATGTATGTCTTAAGTTGTATAGTTTGAATGATGTTTAAGGACACCTGTGTAAATTTTTTCAAATTGTTAAATGGAGATGATCCAGTGCTTCAGTGCTACAGGATTTTGTCGGTTTTTTTAAGAAAATCATTTCAAAATTAAATTTTTGGTGAGCTTTTATAAATATTTATAATTTAAGTTTACTTGAGTTATGAATTATTTTAAACTAGTTATTAAAAAGAGCAAGGCCGTAGCCAGGGGGGAGATCACAGGGGTTTGATCGATACGTCGATTATAAAGACGATATTTTTACCTTACGTGAAGACTTTTTGACATTTATTCATGTAGAAAACACCACGGGAAAATATTTAGCCAGATCAATTCTCTCTGCACTTGAAACTATGGGCATAAATTGCAGCAATTTGATTGGACAAGGGTACGATGGTGCTTCTGCTATGACCTATGAGTGGCAGTTTTATCGGAGTACAAGCTGTAGTATGCGAGTCTCATCCAGACGCATTATACTGTATTGTAGTACAAAATCTTTAAATCTGGCCTTAAGACATTCCTGCCAAATTCAGCCTATTCGTAATCCTATTGGTATCATAAAATCCGTTGGAAATTTTTTTAAACTATCCGCAAAGCACACAAATTTGTTGCAGGAATTCATTAAACAGAATTATCCGCAAAATAGCTGGAAAAATTTAACTGCAATGTGTGAAACTCGCTGGGTGGAAAACCATGATGGGTTGATGAGATTTGAGGAAATTTTTAAAGCGATAATTTATGCTTTGGAAGAGTTGTATAGTGATAAGGGCTCTGAAACTTCATCGAAGGCAAGCTGCTTTTTAAGATCTATTTGAGCTAGTGATCTTGCAATAAGTTTGTGTTTTTTTACGTATGCGTTTTGTTTACGTATATATTGCCACTTTGTAAGATCTTACAATCCCCTTCATGCGACTTAGTATCTAGATTGGAGCATGTGGAATTAAAATCAAACACGTTCCAAGGAATTCGAGAAAATAGCATCACGGAATTAAAAGTGATTTCTGAGACTGCACAAAACTTACTAAGTTACCAGATGAAAAACTCAAAATTCCACGAATACGAGTAGTATCAAGGCAGCACCATAGGCAAAACTTTAGCACAACAGATCCTGAAACCTATTTTAGGAAAATTATAATGATTCCTCTTTTAGATGATTTCTTAAGTCAGCTTAAAATGCGATTCGAAAACCATAAGTCCATAATTTCCTCTTTGTGCATTCTGATTCCATCAATTCTGACCTTCGAAGCTCTCCGAAAGAGCAATATCACTTTATAACGGCTAAAACGATAAGCTCACCACTCGAAATATATAACAACAATACAGTGCATCCAGAAACGGTAAGAAGAGCTTTTGTTCAAGAGGGGTTTAAGTCACGCACACCCAGGAAAAACCATTGGTCAGTAAAATAAACAGAAAGAAACGGCTAGCATTTGCAAAAGAGTATGTTTACAAGCCTCCGGACTTCTGGCGTATGGTTATATTCTCCGACGAATCAAAATACAACATTTTTGGTTCTGACGATCGTTTGAGAGTGTGGCGACGACCAAACGATGCTCTTAATCCCAGATGCACAATTAAGACTGTCAAGCACGGTGGTGGAGGTGTTATGGTTTGGGGCTGTATGGCGTTTTCAGAAGTTTACCGACTGGAAGTAATAGAAGAAACAATGGATTAATATGTATACATCGGTATCCTCAAAAGAAATTTAAAAACAAGTGCTGAAATTCTGGGTATATATATATGACTATTACTTCCAGCAAGATAATGACCCCAAACATACCGCCCATAATCGCGCATGTGGCTGGCATATATAACACTCGCCACCTGCTACGAACCCCACCACAGAGTCCAGATATTAACCTTATCGAGCACTGCTGGGATGAATTGGAAAAGAAGATCCAAACCCACGATATCCGCAAAAAGGCGCAGTTAAAAGAAGCCTTGTTGCTTGAATGGAGTAAGATCAATAGTTCTTATACAGAAAAACTGGTAGGGTTAATGCAAAACCGTTTGAAAGAAGTTATAAGGCTAAAACTAAAAGGGTATCCGATCAAATATTAACAGCGAAAGTAATAAAAACAAAAATAAATATTTGTCTATATTAACTAATTTTTTTCAATTTCTGTTACAGCTGTACGCAAACTTTTGTGGAAGAATTTCAGAAGTTTATTTTGTTGTTATTAATTTCTTCTTGTTATGAATAATTGTTTTAATTTTGTTTTTGTTGAAAATAAAAACCTTGTACATTTCTTTATTAAAAAATATATTTTTTTTTAAACAAATCACTTTAAATTTGTGAATAACAGCAGTTTTTAAAAATATTTCTTCCTTGTACGCAGACTTTTGTGGATCACTGTATGCTATGGAAAACAAAATTTCATAAAAATCTCGACGAACAGCAGAAAAAAGAGTACAATAGTAGCTTTTGGGGAGTGCAACAAAGATTTATTTCCTAACATCCACAAGCTTTTAAAAATTCTGGCGACAATACCGGTTTCAACATGCACACCGGAAGGAACATTTTCGACAATGAAACGTGAAAAAAGACTAACAGGATTGGCGTTAATGTCAGTTCATCGACAAATTGAGATCGACACTGAGGAAGTTATCGATGTATTTGCAGTTAAAAAGGCCAGAAAACTGAATATACTCGTAGTTTTGTAAAAATATGCAATAATACTATTTGATATTGATGTATAATAAATAACAACTTAAATTGGAACTGAATGATTATTTTTTATATAAATAATACCTTGTCGTAAATTTTTCTGTTGAGGTACCTATTTAGTGGAACTATAACGGAAGCATGATATATTCATATGTATATATGTTTATGTATGCATAAACCTAGATGCCCAAATGTTGAAAAAAAATTTTTGTATGATATGGTTGAATTTCGGCTAATGGGCTACTCTAGTTTTGATTACTAATTGGTGAATTTGTTTTTTCCGAAAAATTACATTCACCCCCTCCCCAAAAAAAATTGTCTGGCTACGGCCTCGTTAAAGAGCCTCAGTTGTGTGTACGATAACTAAAACATGTTTCTTTTTAATATAGACTTCAGTGTAGAAATTGATCCAAGCTGTTCAAAAATAAACATTCACGTTAACTTAATCTCTAGGTATAATCTAATACACAAATTACATATTTGTTTTAAACAATAAAAAATTAATAAAATGTTTTCTTTTAAGAGCACCTAATAAGTTACATAAATTCAGAATTAAAAGATATGATTGGTATTTTTTGATATACAAATTCGGACAAATTCGATTGAAATTGAATAAAATTAATGTTGAATGTTTTTAACATTTTTAATAAATGTTTACCAATTAAAAAAAAAAGGATTTCTTATAATCTTTACAAATACAATTGTTAAAATAAAATACATATGTATTTTCTTCATAAATATTAAAATGATATAACTGTTTTCTTTTTTAAACCATTCTATCCGAATACATTTACAGTACATTTAACACTTATGTATTTATTTAATTTAATTTAATATTATTTCTGATATTAGTTGGACGTAAATATTGTCACACATAGTTGTATGTGCCTTTTTTATTTGATAATAATAATGTAGTTTAAATTATCTGTGTATCAGACATTGGTTACAAAGATATGTTTATTTTTTTTTTCATTACTTACAAACATAATAAATATTTAAAAGATATTCTTAAAACGTTTGCCTTTAAGTAACTATTTATTTAACTTTTGATTCTTAGTTTAAATCAAACAAATATCAACATTTTACTTTACAAAAGGTACATTTGTGAATCCATTAATCATCGTTTAATAAGGCTGGATTAATTAATACGACCAATACAATTAAGGAATATTTAAGACAATTGTTTTTTGGAAAATAATGTGTTTTTGAACTTATTTTAATATATAAGTATTTATTTATATTTATTTGAATTTAAAAGTTACAGATTTTTTTAAATTAATATAAACACAACCATGACACGGAGTATTTATGTAAAAGTATATTGGTATGATATTAAAATTTAAATCGATTAAAACACACTGAGGTGAACCGGTAGGTAGGTTGGTAAATTTTTTTTGACAGGTCAATTCATAGAAAATTATTATAAATCATTAAATATGTATATGGGTACTAAGAGTTATTTTTGTTTTGTTAACCATCGGAAAAGGCTGGATGTTACGCTTGAACCAGTATAAGTATATTTTTTTTATTTATTTATATTTATGTTATTTCAGTGGAATTTTATCTCAAATTCAACTAAGAATTTAATAAAAGTATATATAAAATATACAGTAGATTAATCATGTGAATGAAATAGGAAATTCCTCATATAATAGAGAAATCTTCTGTTACTCTGCAAAAGTATTGCATAACTTCTATCTTGTCCCATTACTTGTTAATATTTGTTAAATATAAAAACAGAAATTGAACACACAATGTTTTAGGTTAACCGTACTTGGGTCCGTTCAGTATAACTACATACATACATACAAACATATAGGTATTCCGATTTTAATGTGTAATTTAAGTGAATAAATAAAAAAAATACTTCATATCGTTTATGTGTTTTCTTCTAAAATAGCTAACGGGTAATATTATTTTATAATCGTCCTTAAATTAAACTTAAACTGAAATAATATATGTCTAAATTATTGTCTTATGTATGTTCTTTGTTGTGTATTATTGTCATTTGAGTACAAATTTAATTATTGTCCTTTTCCCACATTTTCGGTGGTATTTGTGTTATAATTTTACATTACATCTTTTGTTTGTATTGTATAAGTATTTAAATAGAGTTGAACTATTCTTCTTCCTCGAGAGTCTTCTCAGGTAGACCATATTTGGGACAACACATTCCCTCCGTTCCGTCCATATTAAAGCAAAATAAACTTCTCTCTAAATCTGTGGGTTCGTGTGGAACAATTCCATGAACTTCTCTAAGTTCTTCACTTGGGAACCAAGATGGATCGGTATCTTCGACGATCTTAACACCGCATAATCTGTAATATCCAATAGATTTAAGCCGCAATGAAAACGCAAATTTTTGAATAACTTACCGACACAGTGCAACCAAGGGAATCCATAAGATTGACGACATTATTAGACAAAGGGCAACAACGATGCACCAGTGAGGCCATTCCATTTGTTCAGTGGCACCCAAAGACCCTATCCAGGCCGGATAACTGCTACCATTTGTAATAAGCTGGAAAAATGATGCTGCTAATATCGAAACCATAGCTATTGGTGATATATATTTCCAGCACAACATCCAGTAAAGAGAAGGTCTCGATCCGGTCATCATTTCAATATCATCAGAGAATCTAAACAAAAAGTACTTTTTTTACTTTACGTCCTAAGACACATTACAGCATACAAACAAACCTTCGAATTCCATAGACGTAACTTATAGAAAGGCACTCTGAAAGTGCAATGATGAGAAGTGGAAAGTTACCAGCAAAACTGTCCATCAGTTGAAATATGTAGCTGCCAGCTCCATTCGCAAAGCACATCGAAATCATACAACACGTAGTGCAAAGAACCTTAAAACAAATATTCAAATATAGTTTTTACAGAATTCCCTAAAAACTTGATTGAAAACATACCCCGATTATGTACTCCTTGGAAAGGTTCGGAAATAACTTCATATCAACAAGCGATGTAACAACGCCCTCTAGTGTTCCAAATTGTGAATCAATTCCTAGAGTAAATAACATAAGGAAAAATAAGACGGCCCATATTTGTGCTCCAGGGAATTGATTAATAGCTTCAGTGAAGATGATAAATGCCAATCCTGTTCCGGAGGCACTCTGTGAAGGACAACATTAATTACTGTTAATTAGTGCTTAGTTCTCCATAACTTACATTGGCTAGTTCCTTTTGTAAATCACATTCTGGCAATACGATATTTGTTTTATTATTTGAAAGAAGATGGAGTCTTTCTTCTGTGCAACGATCGAAGGTTGCATGCGCTTTGAAACCAATTATCGAAAATACTACGACCCCGGCAAACATGGATGTGCCGCAATTGGTTAGTGATACAAGTATAGCATCTCGATAGCAATTATTATTTGCTGGATTATAGGAACTGAATGCAATTAAGCCACCAAACGCTAGGCCAAGAGAGAAGAATATTTGCGTGCCTGCTTCCAGCCATACAGTTGGATCTAAAAGTGTCTCCCAACGTGGTGTAAAGAGATGTTTGACGCCGTCTGAAGCACCTATTATATAAAACGAAAGAAATTATATTTAAAAAAAAAAATTGGAAATATGTAAATAAGTCTGTAGATATAGTATACATAGCTGAGCAAAATAAAAGAATAAAGCATCAAACTTGATTTAATATAATGTACGAGTATGTAGAGTCATTTGGGGCAAGATTTTCCAGCCGCTAAGAGTATTCAGTGCTGTTTCTTCCATCGTTAAAAGAAACTTTCAAATGAACAAACGAGGGCCTTAGCGATTTTAAGAAAATGACAATTGTACATAAGTTCCCCAAAAAAATGAAAAGTGGTTCCGGTGTGAAGGCTTACAAGTCACAGAAGCCGTTTTTCGTTTTAAGTTCAGATCTAAGCACTCGCTGTCGAAAAAAAAAATGTGCTTCTTTTTTAGCTCAGACGCATGAGATCGCTTAACTTTTGTTTAATTTTCAATCAAATGATGTTCGGAGTGCTCGTTCAATATAAAATGAGTGATTCCTCATCTGTGAAGTGATGAACAACAATATCATTTCACAGCCGTATTTATTAGAATTCGCTAAACGCGTGAATAGTTATGCAATGCATAAGGACTTATTCATCCACTATGCAAATTCATATTTATAAAACATTTGCCTACCCTGCATAGTTATAATGAGCTTGTGTCAAATAAAGTACCGAAAAGTAAGAATCTATTACATTTAGCCTTCATAACACCCAGCTGTTTGTCAAAAAACAAAAAAAAAAACATCTTGTCTGTCTATCGAATTTAATAAACAAAAACGAAACTACCAAAAGCTTAAAGAATTCCAACAATTAACTTTGATTCATCAGATAAAGTATGTTATTATCTCTAGCACAATACTGGAAATCAAATTGTTATTCGTTTCATCCTAGCTGGAATCTGGAATACTCCTCAGACAAGTTCTTGAGGATAAAATTCAATAATGCAAAAAAAAATAAATTACAACACTAACACACCGCATGAAGAAGGATGCGTGGAGAGAGATCACCAATAAGTACATTATATTCATCTATTTAATTCAAAACAATTTTCAATTCAGTTTGTTTTTAATATATTAGTATAACATTTTTGTTTCAATAAATAAAAATAACACAAAGTTTTAGTTTCAATATCAAGTCAAATGCATTTTATTTTGTTGATAATCTTTATAATTCAATGTGATGTCAAAGTGAATATGACAGTTCAATACTAAAATGTCCTTATGTAGGTAGGCACTATTCAACCTCCAAACGCGTTTAGCTTATAATGCCTATATTCAACGTCACATAAGTTTTATAAATAACGATTTTGCGTTTAGAGGCATTATAAGGGTTGCATAGCCTTATGTACTCACTATAATGAGTTTATAAATATGGCTGTCAGTGTTTACGAAATTTTTACACGTAATCAGTTCATGAAAACGCTTTAGGCGATTCTCGATCTTTTAATGATAAACAGCTGTCAAAGTGTGTACTAAAAAGTACTAAATGATAAATCCTAAAAGCTGTATGTCATTTTTGATTAGATGAGCCCTCTGTCGTACCTGGGCGAAAAGCACTTTACAGTTGAGGTCATTTGAGCTTTCAATTCAATGAAATAAATAGGGGTATTCATGTAAGCGCGGAAAACCCTCGTAAACCTCGTAAACCAGATAATTTTATCTCCGCAGAAACGAGCTGTCAAAATTTGTATGGGAAAAAGTTTCTGCAAATCGCATAAAATTATCTCACAAATGTGCTGCGGGAAGTGCAGAAATAAACCTCGTAAACTAAAGAAGTATGGATTCTGACTTTTAATTTGACATTTCACAAAATATTTCCCACATTTACGCAAGTATTTCTTAGGGGGTGTTCATGAAAACATGCTGCGTAAAGTTATATCTTTCTACAAAGCGGAAAATTATCTCGTTACATGAATACCCTTAATATATTTCATTAGTTTTTTCTTCCTTTGTGAATATTGTCCGAAATTATAATTCGAATATTTATTAAGACCCCCGTACTGAGAAAACGTATTAAGTTTTATTAAATTGTCGATTTGGTTTGAGTATAGTAATTGTAAATTAATTTTCCTTAGAAATACGCTCAGGATATTGCGGCATTCTCTTTGAGATGGGCAGAATTAATAAACGAATCAAAGCTATTCCTTAAAAATACTCGACAATTCCTTAAATACTTGTCTAAGAAAATAACCCAATTTTCAAAGTTCCCCAAATGCATCAAGAAATACATCGAATGAAAGGTCTATTCAATTCCTATATACACATCTAAACGAAAAGCTTCTGAGTGGTCTGGTTATCGAAATATGCGGGTCCAAAGTGATTTTATGGATTGTCGAGCCCCAACTACCTAATAATGTCTTTGGTTGGCGCTGTTTCCGAAACCAAGCCCTGAAAGAGGCTCCGGTTTTCGAAATCCCTGGCTAAGGCCAGAAGCTAAAAGCCAGTAGCGTCTTCGTGGTCTGCTTCTCGAAATATTTCTAACCAAAATGAATTTACTGAATTTTTGAGAATTTTGAAAAAATCATGGACTAACTAATCACTTGTCTAAAAAAATCACCCAATTTTCAAAGTTCCCCAAATGCATCAAGATATACATCGAATGAAAGGTCTATTCAATTCCTATATACACATCCAAACGAAAAGCTCCTGCAGAGTTGTCTGGTTATCGAAATATGACGGTCCAAAGTGATTTTATGGATTGTCGAGCCCCAGCTACCTGATAATGTCTTTGGTTGGCGCTGTTTCCGAAACGAAGGCTTGTAAGAGGCTCCAGTTTTCAAAATCGCCGGTTAAATTTTAAGAGAACTAAATATTCCTAAGCCCTTACTTACCTTTAAGAGTTATTCCTCGGAAGAAGAATATGATTAACACTACATAGGGAAATATTGCGGTCATGTAGACGATTTTCCCCGAAGAAGTTATACCTTGCACCATGCAAATATAGACTAAAAACCATGAGACCAGCAATGCTATTCCCATACTATAGTTGAAGCTTTCAGGCTCATTGACACTCTCCGAACATTGAAGAGTTGAACGATACCAATAGTACTGCGTAGGTGACGACGCCTTTTACGAAAAAATACAAAAGTAATTCGAATTTTAAAGATTTGTGAAATTAATATACATTATGTAAATTGTACAGACCACACATTCCGGCTCGTGATCATAAGTATAATTGCTGTAGAGTCTAGTTGGACAATCGGCCCAAGGTAAAGGCGATTCGAAGCTGTGCAGTAGGTAAATTAAACACCACGCTATTATCGTGTTGTAATACAATGCTACAATGTAGCTCACAACAGCCGATGAGATTCCAATCCCAGCCAGATATGGAGATACCTAGAAGAAGAAAAAACTCATGTATTAATCTTCGACAAATATTGTGATCAAGTGTGTATAAAGACTCACTTGACTCCAAACGCCGATAGCACCTTTACGCAGTCTCTGTCCGATGGCAAGTTCCAGGTAAAACATGGGTATTCCTTGAATGCACAACATGATAAAATAAGGAACTAGAAATGCTCCACCGCCATTTTTCTGTGCCAGATATGGGAATCGCCATACATTACCTAGACCAACCGCATAGCTTTAAGTAAAAACAATACACAACACATGAGTCATTTCCATTGGTTAATGTAGATAAATTATTCTATAGTACCCTATAGTGGCTAGTAAGAACATTAATTTATTGTCCCAACTTTCTCTTTCATCCTCGCCTTTTTCTTGGACCATGTCATCGACGACAGCTGCAGGAGGCTTTGCCATCGTACTCGATGCATAATTATCCGACTCATCAGGTTCTGGTTCATCCAGAATAATGTCTGATATGAATGCTTGATTCGTTGAACCATATAGTGGTGGATGGCTAGTATGACCATGGCCGTGTTCATTTTTTACTAAGCGTCCTCGAAGTTCCTATAATAGGACAATAAATAAAACAATAATTAAAAAATGAGTTTGGACAGAATACGTACTGTATGTATGTTTGTTTATCGGTGTTATAATGTACCCTCAACATTTAGAATTAAAACGTCTGAAAAATCTTCATTACAATCTTTTTGTTTGAATTTTAAGAACCATACAAAAGATGAGATCTAACTAATATAAATTTGTTTTTGTCCCGAATTTTCAAAGGGGCCTTGGTTAAAATTTACAACACCCAAAAGTGTGAACAATGAAAAGGCAACCACTGGCAGTCTAGCCTTGTAGGCCAATTACCTCTGAAGTGCTCTTTGATCTTAATTTCCGAAAGTTCGTCAATATCGCCAAAAACTTCGCAATAATTAAGCTCCAAATTTAACCAGAACAAGCAATTTTCAGAGGAAATGGAGAACTGTATCCTTTTCCTACTTGTCTCCACAGCTACATGCTCTCCTATTGCCCACTTTCAACTACAACTGTTTAGGATTCTGACTATGTCTTGCCTGGTTCTACATATCAGATTCGGTATTTATTATAGGTGGGGCCAAAACTTTCAAAATATAATATATGTAGTTAGTTAAACTGAAAATATTGCCCTTCATAGCTCTGAGCAAAATGTTGAAACTTTGCGCAAGTGAGTTATGAAGGGCTGATCTTGGCTGGATAGCTCGTCCGCCCGTTCATTCCCACCAAGGCCATAATGACCTGGAGCCCAGATCAGAGTGACATTGAGGTAAATATTGAGGGTAGAAAATTCATTTCAGCATTGCTGAAGCAATTTGGAGGATGATGTACTAGAATGAATGCCTTTAATAGCCGCCTGACTGTCTGTGATAGCTAGTAACTCGCGATGTCTAACAGACCTAGATATATTTAAATTCTCGGAAAAGATTCCTGAACCAAAACCACACTCCATCTTTGAACCATCAGTAAAGATAGTTGTGTCGAAGTCTTTCGTCCCGACGTCATCATCCCAGTCCTTTCCAAATGGGAACATAACCTTTTCTGATGTCTATATTCGGGGTGCAGTAGTCAGTGGAACTCAGAAAAATCTCTATTGGAATCAAGTCCTTAATATTGCTGTAGCTATAAGGTTTAATAATCCAAGAGTTCGATTCCTTCAGTTTTAATGTGCTGCAAGACTAGGTACTTAATGGGTAAAACAAGTAGTAAAAAAGTCAGAAAAACGCTTGTACCTTCTTTAGTTTATCGATGTTATATGCTTTGGTAAGCGCTGAGCACCATACAATCGAACCATATAGATTGAAGTACCAAAAGTTTTACTACAGGCGTACATATAAAGCTATGCACGCTTACTTTCCTTAAATCCATTTGCGTGATTTCTAACAGGGTGACGCTAGTCGTACCAAGTCATCTGCATACGCAACCGCCTTTTCGCCACATCTCTCCAACTTAACGAGAATTTTATTCTTGACTAAAAGCCATAAAAGACGTGCTTAGTCAAGTTCATATTACTTAACGTACATAGAATCCCTCTTTTGCTGAGCATAGACAATCCACTCCCTGATGTAGTCTTCTACACTAAAATGGATGAATGCGGATTCCACAATGGATTTGGTAAATATGTTGATGGAAGCCCCTTTTTCATCTAAGATGGTAGGTGGTATTTAATAGTTTTCTCAATTTTACGCACTAGCTCATGAAGGGCCGATTCTGTGAACTTACCCTTAAATATGCATGTTGAGAGTTTTCAACAGAACATACAATTTTGTACCTTTAGAATGTCTTTAAAATGGATGCTCCAAAGTTTTAAGTCAATCGAAGTCAGACTAATTGGCCCGAAATCCTTCCCAGATTTAAGGGCCGGCCTTCCGACTATCGGTTAAAAAAAAGGCATCCTTTGAAAATTATTTTCAGCCATTAAACTGCCACAACTTGCATATTTTGTAGCATAATTGCCATCCAGACTTGGAGACTATTGTTTATGTAAAGCAATTGCCGAGACAATTTTCTCTTTTGTTATAACGGTGTTGATTTACCCTGCATGAGCCATTACCGTGTAAGGGTATCTAAGCCCAGAAAGTGTGACACCATTAGTATAGTTCCAAGTTCGTTAGTCTTTCCGAAAATGACGGATTGCAATGTTCTCTCGAAGCCAAGCCTTGTTGAATCTTTTATGTTTCCAAGATTGACAGAATTCTCTCCAACCTAGTAGTTTGACTGATGTGAGAGCTCGCTTATAAAATACTGAGACAATCTTTATAAGGTTTGTAAAACTTGTATTTTTGCATATTTATTGACGCTTCAAGGGATTTCATCTTTGACTCGATGTCTATAATCGAATCTATACTCGGATTCGGTTTATTTCACAGCTTAAAATTAACTACCTGACTGAGCTTACTTCTTTCCAAAGTAAGATCAACCTAAAATTTTTAAGATTCTTAGTGATAAGATATTTCGGAAAACCTTGAAATTTTATTGATTATTTAATTAAAAACAAAATATATAATAATTGTTATAAAATGGTTGTGCATATCGTGAAAATAAAATAAAACTTATACTTACTCTTAATTCAAGATTATCTATGCTCTTTTGCGACTTAAGTGGAATGTCCCGTGAGCTTTGGCGACGCAGAAGCTGTGCTGTATTAGCCATACCTTATAATTGATTCTTAATTGACCAACAAGTGATTTTCGATAGCTTCTGAATTTGCAAGTGTATTCAAAACTGTACAAAAATTTTGTGCGGATACAACTGGCAGTGCAAATACCAATTAAACGAACATATAATATTGTGCTGTAGAGCTGCTTCGCTATATAATTAAATATTATGATGCTTGAAATTAAAAACATTACATTGTGAGGTATAAAATTAAAAAAAAAAAATAATAAGCATGCATTTTTTTCTTCAAAAACTACTTACGTTCAATTTTTTAAAAATAAAATTATAAAAAGATACTAAAGATAAAAGGTGAAAATTCATACCAACAAACTTATAAGTTCTTAAATTATATACTTTTAACTTAATTCAAATAAATTAATAAGAGAATATTAATTAATTTTTGTAAAAGTGTGCTGGTTTATAACTAAATTTTAGTATTTTCGTAGTAAATTTAAGAGAATTCTCTAATTTGATTGTACTTTTAAAGAAATCATAATGACAATTTGTATATTTCAATGTCAATTAATTTTATTGCTAAATAAAGTTTTCGGCAAGCTATAAGCTTCATTACGAACAAGAAAAGTTCATCTAAATTATAGGCAACTAAGTCATTTTGTTTTAGATGAAACATTTTGATTTTGTCGTATAACGAAGAACCAAACCGCTTCCACCGTGCGTTGTTCACGTCCCAGCCTACATTGATATTGGCGCAAAATTTTAAACAGCAAATTATTAAGGTATTAGTATGATACTACTTAACAATTTGCTAACTTTTAAGTAGTTTACTAACTCATTCTTAATTTTAACCATTTTCTTACTAGTATCGTACTAAAGTAATTTTCTTAATAAATAATTTCTGAACACACCTAAAACAATGACAGTTGGTGCAAGAAACTAAGTAAACAGACTTTCGTGGCGTTTTTAAATAGTACGATACTAAAAAAATAAAATAGGTATTCGATGATTTTAACTTTAATAAATGGGTAGAGAAAGTATAATTCTATATTCAATTAAAATTTGCAAAATCGTCGTTTTAAACAAGTTTCATACTAAAACAGCTTTACCATCGTACTAATTCAACCAACATTTTGCGCCATAGTCTCTGCTAAGCTGCAATGTTCCAAGTAATCTAGTATATAAAGACATCAGCTGTTTCGCAGGCTTTACTGTAGTTGAAAATGTATTGGAAATAAGTAGCATTTTACCATATTTTAACTAGTGCCGTGGTAAGGCTATGTTAATTATAGAATTGTGTCTGAACACACCTAAAGTAATGACAGTTCGTACAAAAACCAAAGTAAACAGAACTTGTTTGACGTTTGTAAATGTCAAACAGTCATATATGGATATGAAGTTTATCACGATACTAAAAAAATAAAATCATTTGGCTTCAACAAGACGGTGCCACATGCCACAAAGCACGCGTAACAATGGAGCAATTTAGAGACGCGTTCGGTGAACAGTTTATTTCACGTTTGGAGCCAGTCAATTGGCCGCCTAGATCTAGCGATTTAACGCCTCTAGACCATTTTTTTGTGGAACAATGTTAAGGCTCATGTCTATAGCGACATTGATGCACTGGAAGCCAACATTGAAGCATTTATTCGTGAGATACCGGCCGAAATGTTAGAAAGAGTATGCCAAAATTGGACTAAGCGGATGGACCATTTGAGGCGCAGCCGCGGCCAACATTTGCATGATATAATCTTCAAACATTAAATTATACCTACCGTATTATCGATGCAAATAAAGATTTCATGCATTTTCCTGAAATTTATGTTTTTTTTTTTTGAATTTCCGATAGCTCTTAAAAAATCACTCGTTAATTGCCTTACTTTCATAAGTAATATTGCTTTCCAAAAACTATTTATAAAAAAAAAATCTGAGCAGAAATTAATTTTATTTTATAAATTTACTACGTTTAAAATATAGTTCCTGAAATTAAAATTAAACGAATGTTTTTTTTTCGAGTTTATTAACTTGAACTTGACCATTTCTAGTAAATTAGTTAGGCTTTCGAATATAATTATTAATATTGTGTTTTCTATGTACAAGGATGGGATTGAAAGAAATGTTTCCTTAATGTCACTTGTTGACCTCTACGTAAGTAAAACTTATATTAAACATTATCCAAGCATGTATACCAAATATAGAAATTTTCATTCATTATTTTTCGTTGCTGATTATTTCCAAAAAAAAAATAATAATTAAATTATTATAAAAAAGGTGCTACTAAATTTATTACAAAACTAATTATAGTGAAAAAAGTACAATTAAAAAAAAGTGCAATAGTTATGTATGGTTTAATATGTATATAATCACCCAAAATATATAATCGCCGCGAAGAGTGTTATGCAACCAACTAATTGTATAGGCAGGTAGTTGAAAATTTGAAGTAACATAAATTTACGTATTTAATTGAAATTTTAAGACAAACAAAACTCAAATTAATAAAACTAATTTTAATAAGCTGCTTTTGAATTTGGTTGGCTTTTGCTCATTTTCAGTGAATACATTTTTTATGAAGAAAACATTTATCGTCGAATGAAACACGAACACAATTTACACTCAACAAAGAAATAAAAACAGATCAAAAGGATTTAAACAAGGCTCCAAACAAAAACAGCACTTGAACATTAATTTTAATTGTTAAATAAAGTTTATTTCAAGTTATTATTTTTTGTTTTTTTTTTTAGGGAGTAAGCATTTTTAATTTAATTGCAAAACACTCGGTGGGAAAACTAATGAATGAACTCTGACGTTTATTGAAACTAATAGGCAATAACATGCAACATGGAAATTTGTACTAAATATTCCTGGCAGGAAGAAATCGATAAAGCTTTTGTAAGCTTTATTCTACCACATCCGGTTTGAATCCTTGGAAAATTAAAACAATTTATAGTAATTTTTTTTTTATTTTAAATTTGCTTACTCCCAGGGAATTTTAATTTCAGGGTCACTATGTGGCATTTTTTTTTTTTTTTATAACGACAGAAGTACCGTTTTTGCTTGCGATACATGCAAACATACATATCAACTTCACGGTGGCTAAGAAATCAAGCTATCAAAATAACCAAAGAGAGATTAGACGGACATTTGGCGGAGCTCATGAACCATTATGAGCCTGATAAACTCTTTTGTCGAGCGTTGGAATTTGTCTATAAGGTCTTACCAGGGCACAATTCTTGCTATGGCAACTGACTTACAGACGAATCCAATCGTTTCTTCACCGAACTTATCTGCACAAATGAAAATAATGAGATGGTCATACAAACCTTTCTCCACCTTGATTTTACAAAGAATTTAAATACTCTTGATTTTCCAATTGATCAGAAATTTCGACAGCAGGTGAGCCTACAACAACAAGTTTAACTCATTTTTATGTCTGATAATACTCATTTTTTTCAACGACGATGTTAATAATTAATAACCAACTTTTTTTTTAATATGGAGTGATTCTAACTAGCAGATACTCTTTGGAATGATACTGAACTGTATCAATTTTGAGTCACTGTGTGATGTGTAGTCTTATTAATGTCGTTTTCCATTGGTTTCACTCAAGGATCCACTCATTCTGAAATCCAATGGAACGGTGCTAATTTCTTCTACTCAACTTTGAAATTTTGCCTTTGTATTAGTTAATAGTCGTGTTGGTGAAAATCTGCGATAGTTGCTTTTGACATTTGGGTATGAGTATTAGTGCTTCTTGAGTGGATTCTGACTTGAAATCGAGAAGCGAAATTCTCTTCTAAGAAGAGTATTTTTTCCCAATGGAATGGTTTGAGAAGACTTCTGGACGCTTCCAAACGCTTCTGGACGACCAATGGAAAATGACATAAGCTACATTGTTAGGTCAACGATATAGGTGTAAATATAGCGGTCACGTGAAATTGTTATTTTAAGATGGCGAAATTATAAAGAAAATTCCCAAAACAAATTGATTTTCAAGAGCTTCCAAAAATTTGAATGAATTGAAGAAATCCGTCAAAACAGTTATTGAGGCTGTTTGGAATGCAACCCTACAGGCTGCTATGAACAAATTTTTGATTAGATATTGCACATGTGCCAATGAGCGCGATTGCCATTTAAGATCAATAATTTTAAAAAAACTTTTTAAAATATAAAATAAAATTAAATTATCAGATTTGTTGAATATAATGCTAAGGCTTGTTACCTGCCTGCTCACCATCTGCTTCAGAACGAGAAGCCTGTGGGTTTTTAGAAATTCAGTGGGCCACATTGCATTTTCCGACGTCTGCTACACCGAAGGGTAGTTTTCTGGAGAACCTGACTTCCTCTCCTAACGGGAAATACTATCATATGCACTTTTGAAGTCGATGAAAAAATGATAAGCCTTGGCTTTTCCAAGATTTGTCTCAATCTGAAAATTTGGTCAATGGTCGATCTCCTGGGCCAGAAAATATCCTGATACTTGTCGACTATAGGATCCAAAAAGGTCTAAGGCAAGGATCTAATATGCGAAGTTTTGAAGGAATATCCCTCAGTAGTTCGCCTTTTTTCTAGATGTGGAATTTGCAGCAGATAGTCCAGTCATCGGAAATAATTCCGAACACCCATACTTGGTTTACCATTTGGTGCATACCTTTAAAAACATTATCTCCGCGTTTGAAGAGCACATATCGTCGGTGACGCGTGCAAAGTGTGTAACTCCATCGAACCAAATTTTACAGGAGAGCAAAAAAACTTCCTATTTTCAAAGTTAGTAGTGTTATTTTCATGAAATTTTAACTACTAATTGTTGATAATGTTTAATATTTATCAATATTACTCAAAAGTAAAATAATGCGTTATTAAATATTTTTTTTGGATATACACACTTTGCCTTGAAAAATTTGTCGCTCGCTCGGGACTTACACAGTTTTCTTATTTAGTTTTCCTATGAAGTAAAATCTTTCTGGTACAAATAAAACTATTAAACAAAACTAGTAACACTTATACTTTGAAAATTTAAACACTTTATTGAAACAAAAGATAACTGGAATAAATACTTGAAATTTATTTTAAACACGAAAATACAAGAAATTTAATTGGTACAAATAATAAAATAAAACTAGTATTAAAACTTCAACAAAATATAAGGAAAAAAAAAACTTATTCTATTTTATGAAACAAACATACAAGAAATAAATAAAGCGATTTAGTTTGTGGCAAATGGAATCGCATCATAGAAAGCATTATAGTCCGACTCTTAGCTTTTCTTTAAAGCTTGCAAGTGGTCGTATTTTTCTTTTTTGATTTTTCTGCTTTCCAGATAGGTAATTTTGATGTATCAAATGGGATCTGTTTCATCAGAGTTGTGCTATTTAGTTCATTTGATTGATTGATCAATTTAGTTCAATTCACACTAATTCGTTAATTTTGGTTCGAAATTCTTCGTTTACCAGTAAAATTTACAAGAAACACTTTCTTTGACCCGATAGTCGGTTGTATATTGTCGCTATCTTGAATTAAGATTGAGTTTGCTTTTCTCCAATATTACTCTTAATTGTAAACCATTTTTGAAATAAATGGAAACAATTTCATATTTAAAATCCAAATTAATAATAATTTCTAACATCCCTTAAACCTTGATTTTTAAAACTATACCTTAAAGCCTAGTACTCACCTAGCGTGAAATGAAAAATAAATACGTTCCAAATTACACGCGGAAAATAAAAATGAAAATAGAATAAACTTTTCCACGTGAATTTTTGATACTCACTTTGAATGAAAAAAAAAACAATTATTTTTAAACTGATTCGTTCTTTCTGTTTATAAATTTTCAATTTTTTGTTTTGAAACAAAATATTCAAATCAACTGACAAATGTCACAGTTTTCCACGTTGCCTTAAACTTTTTCCTGATGGTTGTACATTGAGAAATGAAAATCATAGCGTGGAAAAAGTTGTGGAACATATTTGTTTTTCCAATCCACATTTTAGTACTCACCTCTCGTTGCGGATTTCATGCCAGTGAACCAGCAGTCACTTTTATATGAAATTTTCATTTTCACTTGAACTGAGTACTAGGCTTAAAGTAATAAAAATGAAAAGTGAACTGAAAGATTTTATTTTCAAAAAATGTGCTATGTCAAAAAAAAAAAAAAAAACGGATATATCAAAACTTCATCAAACATGGTAAAATATTTGTATCTTTCAGAAATATCAAATTCCTTAAATTCCAAGATCATTTTGATTTATTTGACTTTTCTAACAATTTGGACAATTTTCTAAAATTTCTTATGTTTAGAAAATCTATCGACAGATACAAATACAACAATACAAATAAGTTTTCTATACTTATGCCTGTTAAGTTCGTTGAACTTGTTTGTTCACGAACTACAGAACTCTGGAGTTGACCCCCCCCCCCCCCCCCCGCCGTACATTTAATGTAGTCCATGCATTATTATCAGCTTCAATTTGAATACTGAATGGCTATCACAAGAAACGTATATCTCCTTTTTTTCTATTACAGTGGACAAGTGGAAATATCGTAACTCTTTTACGACTTTTTAGGAGATTTGTGGGAAAAATATTGATTTTCTTTATAAAAAAAACTGTTGCTACCGGCAATTTATTATTAAATTAAACCTATCAGAACTAATAACAAAAGCTAATATTCACGAATATTTAATTTTTTCACAACACCATGTTAATCACAACCTTTTACAACAGGAAATTGTGGAGATACACTTTTTTCTTCACTAAACTGATAGGTCAAGGAGTTACACTTTTTTCTAAATTGCCATTTTAACGGTTATTTTAAATAAAATACGGAATTCCCGGTTTGAGGGATTGTAGTATTCCGTTCAATCTAACAGATTGCATCAAAATCTCATTTTCGAAAAACTTGGAGTTACACACTTTGCACGCGTCACCGACGATATGTCGGTACTATATGGCAAGTTATACATACATTCTTAAAAAAAAAACTTACGCGAGATTTTGATTAGACTTGACATTACGACAAAAAGTAAGACGATAAAAGTGGGTCTCGCAATTCTGTCTGTATGTCTTTGTGTTCGACTAGAATCTAAACGGCTTGGCCGATTTTCTTTATACTTGGTAGATAGAATTTTTAAATTTACCCCCACCCGTTTTTTTCTTTTTTTTTTAACCAAAAATAACAGTTTTTTTCCGAATATTCGGAAATATTTTTGTCTCAAAAACAGATTTAAAAAAAAAAAACAAACAAAAAAACAAAAGCAAAACCTTGGAAAAAAATATTAAAATTTTTTTTTTCTTAAAAACTGTTCTTCTTCTTCTTCTTCTTCCTTTTCTTCGGCGCTGTTATGATCTCGATGTCGAGGGGATCATAACTCTCCCACGTATCTGCTTCACACTAGTGATCCGCCTGTGGGGTTCGCCGGGTTGACCTCAGAAATCGGCGGCAAGCCTCCCGGTTTTGTATTGTTCCATTTCTGAGGCCAACTGAATGCTGGTGTTTTTGCATTTGTTTGTACCAGGAGTGTTTAGGCCTACCTTTCTTTTTATTCCGAATTGGAACGTTGTATGATATTGCCTTTTTGACGGGGTTCTCAGGATCTCTCCTTTGAACATGGCAATACCAACTGAGTCGGTCGTGTTCAATTTTTTGGGAAATGGTATTCTTAACATGAAGGCTTCCTCGGATCTTCGTACTTCTAATTCGATCAAGCTTTGTAACTCCTGCTGTCATACGAAGCATCTTCATCTCAGCTGCCGTTAGCTTACTCTCATACTTTTTGTACATTGTCCAACATTGTGAACCGTATGTGAGTGCTGGACGCCCAACTGAAGTGTAGAGCTTTCCTTTCAGCTTAGGGGGCATTTTTCGGTCACAGAAGATAGCAGAATTTTCCCGTCACTTCATCCACCCTACGCTTACGCGATGATTGATATCGTCATCACAAGTAGCTTCGTTATTAATCATAGACCCCAGATATTTAAACTTTTCACACTTGGGAAGCACTACTCCATTCAAATAAATGTCTGGAATAGGCCTGTGTGGATCAGAAAATAGGCAGCATAGGTATTCTGTCTTTTTCGCGCTTATGCGGTACCCACTTCCTTCTAGAACATCCACCCATACGTCAAGGGCTCGTTGTAGGGATATCGGGTCTTCACTTATGATGGCTCCATCGTCAGCAAAGAATAACTGATGTACTTTTGGATCCGTCACTTTGCCTTCAAGCAGGTAATCAAGAACTGTAATAAAGAGCAGGGGACTCAAGACACTTCCCTGGTGTACACCTACTGTGATTTCGAATTCTTCGGTGACTCCAGCTGCGCATCTTACTTTAGTAACTGCTCCATCATACATGTCCATAATTATCCG
This sequence comes from Chrysotoxum bicinctum, assembly GCA_911387755.1. NCBI lineage: Eukaryota > Metazoa > Arthropoda > Insecta > Diptera > Syrphidae > Chrysotoxum > Chrysotoxum bicinctum. The sequence goes on along the minus strand of OU426989.1, from coordinate 95,381,970 downwards.
CACATAGGTTTCTGGAACTCCTCGTTGCCTGAGGGCCACCCATATTAGATCTCGTGGTTGCCGATCGAATGCTTTTTCAAAATCAACCAACACGACATGCAAATCCTCCAAAGAATCCCGATGTTTTTCCATAATTATTCTTATACTCTGGATTGCATCCGTGGTTGACTTACCCCCGACAAACCCGTACTGGTCATCAGATAGCCTAATTATTTTTCGCAGTCGGCTACCCAAGACTCGCTCAACGATCTTCATGGTGTGTGACATCAGCTTAATAGAACGGTAATTATCACAGCTTCGAGTATCACCCTTTCCTTTATAAATTGGAAGAAGGTAACTTTCCCTCCATTGATTAGGCATGCGATCACCTCGTATAAGTTTGGAGACAAGAATCATGAGCCATCTAAACCCGATGTCTCCCATAGCCTTGGAAATTGTTCGTTTAGAAGTCCGTCACAATACTGTCGCCACCTGTGAAGAATTTCGTTGTCTTCCACAAGTAGTTGGCCTTGAGCATTGTTAATGAACTTTGGCGAACAAATCTCCTGGGCATTTCTTCTTCTTTGAGCGGCTATTTTGAAGATAGTTGCGCCCTTATTCGTGTTTTGCCGTAGCTCTTGAATAGCACCAGCTGTCGGGGTAGAAATGTCATCCAGCTCCCGATACAGGTTTTCTGTATTCTTTGCTTGAATTTGGGCGCACTTCTTCTTCGCTTCTTTCTTTGTTTCTATATTCCACTTCGAGGCGTGACTTTTGCTCTGTATTATTAGAGGGGCACTTCGACCAAGCCTTGAAAGCCATTTTCTTTTTACTTATAACTGATTTAGCTTCATCATTCCACCACCATGTTTCTTTGCCTTGTTGGTTGTGTCCTTTTGAAACCCCTAACAGTGTTTTGGCTTTTTCTTTGCAAGTTCTCTGTAGGAGATCCCACATACTTTGTGCTGTACTCTCTTCATTTCGAACTATATCGGTGTTGTTATACAGAACGTTTTGCATATTCGAAATAAAAGCTTCGCCTTTTTCCTTATCCAGATTATACCATTTGATCTTCCCAAAAGTTTTTGTATGTTTGTTGTCGTTCACTGTCTCCATAAAAAATTCTGTCAGTAGGAGACGGTGTTGGTGGGCGATCGCTTCTCCTAGTATGACTTTGCAATCATTTACCCGGGGTTTCATGAAATTAGATACCAAATGGTAATCAATCTGGGTTTCATTTCCACCACTGCTGTACGTGACCAGGTGTCGGCTTTGTTTGACGAACATGGTATTTAGTACGATAAGACCGTATGTTTTGCACATGCTCAGGATGTCTTCACCAGGAGGGTTCCTGGTGCCGTATCCGAGGCCTCCATGGCAATCTTCATAGTCTTCGTTTGTCTTCCCGACATGTCCGTTCAAATCTCCGCCCACGAACAAAAACTCTTCCTTTGGGATGTCCTTAAGTAGATAGTGAAAGTCTAGCCAAAATGCATCTTTTTGCACCTGCTCACATCCAATTTGGATATTCCACAACTTTCCTTTAATCACCAATTTAAGGGACATCAAACGGTCGCTGGATTTCGAAATGGTCAATACGCTGCCTAATAGATGTTTTGCAAGGATGATTCCGATTCCGTTTTTACCCTTTTCCGTTCCATAGTAGAACATCTTATAATTTTTTGTCCTCGTATCCAAGAAACGGGCCCTGTTTCCCGTGTTTCGCCATTTTGTTTCTTGAACACATAAGATGTCCACTCGCCTTCTTTTCATCATCTCTTCCAGCTCGAAGCTTCGACCTGTCATACTGCCAACGTTCCAACTCGCAACTCTCAGATTTTGTATAATCTGCGGCATTACTTTGCTAGCCCCCGGAATCCGTCTAGCTCTGACCCGAGCATTGCTGCTCGGTCCAGGATCAGTACCATGTGTAACAATGGTAGTGCCTGGCGGGGTAGTGTCATTTTGAACGAGTACTTCCATAATGCTTTAATTCACAAAATCCTGGTTGTGAGTATCGACGTGTGCATGCTCCAGTTTTGTATTTGATCTCTCTTTTACGGCACCGGTGATCTCCAGTCGTGCCAACCCAGGGGCTGGCATGCACACTTTTGGGAAAGTTTATAGGTGTTACGTGTCGCTAGGTTCACCTTGCTGTTTGTGGCCTAGATGTATTTACTCCTTTAGTCGCCTTTTACGACAAGCGGGGAGGCGCTGCAGGAATATTCTAACCCGTCCCTGCACAGGGTACAATGCCTACATTCATATGTATTACAAATATGTCTTTTATATTTTACGATGAACCATATATATTCGATACATTGGAAGCTTCGACCTTTTCAACAGGAGTGACCAATAATACGCAAACCAACGCAGTCTACTCGTATGTTGAATTTTACTAAATAGTTCTTTTTTCGAAAAATAATTACCGGACGTGGCGATGTTTTTAGTAAGTACCAAATGTGATTCATAGGACTTATCAACTGATGCTTTCTTCCCTAAGTCAAAATAATGAACTTATGGTTGGTTTTATATGAGTTTGTATGGAGATGTGAAGTTGTTAACATTGTATGTATCCCATTAACGTTTTGCGAAAGTATTTTTGGTTAAAAGTTAATCATTTTTAACTGGATTGTGCGCTTTGTACATTTTTATATTCAAAAATAGTTCACAATTTCAACTGACTTTCTTGACGTAGACTTAGCGTAGATTTTTGCTTGTATGATGAATTAAATTGCTTAAAATCTATAATTTAAATTAATTATAGAATAGTTTGACAAAAAATAAAGTTGAAAGCAATATTTACCAACTTTTCAGAAAAAAGCATATTAGCAGAAAGAAAGACTATATAATTTATTTATAAAAATAATTAAGGGATATATTCCCCTTGAAGTCAATCCTCTCAGCTATAACATAAACATACATCTGTGCATTTTAGCTTCTATTACGACTGTAATATTAATAACCGAAATATTCAAAGGTTTGATCACTGACAAAGCTAGTTGAATTCCTCCCCTAGATCAATTGAACTTTAAAAAAAAAACTATCATTTTAGCAGAATGTGGAATGCTTTATCCATCTCTATTTTTCTCTCTCATGTTCAGAAATAATTGGCTAATCCCAATGTCACATCTACTAGACCAACCGGCACATTGGCTTTACATTTTCTGTCGATTGGAAATTATATTATGAATATTTTCTTAGGATCTCCAATCGGTTTTGCCCAAGAGAAAAATATGTTAGGTGCCGTCCAATGATCAGAAATATATCAAAATTGACTTTGCTCTGTTTAATTTTATTACTCCATTAATAAAGCTAATTCATTATCAATCTCTAAAACTTAAAATATTTTATCTATACAATTAAATTTACATTAATATTTATACTGAATCCTTTTTTATTACGATTATGATATAAAAGTTTTAAGTGTAGGTTTTTGTGTTAGAATCCTTTAATGTAACGAGATTTCTTTTTCGCCACCTTAGGTTTGACAGGTTCGGTTTTTATTAAATCAAGTTGTGATATATTATTCTTTTGTTCATTTTCATTCAATGAAATTTCGGCAGCAGTAGAATTAAAATTTGAAGAATTTAGTACATCCATGGGAATAGATGTCATATTAAGCATTGTACTGTGCGCTATTTCGGGCATATCTTCTAACCAACCACTTACTTTTGTTTCCGGGACTTGAGTTCTATTAAGAGCCGTAATATTTAAATCCTTATCATCGTCCATTTCAAAGTCCCAAATCGACATTAAATCAGCAGCCAAGGCATCTTTGTACTTTGAGAGAGATTGAATAGACTTTTGCCACCTTCCCATATACTTGCGCTTGGTCGGATAATCAACTTCGTCTTTTGGGATACTTAAGATTGGGCACCGAAATACTTTGGAAATCCCCGACATACTGAAGACTTCTGTAGTTTCAAGTGGAGTCTTTCGCACTGTTCGGAAGATATTATCTTCGAATTCACACATTACGTCGATGGCAGTGGCTGTATCAGGCTTTATATCTTCGTCAGGATCGCACATTTGCCTGGCAAAGATGTCACCATTGCTGGTGGCTGTAATCAAATACCGACTGGAACCATCGTCAGAAAAATCAAGTCCTGTAATACATGCTTTAACTCGATCACTTATCCCAGTGCCTTGCTTGACGCATTTTCCTTGCAAACGGGCTTCCTGGAAAATGTGCTCTATGCTCGGTGGCATATACGGAAGGCATGGAGATTGATACAAATACTCTTCACCTCTTTTTGATTCAGTTTCCTCTAATACCTGCATATTTTCACATATTCTCAAATCTGAATGAATAGGGCTTTGTAGAGCTATGTATTCTGCATCGTTGTGACAGGAAGTAGCCATCATAAGTGGAAAAGTACTCAATTGATGCGTCCAACAGGCCACCGCCGCATTTTTGCTGTCAATGTCTTTGCCCATGAAACGCCGATCGACACAATAGGCTTTGTGATTTGATCCAATGTAAAAAAGATTTTCGAATTTGCTGCGAGCAAGGCTGCAAAAACTGTAACAGGAATTTTCTTCATTAAGCCCACAGTAGTTGCTTTTCCATTCACTCTCCGGCAATCGTGTATCAATTATGCTAACTTTTTTACGTGCCGAATAAATGTAAACATGACTGTCAATTGATTTTATCATGTTCCAATTATTCGATGTTTTAATTTCATTTCTGGGCATCATTTTCAATGTTTGAATTGGAATACCTTTCTCTATATCACAAACCCGAATTTTGTGCACAAGATCCGTAATTGTTAAATGATGAGTATTAACAGGGTCCTGGGTGAAACTTATAAATGGAACTTCTTTGTTTTTGAAATTTTGTACGACATTAAGTTTGCCATTTACGAATTCTTGAATAGAAATACAATGTTTTTGCCGCAAGAAAAAATAATAGTCATTAGAAATTGACGATTGTACTTCGAATATTTCGCATTCATCTTTGCCAGTATTCTTAAAATCAACACTGGTTAATCTGTGCAATTTTGGGATGTTATTTCGGACGTTTAGAACTGAAAGGACTAAAAACACGAATTATTAGTTTGTTAATGTTAACAAAATTTTAATTAATTTTTTTAATTAAATTTATTTTCACCTTCTTAAAATATAATATATAGTACATACATACATCAAATTAAAAAATATGTCTTGAAAGAGATAAATTATGATTTTAAGAAAGACTATTACTATCCAATCTATTCATATTTATAAACAATTGAATGCTCAGAAGTTAAATAGTTGTATTACATATTTCTTATAGCTTTTCTTTATAAACGCGTAATTTTAAGATCTTAATCTTGACTCGAACTCGAACCAAGTAAGTTTTCCTAAAGATTTTGAACAAAATAACTTTAAATAAGTCGAAAGCAAAACGTGTCTAATTTAATTAAGGCCGGTTTTTTTCATTCGGAGTTGAACATAACTTGAGGATTTTTATTTTCAACTCGTGATTTTGTTTTTATTCATTTAAAGTTAACGTTTTCAACTCTCGATTTTCAACTCTAGAGTAGGTCAACTTTAGATTTTCTCAACTCCCGGAAAAAGTAAAGAGTTGACATGAAACATTGTTTTTTTTTTCAAATAAAATTATTTTCGCAGCAATTATTTTTTGAAAAGCGTCCATCAACTTCGTCAAGCAATAAAAGTGAAGATAATGCAACTGAACCACTGTTCTTTGAAAGAAGACAATACAAGATGTTGCCGCTCATTGGATTTGAAAAGTAGGACGACCGTGACTTCATCTACCGCTTTCGTCTTTTAAAACAGAATTGATAAAGGATTCACTTCCTTCCGACAAGAGACGGTAATAATCTTAAATTAGCCGTGACCCTAAAACTTAAGTTCCCTTTTAAATATAATTGTGGACAATCACAAAGTTATTGGTAGCACTACGATTTCAAGCGCTCGGATCACTCCAATTGACTTTTCTTCAGTAAAGTAAGCATTTCCAGCGTGCATCACATTCTGAATTGTGTGTCGAAAACAATTGCCAATCTAGCACCACGGTTAATTCGAATGCCGGAAACGCATGAGGAAAAGCTTGAAGCAGGCAGCTTGAAAGGGGCTTTTTCACTAAAGCCAAGTTTCGTAGGACAATTGGTGCAGTTGATTGTACACATGTCCGAATACAATTACCAAGGGATGGTTTTCTACAAATGTGCCTTCGCGAATTTAAAAATAAATTACATTGAAGCTAGCTGGCAGGTTTTAGTAGTTTTTTTTTTATTAAAATTAAATTTGGTGGTGCAACAGCTCGGAGTGAACCAGGACCTACCTAGTGACTTACAACTCTCAACCATTCCTGTGTGCGTGTTACCAGGGAACGGAGGGGACCTACAATTTTCTGCCGATTCCGAACGGCTAATAAGCAGCACTTTCCATGACAAGAGATACTCTTGGAGAATTTGTCAATTCCTCGCAAGAGGCAGTACACCCCTGAAAAAAACTTTCTAGCAGCGGCTGAGAATCGAACTCGAGACCTTCCGCATGACAGTCAAACGCACTAACCATTATGCCAAGGTTTTTTATTTAAACAAATAATAAATAAAACATTAAGTTTTAGCAAGTGCATTAATATGTTTATTACATTGGGCTCAGCACATGACCAAAATATTTTAAACTTATCACGATTGAAAAGTAGATTTCAAATATGTAGGTGAATTTACTCACTTGGGATTCAGGCTATTCAAATACAAGTTATCCAGAAATACACGGATTTGTTGATATGTTAGCTTCCACAAATGTACCATCATTAATTCCATACAATACAAAACGTTCCTGATTTTTAACAACTTATTTTCACCCACCGTAAATCAAGGAGAACATATTTCATGACAGTAATCACACAAAAACTGAATTTTATTGACCGAATAAATTCAAATTTAATTTTAAAAATGACAGTTTTGCATTTTATTTGAACAAATATCCCAGGTATATTTTTCAAATCAGAAGTTGACCAACTTTAGATTTTCAACACGGGAGTTGAGAAAAAAATATTGAAAAAAAATTCAACTTGCGTTTCAACTCTCGAGTTGAAGCCAACTATCAAGTTGGTCAACTTGATTTCTCAAGTTGAGCAATAGTGAAAAAATGGCCCTAAGTTTGGAATAAAATTAAAATTTTAATTAAAAATTGGACTGTATACTGTTGTTTGTAAATAAATATATGCCGATAGTTTGGAAATAGAAGAATCCTCAAACCTTCGAATTTCAAGAAAACTATTAAGAAGTGGTGGTTCTTCACCTTTACACATGAGAAATCAATTTCAATTTGATCTCTCGACAGATTTTACGTTCCTTCACACCAAAAAAAATCGACTTTTTTTACAGAAATCAAATTTTTTGAATCCGTATTTGAACGAAATATCACTTTCGCCCGTCCATACATCAATCCGCCGAAGAAAACCTATCGGAAGTTGATGCGGTAAAAATGTAAATGTCATTCGCTTACGATTTCAGGAATAACAAATCTTATTTTCGCCAACTGAAACGATTCCCTTCATATTCCCCAATCAGGCCACAATAACTTATTTCTTTGACGCATTTAGTGCTTCGCATCCGCCTAGTATGTGTTCCGAAGTTTCGGCATAAGTATTGGAGAATCTGCAGGTGGGGCTGTTTTCCAGGCCAAGAAAACTCAAGTGTCTTCTTAGTTTACAGTAACCCGTGAGGGGTCCCGTTACTATTCGTTTATTGTTTCTAATTAAGCTGATACAGTTCATGAAATGATCTTGGTTATATTTAGTTCCCAAGAAATTGTTTGACCTGCCTCAGTTTTGGATCTTTTGGCCTCCTTCTCTATTTTGATTTTGCTTTTAATCCTGTTTTCTTCTATGCCGCAGTAGGGCTCTAGCTCCTTTAAAGGAGCCCTTTGCGCCTTTTTTTTCCTAGGGAGTCTGCATTCTCATTTCCTAAGAAACCTATTGTTGCTGGCAAGTTCGTTCAGCTTTCATACACATTTCCACACCAACAACAATGGCAATGTTTTCGTTGCTTTCCACATTTTGATCTGCACATTCCGGTAGGGCGGAACGATAGGTTTAAGGTTTCAAAAATCGGGAGAGTAGTATTACATCAAAAACTGCTAAAAAAAAACAAGAATTGGAAAGAACTCCCAAAGCTAAGGCCGGCGACACTACTAATGGGCAATTACAACCAGGAATGTTTCACAAACTGCATAAACTTACGTAGGAACAACCAAAGCATAACAACAGAAAACCTAACTGGACACTGCAAACTTAGAAGACACCTAGGTTTACTTGGTGTGGTTAGCAGTATCACATGTAGATTCTGCAACATACATGAGGAAACATTGTGGTCCGGAAATAACTAGGAAAATGTCCACTCATGCACCAAATGAAAAATCAATACCAGGTGAAAGAGAGCGACCTATCCTCTCTGGAGGTGCCCCAAATACCAAGATTCCCAAGAGCAATAGATTTCGAGAAAGAACTGTAAGATGAGTAAGCTCGTCCAGGTGTGGGATCTCTAGGTCGCAGTGCAAAACCCTGAACACATAATTGATTTATTCAAGCCGAGAATACATTCGGTTATATTCCACCTGTCGATACAAAAAACAACTTGAGACTGATTCCATATCTTTCATAGAATAATTCGAGTTAAACACCTACAATAGTACCTTAAATACAGTAAATCCGTTAATAAACAATACAAAAAACACACTCTATTCTAAGATGAAGTGCAGCTTACCTAAAGTGTTCATTTCTGTACCAGCCACATGTGCGATTTGACTTGATCGGTTATTGATGGATATATTTCCACCTGTATAATAAAAATCATAATCCTGCACAAAATACTTGTCCGGATGGAATTCTCGTCGCTCGGCGAACTCTACCAATGCCTTGCAATATATTCCCTTTTTTTCGTTTTTGCGAACAGTTTTATTTCCTACAAAAGATTCGATTTGATTGAAGCTATTAAATGAATAAGATTTGGTTGAAACCTTACTTTTATTTGCAGATAAATATGCTGTCTTAACCCCTTTGAGTCGGGTCATGTAAGAATTTATGGCCAACGTCCTTCGATGGCAAAAATCAATCTGTTCGTGGAATTTAGAATTTACAAAGACAGAGTGGGGTAAAGATATTTTCACAAGTGGAAATTGTCTGACATCCTTTATATCGTTATTTCTAGTGATATTGAATGACGGCAGAAGATGATGGGCAATCTTTTTTAACTTCCAAAGTTTGTCCTTGTTATATTTTTGGAATTTTCCATACTCTTCTTCATCGTTGGGGCGATCATTTTGGTTTTCACAATAATTGTCAAACTCATCTGTATCCTCAATTTCATCTTGGGATTTCTCTTCGAAAACCTTAAATGGAAAATTTATTAGTGGAGACATTTTAAATGGTTTTTGCCACAGACCTCATCAGTTTCACTTTGATTCGATTGCCTTTTCCTCTTCGATCCTTTTTTGATTGAAGCTTTATCTTTTTTGGGCTGCTCGTTCTTGCGTTGGCATTTTTTCTTTGAAGCCTTAAAAATAAAGAAGCCTGTTATTAGTGCTCATTCTAAATATATTTTCCCCAAATTAGCAACAGACCCCAACATTTTCATTTTCACATTCGCTCGATTGCTTTTTACGCTTTGGTCCTTTTTGGTTTGATGCTTTTACTTTCTTGGACTTGTTTTTATGTTGCGATTCTTCAGCGGAAACCTTAATTTAAATAAAGCCTTTATTGGTTGATAAATTAAATCATGTTTTCTTTGAAATAGATACAGACCTCAACATTTTCATTTTCACTTGGCAGTCTTTTTCTTTTTGATCCTTTTTTGTTTGTTTCTTCAACTTTTGTTCTCGGTGATTGTCGTGTTTTAGGAGTCATTATTATAATATCTGTAAACTTATGAATGTCTAACTTTAAACTAGTTATATTTAGGTATTCGGTTTATTGAAAAATGAAGATTCAAAATAGTTTTTTTATTTAAACTGCCATGACCGCCAGAACGAGAACACACGGATATTCAACAAAAGTCACAAAACTTCAATCTTCAAAAAAGGCATGCTTGCTTCAAAAAGAATTGAACTGTCAAAAATATATAAGGTCAGTTCACGTTTCTGTGATCTCACAAGCTGTCCTAGGTTGGTTTGGGAGCGTTCTGTTGTTCAAACAAAAGATACTTCATTATTCTACGTTTCCACCGAAAAATATTTTCAAAATCTCATCCAAAAATCTACTAGATTCCCATACATTTTCAGATTTCCAAATCTACTAGATTACGACAAAATCTCCTCAAAATCTACTTTCAAACACAAGATTGTCAAAACAAACAAACCTTTAGAAATGTTCTGCCTTGTCAGCAAATTGTCAGCAAGGGAATATAGGTAGATAAAAAGCAGATAAAGGAGTGACTATTTCAAATTTGAATTGTGGGGAGAGAAGTTAAGCAGGAAAATGTCAAAATGAGTTTGGCATTTGTTTTTTGTTTTGAAATTTTAATTTTTATAAGAATTGAAGTTTGTTCAAGTTTGTTAAAGATACTAAAAAAAAAAAAAACAGAAAAAGAAAATATCACAGAATTTTTAATAGAAGATGCTGCAGATAAAATTATGTGGATCTAAGGTATCAAATAAAATTCAGTCCGAAAATCATAAAAAAGCTACATACATAGATGCATAAATGTATGTATATTTTATTTTCAGAAAATGCAGAAAATGAAGAAGAAGATGCTGTGGATAAAGTCCTTAACGAATTGAACGAGGACCTTCTATTCGTCCTAGCATCTCGTCGTGGTTGAATGAGCAAAGTACCTAAATCCATTGCTTGGCGTCAAAATATTTTAGCTTCATTAGACAACGATCGCTTTGGACAAATGCTCAGAATGGAAAGAAGTCAATTTTCAAATTTGCTTTCCTTGATATATGAAGATATGTCGTAGTGCGGACAGATTTTCTGAATTTTAGCTACATACATACGTAGGGAAAAATAAAATGTTTGTAGATACGAGTACATAATCTGTTATCTGTATCCTAATTTATAGTTTACCTTAAGGCTAGCCGCGCACTAGCAACTTTTAGTTGCCAAACTGTTTGGTTACTTATAGAAAACAGATGAACTGTTTGGTTGAATGTCCGTGAATTTGCAGATAATTATATGTTCAATAAAATGGCGAACTTATTTTAGGCAATCGTTTAGTTTGTGTCAAAACACAAACTTTTTAGTTACTCGAACCAAGCAGTTTCGCAACTAAAAGTTGCTAGTGCGCGGCTAGCCTAACACTACATATACTCCCTCTTCAATTCCCATCATTCTTTTAGGTCCATTTAATTTAATAAAATGAAAAGAACAATAAGATATTTCTTTCGGCTCCAAAGACTTTTAAATTTTAAAAAGCTAGTGGCTCTTGCTGAGCTGTCAAAAATGCGACTGCAAATTTTACACCGTTGTATTTTAGGCTAGCCGCGCACTAGCAATTTTTAGTTGCGAAACTGCTTGGTTCGAGCAACTAAAAAGTTTGTGTTTTGACACAAACTAAACGATTGCCTAAAATAAGTTCGCCATTTTATTGAACATATAATTATCTGCAAATTCACGGACATTCAACCAAACAGTTCATCTGTTTTCTATAAGTAACCAAACAGTTTCGCAACTAAAAATTGCTAGTGCGCGGCTAGCCTTACTGTTGCAATAGGTTTCGGTTATAGCTAAAGTGCGACACTATTGCAAAATTGCACTCCGTATATTTTGTTGTTGTAGTTTTGTATAATTTTACACTTCTGCATTTTTACAATGATACTTGACCTGTTGCATTAGATCGTGAATACCCGTAATGCAAAGAAAACTGAACTTACCTCCGTTCTCTTCGATTTTGATTTAATTTTTAGAATTTATAGAAAAATGTGAAAATATCGCAAATTTACAAAATGCAGACGAAGATGCTATAATAAAGATGAACATGTTCGTACTATAATTTTGGTCGCTAATAGAAAACAGATGAACTATTTGGTTGAATGTCCGAGTAGGTGCGTATAATTATATGTTAAACAAAATAGCGAACTCATTTTAGGCAATCGTTTAGTTTGTGTCAAAACACAAACTTTTTAGTAGCTCGAACCAAGCAGTCACAAAACTAAAAATTGAATATGCGCGCCTAGCCTAAATCCACCATAAAACAACTCTTGCACGCTATTCACACCTAGTCAAATTCTAGATTTCGAGCAAAATCTCATCCAAATCTACTAGATTTCCCCTACATTTGCAGATTTCCAAATCTACTAGATTACGACAAAATCTCCTCAAAATCTACTTTCAAACACAAGATTGTCAAAATAAACAAACCTTTAAAATGTTCTGCCTTGTCAGCAAGCGAATAGGTAGATAAAAAGCAGATAAAGGAGTGACTATTTGAAATTTGAATTGTGGGGAAATAAGGAAAGAAGATAAATTATATCCGAGAAAGCAGGAAAAATGGACAGATTTATAAGAAAATAGCTGCAGCTTTTGAAGGAAGGTCCATTGTTTATTAAATTTAAATCATTGACGAGCGCCTTAAAGAATCAAACATCTTTACAATTGCAATTATATAGTGTGGGCTACAAGAATCTTACAAAAATTCCTCACTTTTACTACCAAGAATTTTTAATGATCACGATTCAATTTTTGTTCACATAAACAAGAAATTAAAAATAATTGGCAAGATAAAAGAAACGTCAAACGAAATCCTGATTCTGTTCACTGCGAACGCTTCAATGATATTTCATAATCTTGTTGCTGAAATCCGAGATTTTAATTCGGTGTGAAAAGCCTATAACATCGTAAAAATTAAAAAACTAGTTTTGCGCAAATAATAAGGGTATTCATGTAACGAGATAATTTTCCGCTTTGTAGAAAGATATAACTTTCCGCAGCATGTTTTCATGAACACCCCCTAAGAAATACTTGCGTAAATGTGGGAAATATTTTGTGAAATGTCAAATTAAAAGTCAGAATCCATACTTCTTTAGTTTACGAGGTTTATTTCTGCACTTTCCGCAGCAAATTTGTGAGATAATTTTATGCGATTTGCAGAAACTTTTTCCCATACACATTTTGACAGCTCGTTTCTGCGGAGATAAAATTATCTGGTTTACGAGGGTTTTCCGCGCTTACATGAATACCCCTAATCTTAAAACAAACATTCTTGTTTATGCGCGAAACAGATTAAACCAGCAACAGCACCAGCATCGTCAACAGCAAACAGCACGCTGACCAGCAAACATTTCTCAAACACATTGCCACCAGCAACGTCATTTCATCTGCTTGACATTTCATATGAAAAAAAAAGCTTTTCATTGTGGTGCCACTGAATATTGCAGTGGGAAAGTTGACAACACCGCACCAGCAACAGCAAATTTAGGACTTTGGCCTAACGACGCTGTTGGCGTTGCTGTTGCTGTTCTAATGTGTGTTGAACAATTGAAATACATTGGCTCTAAATTAATGGCGGCCGCTGTTGCTGTTGACGGTGCTGTTGCTGGTTCAATCTGTTCCGCGCTTTAATGATTTTTCTTTCTTCTTTTAAACCTACATAATGAGGAAATTTTAATACTGGTTTACCACTAGTCAGCTGTTATCTTGACATTTGTTTCTATCCATCGTTCAGTTTAAATAATTTTTTCCAAAAATGTCAATCTTAAAAGCTTCCTTTCTGCGAAGTAAATTTCCAATTAAACAAATCACTAGTTACTCAACCACAATAAATGAACAGCCAAAACTGCCAGACCAAGTGAAGACAACAATTCTACAACGATGGAAAATCTATTGGAAATCACTTGTCAATGACTACACCGAAGCTGGCAAAGGTGCTCTTCAAGCTGCTAAAGAAAAACCCTTGCGTACATCGATTCTATCTACAATAGGCTTCGCAGCATATCTTTCTGCCAAAAACAACCCCGATGAAGTCTCATTGATGAATGAAATCCGGAATAAAAATGGAGAGATTCTTATGGTTCACGAGTCTTGTCAACGGGCCTCTTCAACCGAGCATATGATGCTATTGGAACGTTCAATCAATCAAAAAACCATACGGATTACTAACTTAGGCGTTCTCACCATAGTGTGGCTACATGATTTTAGCAGCGACCTGTGTACTTACAAAGCAATATGCAAGTGGCTTCAACCTGACTACAGCACGTTCCACGAGCGAATTATTGATGTGGGCTTCTGGAACCGATGGTGGAATCTCGAAAAGAAGATGATCGATTACGACATCGTTGAGACCCAATCGTAGGTGCTTAGATAAAATAAATACATTCAAACAAATTTGCTGTTATTTCGTTTTCTTTAAAATGTGCAACAATGCCAATGATTGACTAAAATGGTCGCTGAAATTTCTATTCTGTTTTAAAAGCTTCTTGTAGCGCTCTATGGATGACACACTATCTGGTCTAAGGAGAATTTCGAAGCAATTGATTTGACTTTGCAACTTCGCGAAATATTTAACTAAATCTTCGAGTATCTCAAGGCAAGATCCGAATGGAAGTTGAAGACTTGTCTCTTTATCCAATAATAAAAGGTGTTCCACTTTCATTTCATCTAAAAACTGTCCCAGCTCGCTGAAGGCATTGTTAACATTTGATAGCGACGAAGCGAGTTTAAGGCTTAAATAAAAGAAGAAATAAGTTTCTTAGACTTTTTATTCAAATTTAAAATTCTTACTTGGAACTCTGAAGAGCGCAGAATTTGTCAAGGAATTCAGCATTGATTTCGCCTTCTGCGGGATGAACTGCTTCAGAGGGGAGATGGAGTCTCGTTGGGACTCCCCTGTTATGTGTTAGATTTGGCAAGGCTAACGAGTTACTAATACAGAAACTTACTTGATAAGAATTGAATAACGCTGAGCAAGCACCCAAAGCCTTTCGAGTATCACCCGTTGGATTTCTTTTTCCGACTCCACTAACTGGTGGTGAACCTTGATGGAATCTTTGATTGCCATGAGATTTTTAACCAGACATTCTCGATAGTGTTCAGAAGAAATCATGTCGCGTTCACATTAAATTGTAAACAAGATTAGGTCCAGCAAATAAGATAAATTATAATAAATGATATTGCACATGAATAAAAACAAAACTACAGATGGTTGTATTTTTTTGGACTGTTCGATTCTGCAATAGAGATCTGTTTGTACACCCATTTTGGTTTCATCCTGGGAGATCACCTTTCTGTTTGGGAGCTTCTTTTCTTAAAATCTGTCAAAACAGTGAAGTGGGAGAAGATTTCTCATGGGAAAAATTTGCAAGAAAGATTTGGCCTTTTCAATTGGTAAGTCCCCTATTACAGGATGTCTCATGAGACGAGGCTCACGTATGTGCGAAAAAGAAAGCAGATATGAGGAAATGAGGAAATGAGATGCAAAAAAATATTCCCGGTGAGTACCGGGCTGATTTTTAGTAGTCTCATTTTGACGTTTCTATTTCTCATATTCGTTTTATGTTGTGTTGTAAATTAAAAAATACGAACAACTGTCAAATTTGAGACATGAGTCTCATGAGGCATGAGTCAATGTGTAATAGCTTTTGCCTCACGGGATACAAATTTAAAAGGAAAGTTAAAAATGAGACATGTCTCATGAGGCAACGTGTAATAGGGGACGAAGTTCTTGTTCCTAAAGTAGGAGAAAATGGATATTGAATAATGCTACACTCCTGACTATCCAACCATTTTTTGATACCTTGTGTTGTTTTCATATCAGGGGGGGGTCATTTCTCTATCTGTGAAACTGTAAAGTGATAAAAAGTTATCATGTCAGTTTTCACAGCCATTTTTCATTTTTCCATTTCATGATAAATGTTTGTCAAAACATGTACTAAACAGAACTAAATGATAAATGCTTTCATTTTAATGTCATTTCTGAGTTTAATTTTGTTTGTAACTTTATTATTTTATCAGGGCTTTTCACAAAATCGTTTGAGTGTAAAAACAAATTTGATATTTGAAAAAAATTTGACATTTTAATATGAAAATTTTTTTCATATTTTATCATGATTTTTCACAAAATCGTTTGAGTGTGAAAACAAATTAAAATAACAAAAATCGAGACATAAGGGGGCTCCACAAGAAATATTGGCTACATGACACACATTTCTTGCAATCATTTATTTCAAGTGGAGGCTCAGTGTTATGTCGTGTTCCATTGGTTTCACTCAAGGGTCCATACTCATTTTGAAATCCAATAGAAAGGTGCTAAATTGTGTCTTTATGTATTAGTTAATAGTGGTGTTGGTGAAAATCTGCGACAGTTATTTATTATTTGTTATTTGTACATTTTGGATTGATTAATTTATTTCCCACGGAACTAGATTATAACGAACACAAAAATGACAAACGAAACAAAATCAAACAAGAATGCAGCTGCCGGGTTTCACTTTTGACATTTGAGTATGTAGATTAGTGCGTCTTGAGTGGATTCTGACATGAAATCTAGAAACGATATTTTCTTCTCAGAAGAGTATTCTTTTCTCAATGGAATGGATTCAGAAGACTTCTAAACGCTTCCAGACGTCCAATGGAAAATGACATTAGTTTCAGAATACGAACTGTCACTCTCAGGGGTTCTGGTTGACCAATCTGAACGAATAAAAACTCTCATCGAACAAACCATCAAATGTCAGTCTAATGGTCTAATCAAAACAAACAATAATTTTGGGAAAGAAATTTCAAGACCATTTATATTTTCTGAAACTACTTTTAATTAAATTGTAAGCTAAATTGCCCCCGTTTGCCTTTTCATAGAAACAAACAATTTCAAACAAAGAAACTCACAAACATACATTAATTATAGTTTAATATTTGTCGTTGGTAATCATATTCCAATTTCAAATTATCAAGTAGTGTCACTTGCCTAATCCGAATTGTTTAATTCTGTGATAAGATTCTCTGGGGATTCGAATGTTTTTTTTTTTTTGTAAACTTTGAACTCTACATTTTAGGGTAAAAGTAAATATTTAAGAAAATAATCAACAAAATTTTAAAATCAGCATAAATATGGTTTTCAAATGCCAAGAAGATAGTTTTTTGAAAGAAGTAAGTTAGGTACTAAGAAAAGCGAGAACAATTTAAAGTCGTAACGATCATTTTAGTTTACTGGAACTATTGTGTCTTGTGAACCGGCGAATCTCAAACTCGCCGATGTAGAACTGCAAGGTTTCAATGTTATTTTGGATGACACCATTCTATTTCCAGAAGGTGGCGGTCAGGTAAAACGATCATTGCTTTCAGAGAGAAAAAGTATAAGTACATTTTCCTCCAACAGCCCTGTGACTTTGGAACTTTGAACGAAAAACCCGTAAGAAGTGTAATTCGCAAAGGCAGTGAAGCAATTCACTTTGTAGAGCATACAGAGCCTTTTGTAAAGGGAGAACATGTTAAACAAACAATAGATTGGAATCGTCGGTTGGATCATATGCAACAGCACTCCGGACAGCATCTGATAACAGCACTCTTCGCTCGCGATTACAACTTCGATACGACATCGTGGTGGATGGGAGCAGATTCCTCGTACATCGAATTAGCAACAAAAGATGTTACCAAAGAGCAACTGAACGCAATTGAAGGAACTGCCAACGCTCTGATTGTCGAAGGCAGAAAGGTTAGCGTTGTTGTGACTTCGCCTGAAGATGGTTTGAAGGTAGGGACATGGATTTCATTTCGGAAAGTTCAAGAAAGCACCGTTCTATCTAGTTTAAAGATGCTCGCGCTCCTAGAGGTCTACCTGCTGACCATGTCGGTCCGGTTCGAGTAATTTGTATCGAAGGCATCGAGAGCAATATGTGCTGTGGTACACATGTCACCAATCTATCCCAGCTGCAAGCAATCAAGCTGCTTCATGTGGAAAAATCCAAAGGCAAAGCTTATGTACACTTTGTAGCGGGCAATCGAGTTCTAAAAAAGCTAGGCGAATGCTATGATCGGGAGCTTGCCATGAACAACGTTCTTAAGTAGGTAATCTAGCATCTCATCAATTTTTGAGATTTCGGTTCATTCTTTTTTCCAGAGGAGGCCCAGCCGTGCATTTAGATTTGATTCAAAAAGCTCAGGCCAACCTCAAGACTCTGAACAAAAGCTTCCAAAAATTGCTTAAAGACAATGCTACGATGGAAGCAGAGAAACTGTGTGCAATGCCCGAGAAGCCCAAATACTTTTCAATGCACCGAAAAGATGGAATCGAGCCCGACTTCATAAGCGCATTCCTGCGAACTGCTCCAAATGACATATTTTACTTCCTTTCCGTGGCTGACAACACCGGGAAAGGACATGTAGTCCTGAGAGGTGATCCTGATGTGATTTCCAAGCTCGGTCCAGTCTTCTTGGAATTACTTGACGGCAAAGGATCCAACAGCAAGGGGAACAACCTGCAGGCCAAAGTGAACAATGTCAACAAAATAAAAGATTGCGAAGCCAAGCTTAAGGAACACTTTTCTCAGCAATGAGCCATTGTAATCCTCCCTCGAAAAAAGAAACCCTGTGAATAACGGTTAAGCCAGAGCCACCAACGCCGAACGAATTGCGATCAAAACTATAGAGCATCATTCAAGATTCCAATTTTCGGAGGAAAACATTTCCAGGGAAATTTGGTATTAACCTCAAATAAAACGCAGACACAAACAGATAGCTGAAATAAGTTTTTTATTTCACTTTCATTTTTTTTTATAAAAACAAACGCTGCTCATCAACCCCAGTGACGATGTTTATGTCAAAGATCTGCAAAAAAAAATCAAATTTATATTCTGTACAGTTTATAAATTAGAACATTTAGAACCTTACCTTAGTTAGAATAGAATTTTGGTTGTTTTTTTATCGAAGTCTTCTGGCTTCCCTTTCGGATTCGAGGAGGGTTAAAATATCACCTTCACGAACGGGTCCCTTGACATTGCGGATGATCTGACGGTTTTGTTCGCCCAGGAATTCAACCTTAACTTGGGTACATTGTCCCTGGGAGCCGGTACGACCGAGAACTTTAATAACACGAGCCCAAACAACTGGTTTATCCATATTTATTTAATTTATTTGGTGATTTTCTGCAGAGAAATTCACGTGTGCCAAACACTCAAAGTGACAGCCGGAAGAAGAAAGAGCGAGATGTTTGAAGAAAAAATGGCTGCTAATGTGCACTTAACGAAGACTGAAGTAGGTTGTGGTTGAAATAAATAGACTTTTACATGGGCAATAATATTGTATTTGTTGTAAGACTGCTTACACGAAGCAATATTACCTTGCGATTTTTAAGCCCGTTGGAGAGAGACGAGTGTGGTGGCGGTGGTACACAAAATTGCTAGGGTTGGAAAAATTGCAGAGTTATCGTTCTTTCTTCTTTGTGGTTTTTTTTACTTGTCAGGTATGTTTCATTTCTATTTGGCGTTCGGTCAGTGAACTTCGATCTACTCACTAGAGTAAAGAGTGCGGAGAGATGACTCCTTTTCAATAGAAGAAAAGTTAACTTTCATTAAAAATCGCAGTGTTTAAGAGCATTCATGCAATCGAAAGGAAGTCAAAAGAGAATCAAGGATTAAAAATCGCTTTCGTGTAAAAGCAGTCTAAGCAGAACTATTATTAGATTAGGAGCACTTTTTGTTCTTATACACAAATAAGCAAATATTACAATGAGATCATAGGATGATGGACATATAATTTTCGAAGCCTGGTATGCAGTTGTGTATACAAATTTCTTTCACAAACATTTTTTGTCAAGGAAAATTTTTACGTGGGTAGAACGCGGTTCGGCAGAGGTCTTGTTTCGAACTGTACATGATATGGTTTTCACTTAATTTTTCTAAGACAAACAATTATTTTGCTGCACATATAGATACTAGAACAGATAAAAATTTAAGGCACGATTATTAAATACATTATTAAATACTATCTTCGTACTTCTGTGATGTCACAGTTCTTTCGTTATTATTTTATTTTTTAAAATATGTTTTCACCAAACCGCATTTCAGCTGAAAAATGTTGAGATTTCAAATAAGTAGTATAGCAAGATATCATTGAGATTTCGTTGAAATACAGTTTTTATTGAGAATTCATTGAAGTCCCGAGTTTTGATTGAGATTTCGTTAAAATCACCATGAAATCTTGTGCCGTTACTTTTAAATATCAAATATTTATTATTCATAAGCGCATAATAGAGGTGGAATAAAATTATATAACTATTTTAGTTGCATTTAAGGCCAAGTACGCAGATCGAGGTAAATTTTAGTTTTCTTAAAATGTATCTCCGAGCTACATCATAGCTCCCAGCTAAACATATTTGTTCGTCTATAACTATATAGAGCATCTCTGTAAACATTAAAGCCAGGTGCGCACATTCAATTTTTAGTTTCGTAACTTTTTGGTTACTAAAATGAAACATATGGGGTTATATGACACGCCGCGCACATAGAGCAACGCGATTCGAGCAACCGAAAAGTTTTTGTTTTGGCACATACCAAACGATTGACTAAAATGAGTTTCTTATTTTGTGTTACATATAATTATATGCACCTGCACGGACATTCAACAAAATAGTTGGGCTGCTTTCTATAAACACAAGAGGGAAAAATGTAAGCGTGAGTGAAGAGTTGCCAGTGCGCAGTGCTCTATCAACTGGTGATTATGCTATTTGATTTCGATCACAGTTGCCAGTGCGTGCTTAGCCTTAGCACACGAAATAATTGAGCACATACATTTGGTGGCATTGACTTACTAGATATCCCAACTAACAATTTTACTTCTATATTCATCTAGAGAAGCTTCTTATTACTATTTCTTGCACACATTTAAGGGTTGTATAAAACTCCAAAGAGTTAAAAGGGCGACTTTTTTTAACTCCTATTCCACCTTTATGGAGTAAATTGTGTTACTCCGAAGAACATACTTATCATTATGTTATAGAGGTAATATATGCTTTATTGCAGCAATTGCATCGATAGTGGAAATGAAAAGAAGATTTACTGTCACAAGAATAAAATACTTATAGGAGTATGTGCAAAATAAAAAAAAAAATATTTATTTCTGTGCTTATTTGATTTCATTTTTATTTTGAATTTTTCTTGCTTGTTTTTCGGCTTTTTCCGCATGATTTCTGTAAAGATCTTAGAGTTGATTATTTTTTATGATTTCATTTTTACTTTTATTTTTAAAATTAATTTAAAAATTACTTACATATGTAGGCAGAATGTGGGAATCGAACTCGAGTCCTCTCGCACCAAATCTTTTGCTCGCTAACCGCACGGCCAAACTAGAATATGTAAAACCTAGCGTTGAATTGGGATCACTTTTATCATGAATTTAATCCTATAAAGTCACATAGGCACAATCAACAACATGATTCAAATTTTATATGAAATTTGAATGAAACTTAAATATTTTTTTTAAATAAATTGCACTATTGACTTTTTACTTGCGATATAGACATATGGCAAGTTATCTATTCGTAAAAATAAGACGATGCTTAATTTTTGGAAAGCTTAAAATTTAAAATTTTATAATACAATCTACAAGACAAAAATTTTTTTTTGAAAATGTAAAGAAATGGTTTTCCAAATTGTATTTTTATCGAAAACTTCACCTAGAATTTTGATAATTTTTGTTCCTTTCGATTAATTTTAACGATCTATAATTCAATAAAAATTTTGAAATTATTAGATATTACTGACTGTGCCTACCGCGTTCAAATATTTTTTGTAATTTTAAATTTCTCACTATCGGCTTGCCGAATTTTAATAATATTTGTTTAGAGAGGCTTGATAAAAGGTTAAAAAAAACTTCTATCCAAGAAAAAGATTAAAATATTTTCTTGGTTTTAAAAAAATAAAACTTTTTTGAAAATTTGATATCTTTTTTTCAGATTCAATTTTGTATCCATCCAGTAATAAAATGCTTTTCTAAAAAATGTTTTAAAAAACAGTTTCGACCATAAACTTTATTTTTTTGAAATTGCCATTCTTTACATTTAGGCAAGTTTGTTCGACCCAATCCTACTTTGCATTTGTAAGGATTTACTCAGTGTGGGGTTTCCGCATTTTGTTGTTGTAATTAATTCATCCTTATATGTGCAAAAGCACGTGGTGTACTATGCCTATTGCACAGTTTTATAATAGTACTATAGGAACTATATTGCACTATAAGAGTCCAACAGAAAAATTGATCATGATTATAGAGTCTTGACTTAAACTGTCCAATAATGATTCTATAAAGATAACGAATAATAAATAAAGACTTTTATAGCAGTTTGTTGGGATTACTATAGGAGCATAAACTGTCCTGTGGTTTTATAGTATCTCTATAGTATAATTAAAGGAAAATTGAGTCTTTACGCCTATAGAGGTGATAGAAAGTGCTCCAGAGAATGTCTAGGCGATGAATTATATCAAAGTTTACTCCTATATATAGCTATTTGACTTCCAGCAAGAATGGTTATATGAGCACTATAGCAACGAATGATTCTTAATTTCAGAAATAGGAAGCAAAATTGTTAGTTGGGATGGACTGCTAGTAGCCAACTTCACGATGGTTCCACTTTTAAGCTTTCTTCCTAGTGACAATGCGCGATCAAAAGATAAGGAACTAATATTTGACAATTCAACCCCAGCGGTTGTTGACAATTCAAAATGAACTGTCATTACTTTTTTTCAATTTTGAATCAATTTGCACATTTAATCAAATTAAATGGTACCAAAATCGGTAGTTTTCTTCTGGCAGCGTCACCAGAATTTGAGATAATATGTCCATCTTCTTGCAAGACATTTCTCAGTTGTTCTTTAGGAAAATCTATCAACCTGATGTTGCTTTCGTTCACGTTTCGCCTCCAGGTCCAGATCAGCACGGTTATTGTTCACAAGAAACCAGTGTGGATTGTGTTCGAGCTGCATTACAGCACTCAAAAATTATCGTAGGTAAGAGAAGCTAATGATATTTTTCAAATACTTAATACTAACTGAATGTCTCAAACTTTATGTAACAGCGCAAATGAACAAAAGAATGCCTCGAACCTTTGGTGACTCCATTGTTTATTCATCGTATTTTGATTATGCGGTTGAAATTGATGAACCCTTGCTCGCTTATGGTGGTAAAGCACCAACAGGTGTTGAAACTAAAATTGGCAAAATAATTGCAGAGAATTTGGTTTAAGATGGAGCAACTCTTCAAATGGGTATTGGAAGCATTCCAGATGCTGTCCTTAATGCCATTCATAATCATAAGGACTAAAGTATTCATTCTGAGATGTTTGCCAATGGTGTAGTGATGTGTACCTCATACATGAGGCAATACAAAATGTCCCATCACCTCAAAACGAAAAAATGTATTACCTCACACCTCACCACAAAAGCAACGAAAAGTATTGATCTTTACTCTTTCATGAAAAAAAAAACACTATTCGTATCGAGCATCTCACTCATCGGCCTGATACTAAGACTGAGACTGATGCAGAATGAAGTTGTATTGTAGTTAATTGTATGAAAGGAGGAAATAGGCCTCAAACTCTCTACCCACCAAAGATCAAACCAATGGAAATAGAATGAGGTTTGTGTAAGATGAGGATTTGAAATGAAATGAAGGAATGTGTTGTGAGTACTTTTTACTCAAACGTCCCATTCAAACAAAATTCGTGACATTGTCGCAGGCTGGGTTTTTGCATCAGACTGGAACCTTGTACCAGGATGGGACTTTGTACCAGGCTAGGACTTTGTACCAGGCTGGGACTTTGTACCAGACTAGGACATTTGTCATTTAATGATTGAGGTTCTTTTGCATCTGTTTGAGGAGACAAAGTGAGAAGAGATAATGAGTGGGACTTATGAATGAATGAATGTTGCACTCACTACAATGTAACAAACAATGAAGATAGGTATGAAGCATTATCGAAAATTATACAATTAAAGGGCTAAAAAAGGAAGGAGGTTTTTTTACAGTTTGGAGTAGGAGGTTTTGTTAATTTTTGAAGGAGTAGGAATTTTCGTTTTTGATATGCAAATGCAAGTGCATTCCTTTTATTTGTATTTGTTTTGTTTTTAGTGTTAGAAAAAAGATACTAGGGTTTAGAGATCAAGATCAAATATGAGAATTGAAAAAAAAATCAATCAATCAATTGTGCTGAGTTTGCGTACGTGAAGAGTCATTACAGTAAAACCCGCTTAAGAGAAACCCGCTTAAGAGAAAAACCCGCTTACCTGAAACACTTTTTTCATCCCCATGTATTTTCCGACCAATTTCTCATAAAACACATCTGCTTAAGTGAAACTCGCTTAAGTGAAAAACCCGGATAACTGAAACATATTTTCAGTTAATTTTATATATTTTTCATTGAAAAAAACTCTCTTAAGTGAAAAAAAAAATTGAATCGAACAGAACAAAAATTTGTTGGTTTTCGTTTTTCAATAAATTGTTTTTGTGTTATTTAATCGTTGTTTTATTTCACTTCTTTCTTCGGCAAGTCCAAAAGATAAGAACAGTATTGTTTCTAGCATTAAATCTTCGCTTAATGGAATTTTTAAATCCGCTTAAGTGGAATTTTTTTTCACTTATCCGAACTCCGCTTAAGTGAAATTATTTTTCACTTAAGCGGGGTTCGCTTAAGTGAAAAACCCGCTTAAGTGAAAGAAAGATTGTGACATTTTGCCGTTTCTCTTAAGCGGGTTTTACTGTAGTATTGTATTTAGTCCAGTGTCCTGTAATCAAATTTGTTTGTAAAAAAAGTGATCAGAACAGGTCTTAACAGAAGAAACATGTTGAGTGGGAAGAAAGTAGGACAAATATTGTTTTTAAATGCAAAAATGTAATGATGTATTTTTTTAAACTCATTAGATTTAATTTATTTTGAATGTGATAAAATATTTGTTTTTTTTGTTAAAAAAAACTCTTTTTGTGTTTATCTTTTTATTAAATGCTTTGGTTTTCTTTTAATAACTTAAATAAAATTTAAAAACACCACTTTTTCTTTTAAACTTTTTTTTAGATTAATTTTTTTATTATATCTTTATATTTACTTATTTTAAACTTTATTTCTGTTAAAAACTAAAACGTTTTTAATTTTGTTTTTAAATGTTTTATTTTAAAATTAAGTGTTTTGTATTAAGGATATTTAATTAAATATATTATATTTATTGATATTTAATTTTTGTAACCTTTTTATTTAATGCAATTTTAAAAACTGTTTTTGGAAACAAATATATACTATTCAAAAAAATACGCATTGTTTAATTTCGAATTTCAAAATATCCATTTAAAAAGGTATGTACCATGGGACATTTGAGGTGGGACAAAGTACCACCTCATTTCAAAAAATGAGTACCTCATACAAACTCATTTCAAATTCGTGTCCTACCCATCACTACAATGGTGTTGTCGATTTGGTAACTAAGGGTTGTATCGTTGGATCTTTCCTAATTGGGGACCAAAAATTATGCGACTTTAATAAATAAATAAATAAATAAATAACAATCCATTTATTGGTAAGTACGGTATTTAGGGAAATGCGACCTTGAATTACAACAGTGTTTTGTATTTGTAGAAATGCTGACAATTGACTATGTCAACAGTACCAGCATTATTCTTCAGCTTCCAAAGTGCCATTAACTCTTGCATTGAAGTTGATTTAACTGGTCAGGTTTGCTCCGATTCAATTAGAACACGATTTTTCTCTGGATTTGATGGCCAGGTAGATTTCATTCGGGGAGCGGCTGAAGGAACAGATGGACGAGGAAAATCGATTATTGCGATGCCATCAACAACAAACAAAGGAGAGAGTAAAATTACACCTATTCTAAAGTAAGGTACATATGCATATTTACCTACGAAGTTTACGAGTATACATATTTAAATTTTATAATTTTATTTTTCGTCAGGTGCTGGAGTTGTAACTTCTCGAGCTCATGTTCATCATGTTAGCACAGAATTTGGTATTGCATCGTTGTTTGGAAAAACAATGCGCCAACGAGCACACGCACTTATTCATATCGCTCATCCAGATCACCGCCAATCTTTAGAAAAAGCAGCGTTTGAACGATTGAAGCAAATGCCATCGCCTTAAATTCTCAGTTTTCGTAAATATTATGTTTTCTTTGGTCGCGTAACTTTTTTTTCAAAGTTTTTGTGTATTTTGTAAATAAATAAAGGGTTTTTATTTGCATTTGTACAGACGAAATTGTTATAAGAATTTAAAAAAACAAGAATTCGTTTGCTGGAAAAATTTCGTCGGTTAAAATAAGCATGGTGATTTGTATTTAATGGGTCATCGAAAATATGAAATATTTTTGCCCAGCAACTAGCACTAGAACATATATGCAAGGGATCATTTAAACAAATTTCATTGCATATTAATTGTTAATTTTCTGCAAAGAAAATGATTTCTCTTTAAGTTAATAAATAAAATAATATGATCGAAATTAATTTGCCTCTCATTCAATCCGTTCTTCCGTTGAGGGTGTTATTAAGTCAATACATATATCTTTATTCTTTGTATTTATGAAAACTATGTAAAGCGATTAGGTAGCACAGGGGTGGAATCGCGTAAGGTGATAGTTGATTATCAATTTGTTGATTGTCGTTTTGACCATCGCTCTCTCTATAACTCTTAATTGATATGATAGAGACAGCTATAGTCAAAAACGACAATCAACGAATTGATAGTCAACTATCACCTTACGCGATTCCACCCCAGGTTTCCTAGGGTAATTTAGGGTCATTTTTCATCAAGATTACTCGGGGAAACATGATAATGTCTCTTAGCTCAATGGGTAATGCGGTGGAGTGTCATGCCAGAGGTCTGGGCCGTATCGCGTAAGAGTAAAATGATCACAAAATTAATTGATTGTCGTTTTTACAATAGCTCTCTATATATTTCTTTATTGATATGATAGAGACAGAATATCGAACTATCAAAATTAAAATGACTGTTATTTAATTTATTATTTAGCGCAGCCTTCACGCCGCGCTGTCCTTGTCATCTTCCAGTGCGACATCAGGGCCTGTACTGTCACCCGCCTTTCCATGCTCGGTCGTCACATCGCATCCTTCAGCCGCTCCCCGAATGAAATCTACCTGGCCATCAAATCCAGAGAAAAATCGTGATCCAATTGAATCGGAGCAAACCTGACCAGTTAAATCGACTTCAATGATAGAGTTAATGGTAGTCATCTTTGGAAGCTGACGAATAATGCTGGTGCTGTTGACATAGTCAATTGTCAGCATTTCTACAAATACAAAACACTGTTGTAATTCAAGGTCGCATTTTCCTAAATACCCTACTTACCAATAAATGGATTGTTATCCACAAAGTCGCATAATTTTTGGTCTCCAATTAGGAAAGATCCAACGATACAACCCTTAGCTACCAAATCGACAACTCCATTGGCAAACATCTCAGAATGAATACTTTAGTCCTTATGATTATGAATGGCATTAAGGACAGCATCTGGAATGCTTCCAATACCCATTTGAAGAGTTGCTCCATCTTAAACCAAATTCTCTGCAATTATTTTGCCAATTTTAGTTTCAACACCTGTTGGTGCTTTACCACCATAAGCGAGCAAGGGTTCATCAATTTCAACCGCATAATCAAAAAACGATGAATAAACAATGGAGTCACCAAAGGTTCGAGGCATTCTTTTGTTCATTTGCGCTGTTACATAAAGTTTGAGACATTCAGTTAGTATTAAGTATTTGAAAAATATCATTAGCTTCTCTTACCTACGATAATTTTTGAGTGCTGTAATGCAGCTCGAACACAATCCACACTGGTTCCTTGTGAACAATAACCGTGCTGATCTGGACCTGGAGGCGAAACGTGAACGAAAGCAACATCAGGTTGATAGATTTTCCTAAAGAACAACTGAGAAATGTCTTGCAAGAAGATGGACATATTATCTCAAATTCTGGTGACGCTGCCGGAAGAAAACTACCGATTTTGGTACCATTTAATTTGATTAAATGTGCAAATTGATTCAAAATTGAAAAAAAGTAATGACAGTTCATTTTGAATTGTCAACAACAGCTGGGGTTGAATTGTCAAAAATTAGTTCATTTTTTAAGTGACATCTTTTGATCGCGCATTTTCGTTAGAGAGAAACTTAAAAGTGGAACCACTTTTTTTGAGGATTTGTATGAAGAAAATGAGCGACTAGCAGTCCATATATAGTAAGTCAATGTTTGGTGGTATAACAGCTCGAAGAGAACCATCATATGACCTAGTAACTTACAACTCTCAACCATGGAAACCAATGAACAGCACTTTTCATGATAAGAGATACTTTTAGAGGATTTGTCTATTCCTCGCAAGAGGCAGTAAACCCCTGAAAAAAAACTTGTATGGAGCGGCTGAGAATCGAACCCAGGACCTTTCTGTAAGACAGCCCAACGCACTAAACCATTATGCCATGGCAGTACTACCGCACATAACTCTCGATATAAATTTTTGCACAGAGTTCCTATAGTTCTTGAAATTTTATGTGAATTTTACTTCGTTAAAATTAAAATCGAAAACGAGAGTATTTGAAGACAAAATCAGAACCAAAGAAAAACATCCATATTTTACTTAAAATCTCGAAGGCAAATTCTTTGCAATGGTTTAATAAAATTTTTCCAGGGATCACCTGTTTTATTCTGTGTCATATTCTCAACAAAGATCGGTATGTCACAATTTAGTTGTGATATTAGCTGATGTTTATAGAAGAATAAAAGTGGCATCCAAGGCATCAATCTCAAGCCTTTGCCACTTTAAAAAATGTGTTTTGTAGGTAATGTTCAGCATGGTAGTGTACTAATTTGATTTTTTTTTAGACAACAAGTTATTATAGGTAAATTATGTCCGATATGTACAATATAGGCTTTAGCTACGATTTAAGCTTACGTTTGGATAGAAATAGGTATACAATTTTCAAATTTACACGAATCATAGAAAAAATAACTTCATTACTAAAAAATGCCATCACTACCCAATCACCGGCGACCATGCAAAAACAATCGCCAGTCTTGTTTTTTTGTCCATACGATTTAATTCGAAATTGCAAAAAACACGCTTATTATCATAAATCGAAACGAAAATTTGATTATGTAGTTGCAGCTGCTAACCAGTGTGCTAAAATGCTTGGCTTTATTTTAGAATTATGCATGAAATCTAAAATTAAGCACGATCTCCGTACTAAGCTTCACAGAAAAAAAACTCTCTTATCGCAAAAAATAAAATTCAAGGCCCTAAAAACCCAAACGGATAATTAAGTCTCCGCCTTGCGAACACATCCCCTGAATCTGTCATCGTCTGGAGACACTTCGACAAAACGCGGCTCCACGTAATAACAATTGTGTAGAGTTTCTAATGACAGTGCCGAGTGAAAGTATCGTCGTTGTCTTACACCACCGCATTCATTGGACACATCGACATCGCGTTAATCTATTTTTGAGGCTTTTCTGTCATTCCTTCGCCTGCCGCAGTAGTCTCTTGTAAGAGGATTTAATTTATTAAACAAATTAAATTTTATCAATAAAAATAATATGAAGAACTATCTACTCCTGCTGCTGCTAGTCAGCCCACTCATCATTTGCACCTTCAACAGCCGTAAGTACCGATTTTAATCAGAAATATACAGAAATCTCGGCTTGTTGCCCAATACGTGGCACGAGTTGTATGTGGTACCCTTGGAATGGGTGCAACCGCCCTTTCTCCTTTCTCGTTTAAATTGTTGTATCTCGATTTTAGCACAAACATTTTCCGCCTTCGCCGAAGATGACATCGAGGATGACCTCGTTGATGTGGAGGGTGATGATGGAGCAGTGACTGGCGAAGATGTAGAGGTAGATGACGAAGGTGAGACGACGAAGTCGCCAAATGCGGACACCTATTTGCTGTTCACGAAACCCCTGTATACACCTGGAGTACAACTCGATCTGCCCGGTGGTAAACCCGTGGAATTCCTCATCGGATTCGCCAATCAAGGCCAAGACGATTTCGTCATTGAAACGGTGGAGGCCTCCTTCCGTTACCCCATGGACTTCAACTACTACATCCAGAACTTCTCAGCCGTTGCCTACAACCGTGAGGTAAAGGCTGGCTACGAAGGAACCGTCTCCTACTCCTTCCTGCCCTCAGACACCTTCGCAGGTCGTCCCTTCGGTCTAAACATTGGTCTTAACTACCGCGATTCTAACGGTGCTCATTTCACTGAGACTGTGTTCAACGAAACTGTCCTCATTTCCGAAGTAGATGAGGGATTGGATGGGGAGACTTTCTTTTTGTACGTTCTCCTCGGAGGTATCGTCATCCTCCTCTTGGTACTTGGCCAGCAGATGCTCCTAGGCTCTTCGGGCAAGAGAAAGCGTTTCACCACAACAAAGAAGACCATTGAAACTGGAACCACCAGTGATGGAAACATCGACTACGATTGGGTCCCAGAAGCAACTCTTCGTGCTCTCCGTAAGTCTCCCTCAAATATCCCATTAAAATTAAATTCTAAACAAATATTTTGTTATTGCAGAAAAATCACCACCCAAGTCACCGAAGTCCAAGACGTCTCCCAAGCCAAAGGTCAGCCAGAGCCCAAAGCAAAGCCAGAGCCCCAAGCAGAGGAAGGCGAAACGCTCAGCTGGCTCTGATGATTAGAGTATAAGACTGTATGGTAGTGTTCCGTAATTTAATGAGAATTATGAGTTTTGTAGAGCTTGAGTAGTTTTTTGTCTTCGTTACTTGAAGACCTTATAAGTTTTTCTTTATTTTCATTTTCTTTTTTTTTTGATACTCTGTTTATGTTACCATATTTTTTTAAATAATAATTTCATTTAAGTTATCCGTAAAGAAACTAAATATAAAACAATGTTGAGTTTCATCGCCTGTGCTAGAATAAGATCGACGTGGTTTTTGATATTTTTACTAACGAAGCTTTTTGTGGCACAATGAAAATTTGATAAAAAGAAAAAAATAAAGAAATTCCAAAAAAAAATTGTTTACCAATTTTATAACTTGATTAAGCTACGTGGCATGGGTTTGAGGCTTAGCCGTCTGTGGAACGTTGTATTGATTAATATTTTGCAGACATTTCTGCTATCATTTTGAATGGAACATCCCTTTCACATCAATTTTTACTCTTCTGTCCATCGACTGAACTCTACTAATGTAAGAGCTGGCAACGTTTCTGTGCGACAGTCAGTGCATTTTAGAGAGATTACTTTTTTTTTAAAATTATTTTTGATTTCTATAAACTGTTAGTAAATGTTAACCTATAATTGTAGTTGTTAAAACCGTGTTAGGCACTTTATAGCAACAAAAAAAGGTACATATAGGTATATCAGCAATGTATTGGCTCAGAGTGAAAAACAAACAATAAGAACAAGTTCCCTATTTTCAAAAATGACAGTGAAATTGTAGATACTTTTTTTATGACGAACCCATCAAGTTATACGTAATGAAAAACGAATTTATTTCGTGTTTATATATTTTTCACACTTCGTAGTGAGTAAATGGTATTTAGCCCCAATTAAAAAGGAACACCATACATATAAAAGGAAACCACAATGAAATATTTTTTGTTTTAATTTTGCAGTTTTGGCAAATTTGCAATAATAACTGATTGAGCGACGCGAAAGCTCGTGGAGAAAAACTTAGTGACTTTCACTCTCAAGTCTCAACTATTGGTTTACTTGACAGGAATGGAAGAGACCTACAAATTTTCTGCTGTATCCGAACGGCCAAGATGGTAAGCATTTTATCATGACAAGATAATTTTGGAGTATTTTTTACTATATGGAACAGGCTCGATTCCAACCCGCCGCTAAATTGTGATACTCTCACACCAAGGGGTACATCTTTCGTTATACGTAACTAACTTTTGCCCCTGGTTGATGGTTTTTTACTTGAAACCCGCCGAATATAAATTCTGAAGCTATTAATATTGTCAATCATTTGCCGATATATGGCAATCATGAAAGTTATACCAAAATGTAGGCCTATTCAAATACCTTATTGATTTCAAAATGGTATAGTTAATGCTAAATCATAAAATAATTATCTTATAATTCAATGCTAATTTTATTTACCTGTTTTTTTTGTTTTTTTTTTTATAATCTACCCGCGCTCAAGGGATTATGATTACCATTTAAATGTTTCAACACAGCGCGGGCGTGAAGTTAATGAAGAGAAAGAAGGATAGGAAAGATGTGTATGTTTTAAATAGAGACAACAGAGCCTTCAAGATGGCGAGGAAGCTCCTCAAGGTGTTGACGGTCGAAAACTGTCATTTAAACTTTATATAGTTCACAAATGGTTCGTATCATAATCAATGAAATGCACTTATCAGAAAAATTAGGAAATAATATTTCTAACATGTATTTTAAGGTTATAAATCCTAAGCGTACACAAAAGATCATCTTCTTCCTTCAACCAACCTGTTCACTTTATAACAGATATAGCAAAAACTGAAGAATATATTACATCGCAAAATTTGTATCGTTTAAACCTTAAATCCCGAACGGACTTCAAAATTACACCATAACGTCAGGTTTTCGAGATATTACAGGTTGAAAATAAAAAAAAAAGAATTTTTGCCGGTATCTAACGATTCCTGCAAGTCTTCTTCTTTTTCAAACTTCAGTCTATGTTTTTTTCATCCAGTCCTATCATGAATTCCATCGTAATCGGAAACTTGTTACGAATCCCGAAAAAATCTCATACAAATTGCCATTACGAACGGATTTGGTGATAGCTTTTTTCTGGATTCGTAAAAGGCGTTGTGTTGAAAATCATTAGAATGACTTTGGATTGCAATATTTAGAAAACCGGACGTCGCAGAAGCTTCTGGTTTTCACCTATGGAAAGCTATTAAAAAGATAACAAAGGATTTTTTTTTACTGCAATTATTTACAAGGATTGGTGTTCGAGAAATAGCTTCCCAAAGACATTGTTAGATAGGGGAAGGTCGAAAATCAGAAGAATCGCCTTGGATTGTTTGAATTGCAATATTTCGAGAACCAGACCATTCAGAAGCTTTTGGTTTGCATGGATGTACAGGAATTGAATAGACCTTTTGTTTGATGTATGTCTCGATGGGTTTAAGAAACATTGGAAAAATTATGATTTTTTTTTTTGACAGGGGGGACCGGAGGAATTTTTTAAGAAATCCTCAAAATTTTTTGTCATGATTTGGTTCGATTGTTACATCAATGAAAAGGTCTGCGAATCCTCTATTCAGAACTGAAAACTAAAACGTCTTACGAGCCTTGGTTGCGAAAATATCTCCATCCGAAGACTTTGTTTCGTTTGCATCCATACTGCATAGATATTCAGTTCTAAGTTTACTTGGATAGACATATTTCGAAAACCAGACCTCACAGAAACTTCTGGTTTTCAATAATTGAAAGCTCTTCATTAAATTTAATGAATTTCAGAAACTACAACTTTTTTCAAGACTTGGTTGCGCAAATATTGCCATCAGAATCAGATTTAGCGTTGTGTTGAAAATCAGTAGAATCACTTTTCCATTACGATGGAATTTGTGATAGGGCTGATTGTGTCTTTTGATCTCCGAGAAATGCCTTCTTATGTGTAAAGCATATTAGAATTTTGTTTTTTAATTATGTGGGATCAAGTGAGGACTAGAAGATAAAGAGATATTGGAGACTTGTATACTAAATTTCAAAGAAGAAGTAAAAGTACTAGTTTAATGAAAAAAATTACCTCGCGTTATTAAAACCTCAAAAATAGCGAACAAAACTGGTTTGTTATTTTAATTTAATTTTTAACGGGTAAGATTATTTGATTTTGCAGACTGGTGTGATATCAAATATTCTAAAATTCTGTAATTAGTTCCTATAAATTGAGGGAAAATAAAACCAAACAATCTCACGCATTCAAGAACCTAGTCTTACCATTGAACTTAAAAAATATATTAATAAATAAGTCATTATTTTCCGTCTTTAATATGGTTTCTTACAGGAGAATTTTTGTTTTAGCTCATGCTATTTACAGACGATTATTTTGTTTGTTTTAAATTTTCTCTAAAACGTCCCCAATTTTTGGTTTAGTCAGTGGTTGGCGCCCGGGGAAAAAACAGTAACTTGCCGTCCCGTCGCACAGTGCGTCGATTGTATGGAGGTAGTGGAAAAAAATCTATTCTTCAAAAGTAAGGTGCACAAAAATTGGTTGGTAAATGTAATAAATAGGGGATTTTACTCAATTAGATGAATTTTCACTCCCTCTGCCACGCCCTTTATTGGTAAAAAATTGGTTTTACGAAAACCTCTCGTACGATAATCATTTCAAGTATTAATATTCTGGTCAGTTAAAAAATTATAAATTAAAAAAGCACGAAGTCCGCCCACTTCCACGCCCTCTTTTGTTATAAAATTGTTTTTTTTTTAAACTCCTCATACTATACTGGAAAAAGTGTCCAAAATCAATGTGTGTAAAAAAAAAAATTATGTGAACCGAAATCCACCCACTACCACGCCTACAATTGTATTATTGTATTATTATTAGTGAGAACCCAAAGATTTCAAAAATTTGATGGTTTTCATGTTACACAAAAGTTGTAATATTTCAAAGTTTAGTAGAAAAGTATAAATTTTCTCAAAGCACAACAACCAAGTGTAAGTGATTAAGATGATAAATTTTGTAAAATTTTCATCCATTTTGATATATGGGCCGATATTACTTTGTTCAGCTTTTGAAAGTCTTGAATCTGTTTTTCTTAAACTCCAAATAAAATATCAGATTTTAAAAGTAATGTCGTCAAGAGGTCTTCGTTTGGCACCGATTTATCGAAAAATGTCAAAAAATTGATGGAAAATTCGCGCTTTTTTGAATGAATTTTCACATTTTTTAAAGTTCAATCACAAATATTTTTAGTTCAAATAGATGCTAATGATATAGAGCAATATCGGTTGAGAACTTTTTGAGTTATCGTGCACGTAAATTTCAAAAATGGTGTTTCGAGAAAAACCCGTTCAAAGTTGTAATTGCTGAAAAATGATGTTTACCTACTTAGTGGGTTTCGACGCGAATCTATATTATGCACATACACATGTATATACATATACATGTATAAAATCCCTATAGACAGAAATTAAAACAAAAATACAATATAAAATGAATTCCCTCGTCGACTTTTCAAAAATACTTGTTGCGCGCTCCGAAAAATGTCTTCAAAAAACGTTAAAAAAAAGATGGAGTTCGAATTTCAAATTCAGAGTTAGACCGTCGTATTCTCCATAAAATTTACGATTTTTTAGACAACAAATAAATATCATTTTTTTTTAACTTCTAATATGTATTTCCCCCCTTAAACTATTTGATTTCGATCACAGTTGCCAGTGCGCGGCTAGCCTTAATGCGATTGAAAATTTATGTTTGAGTTGTTCATCAAGTTTCAAGTGTTATTAG
Source organism: Chrysotoxum bicinctum (assembly GCA_911387755.1). Lineage (NCBI taxonomy): Eukaryota > Metazoa > Arthropoda > Insecta > Diptera > Syrphidae > Chrysotoxum > Chrysotoxum bicinctum. The sequence continues at coordinate 95,346,634 of OU426989.1, read as the reverse complement.
TTCTGCAGTTATTTTCGAACTCTAAAAAAACGTCTTGCCGTATTTCCATCATTTGTTAGGCTTTTCAACAATGAAGCCCAATCTACTTTTTAACAATTTTTTTCTCATTTCCCAGAAAATTAAGAATACTATTTGAAAAAAAATCAGTTCTCAACCAGACTCCGTGGCATCTCACAAAAAGAGCGCGGTTGCTTGTACAAGCTTTCAACCTACATTCAAGATTTTTGTCAAAAAGTCTTACTTTTTCCGCCTAATCTTTCTTAGTTGTAACCGGGCAACTCAATAAATTTCAATAAATTTGTTTTTAGATGCTGTTGGACTTCTAAAAGGCTTTTGATTGTATTGATCACTCTATTCTTGTTTCTAAGCTTCAACAAATTTTCAAGTTCTCAAATACATCAGGTCTTCTAGTACGTAATTACATATTTGAAAAAAAAAAGAGTTCAATCAGTAGAAGTTGAAAGCGATATCTCTTTACCCTTTTTTGTAAACACAGGAGAACCACAGGGTTCTGTTTTGGGACCACTTCTATTCTCACTCTTTGTCAATTATGTTCATGATGTTGTTGAAGACTGTTTAGTTTGTATGTACTACGTACGCAGATGATGTTTTAATCTACATCTATGGTCCACTTGGATTGATGGAAGACGTGGTTCGAACTAATGAAGATTTAAAATGAATTAAACTGAGGGTAAATGAAAATAAACTCAGACTTAACGGAATTAAATTAATTCCGTGGATTCTCCCAATTATTCTTCGTAGACTGAAATACTCTGCTCAATTACTTTCACCTAAAATGAAGCTTCGTTTGGTTAAAACCCTTTTAATCCCATTTTTTTTATTTAACTGTTCAGTTTAACCGTGCTTAGACTATGTACATAACCTACATAGGTATGTCAGTGTATCTCAGATCTATTTTGGGAATTCCTTTGACGCATATTATAACTTAAGGAATATTTGTTAAGTCAAACTAAGATACTGCTCAAAGATCTTATTTTATTGTGTCTATTGTTAAACCACAAAAAAAAAAAAAAAAAAAAAACAAATAAGAAAATAAACCATTCAATATGAATTCTATATTCCTCAACCTTCGTGTTTTTATCAAAAGAAATCCATTTTACAAAAAGTCAAATATTTTGAAGGTTAGCAAGAAGTAGCAAGCAAAGTAAACATTTTTCAAAGCACATCAACAACAGAACATAATGACATACAAATGTTGCTGTTGCTCAAAGAATATTTTTTTTTAAATCACAAAAATTAAAATTTATAAGAAAAAAACAACTAATACCTGCGGTCAAAGTATCCATTATTAATATTCAAACAAATAAATGCATATAACTAAAATATTTTTTCTTACGCGAACTAATCTAATTCGCACAAAATACTTTAATATTTAATTCCTCACAAAATCCCTGCTTATCGACGAAGAATAAAAAAACAAAAAATCAAATTTAAGTAATTTAAGATGTTCTAAAACAGGTTTAAAACTTAAAACATAGATATTGCATTTTTATTTTTGTCCACTAGTCGACGCACTGTCAGTCTAACCATAATCTAACATTTTTTTTTGCAAACTATTTTTTAGCTATGTAGTTATGTATAGTTAAAAATGAATAAATCTTATTTTGAATAAAAAAATAATCTTTATTGAATCGAATCTATCTTAAGACTGAAGTAACAATGTGTTTTAATAAAGCATAATGTGACTTTCTTTAATATTTCTTAACAAAATAATGCCTGTTGTTATTTCTTTTATTTCTGTTATGTTTGATTTGATTTTATTACAAATTGCTTCTTTAGATTGCAATATTTGTTGAATACAATGTTCATCAGATATTTCAACGAGATTTCTTTTGATATTTTCTTTAACAGGAAATTCAAAAATATTGTTATCTTCATCCATCAGGACGTCCTTAATTTTAAACATCACCGTCATGTTCTCTTTATCTGAAAGTGGTTCTATACGTATTTGTGAAAATCTATGATCAGATATTTGTGGTAATAGTAATACAATAATGATCTGGTCTTTGTAGGTTGTAACTGTTAATTTAATTTCGGCTAAGTTTTCTAAATCTGGAACTAAAGCTAATTCTTCTTGACTCAGAATATTTCTCGTTAAGATTCCTAATTTACTGGAAAATAAGATTTGTTCTATATCATCGATGTGATTTCTGAGGAGTAAAATATCATTGTTTATTTGATATAAATATTGCATGACTTCTAGTTCGGTTTCAATTGTTTGTACTTTTCCTATAAGTTCTTGATTATATGTGTTCAAATATGTTTCAATGGATTGTTGTTGTTTCTTAATGTGGTTGGTAATGTTAGCAATTTGATCTGTTATTAAGTTATTTATGACAACCTGTTTATTATTTTCATTTATAAGTTTTTTACTTTCCGAACTCAATTGTTCAAGTTTCTCTTTAATTTGGATTTCATCTTCTTGATCCATGGTGCCAGCTATGTATTTTAATCCTGTACCTAAAATGTTCATGAGTGCTCTCTTGGTTTTGTAATGGGGTTTTAAGTTTTCAATCTTTGCTTCTAATAGTAGAAGATTTTGATTGATAGTCGTAAACATGGGTCCTAACAGTTCTGTCTTGTCTTCTAATTTTAAAATGTTACTATGAATATGTTGTTTAGTAATCTCAAATTCTGTTACATTAATTATATGAAGTACTTTAATATAATTTTTAAATATTTTTGCCTGTCCTAAGTTTATAGTAACATATCCGTTATTACTGAGTCCTGAGTTTTAGCTATCGTCAGTAATGTAAGTAATACGAGTAACGTATTCCACGGTAGTGTCATCTTTATATCCTGTAAATAAATTATGCGTTATATTTCGTTCATAACTGTTGGTAAGTCTATGTTTGGTATTTTTTTCTTGATTTAATATGAGTTCTATAATATTTGTTTTGATTCCGCGAATCAATAACATGGTCTTCGTCTATTTTGTGTGTATTTAGCTTTCGATATTTTGAGTGGTTTTTCCCTCCTCTAACTTCCTTAATAAAATTCTTTCCACTTTCCAGGATGTCGTCCTTTCGGTTTTCGTTTAGTTTATCTATGACTCTCTGTTTTTTCTTAGAAATAATGTCATGGATGTCTTTATATTCGTCTTGGTGTATTTTACCATTAACAAAATCGATGGGTTTTCGATTGGTTGTGGAATGAATCGTGTTATTGTAATACGTTATAATCTTTAAAAGTTTTTCTTCGACAGTATCGTCTTTAGTTGTTTCGTTATGTTTTAAAAGTCGAATGTGTTCGTTAATTGTGTTGTGTAGTCTTTCAATGTCAGAGTTTGATGTGTGATTACTATTAGATGTGTAATGGATTTCTACGTTACAATTTTCTAGGTATTCTTTCATTGGAATTGCTTTAAAACCTAGTTCGTTATCTACTATAATTGTCCTTACATTTCCAAATTGACTAAAATAGTAAGAGAGGGCTCTCTTAAATTCAATCCAAGTTCTACTGGAAATTTTACTTGCCCAAGCATGTTTTGTGAAGTTATCTATTATAGTTAAAAATAATGACTTTTCTAAGCTGTAAAACACGTCTACATGTATAACTTCGTGGGGTTTTAAGGGAGTTTCTGTAATTTTATATAACGGTTTGGGAGGGTTCCTAACGTATTTTTCAATATTACATACATCGCAATTGTTTATATACTGCGTTATTCGTTTTAGTAGTTTTGGGTTGAAATAATTTAGTTTTACTTCTTTGTATATTTCTGTTATACCTCTATGGTTGTTTCTTAAATGTTCTTTCTCTATTATATCTGCTAGTTTGGTTTCATCTGTTACATCTTCTAACAGTTTGAAGCACCGAATAATTCTAAATTTAATATTGTTTGAAAAATGTTCTTGAAAAACTTTTTCAATGATTTTATAAAATTGATCATCCTCAATGAGTATTGCATTCAAGGCATCAGGCTTAAAATGATTTTTTAGCAATACTATGGCTGACTGTTCGTCTAGGCTTTTTGTATGTACTGTACATCTATTCCTATCGAATACTTTTAAATGTTTCATTCGAGTAGCTCCTGATTTAGATTTTCTGATTATGAATTGGTTTTTGAAAATGTTAATACATGATTCACTTATGGGAATGCAATTGTTATCAATTAAATTTACTTCCGTTTGGGGAATACGTGAAAGGGCATCGGCATTACTATTGGTGGTGCCTTTTTTATATTTGATTTCATAGTCAAATTCGGATAACTTCAATCTCCAACGGATAAGCTTCGAATTCGGTTCCTTTATTGAAAATAACCAAGTTAAAGGTTTACGGTCTGTTTCGATAATGAACTTTCTGCCAAATAAATAAGGCCTATAATACTTGGTTGCCCACACAATGGCAAGGAGTTCTTTTTCAATTGTGCTGTAATTAATTTCATGTTCGTTTAGGGTTCGACTTGCAAATGAAATCGGATGGTTTTCTTGTGATAGAACTGCGCCTATCGCAAAATTGCTTGCGTCCGTAGTCAAGGTAAAAGTTTTCGAAAAATTTGGATAAACTAAAATTGGGTCGTTTACTATGAGAGTTTTAAGTGTTTCGAATGATTTGTTATATTCAGGATCGGAAATATTTATTTTTGCATCTTTTTTAAGATATAGTGTCATCGGTTTTGCGATTTTTGAGTAGTCTCTGATAAATTTTCTGTAATAACCGGTTAAACCTAAAAATTGTCTAATTTCTTTTATAGTTTTTGGAATGGGGTAATTTTGTACACATAGTATTTTTTTTGGGTCTGGTTTTATACCATCGGGTGTGACAACATGACCAAGAAATTCGGTTTCTTTCTTGAGAAATTCCGATTTGTCAAGTTGTATTTTTAAGTTGGCTTCCCTTAATCGTTTAAAAATCTTTGTCAGAGATACGATGTGTTCCTGAAGTGAAGTCGAGAAGACGATTATGTCGTCGACATAAACGAGACAGATTTTATTAATATAATCTCCTAAAACATTGTTCATGAGCCTCTGAAATGTGGCTGGTGCTGTTTTTAGTCCGAATGGCATTCTGAGAAACTCGTAATGTCCATTCTCAATACTAAAAGCGGTTTTATGAACGTCAGCTTCGTGAATTTCAATCTGATGAAATCCCTTTGCAAGATCGAGTGTGGTAAAATATTGGCATCTGCCAAGCTTGTCTAATATATCGTCAATGTTCGGGATTGGGTATTTGTCATCAACTGTCACTTTATTGAGCTTTCTGTAGTCAATCACTAACCTCCATTTCGGTTTCCCACTGGCGTCAACCTTCTTAGGGACGATCCATATAGGAGCCGAGTAAGGTGAGTTGCTGTGACGAATGATATTATTATCCAACATTTCGTTAATCTGTCTTTTAACCTCTTCCTTGTGTATAAAAGGATATCTATAATTCTTACTCTGTATGGGAACATTGTCTGTTGTTCTTATTGTATGTTTTATTTCACTTGTAAATGAAAGTTTTGTGTTTTCTTCGAAAAAAATATCATGGTATTGTTTTATTAATTTTATTAACTCTCTTTCTTCTTCACTGTTTAAATGATTAATTCTTATTTGTTCTAATAATGATATACCTTCTGTTTGTTCTTCTATTATGTTGAAATTATTGAAATCTACGCTTTCAATGTCCACTTTATCTTCAAAGGGGATCAAATCTGTGTTGCTTCCAACTTTTTCTGCCTTTGCAAACATGACATAATTGTCTATGTTGTAAATTCCTTCCTCTACTCTTAATCCGTTTCCTAATATTGTTTCCTTTATATATCCTATTCCTTGTTTTTGTTGTACAGGTATATCTACATCAATTAATTTAATTTCCGCATCACTATTTCTGTTAAAATGGAGTGTTATTATTTTATCTCCGGTTTTCAACAAATTATTTTCATAATCTATGTGTGCTTTCAAAGGAGACAGAATGTTGTTTCCTATCAAACCGTCGAACTCGTTGTGAAACTGACAAATAAAGAATTCTATTCTTTCGTTACTATCACCTAATTCACTAAATAAAGGGATCTGTACCTTTTCTTTTATTGTGACATTATGACTAAGTGTTTTTAGGCTTATGGGTTCGGGTAGAGTAGTATGCCACTTAGGATGACATATATTTGGATTAATAATTGAGTGGGTTGCGCCCGTGTCAACTATAAATTTCAAAGGTCTTCCCTTTGATGCTACTGTTATATAAGGTAACTTGCATCCGAGGCTACTAAGTGAAAATTTTCAGCTTCTGTCAAATAACTTTGAGTGTAGTTGTTTGAAAAATTGTTACTATTTCTATTATATTTATTATTGCCGTTACTTCTATTTCTTTTTTGTGTTAATCCTATTTCCATAGGTTCATAATTATTGTTATTTCTAAAAGGATTTTGATTATTGTTGTGGTTCTGATTATTAGCATGGTTATTGTAATTGTTAATGTTGTTATTATTTGTACCCGTTGATCTGTAGTGATCGAATGGAGGTTTGACATACTGATTGTTATTAGGTGGTCTAGATTGCCACGACGTATTAGGATGATAAGATCCATAATGATTGTTAGGTGGTCTTGATTGCGATGGTGTTCTAGTATTATTTGATCGATATTGATCGAATGAAGTTCTACCATTTGAATTGTCAGATTGCTTAGATTGCCGAAATGTATTGGAATTCAACAGTCCGTTATTGTTATGTGATTGTAAGCGTGTATGTGTAGCTTTGTTGAACGGGTTATAGTGTGCGTATCCACATTCGTATAAGATGTTGATTGCACCTTCTAAATCGGTTGGGTTCCTACAACATAGTAGTGAGCGCATGGGCTCAGGCATTTTATTTTTAAAAATTACCAAAGCTGACAACTTGTTGTTTTCTATATTGGAATTAATTAAACCTGAAGTATTTTCCGAATTTTCGAAGATTTGCTTTGTTTTAACATTGAGCCGTCTTAATATTGATTTTATATCATTAAAAAAGTCTATACTGTTAGTTTTAAATTTAACTGCTCTCAACTCATCGAATAATTCTTCGAGAGTTAACCTATCTCCAAAATTATTAATTAGGGCCGCTTTTATTTCGGTCCATGAAGTAATATGAACGTTAATTTCGATGACTTCCCTAGCTTTTCCTTTTAGTTTGGACTTTAAATAATCCGAGAAAATGCTTTGGGATAATTCGTCATAATTTGTTAAGATCGGGTGAATTTTATCGACTAAATCTATGAAATTTTGTAGGTCCCTAAAATCTCCATTGAAATCGGGGAGCTTAGATATATATTTAAGGGGATCAATGTTTACAGTCAACATGTTTCCTTGGTTACTTTCTGAAAAAAAATTTCCTAATATCTCCGAAATCTGATCACTTTTCTGTTTAGCTTGTTCTAATTGTTTTGAAATATCTTCTACCGAAGAACCACTTTCAGACATATTATAACATTCTACACAAGGGTTTATTCATTATTTCAAATTAAGTATTCAAATATAAATGTACGTAAAATAATAATAATAAAAAAAAAAATACATATATATAGTCAGACCTTAGTTATTTGCTGCTGTTGTTGATTAAAAGTTAAAGTTGTTTAGGATTGTCCTTCTCAAGTTGTAGTTATTTGCTGCTGTTGTTGATTAAAAGTTAAAGTTGTTTAGGATTGTCCTTCTCAAGTTGTAGTTATTTGCTGCTGTTGTTGATTAAAAGTTAAAGTTGTTTAGGATTGTCCTTCTCAAGTTGTAGTTATTTGCTGCTGTTGTTGATTAAAAGTTAAAGTTGTTTATTCCTCCTCTTTTTTTTGTTAAAAAGTTTTTAGTTTTTCTTGTTAGATTTATTTTTTTTTCTCTTCCTTTTTGATTTTATATTTGTTGTTTTAACTTAGCGATTACTTTTAGCACACGTTAGAATGTACACGCACTTTTCGTGTTCGGATTTAATTGTTCTTTTTAGTTCATTAGGTGTCGCGCACAAGAAATTTATTATGGGTACGCCCGTGTATACTTGATCACTAACTGTAATTTTTTTTCTTTTTGGTTCACGGTTGAAACGTTGATACGTACTACTGTATATTTATCTTAAAATAACAATATACCGTATCCTACCGACTGCGCCAGTTAAAAATGAATAAATCTTATTTTGAATAAAAAAATAATCTTTATTGAATCGAATCTATCTTAAGACTGAAGTAACAATGTGTTTTAATAAAGCATTAAACCTAGCAATGTATATGAAATATGTAACGCTTGCAAAAATTACATTCTATGGAAAAATTGATTTGTGTTGCAGAGTTGCATAAATGAAATAAAATAATTCTGTGAAATGATATTTGGAACAGTTCTGTGAAATGATATTTGGAAAGAAAAATATGTTAACTGATTCCGTGGAAAAAAATGCAAAGTAGGTATATCTGTAAGTATAACGGAAATGAGGTTCGGTGCAAAGTGCGACGAACCTTTTAAATTATGTTTTTATTGGCGGCACGTGTAACAGTATATCGTCGGTGTTAAAGTTGCAGGCATTTTTTTTTTATTACCAACTTCCAAAATGAGTAACGGTGATAATTTTTCCGCCCCTAAAAATATAAAATTTAACAGAATTTTTGGTTTAAAAAAAAATTAATTTGTTTATTTCAAACTTCTGTAATAAACAACGATGATGATTTTACGAATATCATGATTTCAATATAGTAAAAAATAATTGAATTATTAATTAAACAAAAAATTAACTTTTGTATTTTTTCCAACTTCTCATGATGATTTTGACGCCCCGTAAGAATTTGAATAATATAAAAATTGTATTTTGTAAAAAAAAATAGTTAAATTTTGAATAAAAAAAAATGTAATTGGTTTACAACTTCCAATATACAACGAAAACGATTTTTGTGCCCCTAACTCCTGGCGTCCGGGGCAACCGTACCCTGGGCCTCCCATTAGATACCCGACTGTTTAAAGTGGTTGTAACAAAACTACGTTTCAAGCGAAAAAGTCAAATAACAAAAAATTAATTGGATTTGAAAGTCTTTTGAGAAAATCCTTTTATTAAACTCGATTGCTTGATGAAAATTATCTAGAACGAGTTGCCATACAACATTTTTTTTTTAGTTAAATTTCTAAATCTAAAATGTTTGCTGGAATTAAGTCTCATCTAGGAATCAGAGGGCAATTTTATGAATTGAAAATTTTTGCTATAATTAAATACTTAAATTTCAAACTACTTTAACATAAGAGCAAGTACGTGCGATCCAGTAGTTTTATTTCAGTGGCGATTTCTCTAGATGAGTACGGTGCAAGCAGTAACAGACACCATTGTTTTTGAAAAAAGCGTACCCCCTGTGGCAATGGTACGTCCATGGATAGTTACTCTATACCATCCTTGCCACACGTATACATTTCTTAGAAGGATTAAAAAGAAACTCTTTTATTTTACCCTTTTTTACTTGCGACTTATAGGTACTACAAGGCAAGTTATGCATTCGTAAAAAAATCGAACTCGAGATTTTGATCAAAGTTGACCTTACGAAGACCAAAAAAGTATGGGTCTCGGAATTCTGTCTGTTTGTCTGTTGGACTACATCCTAAACTGCTCGGTCGATTTTCTTTAAACTTGGTAGATATCATTTTTAATTTTTTCCCCTTACATGCTTTTTTCTTTTTTTTAAGTCCAAAAATAACGGTATCTGCCATACGAATTTTTTTTCGAAATTTTATAAATATTTTTTTTCTCAAAAACTGTTCGACAGATTTAAAAAATAAAAATACAAAAAAATTTTATTTAGTTAAAACTAGGTAATGGTTGAAAAAAATTTTCCGAAAAATGGTTATTGAGGCCCCCCAAAAGAACCTTTTTTTTGGTTTTCGATTTTCTCAAAAACGGTACAACCGATTTTGATCATTTTTTTTGCTAAAGCTCCCCAAAAACTTGAATAGAATTTATTTTATATTCAAATTTTCCAAAAATATTTTTTTGGATTTTAAAAAAAAATTCAAAATGTTTTTTTTTAAAACTCAATATCTCGAAAACCACAAGCTAGATTTTTTTTAAACTTGAAAAAAAAAAAAAATAGTTTCTCAATATAATCTACAAGATGTGAGAAAAAAAAATTTATTTTACCTGAAAATTAAGGTACCCACCATACAAATGTTAGAAAATGCTTTTCAAAGATCGTATTTTTCTCTAAAACGGTGCCTAGAATTTTGATAAAAATTTTTTATTTTAATTAATTTTTACGATTTTTAATTTAATAAAAAGAAATTTGAAATTAAGATATTACAGCTTGTACCTACCATAGAACCATTTTTTTCAAATTTTGAATTACTCATTATCGACATAAAGGATTTTAATAAAATTTTTTATAGAGATGCTTCTAAAAAGCTTAAAAAACATTGCATTTCAAAACTTAAAAAAAAAGTATTTTATGAATTTCCGAAAAAAAACACTTTTTTCGGTATTTCGAATTTTTTAAAAACAGCTCAATATTTTCTTTGGAAATTTAATTTTTATTCAAACCATAATAAAAACCAAAATTTTTCTTAAAAATCTTTTAAAAATTTTGTATATAAAAGATTATTTTTTTAAGAAACCACTACAACGACTTATAATTTTTGTTCTTGCATAAATTCATGTTTACATAGCATTCTGTTTTTGTCTCTTACTACTTAAAGAATTTAAAAAATTAATTTTATGCTTATGAACAGTTTTCTCTAATAACATTCGTTTTTAAAATTCCTAGTCTATTAGTAGTAGTAGTAGTAGTAAAAGTGTGATTTTAGCAGAAAATTGATTTACATATTTGTTTTTTTTTTCACAAAATATAGCATTGGCTTTTGCCGTCAGCCAGAAAAAGAGAATTATAATTTATACAAAGACAAAAATGTTTTTTAATAATAGTTTTTATCACAAAAAGAAAATTGAAATAGGAATTTGGTTAAAAATTTTAATTTCCTTTGCGTGAATAGGTGCGAATGTTGAATAAATTAAAAAAGTGACGACTTTAGCTCAAAAAGATGAGTTTTTGTGAAGGGCCAAGGGCGCATACGCAATGAATTTCGAGGGTGCGTTTATGCGATTTGATATTCCTAACCATGAATACAAATATTCATTACTAAAGCAACAAAAAGTAATATCTAAAATAATTTATAATTTTAATAAAAAAAATACTTTTCTTTTTTTAATTTTTTAATTTAACAATTTTTAAATTCTAAAACGCATTCCGTTTGCCCAATTAGGAGCAAAACTTCATAAGTTTCTAACATGGTTGTTTCGGATACAAATAAAATACATCTCGGTCACACGATTACTACTGTGGGTGTTTTTCTGTCCCTATAGCTTATAAGGTGTAAGAGAAGAACTATCATATCGAGGAAAGCGAAAATATTTCCAATCTGGGTATTACTGACAATCACTTTCTAATGCGACGACAGGTTCCTTCCGACGATGCAAAAAAGTCTCCTTCTATCAGATTTCGCTTAGATTAAGTCGGGCATTCATCTAAAAATTTATTATTATTGAGTACGTGCTCCTGTACATTATGTGAGTCTTTTCAGAGATTTGAATATAATAGAACAATAACGGAAAAAAATCGAAGTGAAATACCTCTCTATCTCTTCAACGAAAAAGCCTGTTATATTTATTTAATAAAATAAGTCCATCTTAATACTTTTTATCAGAACATGCCTTCAAGCACTAGAGATTGTTTTTTAGTAGCAGTACCTACATGAATATGATATTTAATTACTTCCTATTAAATCCTCTTAAACCTATTTTGTTTTCTTAACTTTCACACCGTCATAACATTTGGAGTGGGCGTATCTATATATTATAGAAAAAAAGTTATTGTATTCAGACTTAATTTAAATTACTTAATTTCATAAAACTTTCAGCGTTTGCACCAAAATTTGAGAATTTTATTTAACACAAGGTCATCCAATAAAACAACAGTCATCTACTGATGCCATCATATAATTCCTATACCTACCTATTTTATCCTCTCCAGTCGGTTTTATTTAACAGAATGTTATTGCATACATTACATAATTAAAGTAGGTACGTTACATTATAAACACCCATGTAATCATACTTATACATAAGTTTAGTTCAACTTTTGTCAAGCCCTTGGACCAGAAAGATACATACTTTTTCACAACCAGCACTTTTGAAGTTAAGAATTTAAAATTTTGTCAAATGTAATTGAAGCACCCCTTTGAGACTACGAGTGGATATATCATAAATCTGAAACACAAAAACAAAGTCATATAGGTAAGGTATGCATGTGTATACACACACATCTGCGAAAATATCACCTCACAAAACCATTGTTTATCCTGCAAAGTGCCTATAAATATCAAAAGGCTCTTACATACAAATAAGTTCGTAAAATTTCATATACGAGGTGTCGTTCAAGTTCATGGTGTTTTGGAAAATTGCATTTTAATATCAAAGCGTTTCCATTAAAAAACCTCACATGAAATATCATCTTCGTCATCATAGGTCGCGCATTTGAGAACGTATACAACAACTTGTAGATGAATTTGAACTCACATAAGGTATAAGCGAAATAAAAAGGACATTGGTCTGTTGGTATAAAGCGAGAGTAAAGAGTCGGTATAAACAATAATAGTATACGAAGGGGTAAAATCTGATTGTCTGTTTTCTTTTGCAGATTATTCAGTGCGAAGAGGCTATATAAACATGCAAATGTAGGTACCGTAAATTGCCAAGTTTCTTTTGAATTTTTGTTTAAAAACTTTGAGCTTTTTTGTCTATACCTTGGTTAAAACATGTGTGTTATGAACAAGTGCCATGCGTATTAAAATTCCGAAAATAGCAACAGATTTTATTTAAAAGCTTTTTTGTATCAATGTCATCGAGGTTACAATTTGACGTCACAAGGAGTTCCAATGTCAATTTAATATGAGAATTGAAGACTGAATTTGGTCTGTTAAATGTTTTAATATAACAATTTAGTAACAGCGAAAATTCCTCACAGTAATTTTTTTTTAAAATAATTCGCATCAAAAGATGAAAACCTGTATTTGAATAAATAGTAATTTTCAACGATACTCCTCATTGACTAGGAAATCATTGAGTAGAAGGATGCGCGCAACAGCAAAAAGCATCATTAACCGTGTCAACAGACTTTCAAGAGCAGGAACCTAAAAGCACAATGAAAAACAAGTTAAAAGGACCAACATTTATATATTATATTTTATACCAGATCATATTTATGTACACATTCATATGTATGTATATTATATTCATGTAAAAGAAAATCCATGCTAAGGCTTATGTTTTACGAAACAAGTAAATGAGAGCAAAACTTAAAGGACGAAGGAGAGAAAGTACCGCCAGGAAAGACATACATTCTCGTATACCTATACCAGAGAAATCTGTTCGAAGCCATCAACAGGAACAGCATCAGCAGCAAGCAGTGCCCAAACGTGGGACGATGGTATCTTCTGCTGTGTAATGGCATTCCAGAACATCCTTGTTAACTTAACCAGAGAGTGGTTTAACTAACATGAGGAGCGGGTGCCAAATATAGATGCGTTTAATTGAAATAAGTTTATATTTTTCCAATTCGATAATTTGCTAAATAAACCTAAGCCACAAAGAAGTTGAGATTCCGAGAAGAACTATTCAAATAAAGTGAGAGTGAGTGAGTGTGAATTAAAAACAAAATTAAAATTGTGTAACCACCGATTAAGTACCACAACCAACAACAAATCAATTTTCTCGCAATTTAACTTTTATCACCATCTCTGTAATTGAATTTCGCGCTTACCTGCTTACGACTTTAATGGTTAACACGCTCCTGTATCTACTAGGATGAGTGTGTGGAAGCAGTCAGAAGGTGTGTTTTTGTTTTTCGCGGGTTAAAGCCATTATTGGACACATTTATAGTTGTACAAAAACCAAATAGAAATTAGGATACAAACGAGCAAAGTACAATCTCAAGGTAAGTCTAGTGTTAAGAACACAATCTTTCAATATATAAAATTTACGTTAGATTTTTTTTGAAGTAACGACGACAAAATTATTTAGGTATTTTGATGTAGATACAGATGCAATATCGTATTTTTTTCTTCTAATATTATCTTGGACTGAGCAGGCACCCTCATGCATAAAGGTCCTGATAGCCCTGGGACCATATTTTTCCATGGGTTGCTTGGTGGTGCGATATTGACATTACGTAGGTACCTTTGACTGAAGTGACTTGGTATATTTTATCATTTTGTAAGATGATTTTATGCGCATAATATCAGGTTCTTTTTAATATTCGCTTAACCCGGAGTTTTTTTTTCTAAAGAATTCCCCAATACCCTGATTTTTATACAGAAAAGTTTTTTTTTTATTTGTAAATATCGAAAGGAAATGGAGAGAACGAAATCTGTAAGGGAATTCAACTGATTCTGAATTGAAAAAAAAATGAAAAATTTGAATTTTGTAAATAACTTAGGTACAGTTAAATTACTATCTTTAAATAGGAATTTTTGTATTGTTGTTAGTGGAATTCGTTGTCTATTGTACTCTTTTTTTATATGTATAAATCTATAATTATCTTCTCCTCATATACCTATATGTGTACGAATCTATCGATTATAAATGAAAATTCAAAAATAGCTTTTGTGACAACCACCTTGCGTATACTCGTAGATTGTGGAGTGAAAACGATATTAAAGGATTTAACAAAGAGCAGTTTAAGTTGTTCGTGTGTGTTGGGATCCAACCATTCCGAAATGAAAATTAAAATGGAGCAACAGTTTGAATATTATGTATGTATGTATATGTATTATATAGTTAAGTGGATGATATGTATTTTAAGGTGGACATTATTTTTGAGCTCAAGTATATTAAGTTTTAAATTTCACTTCACTTAGTGAGTGTTTTCGTTTTTCAATATCACAACGAACAAAAATGCTGTTTTTTTGTTTTAATAAGTTTGGCGTCTCATGATATAAATGTAGGAGAAGTGCAGGCAAAAGCGCATATTTAGTGTTTATTCGATTTGTAAGAGTTTTTAAGAAAAATGAAATCTTTATTCTGCAAGTCTTACATTTCGTTTAGGTGTTTTGAGTAATATAGTAAATAAATACATAAGTACACATATAACTTAAGAAACATTTAAACACTTAAAAAAACATCGAGAAAAAAGGATTTGTCCAACGTGGGAAAACTCTGGAAAATCCTTTTTAGGCTCAAAAATACAACTTGAGTTTCTTATATTTTTTGCAGCAAGTGATTTGACATAAATCATCACTTGTCGGATCGGAGGAAACAAGCGGTCTTCTAGCAAATTTTGTCTATATCTGTTTCGTTTTTTAATGAACATATAACTTCGTACTACTATTTTTGCCCCTAAGTGGTTTTGTCTTCTTCTTACATTAAAAGTTTTGCTATTAAATTTTTTCATGCACCTTAGTGCAGAAATGGTTTTGCTCCAATTTCCTATTTTGCCCGCACTTGCCCTATCATTTTTAAGTGTTT
Source organism: Chrysotoxum bicinctum (assembly GCA_911387755.1). Taxonomy (NCBI): domain Eukaryota; kingdom Metazoa; phylum Arthropoda; class Insecta; order Diptera; family Syrphidae; genus Chrysotoxum; species Chrysotoxum bicinctum. Next base: position 95,331,194 of record OU426989.1, on the reverse strand, counting down.
TGTATTAGCCTTCGTTCGAAAGTTTAATTTTTGTGTAAAAAAATACCGAGGTCATATTATATACAATTACGAAAAAGCAAATGTTTAATAAAGTGCTTTTTTATCAACAGTGGTGTCTTGTTTCAATTTAGAATACTTTTGAAATTTTTGAGTATAGTGCCAGCAATTAGGAAGGTTGGAAATTATTTAAAAGGAGATACTGATGCACATTGCTTTTTAATGCAAATGGGAAGCAAATATTGAACCGGGTAAATATTCCACATTCGTGAAGTGCTGCTAAAGAAAGAATATCTAAACTGTACAGTACGTTCAAGACAAGAAAATAAAATAAAGGAAAATAAAGGGAGAATCTTTGACTTAAAGTAGAAAAATAGATATTCAAAAACACTAAATCTCATCTTTGATTTTGTTTTTAAATAATGTTTATTCAAAGAAGAGTGGTCCAAAAGAAAAATATTTTCAAATTTAAAATTAGAAAAAATAAAATGCAATACTGGATCGAATATGAATTTGCTATTGTTATTAACTTCCCATAGGGAGTTATTGTAATCGGTCCGATTTGTCAAATTGGAATTTTTGACATTTCTCGACGTTTCAAGGTCCTTAGAGGCTATATCAATCATTTTTAGAGAGATGTCTGTGTGTGTGTGTGTACGTACGTTCGTACGTTCGTACGTTCGTACGTTCGTACGTTCGTACGTTCGTACGTTCGTACGTTCGTACGTTCGTACGTTCGTACGTTCGTACGTGCGTACGTTCGTACGTCCGTACGTTCTCGTACCATTTTTCGTCGTCGATATCTCAAGAACGAGTAAAGATATCGACTTCAAATAAATTTTGTTTAATAGATAATAACTTCGAAAGAGGCTGAAAGGGCGTTTATTAAAATTCAGTGAGCAGTTTTTTCACTATAACGGTTTAAAAAAAAAGTAAAAATTTTGGTTAGTTTCAAATATCTCACGAAAAAATAATGCTATTAATTTCAAATAAAATTTAATGTACTTATTATAAGGTCATACAGATTTGGTATGAATTTGGAAAAAAATGAACATACCGTTATTTTTTTAAATAAAAAAAACTGAAAAAAAAATTTCATAACCTAGATATTCTAAGAACGGAAAACAATATGAAACTCAAAATAATTTTATTTTACGAAAAATAATGTGTTTGACAACTGATGAAAATTTCAAAAAAATCAGTTTACAGTTTTTTTACAAAAAAATAAAAAAACCATATAAAATTCTATTGAAAATTGGTAAAAGTTATTTTTCGACTCAAATTTCTCGGGAACTAGTAGTGATATTGACTTTTAATTTAGTTTATTTTATACATAGTATAATTTTGTACAATTGGTAAAATGTTGACAAATATTGAATTAATAGTTTTTTTTTTTTAAATAAAAAAACTATTAAAAATTCTAGTGAAAACTAGTTAAAATTGTATTTCAAGTCGAATTTCTTGGGAATGAACACCGATAGTGCCTTGTATGTTGTTTTATACATCGATACCTTCCCGTAAGAATGTATACTAAGCGACATTTCTAAAATTGTTCAGGAAACGAAAAAAACGAAGAAAGTTCTAGTTGAATCATAGTGTGCTAAGAGACAATTTTGGTTAAACTAAGTGACATCTAACAAAATTTTTTGTTGCTCACGACAATAAGATCTTTATTAATGTCGCTTAGCATAATTTTTTTGGCGAATAGTACAAATTTCAGGGGGCAACATTATTTTAATGAGAAAACATGGCAGTTGATAAATTTTTTTATTTGTACTCTAGTTTCCTTTTCATGCATAATAGGTTGGCGAAACCCAGGCCAAAACGTAGCCCTTAACATATAGTATATTTCCTCATCAAAAAGTCATTTTCGAAAAAAGTGTCGCTTAGTACATTCTTACGGGAAGGTATCGACATAATATAATTATTAACATATGGTTAAATTTTGACAAGTATCGAATTGACAGTTTTAGCAAAAATATAAAAAAAATCTACTAAAAAGTGGTAATATTTGTTTTTCGACTAGAATATCTTGAGAACGACCAATGATATTGACTTCGCCATTATTTAATTTTATACATAATACAATTTCTAACAAATGGTTTATATTTGACATATATCTAGTTTTAGAGCGGATATATTTTGTACGTACCCTTCCATCAATAACCAAACCATATCTTTTATATTTGAATATTTCGTTTTTAAATTTTTTTTCAATTAAAATGTTTGGAACCGAAATAATAAAGTAAGTTCTATAATATAATACATAATTTTATAATTTTATTATAAACTTAGTTTTTAAAAGAATGTATGTACTGTACATAAGTATATGAATAAGGTTGTTCAGTTGTACCCAAATCCCACATATTCAAATTCCATTAATAGCTATGGTAAAATTGAAGAAAACGTCACAATATGTTTTTATATTATTTTGAATAATTTATTTTAGCGCATAGGTATTCATTTATTTACGTTTGTATGCATTTATTTATTTATTTATTGATTTTTTTTTGAATTATTTATTTATTTATTTCAAAAAATATAAATTGTCAAACAATTTATATTTTTTTTAATTGTTTAATAAACGAGTAGTATAAGATTTGCAGTAATACAGCAAGTTTATCAGAGTTTATAAAACCAATTGAAAGGACACAAGCAAACTAAAGGTGAGAAATAGGCCTATTGGGGATACCTTGTTAAAAAAAACGCGTGGAAGTTTACCTCCTGGGTCACGTGGAAACAACTTATAGATCAACAATCTCAATTTCAAATCTCTTTAAATAATTAAAATGCTTTTCAATCTTAAAATAATGTTTGTTTGAATTTTACAGCTAAAGTGTGTTTCGCTGAAAATTTGGTTATTTGAAAAAAACTAAATATAAAGTTTCCAAGACCACAAATGGGAAGTTATCAGTGTGGGCCGCACCCAGCCTCTTTTTGTGATATTGTTTTGGAGAATTAAAAAAAAATGGATTTTATTAGAGAAAATGTTCAGAAGCATAAAATTCATTTTTTAAAAGACTAAAACAATTCCTTTAGCAGTTGGAGCTAATACTATGTTCTTACCAAACCGAAATCCTGAAATCTGGAATATGTTAAGATTTCAAATTAGTGTAGCAAGATTTCATTGAGATTTTGTTGAAATTTAGAGTTTTTATTGAGATTTCGGAAAAATCCCATGTAATTTTGTTCCATCAATAGCTGTGTTTTATTTTCCCCCAGATCTGATCCGGATTGGATTTTGTTTTCAAAATAACATGTAAAACAAGAATAACAAACAAAACTGGGCCTTGTGTTGTTTTTGTTATACATGTAATTTTGAATGAAGATCCAATCTGGATCAGATCTGGGGGAAAATAAAACACAGCTAATATTAAATATCAAAAGTTTTCAGCCGAAATCTCGTATTTCGTCGCCTAATGGAAAACTAGTTTATTTTTTTGCAGCGTTAATTTATAAATCGTGAAAATTAGTTTTTATATAGAGGGGTTCACATTCTCAAATATGTTTGACGCAAACATGGTTTGATTGATTTGCTTTTCAAAATGCGAACGCTCCATCAGATGAATATCAAAATATTTTGATATTCTGCTTGCTTTACAAAGATATTTGTGAATATGATGGCATTTTTGTCAAATCGGTAAGAAGGGTACAATTAATAAATATTAAATGAAATTTTGTGATCTTTTTTAAAGAAAAAATTTTAGAATGCTATCTACCAAGAAAAGGAAGTAGTCGAAGAGACAGACAGAATTGCGCGATCCACTGTTTTCGTTTTTCTATTATCGTAATGTCAGGTCTGATCAAAATCTCGAAATCGATTGTTTTTACGAATGCACAACTTGTAGCTGAGAACTATTAATATGATGATTGGACTCCTCGTAGGAAATTGAATACTTCAAAAACTTTCGTTATTGAATTCAGTACATTTTTGATGATAAAATTTGCACCATACTTACTGGTTGCAAGAATTTTTGAGTACCCCATATTGAATAAGAGTATCCTAGACGGCCACATAAATGTTCAAAAAATAAAGCATTAGATAAGTCGACCCAATCGTTCATTTTAGTTTTAATGGAATCGGATTGCAGTAGGCCAAGCGAAGTCGTTGGTTATTAGCTGATAATCAATTAAGATTATTGTGTACAGGATGTGCAGTAAATAATGGAAAACTCTCCAACCGGCTATTGCAGTCCTTAGGAGGTTGAAAAAAATATAAAAAATATTATTCACATGATTTTTTCTTCAAAATCACAATTTTTCTCAAAAGTATAATATTTTTACCCGAAAAATTAAATATCAACAAAAATGATGTATATTTAGAATCTCTTAAGTTTTACAAATTTAAGTGCATACACATAAGGACTTCATAATGAATTAAGTATTGTTTCCCTTCAATTCACTTAATCCTCCAAATGTTCTATACATACACATGTATTATGTCAAACTGTATACTGATTTCTTCTGCTTCCTACAATAATGGTTATCTTCTTTGTCCATTTGCTGTGTCCCATTCATTTTCTAACCCTATATACACACAGGATTTAACTTTTCCATTCAATGAACAATTTAATTAAACTTATAAAAGCTTTAAATTAATTCAATTGTGTTGCTTTACTACAAGAGGGTTAGACAAAAAATCCATGGAAAATACTTTTTAAAGTATATACTCGTATAGCAGATACCTTTTGCTAAAAATCGCCAGCGGAAGGATTATTAAATTTTCCTTGTTGATGATGGGGATTATGGTTCTATGAAGAACTTTAATAACGAATAATAATTGTTTGCCTCTGGGGCTAATTGAGATTATTTAGTTCACTGATAAGGTTATGTTTTTTTTATATTAGCCAGAAAACCAACAGAATTCCGGAAACGATTTTTGTCTTTCATGCTAAGATTCCCAAGAAATATTGATTGGATTAATTGGTAGGTTTTCCATTGTGCATGTTGCATGTGCGTGCAAGTATTTCAGCTGGAACTAGTTAGTACATCATTTTGGAACTCAGAAGAAGAGGTTGAGGACATCTCATTGAATGTTGCAGCTAAAATATTAAATATTATGGTGAATTGAAAATCATTTGGCACCGTATCTGATTTCGTCTTGGCGTTGGAATTGATTAGATATGAAACATAATTTTTCAACATGGCCCATTTCAATTGGCGCGGATAGATTTTGGCGGCCTGTGGCAGCCATGTTGTTTTGGTGATATCTATCAAATCTGTTGTTTGTTATAAGGTTACTAATGCCAATTCACCATAGTAAGTAACACGATTAAAAAGCATGGCGAAATGATAAAACTTTATTATCAAAATGAGTATTTACGGTAGACATGGTGGCTCACACAGTTCGCGCGCAAAATTGGTATTGCTGTACAAAATGTCTCCACTAAATTTTGCCGGGAAAAAGAATGATACAAGCATTGCGGGACAAATTTTGACGGCCATCGTATTTCCGAAAGTGATTTTTGTCATGTCAAAATTGGTTTTATGTAAAAGGTGCTGATGCATTTCTTGAAAGCATCAAGAGGCGATTCCAAAAAGGTATGAACGACTTTTGTAAGACAACCAGGGATACACTAAAAAAACACATTAAATTAGATTTTATCTCTCCAAATTCAAACTTTTGCGTGAGATTTGGAAACGTTTTGTAGAGATTAAAATTGTAGAGATAAAATTTGTCTTGTCTCGATTTGCGTACTAGGCCTTATAGGTTAGAATCTTACAGAGGCTTTGCTTGAGGGAAAAGAAGTTTCACTTCTACCACGTGTACGTCAGTACACACAACCTTTTTTGTACCAATAGGATAATCTGCTAGCATTTTCGAGGCGGAAGTCACTGCCTTAGCGGAATGTGCAGATCGAAATCTTGGAAGGAATTACCGAAACCAAAACATTGCCATTATGTGAGATAACCAAGCCGCATCCAAAGCTCTAAGATCATACACCAGCACGTCTGAGTTGGTGTGGGAATGTGTAGGCAGACTAAACAAACTTGGCAAGAACAATAATGTCTAATTTCATTGGGTACCTTGACATGTAATGGGAAATAAGAAGGCAGTCTCCCTAGCAAAAACAGGGGCAAGGACTCCTTCAATGGGCCAATAGCAAAATAGGAGAAAACAGGATTAAAAACGAAATCAAAATAGAGGAGGAGGCTAAAAGATCCAGAAACTAGAAAGAATACCCAAAACTGAGGCTGGCCAAACTACTTCTTGGGAACTATAACTGAGATCATTTCATGAACTGTATCAGCTTTAGTAGGCATAATCCACTAATAGTTACGGGACTCATCACGGGTCACTGGAAACTAAGAAGACCCACATGCAGATTCTGTATTACTTATGACGAAACGCCGGAACACATACAAGGCACATGCCAAGCACTAATGTATCAAAGAACCAAGTACCTGGGACGCTACCAGGTAGCAGACAGTGATTTTTCCTCTCTGAAGGTACACCAAATAATCAAACTTATTAAAGGGATAAACTTTGAGGAAGAGCCATAGGGCTAGCAACTCATCTAGCTCTAGATGGGGGCACAATAGATCTTTAGGTCGCATTGCGAACACACTCTCAATATTCATTCATCGGCCTACACCCGTACAAGATCTACCTGACCTAGGAGTTCAAAGTTCATGAACTTAGATAACGCAATTTGTTTACTGATCGGGCTTCGGAGCGTTTGGAAGAGGACCCCTATTTTCGAACCATAAGAATATAGATGATATATGGTTTCAGCAGGACGGCACTACGTGCCTCAAATCGGACGCCACGATTGACATTCTGGAGGTATGATTTGAGGGTTAGGTTATCTTTGACGTGAATTGGCCATGCGATTTGACCCCGCAACACTTTTTCTTGCAGGTTTTCCTGAAGTCGCAGGTCTATGCGAATAAACCGGATCTACGTGGAAGAGTCATTGAAAATTGACCTACTCGTAACTTTGGGACCGTAAGAAGCCAAGGTAGCAAATTTTTAATTCCTCACAAACAGCCTTTTTCTTGCTTCATTTCAACATCTAACCGCTTTTATTGAAAAACCCTTCCCATACGAGTATATTTATTATTATTTTTTGTTAATAATTTTGAAGGAAAGCTTTAACCATGGTTTCGAGTAAATGAGTATATAAACAAAAAATGTCACAAATCCATTTTTATAAACAAAAATATAAATTCGACACGCATTTACTAAAACAATTCGAGAAAACGTCATTTTTAAACCAGTTCAAAGAATTTGTGGTTAAATCTATTGCTGCATTCACTAGAACCAAATATCTAACAAAGTATTTTTCTTTCGAACAATATCGTATCAGCAATATTTCTGCTCATCTGTTTATCGTCCAACAATCAGCGCCGTAGAGCAGGATTGCAGTATACTTCGTCTTACACGTCAGGACTCGGAAGATTCGAAATTCGTTCGTCTCTTGGTATTTTATTTAATAAAAATATATACAAGAGCGATGGTAATCAACAAAATAAGTAAAACATAATACAAGCTTCAAATAAGAAACAGATAAAAAAGTACTTTTAATGCTAATAGTTGGCCCTCCCGCTTAACAAATATACCAACTCAACTTGTTTCATCTGCAGTTCTTGCCTCAGGGTCGGATATTTTTAGTTACTTTCGAGATAAATTCAAATATTTTTCTTGTAGTTTATTTATTTGATGAAAAAAAAAAAACACTCGTGGAAGAGAAAGTTCAAAATCCCAAGTAGCTTTTAAAATACAATATATATACTTGTGCTCTCTAATTGAGTAAAAAACAAATCTGGATAAGGGGGAGGGTACCTACCCCCGGTTCATATACCATTGGATATACGTAGTTTTAATTGGAATTGACTAAAAACTCAATAAAAGTTGTCTGAAAATTCTTAATAAAAAAATTGCAATGTTCTAATTCTGTCAAATAAATATCCTCCAGCGCTTTCAAAGGATTTTTTTTGTTACATTTTTTATTTTTTACATAACCCTATTAAAGAATTTATAGTACAATGTGTACTATATGCAGTATGCACACATCGCATCTGAATAGAAACTCTACAAAAGTACACGTGACTTGCAACAAGTAGTTATGGCCAAACCAGTAAAAAATATCACTACTTGCCATACACCACATGATGAAGGACTTTAGACATCGATAATGTCACGTTTATCGCAGCAGCATTGGAAGGTTAAGACATTCGTAATAGAGAAAGAACATTTCTATAAAACATGTGAGAGGATGTTATATGAGAAATGTCACATCTTTACAATTAATCTTACTTTCAAAACTAGGTCGCACGTCCGTATCTATATCTTATTTGAATTAAAAGGTTGCAATCTAAAAAAAAAGTGTTCGCAAATAGATATATTTATTTTAAAATTGGTAGGGAAACTTTAAGTGGTTTATTCCATTCGAGGTTTTTATCTGAAACCCAACATTGAGAAAAAGGCAAAAAGACGATTTATTTTAAATGGCCCTAAAACACAGAGGACATAACATTTTCTCCTTTTTTTTGCGAATAATTAACAAAGCGTAACTTTTTCTATTGACCCTTTAAATAAAAGACCTATTCTAAAACTTTAAATATACGAAAAAGGGTTAAAATTATTTCAGAAATAAAAAAAAAATAGGGAAAAATAATGGTGGCCTCGTGTTGGACAAACTTACTCAAACAAAATGTTCGAAATATTTGTAGAATAATATTATCAGTTTACATATAGTTTTAAAATTTAAATATCCCATCCATAGTTCAAGAACTATAAGTCTGACCTTTAGCCTGTATACAAAAGCACACTGAAAAATTTTATAGGATCCGTTTACAGGATCTTAAAGCTTAACGATTATAAAAGCAGGAACTGTTTTGAACCTAACATGTAAACTTTTAAAAACCGTTTTAGAAAATGTTCAAATCAGTTGCCAAAAACATGAATTCCGAGAAGTTGTTTTTGTTCCTTATATAAATTTGAACAAAAATAGATTTAGTTTCGTGATAGCTGGTTGAGTGGGTATAAATTAATAGAAGGAACACAATTTTCTGCAGAATCCGAACGACTAAAATGAGAGTCACTTTTTCTTGACAGGAATTTCTTGGAGAATTTGTCATGTTTTCGCTTAAGGCAATATATTAAAAAAAATTATTTTTAGTTGGCATTTACTGGTTTGTTTCACAGACCTCTGAAAAATTTTAAATAAATAAATACATAAATATATAAATAAAAAAATTAGTGAAGGTATAATAATATTTATTTTATCATAATTAAATAACAAAATGGCTACCATGAGATTTGGGAAACATTTTACGAGATCTATACAAAGCGGAGGGGCATACAATTATATATCATTCGAAATGTTTTGTCCTCCAGAAGTGAGGAGTACAAAGAATCAATAAATTATTTGACAACAAATAAAAAAAGATACTAGAGAGAACAAAAAGCTGCCACTTATTTAACTGAGAAGTTATGCACAGTTGAAGCGAGGTTGAACTACATTTCAATCCCTTTGTATACGACCTACTATGTCTGCAATTGATTGGGTTTGATTTAACTCGATAGCGCTCGCTAAGTGTAGTTCAATCAAAAGTTTTCTATTTGGAACATCCACCACTACAAGAAATTACTTTGATGAATATGACAGATGTTAAATTGAAAAGTGAAAACAAATACATTTAAAACTTGACCAGAGTCAAATCTTTCATTAAAATCTCCCTCCTTATAATATGCAACGAATTGTTGGCTTATAAACAAAGTTCGGAGAAATAGAAAGAAACCGAGTTTACAACAACAAACTTGAATGACTAATAAAAACGCTAGTCCTCAAGTGATAATTGATAAACGATAAAACTTTTATTGACCTAAAGCCCGCTTTAACCAGTTCATATTAAAAATATAAACGATAAAACCTAAATTGGGATGGACTTGATCATGTGGTCTCGGTAGCGTGATGCGTAGGGCATTGGCTTCTGACGACGCTAGGTCTGGGTTCAAATTTCTGTCAAGGCAAAAAGTTTTTCGATTAAACTTGATAGTATAAAGGCTACGCACCACTAATAAAGGAGTCTGATGATCGGCTTGGCAACCGTGAAATAGCTATAACTCCAGCCAAATAAGAACCCACTTGGTGGTAGTTCATTCAAGTTGTTGTTGTAATATTCAAAAATTCATAAATATATGAAGCTTCGCAGGCACAACTGCATGTATGTAACCATACAAAAATCCCTTCGAAAACAAAAGTTTTTTTTTTAGTCATTGGTGGATGGCACAATAACCAGCGCTTGGTTTTTTAAAATAGATAAGCCAAATGTTAGGTCAATCTTAGTACTCGAAATAAATCTCAAAAACTCAGTAATAAAACTCTTTAAACTGGTTTGACATATGTCAACATGTCAAGTTGTGTGGGATAAAGATCTTAATGCGCAACGTACATTATATTGGGTAGCATATTATTCAAGTTATTCAAAATAATGAACACTGGAAACTAAAACTGATATCAGTTTAATGAATTTATGAAAGTTATTATATAGCATATACTATATACTTTTCTAATTTCAAAATCAGTGCTATCACATGTCACATTTCAAATTTTTCTCACTACAATTGATTAAAGCGCCATCTAAGCTCTCAGCATTTCAACAATTTTAATCCATTTTATGTCCACTTTCATTGCTGCCCAAAATTATCTTCACTCCTGGTTCTGTTGTTGTTTGCGTGTAAAAATTTGCTGACCTAGCTATTCATTCTTTCAAAAAACCACAGCTAGTATCATTTGTGTTACGAATGGTCATAGGAAATAATTTATTTTCATTAATCATTTGATAGAGCTTGGTGCCAAAGCTCTCTTTTCGAAAATGGGTGCATTTGGTATTGATGAATCTCTTGTTCGTTCGGTTAGAAATTACCTTTCAAATCACTCAATGCAAATTGCATTGGACGGTTTAAAGTCTGAAATTCATAAAATAAATGCTGGTGTGCCACAGGGCTCCGTTTTGTCTCCGAATTTCTTTCTTATATTCATCAATGTTCTTTTGTGTGAAACTTCTCATCCATTAAATTGTTTTGCTGATTCGTTTCCAAATGCATGTCCTTGTTCTTCGGATGTCGATGTGGACTTCCAAGGGTATCAAGGGCTCATTAAATGCAGATAAAAAAAAAATCTGAGACAACCACCTTTAGTCTCAGAACATCGTGCCACACATCTTTCCTATCCTTCTTTCTCTTCATTAACTTCACGCCCGCGCTGTGTTGAAACATTTAAAGGGTAATCATAATCCCTTGAGCGCGGGTAGATTATAAAAAAAAAAAAAAAAAAAAAAGCATTGTCCAATGCGGAATTAAAAACCGTGTAGAATTTATTGCTTCGAAAACTCAATGATTTTTACTGTCTCTAAAGCGTAACCCTCCCCCAATGCCACTTTTTATGAATGGCACTCGCATCGGGGAGACTGAACAGTTTTTAGTTCTAGGTATGTGCATCACAGATCATCTACTGTGGAGTGATCACATATTTGACGTCGCCAAAAACGCTGCTAAGTGTTTAGGTTTTCTCAACTAATGCAGACAGAATTCAAAAGGGAGGTATAAAAGGCTACCGTTGTCTCACTGAAACATTTGTATATATCGCGCACCGCTGCAATGTTTCATGTCTATTCTTATTTTACCGCTATTTTCATAAACAGTGCTCTAGGGAAATAGCCAGTTGCATTATTTGCCTTAAGTAATTCACCGTAATACTCGTACTTGTAGAAATGCTCATTAGCTTACGCCCAATTACGGCGATACTGCAAGTAGAGAAATTCTTTGTTAGCTGCACTACACGAATGTGGAATGCTTTATCCGGCTCAAGATTTCCCACTCATTGCAATGTGCAGACATTCAAAACCAATGTGCATCGGTATCTCCTTTCTAATCCTACCCTACTTTAATAATTTCTCGCACTTTGCATAACATTATAAGGGTATACATAACCCTTACAACTAATAACAGTTTAAATATTAGATTTAACCTTAATTTAGTGCAAATCTCAAAAACTTACCACAAACAATTTAATCATATATTTTACTTACTTACTTAACCGGCTCCCGATCCATGGAGGGTCTCTGCCTGAGTTATTGCGGTCTTCCATCGGTTGCGATCCCTCGCGAGCTCCCTCCAGTCGGGACCAAGAGCTCTTGAGTCTGTAACCGCCTGGTACCTGTAGCGGAGGTTAGGTCTTTTCTTGGCTGGAGCGTTGTTGTCCATTCGCTCGATGTGGCCGAGCCAGTGTAGTCAACGTGTTTTGGCTTTTTGGACTACATCCACATCTTGGTACAGCTCGTATAATTCACGATTGAATCTTCTCCTCCATTCGCCTTCTTCGGTCCTATAGTCCAAATATCCGCCGAAGAATTTTTCTCGAAAGTGCCCAGTATCAATTCCCCTTTTTTACTTATCTTCCAGCACTCGGCGCCGTAGAGTAGAACTGGTAAAATTTGCGTTTTGTATAGCGTGCACTTTGTCTTTCGAGAAAGGAGTTTCGAACCCATTTGTTTGGCCAAACCGAAGTAGCAGCGGTTTGCTAGGGTAATTCTTCGTCGGATTTCTACTAAGGTGTCATTCGTGGGATTGATGTTCGTTCCGAGGTAGGTGAACTCCTTGACTACCTCGAAATTACTGCTACCAACAATGACGTTTTGTCCTAGGCGATTGACAGATTAGGCTTTGTTTATTGATAGCATACATATATGAGTACTTTGTTTTGTCCTCATTCACTTCAAGACCAACGCGTTTCGCCTGTTCATCAATAGCGGTGAACGCTTCTAGCACAGCTGGAGCGGCCGATGATGTCGATGGCGTCCGCATAGCCAAGCAGTTGGGAAGACCTGTTGAAGATAGAGCCTTCCAGGTTAACACCACTCTTGTGCACCAGACTAGGTTGAAGAAATCACATGATAGCGCATCTCCTTGTCTGAACCCTGTACATGTCTGGAATAGCTCGGACGAGCTGCTACCCATTTGCACGTTGTACCGCGTATTTTGTAACGTCATGCGGCATAGTTGGATCAGTTTTTTCGGGATCCCGAGTTCCGACATCGCCAATAGAAGCTCTTGGCGACTTATGCTGTCATATGCGGCTTTAAAGTCGATGAAAAGATGGGTGGGTCTCGACTTGAAATTCGTTGGTCTTTTCCAGGATTTGCCTCAATGTGAAAACTTGGTCTATCGTTGATCTGGCCTGAAGCCACAGTGGTACGTAAATCATATATCTAGTAGGTTAGAAATAAATCTCGATAAATCTTCATTGGACCTATAGTTTTACGAATCGAACTAACCTGTACCCTACCCATATCGAGTTGAACGCATTCTTTGCACAAAACATAAGTAAAACATTCTGTATAACTTCCACTTCCTATAAGAAAAAAATGAAACACCATTTCCAATTTGAAAGGAATTTGAAAGGTAGTGTCTAAGTCAATCTGCACTAAATTGGATTTATTTTCTAAACTAATTTATTGCTTTGGTGGAAACAAGAGCACGGACTTTGTGCAACTTGTGTTTACTTCCGTTTTCCAAAATCAACCATGGTTCGTTCACATTATCGTCTTTCAATTTATAAAGTAGTTACCCCCTTTAGAAGTCGCAGAAATATTTGTGCTGACTGTAAAGTAATGAATTAATTCAAGCTATATTTCTATTTCTCGTGTATTAATAATCCCAATTGAAGAAACTTTTCGTCCTTATGTCATTTCATTTGCAAAAGGATGAAAGGAATTAATTTCATTTGGAAAAGGCTAAATTTGAAAATTTAATGTGAAAACACTGCAATTATAAACAGAGAAAAGTAGTATTTGTTTAGTTTTAAATTAATAAATCCTAAATCAGATTAAAAGACAGGTCACAAAAAAAAAAAACGAACGTTTATAGATTAATCACTATGGCTGATAAAATGTGCTGGATGTTTCTATTTTAGACTTATATTTATAGATTTAAAAGTTGGTATTGAAACAAAAGTTAAAGAAAGTTTTGCGTGCAAGTATTTAATCAAAAACTTTTTTCATTAGTTTCATAAAAGTCGACTTCAATGGAAAGGGAAATAGCAATTGAAAATTAAAACTACAAAATACTCTCGTGTAGATATGTAATGATATTATTATGAACACATTTATTTAGTTGTTGATATTGAAGCATTTGTTCAAAATTATGTTCATACTTAATATATACATTATGTACCTATATACCTAGCTTAGATTATGTACAGTCGTATGGTTTTATTAAAAAGATGAATCAAAATAATACCATCTAAGTATGCAAATATAAATAAGATGGGATTAATGGAATTTATCGTAAGAAATTGTGAACAGAGCATTATTCTGCAAGGGTGTAGTGCTAAATTTTCATAATCAATAGTCTTAAACTAATTAAACGTAGTTGACGTTCGCCAACTCAAAAGCTTTTGCTTCTGCACCTGCATCGTTTTTGTTCTATTTTTACTTGCGACTTATAGGTACTATAAGGCAAGTTATGGATTCGTAAAAAAAATTGAACTCGAGATTTTGATCAAAGTTGACATTACGATGATAGCGAAGACTAAAAAAGTGGGTCTGGCAATCCTGTCTGTCTGTCTGTCGCTTCGACTACAGCCTAAACGGCTCGGCCGATTTTCTTCAAACTTGGTAGATATGGGTTTTGATTTTTTCCCCCCACATGTTTTTTTCTTTTTTTTTTTTAAGACCAAAAATAACGGTACCTGCCATACGATTTTTTTCGAAATTTTATAAATATTTTATTTTCTCAAAAACTGTCTCACAGAATTTAAAAAAAAAAAAATTGAAAAATTTCATTTGGTTAAAACTAGCTAATGGTTGAAAAAAAATTTCCAAAAAATTGTAATTTTTGGTAGACCCCCTGGGTCCATTTTTTTTGTTTTCGATTTTCTCGAAAACGGTACAGCAGATTTAAATTATTTTTTTATGGTAAAGCTCCTCCAAAGTTTGAACATTATTACATATTCAAATTTTTAATTTTTAATTTTTTGGATTTTTAAAAAAAATTCAAAATTTTTTTTTGGAAACTCAATATTTCGAAAACCCCAATATTGATTTTTTTCAAACTTGACAAAAAAAAGTTTCTTAACATAACCTACAAGATTTGAGAAAAAAAATTTTGTTTTATCTAAAACTAACGGTACCTTCCATACAAATTTAAAAAAATGGTTTTCGAAAATCGTATTTTTTTTAATTTAAAATCTAGATATTACGGACTGTACCTACCATAGAACGATTTTTTCGAATTTTGAATTACTCATTATCTTCATAACGGATTTTAATGAAATTTTTTATAAAGAAGCTCCTAAAAAGTTTAAAAAACATTGCATTTCAAAACTTAAAAAAAATATTTTTTCAATTTTTAGAAAAAAAAGTAATTTTTTTTTTTTGAAAAATTCGATATCTCAAGAACGGCTTGGTTTTTTTTTTTGAAAATTAGACTCTTATTCGTACAATAATACAAACTTAAGGTTGACGTACCAAAATTTTTTCTTAAAAATGTTTTGAAAATTTTGTACATAAAAGCTTATTTTTTTAAGGAACCACTACAACGACTTATAATTTTTGTTCTTGCATAAATTTATATTTGCATAGGATTCTGTTTTTATCTCTTATTACTAAAAGAATTTAAAAAATTCATTTTGTCCTTATGAACAGTTTTCTTTAATAACATCCGTTTTTAAAATTCCTATAGTCTATTACATAGGAGCAAGTTCGTGCGAGCAAGTTCACACACAGCGTCCTCGTCCTCTGTAGGAATACTTTTCAGGCTTACCTGCTTCATGCCCGCAATTTAAATTCACATCACTGTATCCAAGTTACATATATGCATGCATATGTTATGATCCATTTTCAGTTTTAAATATTAAAGTAACTTTTAATATTTATGATGTACTTTTGTCTAGGCTGAGGTTTCGTTCGCCAGTTAACCGGCGGTCTATCCAAGCTGATACTAACTTCTACTTCTACTAACTTTTATGTCTTTATTTATTTATTTATTAAAATTTCAAATGCTTTAACCTAGTGTACACATTATTATCTTATATATATACAATAATCATCATCGTATATCTTTTATCGTTGGTATTTCCGGTTTGCTCTTCTTCGTGCATATCGTTGCCCTCTGTAGTTTATCCTTTTGGTGTTTCTTGTACCACTCTACGCAGGTGGAGTGTAGGTGATACGGGAAGCAGTTCGCAGGTACAGTTGAAATCTGACTGGGATACAGATTACTGGCGATTTACGGTTGAATCTGGCAAATCACAGTCGAATCTGGCAAATCACGGACGAATCTGGCAATTCACGGACGAATCCGGCAAATCACAGACAAATCTCGAGACCTCTTTCTCACCCCCTATTTTCCCCATCGCTCGTGCTATGTTTATATTGACCATTATAAGGGTATCGTAATAAGCCCTTGAACGCGTGTGAATTATAAAAAAAAGACCATAAGACAAGGATGTTATGGCCTCATTAATCGCTGAAGCCATTTCTCTGCACCTATAGATACCTTAGGGTCAATAAGGAAAAAAAATCCCTGGAAAATCTTCAAAATCATCACGTCAGATACGAGGAGACGAACAAAGCGGATCCCGATGTCTGTCTATAACATGTAATTTATTTACAAATTTTTGTGAATTTAGGCCCGTTAAAATCTATTTTGAATCAATAATTCAACAAGTTTTCAGCAGCAAGATTTCAACAATTTTTAATCTTTTTTTAAGAGATTTTCTAAAATGACTATGAATCCTGACAGAAATGTCTAACTTTTTAACTTATATTAATCCTTAAGCTTTCACATAATCTTTGTATTATTTTACAGTTTCTTGCATCAAACCGATTTAAAGCTTTAAATTTTAAGTATGAAAAATGACACGACAAATCTTGTGGCAATGTTTGATTTTTAGTGAAACGCTTCGTATTTTTGCTTTGAAGGAAATTATTTTAGTGAAAAGTTGTTGAGTGCAGAGTGAAAAGTGTTTAGTTAAGTACGACCCAGATATCATAAATCGCAATCAAAAATTTAAAGTCAAATCTTTTTTAGTAAAAATACCAAACACAAAATTTTTCTCTTGTACAAAGTCCTTTTATACTTCCTGTGATTCAAACATAACCAACGATCAAACAATTTTCCAAGACTCGAAGAAAACACTCAAAGGGCGGTACCAACAATCAAATTTAGAGACGACTTTAATATTTGAGCGAAATGAAGCATTATTTAATGGTCTCTATATAATTAACCATATATGCTACATTTTATTTTTTAGGTTCCGTACAAAAAATGGTTCATAATTTAGAGTTCACATAAATATTAAGTTCATAACATGTATGGCTAACTTTCTAGAGCCCTTTATATAATGGTCCATTTCACTCAAATATTAAAGTCGTCGCTTAATTTGATTGTTGGTAAGGCCCAAAGACAACAAAAAGAATATGAATAAATATACAAAATATGCATATTTTACTGTCTACTCGTGTATCTACTATTTCTTTTTGTTTTCTTGAAGATCTGAGTCCTCGTAGATAATTTTCCTCTTAGCAAGGGAATTCAGAAAGCCATAACAGTGCACAAATAAAACTTTGTCTTTTGACTTAGTAAATGGTTGGAAGGTATACATACCTATGTATATTACAATGTAAAAGCAAATTTCCTTTCATTCGAGTGTAAAACTATTTTCGTGTCATTAAAGTAGAACTTTTGTAATTTTTTTTCACGTCATTAGTAAAGCTCTTTAGACTTCTAGCCTTTTGATTTTCATAATTTTATAGTTTTTTCAACAAAGCTCAACTGGGATGAAATTTTTCTTTTCAGAAAATCAATTCTGAGAAATATTTCTGGGAGATGCAGATAAATAAAGACTTTTCGAAAGGTGGATATTTGCATTTTTCAATGAAGTGACTTGCGGATGGCAATGATTTACAGGATGTTATGCTTGTCTGGTAGCCAGGTGTAGTTTCGATTCCCACTTTCTTTTTTTACATGCCTTCAACATTGCTTCAATTGGATGAGACCTTTTGGTTATCATGAGAACATACAATGAATGAACTATGGCAATGTTAATTCTTTTTTATATTTCTTCTATTTAGTGCCATACACTTCAGGTTGAATTTAAAGGGAGCTTTTGTCTTAAATGTATTAATAAGTTAAAAATATTATACATAATTAAAAAAGTATCAAATTTGAAAAGTACGTAGATGGAGCTTTAGCAAGATGTAGCATAAGTCGTGCCAACTTCAACTTTTGCTACAGCTACATATGTATCAATTATATATGTATATGTTCGTATATACTGCTAAAAAATAATTTGCATCCTTACATTCACTTCACATCGAGCTCGAACCTAAACGGGTAAACTGATTTTATTAAAATTTGGAACATAATTTTTCAAAGAATACTTTCAAAGGTTTTCCTAATTTGAAGAAAATAAGTCAACTTATTTCAGTCCTGGGTCCATGTATATAGATAATTTATTTGAATGTTTAAAGGTCAAGAAAATCATTCTACGAGTACATTTCGTTCGTCTCCTTTAACAAATTCCAGTATGGAAATTTCGTATTATTCCTAGAATTGTTTCTCTCAGTTGACACATTCTCCGAATAGTATTTTCGCAAAATCTTTTAATTAAAACATTTTTAAATTAACCATGTACTCTAATTCTCAGAAAAGTCAAGTTGAAAATAACACTCGTCGGCAAAAAAAAAAGCCGGGAGCAAGAACTTTGTTATGTGATTTAAATTGACTTTAGTGTGCTGAATTCAAAACTGTTTACAGATTTATTCTATCACGTCTAGTTTTTGAGCTTTTCTTATTTAAATAAAATGATTATCTATATATATAAAAATCAGTGCCACTTTTCGTTGTAATTCTATAACTCAAGAACGGGCTCACCTATCCAAACCAAATGTTAAGGCTTTGTTTGGACTATTTAGTAGATGGTTTATGTGAAGTTTGCACAAAATTGGTCGAGCGGTTCTTTATTTATCACATTTTTTGTAACAAATGAATTCAATAAATGTCGGATCATTTTGTTAGTGAGGATTTTGCTGTCAAATTGAAACTTTTATTTTTAATTTGATTTATTCTTTTTTATATGAAGGAATAATGCCACAAGTCGGGCGAGCAAATATAGGTCGGCGAACGCGTAATGCAGTGATGTGGCATTACTAAGTCGATCACAGACTGCAGATGAACGCGCACAAGCTAATGCATCGCAGTGAACGTAATGCATGAAATAGATTTGTTGACCCTGTACCTGTACTGAACCTTGCACGACGATCACGAATACGTCGTGCTGCTCTTTTGGCTAAAATGATGCGTGCTGCTTTTAATTACAACAGTCAAATTGATTATAGTATGTACGGATATATTGGAATGATGGACGCAATACATACATATGTCCACATTGTGATGCCGCTAACTTTCCAGGTGAAATGCCCGGCACGTGTTGTGCTAATGACAAAGTGAGATTTCCAGCAATAGAAACTCCACCCGAACCATTGTATTCATTTATTTTTGGGACATCTCAAACGTCGAATCACTTTTTGATCCATATTCAACAACACAATTCGGCATTTCAAATTACTTCTTTTAGTGCTACTAAAATTTTTAGAGATAATTATGCCGACGTTTAAAGAAAATACTTCAACATGATTGTCCCATGTTCATATCAATCTGAATCATAAAGTATTCGATAGTTTTAAAAATTCTGATCCAACATCTACCTGAAATTGCATACATGTTACAGATTCAGGACCAGATTTATCATCAAGCTGGTTCGTTATTGCCATACCCCGACGCTGATCATCAATTTTAGCAAATTTATTTTATTGGTGATGAAAATCGTAAATTGGATCAACGTTGTGTAATTGTCTCGAATACAAGACGAGAAATTATTCGTGAGCTACAAAAGTTTTTCCATCAGCATAACGCATTAGTTCAATTGTTCAAAATTGCTTTCGATCGTATGCTATCTGATAATCACAAAATCGTAATAAGGGCTGATATAACATCGACAATTGATGAGGTTGCAATTGTAATTCTTGGTGATCAGTTTCAATCCCGTGATATTGTACTTCATCGCAGAAATGAGCAATTGCAACATGTTTCGGAACTTCATCGTATATGACACAATCATGCAAACCATTTCCAATAATGCAGGTGGATTATATTTCTTGGATGCGCCTGGTGGTACAGGCAAAACGTTCGTTATGTCATTGATTTTAGCTATTCGATCGGAACAGAAAATTGTATTGGCACTTGCATCTTCGGAAATTGCTGCTACATTATTAGAAGGTGAAGGTGGTCGGACTGCACACTCTGCACTAAAATTGCCATTGAAAGTACAGGTGATTGAAACTCCACCTTCCAATATTTCGAGAAATTCTGCTATGGCAAAAGTTCTGCGATTAACGTCAATTATTTTATGGGATGAGTGTACAACGGCGAATAAAAAATCACTAGAAGCATTTAATCGAACAATGCAAGATTTACGTGGTAATCAACAGTGTTATGAATCAAGATGAGGCAATGAATTATCCAATTGAATTTTAAAATTCATTGGAACTAGCTGGTATGCCACCGCATTGCTTGAATCTGAAAGTTGGTTCTTTGATTATATTATTGCGAAATATTAATCCACCAAAACTGTGTAATGGCACCAGATTGGCAGTGAAAAAGTTATTGCCAAATTTGATTAAAGCTACGATCTTAACTGCTAAATCAAAAGGAGAAGTTTGTTTGATACCACGTATCGCTATAATTCCAACTGATATGCCATTTGAGTTCAAACGAGGATCAAGGGCAAACACTTTTGTGGTGTGAATTTGAAGGAATCATGTTTTACACATGGCCAACTTTATGTTGCCTGTTCCAGAGTCGGTACTCCCAGCCGTTTGTTTATTCATGCTCAAAATGGAAAAACAAAAAATATTGTTTATCCAAATGTTTTGGATTAAGTTTTAAAATAGATAGCAATTAATAAAATATTTTTTTCTTTACATAAATGAATTTGATGTTGCAATTAATTTTTTTTTATTATTTCACTTTATACGTAGCGAAGCACGTACCGGGCCACTAGTATTTACATATTAAATACGTATTTATTATAAAAAAAAGTACAAAAACCTGACAAATGACATGACTTATATTATAAAAATTAAAACCTGTAATGAATTAAAATACTAATAGTATAATACAAAATAAATATAACTACTTGGTAGATCGATTTCTTTTATACATTTTATCTTTTGTTTCACGATTGATTTTCCAGCAGAAATCAGCTAAGATTGCTGGGGACCACTTGCCGTTATATCTTTTTTCCATATGCGCAATATCTTGGTGGAACCTCTCACCATGCTCACCAGATACGGCACTAAGAAAAAAATGTAAATGCAAATCCAAGAAGTGTATTTTTAAAGACATGTTGCAATCCGTGTTCTTGATATGAAAATAGAAGTTCTTGTACCAGTTCTTTGTAGTTTGCAGCCCTTATATTTCCAAGAAAATGGTGACATACATTTTCAAAAGCTGTCCATGCTCTTTTTTACTTGCGATATAGGTACTATAGGGCAAGTTCTGCATTTGGAAAAAAAATCGAACTCGAGATTTTGATCAAAGTTGACATTACGATGATAGCGAAGACGAAAAAAGTGGGCCCGACAATTCCGTCTGTCTGTCTGTATGTCTGTATGTCTGTATGTCTGTATGTCTGTATGTCTGTATGTCTGTACCTCTCACTACAGCCTAAACTATCAGAGGTATTTTCTTCAAAATTGGTAGTTAAGGGTCTTCGGCGATTCCCTAGAGGAAAAATTGAAATTTTTTTTTTAGCTCCAAAACTAAGGGTACCCCCCATACACCCGTAATGCAAAATCTTATTTATCTCGAAAACGGCTCTAACGATTTCGATAAAAAAAATTAAGTGTGATATTATGGACATGGACTATATTTTGGTGAAAAAAAAATTTGGGGGGAAATGTTATTAGGGGTACCTGTCATATAACGGTTTTTTTGATTTTCGAATTTCTCACCAACGGCTCTAACGATTTTAACCAAAATTTTTACGCAAGAGCTGCTTTGCATTTGAAAAAATATGAACTAAAATTTTTTTCGAAAAAATAGTTTTTGGATTTTTAAAAAAATAATACAATTTTTTTTTTGAAAATTCAATATCTTGAAAATCGATACACGATTAAATTTTTAAATTACGTTTTAAAATGTATTTTATTAAATACTAACAATTTGCATATCAATTTTTTTTATAAAAATTTTAAGGAAAATTTAGTACACAAAAAACATGTTTCAGTGTGTCTGTATGTCTGTACCTCTCACTACAGCCTAAGCCACTGGACCTATTTCTTTCAATCTCGTTAGTTAAGAGTCTTCGGTGATTCCCTAGAGGAAAAATTGAAATTTTTTTTTTAGCTCCAAAACTAAGGGTACCCCCCATACACCCGTAATGCAAAATCTTATTTATCTCGAAAACGGCTCTAACGATTTCGATAAAAAAAATTAAGTGTGATATAATGGACATGGACTATATTTTGGTCAAAAAAAATTTTGGGGGGAAATGTTATTAGGGGTACCTGTCATATAACGGTTTTTTTGATTTTCGAATTTCTCACCAACGGCTCTAACGATTTTAACCAAAATTTTTATGCAAGAGCTGCTTTGCATTTGAAAAAATATGAACTAAAACTTTTTTCGAAAAAATAGTTTTTGGATTTTTAAAAAAATAATACAATTTTTTTTTTGAAAATTCAATATCTTGAAAATCGATACACGATTAAATTTTTAAATTACGTTTTAAAATGTATTTTATTAAATACTAACAATTTGCATATCAATTTTTTTTATAAAAATTTTAAGGAAAATTTAGTACACAAAAAACATGTTTCAGTGTGTCTGTATGTCTGTACCTCTCACTACAGCCTAAGCCACTGGACCTATTTCTTTCAATCTCGTTAGTTAAGAGTCTTCGGTGATTCCCTAGAGGAAAAATTGAAATTTTTTTTTTAGCTCCAAAACTAAGGGTACCCCCCATACACCCGTAATGCAAAATCTTATTTATCTCGAAAACGGCTCTAACGATTTCGATAAAAAAAATTAAGTGTGATATTATGAACATGGACTATATTTTAGCCAAAAAAAATTTTGGGGTAAAATGTTATTAGGGGTACCTGCCATAGACCCGTTTTTTTTATTTTCGACTTTCTCATTAACGGCTCTAAGCATTTTAACCCAAAATTTTTAGCAGGAGTCCCCTTAAGTTTAAAATAATATTGTATATAAAAATATTCGAAAAAATATTTATTGGGTTTTTTAAAAAAAAAAAATTTTTAAATCAATATCTTCAAAACCTATGAACGATTGTTTTTTGAAATTATTTCCTAAAACCAATATTATTAAATAATTAAAATCCGCATCCCACATTTTTTTCTTGAAAAATTTTAGAGAAATTTCTTATATAAAAAATGTATTTAATAATAAAACGATTTTTTAAGGTTTATTTGCATAAATTCATACTTTTCCGGAAACCAGACGGCAATTTTATGCAGTTGAACATTATTATCTCATTAAATCCATGTTTTATATTTATAAAATGTATCTTAAATTCCAAAGTACTTTTACATAAGAGCAAGTTCGTGCGATCCAGTCGTGCATTTTATTCTTTATTGACAAACTTAGATTTAAACAATTCGTCTTTAAAGATTTCTCTTATTTACGGACAAACAAATTTGCCTTCCTTCAATTTGGCCTCACTAGTGCGTAGAAATTTACTCTTCAGGTGCTTAAATGCCTCTCCATCTCTGTCTATAGCTTTGACCAAGTTTTTTATTAAACCTAATTTGATATGAAGTGGCGGCAAAAATATTTGTTGGCTGTCAACCAAAGGCTCATTTGCGACGTTTTTACTTCCCGGAATCGCAAGTGATCTTAAGGGCCAATTTCGTTGTATGTAGTGACATACTTTTGCTCTGCTGCCCCACTCACACAAAAAGCAACAATATTTTGTGTATCCTGCTTCTAACCCCGCTAGTATAGCCACTACTTTTAAATCGGCACATAAATTCCAAAAATAGCGATCGTACTGAATTCTATTGACAAGTAACTTCATGTTTTCGTAAGTCTCTTTCATATTCACTGCATGAGCCAATGGTACTGACGGATATTGATTTCCATTATGTAGCAATACTGCTTTCGGACTCAGTTTGGATGCGTCAATGAAGAGTCTCCAAGCAGTTGGATCTTCAGGCAGCTTTAGTTCTTGAAGAAGTTTTAGAGGGTCAGTACAATAAACTAAATCATGATCTTTGGAAAACAATTCAGAGAACTGAGAATGTCTCTTCCTGAAAAATGAAATATTGGTATCTTTTTTTAACAGATTCTATTGTTGTAATCTGGAACCTAAAAGTTGGGCCTTAGATTTCGAAAGTTCCAAATCGAGGACTAGATCATTAAGTTCAGATTGGTTGAGTAGATGTGGTTCTTCTGTTAAACTAGATGAACTCCTAAGTGAAACTTCATTGCACTTTACAGATAGTGATTCGGATATATCGAATGACACGTCAGTTTGTACTTTCGAAGGGGGAACTGGCTCTGGTACTTCTTTTTTTGCGAGTATGTGGACGTTGGGCCGAAGGAACAGAAGAATATTTTATTTTATGTTTATTTTCTCTAGAAAATCCTTTGACATCTGTCCTGCAAAAATAGCAGTCATCTATATGGTGTTGTTGCTCCCTCCAGATCAGTGGCGTAGATAGGGGGGGGATCAGGGGGATATATCCCCCCCCATTGGGATCGATAATTGTTCAACATAACCAGTCATGAACCAAATAAGTTAAAGAAACGCACTCTGAAATTTTTTTTTCGTCTCTCACCAAATGATAATAGGTAAACGTGCAAGAAAAAGCGCTTCCATCCAGCTATATATATTTTATTAAAGATATTAGCTACACTGCCGGTTTCAACGTCAACTCCTGAAAGAACTTTCTCCAGTCAGTAAAGAGAATAAAAACAATACAAAGAAGCATGACCAACGAAGGGAGATTATTAAAAATATGTCTATTTTAATAACAGTGTGATAAGCTTTGGATGTTTACTTATTTGCAGGATCGTTTGAATGGTTTGGCTCTAGCTATTCATCGGGAAATACCTATACTAGCAGACGAGATTATAAGTGTTTTATCTAAAAAGAACAGAAAACTGGATTTTATTTTGTGATTTATTTTTTAAATTAATATTATTTTACTTCCTACAGTGCCTTGCATAAGTATAACCGCACCTGTAAAAATGCGTTTTGTAGAAAATTAAAATGGGAATGACACCCTACTATTTTTACTTGCGATATAGGTACTATAGGGCAAGTTCTGCATTTGGAAAAAAAATTGAACTCGAGATTTTGATCAAAGTTGACATTACGATGATAGCGAAGTCGAATAAAGTGGGTCCGGCAATTCCGTCTGTCTGTCTGTATGTCTGTATGTCTATACCTCGAACTACAGCCTAAACTGCTGGAAGTATTTTCTTATTTTCTTCAAACTCGGTAGTTAAGGGTATTCGGTGATTCCCTGGAGGAGAAATTGAAATTTTTTTTTTAGCTCTAAAACTAACGGTACCCCCCATACACCCGTAATGCAAATTCTTATTTATTTCGAAAACGGCTCTAACGATTTTGATAAAAAAAATTTGGTGTGGTATAATGGACATGGACTATATTTTTAAAAAAAATTTGGGGGGAAATGTTATTAGGGGTACCTGTCATAGAACGGTTTTTTTGATTTTCGAATTTCTCACGAACGGCTCTAAGGATTTTAACCCAAAATTTTCAGCAGGAGTCCCCTTAAGTTTAAAATAATATTGTATATAAAAATATTCGAAAAAATATTTGTTGGGTTTTTTGACAAAAAAAAAAAAAAATTTTTAAATCAATATCTTCAAAATCTATGAACGATTATTTTTTGAAATTATTTTCTAAAATCAATATTATTTAATACTTAAAATTCGCATCCTACATTTTTTTCTTAAAAATTTTAGAGAAATTTCTTATATAAAAAATTTATTTAATAATAAAACGCTTTTTTAAAGTTTGTTTGCATAAATTCATACTTTTCTAGAAATCAGACGGCAATTTTATGCATTTGAACATTTTTACCTCATTAAATCCATGTTTTATAATTATAAAATGTATCTTAAAATTCAAAGTACTTTTACATAAGAGCAAGTTCGTGCGATCCAGTCGTGCATTTTATTTTTATTGAATGGCATCACTAATTAAGTAAATTGAGAAGAAAAAAAGTTCCGTTAGTTTCTCTTCTGGTGGTTAAAAATTAAAACAGATTTTTTTTGTATTGCAAAAGTATAACCGCTTTTTTATTTTGATATGTTTTTTTTTTTTATTTTAAGTAAATTTTTTCGGCTAAATTAGTAAAGGACATTGCTGCCCCTATTTTCGACCAATCTAAAAATTGTTTTTGACATACTGTTGACAAGGTTATTTAATATGGAATCGTCTATACAGTTCCATTCTTCCACAATCGCCTCTCGCAGCTCAGCAACACTGTATAATTGCCTATTATGGGCATAATTTTTGCGGGTCAAAATTCCCCAAAGATTTTCAATACGGTAAAAATCTGAAGAACGTGCCAAGAACACCATAAAATGTATGTTATTCGATTCGTACCATCCCAAACTTTGACAACTAACGTGAATTGGGGCATTATCATGCTGGAAGATATGGCGAACTCAAGGAAATCGTCTTAAGTAGGGTACCAAATTATCCTGAAGCACCTGGGTGCAAGCTGAACTATTCATCTTTGCAGAGGTGAAGGCAAGTGCAACCTTACCACGGTCGCAGAAGGCCCCCAAACCTTACAACTGCCACCGCCAAAGTTCCTCTTGAAAACAAACTTTTTTCCTTTCTCAGATCGTGCCAATATCCGTTAAAACCACCTGACCCATCAAGATTAAACTTTTTTTCGCCACTGAAAATAATCTAAAAAAAAAATTCATTGAGTTATGCCATTTGGAATAACAAGAGTTAAGTGTAAATTAATGGAATGTTACTTATGGTTTTCCAATTCAGTTTCATGTTTTGCTGGGCAAATTCTTACTTTTTTTGTAAACTGTTGTCAAATTTGGAGTTGGCATCATTTTGCACCGAAAAATCAATTTACTGCTTTTTAAGGCACGAAAAACCGTTGAAACCGAAATTCCTAAGCCCAATTCGTCACGAATGTCTGGTAAAGCATGCGCCGAATTGGATGCAGCATTTATTAAACGCCCCTTGTCTCGACGTGTCAGCTTCTGCAGATGCCCGGGTCTTATTTTCGTCTCATAAGATTCTGGATCTTGTAAGAAATTTCGGACGACACGATCGGATCTTTAAATTTTCCTACCAATAGCCCTTAAGCTTAGGCCACTTAACCGAAAAGCTTGAATTTTGACTTTTTCCGTATCGCTTAAATGTTTACCACGCGGCATTGTTTCTTGTCATTTCGAAGCACATAACTGAATGAAGCTTCAGAGAGGTTTGCATTGTGCGGTTATACTTTTGCAATATATAAAAATCTGTTTATAATTTTTAAACACCAGAAGAGAAAATAATGGAATTTTTTTCTTCTCAATTTACTTGATTAGTGATGCCATTCAATAAAAAAAATAGTAAAGTGTCATTCCCATTTTAATTTTCTACAAAAACGCATTTTTACAGGTGCGGTTATACTTATGCAAGGCACTGTATATCAATATTTATTCTAGTTCATATTCAAATTAATGCGTATAATATATTATCTTTAAAAAATATAATTTTTTATGGCATACATAATGAATTCAATGAAGTCTTGTTATTTGTTTTAATTATTAAAACTTTAAAAAAATGAGCGAACTAGATCTATCCCCCCCCATAGCGAAAAGCTATCTACGCCACTGCTCCAGATCATAGGCTTACTAAATCGTAATGATTTTTTAGTTCCTTTCACCAAACTGTCAGAGCTATTCCGCATGTTTTGCAACATACGAGTATATTTGGGACCCAGCTTTTTTCTCTTTCGTCTATGTAAAATCCAAAGTAATGAAGATAAGCCGTTTTTATTAAGGGTGTCATCTTTCTGCGATGTAAGGCCACTACAAAATCACCACATTATATAACAAAAATTGTTTGGTGAATTTTTACATAAGCGTGGCATTTTCTTTAACCTAAACCTAAACAATTTAAACACAAGGTATTGTATAATTTTATATTCATTAAAAGCTATTACATTTTTATTGCATCATTTAATAAATAAATAAGAATAAGGAAAACACACTCACCTGCCAAAAAAACAATGAGAAATGCGAAATAACACTTCTTTTTTTATAACTTTTTACACACGTGCGTCCGTCGGCTTCGGTAGCTCACTTAAGCCTAGTACACAGATCGGGAAAAATTTTGTCTCCCATACATTTTTTTTCCTGGGACAAATTTTGTCTTGGATATTTTTCCGAGCAGTAAGCAGTTCGCGCGCAAAATTCATACTTTTGTACATTGCTGTACAAAATGTCTCCACTAAATTTTGCCAGGAAAAAGAATGATACAAGCATTATTTTGCGGGACAAATTTTGACAAAAAAATAGCTTATAGCAGCTAAACCAGACGTTCTAGATAAATTCTGCTTACATATTTAGATTTAGCGCGTCGATATCTACGAGTATCAATTCCACATAAAGATTTGTTTGCTCTTATTTTGATGCCGACCAGTGTAATCATTTGTCTCTGCTTTAGCCTCTGTCCGACCTAGATGTATCTTTTTTTATTTTTCAAATAAAATGGACTATGTATTATAAAACTATACCTATATTATTTGAATAATAATTTACTTCAGTCGGAAGCATACGTTTTCGAAAAATGATAAAACACATAAACTATATTGTTCTTCCTTTGAAATATTCGTTCTTGTTGATTCTCATATTTTTAAGTGACCTACTATTTATAGCTATATTTATGGTTGATATTTGTTTGTCGTTTTTCTTAAGGACAATCGATTTCAAGATACAAAAAAAAACAAAAAAAAAAGTAAACATGCGACGAGCTTCATTTACTCCAGTTTTTAATGTAAGCGCACAAGAGCCTCTTATTGTGGTAGAAGAAACAAATGTAGCTGATGACGATGAGGCCGAATCAGCCGATCAAAGAAAAAAATCTACCAGCGATGATAATAATTCAGACTCTGATTCACCGGTCAATCCGTTCCTTTTGTGTCCCTTTCCGGATATGCAGCAAAGACGAAAACATTCATTGCCATCTTTACAAATAACAGAAGGTATAACGGCAAGTCAGGTGCGTCGTTTGTCTGAAGCTGGGGGCGAATGCAATACCCTGAGTTGCAAAGAAGTCGAATTTTTAGCAACATTGTCACAAAAACAGAATCCGGCTGCTGGCGGTCGTAGACATTCGGTTGTGACAATATCAGCTTGTGCCCCCCTCTTTGGAAGAAACAGAAGGGAGTCCATTTCCGGAGTACCGATTTCATTGAGGTAAGCAAAAAGTTCTAAGGCAATTTTTTTCTGTTTCATTTGCGGTACAGAAATTCACATTTATCACCACTGTATTTTTCAGTCGACGTGGAAGCGGATTCCAGGGTCCCCCGTTGACAGACCACCGTGGTAGTATACATAACCTTCAGCTGGATATCATGGATGGCATTGTGCAGACCCGTAAAACCCGCTCGGGCAGCGGAGTGTGGGCAGCAGTGCCTGAGGCCGAAAGCAATGTTCCAGTCGAGACGACATAAGAGTAAACCTGAGTCGAGCCAACCAACCACCAGAGAAACTAAACTAAAACAAAAAATTTGCATCAAACAATCGTTCGGAATTTATCGGATAAGTACTGAAAGGATTTAAAGAGGATTAACATTGTGACGGGAAATTTTTGAACATTATACATTTTTATATATAAGAAATATATATATATTTAAGTGTTTAAGGTGAGTAACTTTCAATTATAATTTCCACGTTTTATTTTATTACATTTATTTTTTATTTATTTTTTTTATACGAGTGTAAAATAAAGTAATTCTATTGCGTGAAAGAAGATATTTCTGGAATGAAAATGTTATTTTTAGTTTAGAATCGGGCTTGTGGAGAGAGGCGTATTGAAGTGGCTAAAGCTTTTCCGCGAAATTAAATTCGTATAAGGAAAGTATTTTTTGTTTTAATATTTTATGAGGCATTTTAAGAAGAATTGCGATTATAAATCATAGAAAAATCATTTTAGTCGATGTTTAAACTATTTAAGTTTGGTAATAAGTTAAAAAGATGATATTACAATATCTCCTGCATTTCATTAAAGTTAAAATCATCAAATATGTGTTTTATCTTTTTTTTTATTAAAACCAATTCCCGCATTCAACTTCCTTACCCGAAATTTCACTGTCTTCGGCATATATTCAGGTGACGTAAATAAATAAAGTAGACATTAGTTAACTGCTTTAAAATAAGAAAATTTTTAAATATATATATATGCAATTAGGATTTTTTAATTTTTATTTCGCCAATTTGATAAAGGAGTCCCCTTACTCTTTTGGTTCAAAAATTAAACAAGACATTTGACATCTGATATCTTAATTTTAAATAGGTAAACTTAACGTTTCCTTGAGACATTTTTGTTTCGATATTTCAGAAAATCAAAAAGAGTGTTTCAGATTTTTATAAACAAAATCACTAAATTACTTAATGGCTACCTTACAAGGAATTCTGAAAAAAATTCATTTTTTTATGTTCGATATTCTTGAAAACAATACAACTGATTTTACTCAACATTTTTCTACCCGGAAGCTTCTTAGATGTTTAACTAACTTTGTATAGCAAGGTTACAAATTAAAGAAATT
Organism: Chrysotoxum bicinctum; assembly: GCA_911387755.1. NCBI lineage: Eukaryota > Metazoa > Arthropoda > Insecta > Diptera > Syrphidae > Chrysotoxum > Chrysotoxum bicinctum. The sequence goes on along the minus strand of OU426989.1, from coordinate 95,300,336 downwards.
GTATTTTCAATTTTAGTCATTTAAAAAATGAATTTTATGGTTATGAACATTTTTCTCTAGTTCATTTCATTTTTAAATGTTTTTAATCTTTTACACAAGAGCAAGTTCGTGCGATCCAGTCTTACATTTAATTTGTGTTTAAATACATAACTTAAATTTATAAAATGTATTTTTGCAAAATCGAAAAATTTAATGTTTGAAACCGTTTTCACCTTATAATGTAGGAATATTCGAATACCTACTAATTTCAATTAAAAAAAAAACTTTTGTGTAAATTAATAATGCAAAAGATGAATCATTCAAACGAAGTATGAGACCAATTAACTATTGCGAATTTTGTACTTTCAATCGATGAGCCAGAAGTTAATTGCATTTAGTCCATCCGGTGGCTTATAAGATCATAATTTATTCGTCGACCTTGAATGCCCCACCAGCGGGGTTAAATAATAACCTTCAATATTTTATCGAAATCACTTGAAGTGTTATATAAAAAGTCTACAGTGGGAGACACAAAATTATTTTTCAATAAAAGATACGTACATATATGAAGCTTATATGAGCAAATATTAAATAAGATTATCATTTCATGTTTTAGTTTCCGAACAAGTTGATTTTTCTTAAAAGCTATATCGCAAAATTTTAATTGAATTAGTACGATGCTAAAGCTGTTTTAGTATGATACTAGGTTAAAACAACGAATTTGAAAATTTTAATCAAATATAGCATCATACTTTCTCTACTCTTTTATTAAAGTTAAAATCATCGAATTCCTACTTTATTTTTTTAGTATCGTGCGAGCTACATAATGACTCTTTGACATTTGCAAATATCAAAAAAGGTTCGTGTACTTACTTTTTTACACGAAATGTCATTGTTTTAGGTGTGTTCAGAAGCAATTTATTAAGAAAATTCTTTTAGTACGATACTAGTTAGAAAATGTTTAAAATTAAGAATGAGTAAGCAAATTACTATAAAGTTAGCAAATTGTTAAGTAGTATCATACTAATACCTTAATAATAGGCTGTTTAAAATGTTGCGCTATAATTTCAGATATTTTGAAAACTACTCCCAAGATTTGAACACGTGATCTTCTTTAAGTTGAATTAATTTTTTTTTTTTTAAAACTTTTAGTAAAAGTATCATCAGTAGAACTCTTCATACTTATTTACGATTTTCTCTGATGGAATGCCGCAATTTATTTCGTTCAATTTTTTTTAAGGGAAATTCTAAGAAGCCTTGAAAGTATTATATAAGAAAATTGTTAAACAAATTATTTTGACATTAAGTTTTTTCGATAGTCTCAATCAAGTCTCAAAATAAACTTCACAAAACTTGAGCAGAAAAACGAAACTATTTTACTTATAATTCGGTACATTTAAATGGAGATACGAATGAGCCTGATTCGACTTTTGTATATTCAAAATCTTCGAAAAAATAAGTTCTTTTCATATAACCAGCTGCTTCATTCCTAGCTGGAATTCGTTCCTGAACAAATTTTACTTTTTTAATATAAATTTTAACCGACAAACTGTTTTGAGTTATCATTTGCGTTTCATTTTCAACCCCAAAAACGATCCTTAAAATATTTAGAACCATTTTTGCGTGGAAATTAATTTTATTTCCATTTTATTTCGCTTTGAATTTTTGTGTCTTCTAAAGACTGTATTTCAGTAAAGTTCACTTCCGAAGCTAAACTGTTCACATTTAATAGCAATTTAGATCTTACTTTATAGTTATTTTTTAAAGTAATGAATCGAATAGTACCACTGGTTTCAGTATGGACTGGCCGGGTTTATGAAACCCAGAGCGGGATGAAACTTAACCGCTGTCTGCCACTGTCTTAACCGCTAACTCACCTCAGATTGATTCACAGAGAACTTTTAATGATTTTTAAAGAACTTTTTTCACTTTCTTGTATACGAGTATTATTTCGGTGCTTAACACAATATCTTCTTTTGGCATCATCAATCGAATTGCAAACTCCAAGTATCTTTTAAATACGAAATTTTTATATTTGAATTTGTAACAAAACTCATTAAGTTTACAAAGTTTGGAGAGACATACAAGACAATTAAAAAAAGTAAAAAGACGTTTTCAAGCAGCATCAACAAGATTTCTTACCTAATTTGAATGATTTGTTTATTGCTCTTTAGTTTTAGTTATTGGAAATTGAAGAAGGCAAAATTTTCTTGCAACGTCAGAGAGAGAGAGAGAGGCAGGTAGACCTGATTGCTTTACTAAAGTGGATAGGAAACTAGAAAACAAAAAGCGCTAATAAAGACGCAAAGACGCATCAGCTTCTAGGGCGGCCGCGGTGGCGCCATCGAATGAACCTTTACAAAAGGGTTGGGTACGCTTTTTACAATCCCGTTTTTAAAAATCCCGTTTTTATAATACCGTTTTTTATAATCCTGTTTCTCATAAGCCCGCTTTTTTAAAATCACGCTTTTTATAATCCCGCTTTTTAAAATCCCGATTTTTTAAAATCCCGCTTTTTAAAATCCTGTCTCTTATAATCCTGTTTTTTATAATCCCCTTTCTTATTACGACGTGTAAGCAGTGAGGTATGTAAGGGGTGCATGCTGCCTCCCTGCTTAAACACACTATAAGATTTGGGGTAGGTGCGAGGTTGGGTGTATGCAAAGTTTCTTTAGCGTTTAAAGAATCTGGAAAATAACCAACATAAAATCAATAAGTTTTAGCTACGTATTCTAAAAAACGGGATTAGCGGGATTTTAAAAAGTGGGATTATAATAGATCGGGATTTTGAACAAGCGGGATTTTAGAAGACGGGATTTAAAAAAAGCAGTATTTTAGCAAACGGGATTTTAAAACTTTTTTTTTAGGATTTTTGAAAAGCGGGATTTCAAAAACCGGAATTCCGATACGCTCCCTTTACAAAATGATGTATCTTCCAGTTCAATTGAAAGTTTTCATCCACTAGATTTGTCAGTTATGATTGAGAATATGAAATCCGAGACTGCTACTTCTTTTAAAAAAAAATGTATTTAATAAATCCAATGCCAGTTGAGTATGATAGATTCTGTTTTTATTCTTCAAGCTACTATCGAAGCACTTGGACATAACATTAATGATTTTCGAATTAGTATGTCATCCATTCAAACAATTCGTATTCGAATTGCGCAGTAACGTATGGATTTTCAAAATGAAGATCCTGCCTTTGTGACTGTTCAGTGGGACGGAAAGCTATTGCCTCTGATACCCGAAGGAAGAATGTCTGTCTAAGTTATTTCATATGAAAATAAGGAACAACTAATAGCTGTGCCAAAATTGGAGAGTTCGAGTGGAAAGGAGCAGATGCAGGCTGTTTGGAATGCAATAACTGATTGGACTCTCGAAGACCAAGCTGCGATACTACGGCCTCGAATACAGCTCGTATAAGTGTTGCTTTACTAAAAACTTGAAAGATAAGTGCTTATTTTTGTTTGTCGTCGTCCCATGAATTGGTAATAAATGTTTTTGGAGTGGAAATCCCAATATTAAAAAAATTCAGAGAAAATTGGAAAACCGTCGGTCGACCCAAATAAGATTCAGTGCTAAGAGAAAACGTGGAAAGATATATAACTGTGGTTCCGAAATTCAACATCAACTTGAGCTCTATCACTCTGAACTGATAAAAAATATAGCACGGCCTCTTTTCTAAATGCTTAAAATGCTATTTCTACTCTCGAAACCGCCAAGGACACAGCCGAAAGGGCTGCTAAGCTAATGCAAGACTTTCATGGATTGATAACGGTTCATTAGGAATAAAAACAATTTTTGTGACGTTTTGTAGCATAGGAAGATCTAACCTGAGTTTAAAAAAGAAACATTAATTCATAGCTGATTTTCAAAAAATGTAAAAATAAATTATAACATTTGAATAAGTTCTTCCAAAGTAATTGGGAACAAATACCCTTCAGTATATCAGTATATCATCAAGTAGAGCTATAATATTTCATTATCAAAAATTGAGGTTATGTGTTTTTGGTTTCGTCAAAAAAACAAACTTAAAACAAAAGAATTTTTAAAACAGCTTCTTGACCCAAGCTTTTATGGGAGTGGTCCAATTATTTTTTGAATATATTTTCAAATGAAAAAATTCTAAGCATAAGACTGCAATGAATTTTGCATTAGTTTTTCAGATTTGTACATAGATTATCTTAATGGCAGTTTTACGGTGGACTGTCTTAAGCTCTGAAGATCGATTCCCAGCCACTTAAACAAATTTTTTTTTTGCAAGGAAATAACAAATCCTAAGGAGTCCCCTTTTCACAGAAAAGCACTTGTCATCTTTGCCGTTCGGACTTGGCAGAAAATTGTAGGTCGCTGGGATAGAACGTTCATTTTCTATTCAAAAAAATCAACTTTTAAGAACTTATTTTATTTTTTGTTATATTTAGTGCGCACTCAAGGGGTTATTACTACCCTTAAAAAGACTATCACCGTTAGGAAAACACGGAAAGGCTTAAAAGGAGAAACCGATGCACATTACTTTTAAATGTCTGATATTACAATGGGAAGGTAGAGCATTCAACATTCGTGTAGTACGGCTAAAAAAAGAATCTATTATTTCACAGTACTTCCGAAGTTGGACTCAAGGGCAAGCTGATGAAGATTCTTAAAAGCGTGAGTATTAGGACTAAATTGTTTAAGCCGAGGAATTCAACTGGCTATTTCGCTAGAACACTGTTAAAGGAAATATCGATAATATAAAGAAACACAAGAAACATTTCGGGATATGCAAATGTTTCCGTTATATTTCTATAAGCTATCATTTTTAAAGCTCTTTTTTGAATTCTATCTAAGAGATCACCTGTCCAAATATGGGAATTGTACTCAAGCTTTGGACGAATGTAGGCCTTATAGATTATATAGCCAGATATAGATATAGCCAGATAAGAATGGGTGAAAAATTTCTTGCATCGTCGGAAAAAAACTAAAAACTTAGCAACACATTTTTGGCGAAGTCGAATATGTGATCATTCTACATAAGGTGATCTGTGATGCACATAGCAATGTAAGTGTCACCCATGGATAATGACACAAGGGGAGAATTTCGCTTTTACGGTAAAAAACAGCATTGGGTTTTTGAAGCAATCAATTCTACACGGTTTCTCATTCCCCTATAGACAATGCTGTCAAGATTAGAATTTAATTGATTAGATGTTTCAGATAGGAGATTGTTGGTAAACATGAGGAAGAGAGTCGGAGACAAAGTGGAGCCCTGGGGTACACCAGCATTTATATTATGAATTTCACACCTGAGACCATCCAACACGGCCTGAAAGGAAATTTCTAATCCAACGAAAAAGAGATTTATCAATACCAAATGCATGCATTTTCGATAAGAGATCTTGATCAAAAACACTATCAAATGTTTTCGAAATATCAAGGGCAATAATCTTAATTTCTCCTTTACTTTTTCCTTATATAGATAAACCAGTATCTTTAAAGCGTTAAACCACAAGAGCTGGTTTGATGCATTTATTTTTTGTTTTATAATGAAACCCATTTAAAAATTAAAAAAAAAAAAATATTTTACACCTTTTTAAAAAAATATATTAATAAAAAATATAACATTAAGCCCTTCATACTTTCTATCTTTATTTTTTTTTGGAATTTTAAAAATGTGTTTAAACTTCCATTTTAATTTAGTCCTTTCTAATTTCAGGTTAACAAAATATAATTACTTAAATCAGGAATTGATAAATCATTTAAATAACATTATATTAATAATTAATAACAATAAAACATTGACGTCATTTTTTTATTGATAATAATATTACTCATAACATTGTAACTACATTGACTTGAAATAAAACAATAAATTCTTAACAAAAAAACTATTTTGATCAAATGGATCTGAGCAATAATAAATGTTTTCAACAATGTATTGAAATCCTTAAAATAAAGGAAAAAAAAATAAATATAAATTCACCCAAATTAATAGTTCAAAATGCAATACTCGTACCAACAATAGATAAAAGAGTTCCTTCTGGCGGAAAAGGTACACACTGACATCAAGCCTGCTAAGGAATTTGTACTCTTTAAAAAATAAAATAAAGTAGAGTTCATGTATAGATCAACTATTCCCAATTCTCCAAAGTCAAAAACAATATAAATACATACAACCAAAAATTAAATAAATAAATTAATAAATGTTGTTCTCAAATTGTCCAAACTACATGGAACTCAATATATTGTTGTTTAGTTTTGAAAGTTTAAGTACAATCGATTTAAATATTATTTATCATTATCATTAAATATTATAATATTATATTTTAAATACCTAAATAAATTGTATGAACAAGAAGAAATATTTTTGTTATTATATATCTACATTAAATACACCAAAGGATTTTGAAAAAAGCAATTAATGATTACCTATATATATGATGAATGTTTAAAATATAACTAATAATTGTATGTGTTTCTTTTATCATAAGTAGATTATATTTAGATCAAATTGTCATACAAATAATAAAGGATTTAACATTGCATTCTAGTTGAAAGATAATACATTTTTTGTAGTTCTTAACGTGTTATACATTTTAAATAGAATCATTATAAAAATCGTAAAATTTATTTAAAAAAAAAAACTTATGAAACGATTTATTAAATGTCATTCAATGAAAAGAAAGAAATATAAAGAAAAATAAAATTTCAACGGGAAATACCACCCGGGTAGAAATGTGTTTTTTTTTTATTTATTCTTACAGACACCCTATATTTTAAAGTCCAGCGAAATTGGGCTCAAGGGTAAGCTGATGAGCATTCCCAGTTTGACGTATGTTCGCTGAAAATTATGATGAATACAACTGGTTTTTTTACAAGAACATTATTTGTAAGAAAAGCGATAAAATTGGGATAGGTATTAAAGAACATTTCGACAATATTGGAGACTTTCTATAGTTTTACTAGTAGTGCTATTACCTGCTAATCTTAACGCTTTTTTTTGGATGTCAAAAAGATTATGAAAAGAAATTTGTGAAGCTCCATCCCAGATATGAAAGTTGTATTCGGGCTTAGGACGAATATATGACTTGTATATTTTCGCCAGATCGGATGGAGTTAAAATTTCTTGCAACGACCAAGGGAACTCAAACATCTAGCAGAATTTTCGCCGATTTTAAGAATGTTGTCAATTCATAGCAAGTCGTCAGAGAAACACAAAGAAGACCTGACAATTTTCTGGCTTCTTAAATGCAAGTGCAACTCATGTAAAGAAACAATGGGGATAAGTTTCACTTTAATAACAGAAGGAAGCATTAGGCTTTGGAGGTATGTATATAATTCCACGCGGTGAATGATCCCCCATTTTATGATGCGAAGATCAGAATATAGTGAGCTTATCATACGCTAACGTTGAAGTTCTACATCCGAAGAAAGTGGAGGTGAGTCTAAAAATGAATATGAAAAACTTAGAGTGCTTAGAGTAAAACATTAAAGTGGATTAGAAGTTATAGCTAAAAGATCATTAATGAAGATAAGGAAAGGAATCAGTGATAACACAGAGCCCTGTGGCACACCAGCATTTACATATATTGAGTATGTCAGACTTGAATTTATTCAATACTCTATTTATTGAACAGATAACTTCTAATCCATCGAAGTAGGGAATCATCAAATTCAAATGCACTTACTTTCGATAAAAGAGCTTCGTGCCAAACTCGTATCAAATAATTTGGAAATATCAAGTGCTTTAATATGTTTATGTTCTTGGAGATCTTTCATTAACTGACGACTGCAAGAAAATTCGCTTTTTCTTTTATTTAAAATTTCTTATTAGACTGGAAAAGTGTGTTTTGTTAGAAGACGGTAATTTTAATGAGAAATTAACACATGGAGGTCCAATTTTCACACACTCTTCGCAGTAAATCAGGCTGTATTTCGGCAATAACAAGTCGAATGTTGGCTTCCAAGTAATTAATTTTTTCTAGTTTATCAGTTTAAGCATAGGACTTTACATATCTGCGAAAAAAGTAATCTAATGACGTTAAATAGCACGAACGATCCATAGTTTCTCGAATTGATTGCTCTGAATGAAGCACAGAAGCACGATGTGCTTCTCGAATTCAACCATAGTCATGATGAATTGTCAAACCAAACTCATCTCATAACAATCGAGAACTTTCAAATCCACTATCACAGAAAACAGTGTTGCCAATTTAATGTTCCCCGCCTCTAAGAAATAAACCTTTTTAATTCAAAATTTGTTGCTTGATGAATATTATGCTTATTGTGTTTTGAAATAATAGAACGAGTAACAATTGAGAATAATACCCACATTTTGAAAAGATAAATCATGAAGGTAGAAATAGCGACAACAGGCAGTCTTTTATAACATAACTCTGGAGTTGTCCACTTTGGATAATAAAGCAAAAATAAAACATTTCTTAAAAGTTTACATGCAAATTTTCCGCAAATTTGTTAATATGCATTTTCTTGAAAAAATTAAGAATTTAAAATAGGCATCAAAATGGAATATGCATACAGAAATTGAATATTTCAAGACTCAAAGTGGGAAAAAAACCTTATTTAAATGCAGCTATAAAGGCTAGTTCTAGAAACAAAAAGTTAACTAAGGGGAAGTTTGACACAAAACTTGTTTCTACTCAAACATATTTATATGTTTATATGTTTATATGTAATTACAGTTAGTTTACAAAAAAAAAAAAAACTTCTGTGAAAATTGGGTAATTAGTATTAATGTCAAGACTTACCTCATTATCATTATTTATTTAGCCGGGTCTCAATTCATGAAGAGTCGATGCCATTCATCCTCCAAGGGTGCACTCCTTAAGTACTTCGAAGTTGTTGCTTTCAATAGTGACGTTTTACCTAGTCGCTGTACAGAAGTTTGTTGATAGCATGAACTTGCTCCTGTTCTCATTTAATTCGACACCAACGAATTTTGCTGATCATCAATTGCCATGAAGGATTCTATTACGAAACGTTTAGAACTGTCGATATCCTCCGTACACCCCCATAGTTGGATAGATTTGTTGAATATAGTGCCCTCAGTGTTAAAGTTTGCCCTGCGTACCATCAGCTCTTGAATGAAATTGAAGAAGTCACATTAAAGTCCAAATTCTACAATGTCCCAAAGTTATTTAAAACTTTTGGTCTTTTGTAAAAAAAATATTAAAAACTTTTCTAAGTCATCGGTTCCAACACTCGTTCACAATAACACTTCTTTCTTAGCTCGCAAGAAAAAGAAAATTTGCTTAAAACTCGCTGCTAATTCGGCTTTGCCAGACAGCGTTATTACTCCTCCTGTACTTCCTGTTCTATGGAACAAATCTTCCTTCGCCATCTTACAGTCGTAAGAGTCCTCAAAGATATTATAATACGTAAATTCGCTGGTCCACATTGTATGTACCTTGAGTTTTGAAGAGGTGTTCTACGCTGCTTAAAACATTGCGCAAGCTTTTCCATCTGTCATACTCTTTGGGTATGTTTCCGATTAGATTTGTCAAGGCTGTCCCCAAAAAAGGCGAATCTTCCCCCCCTCCAAATATCGTCATGGAAACGCTGCTCAAAAATCAGCTTAAGAAATATCTCGAAGAACGAAAGCTCTTAAATGTCCGGCAGTACTGTTGATCTGATGGAATATCTTACCAAAAAACCGATTCTTACACCATTTTGGAGAAACAAAGATGATTGGCCTTTTTACTTCCAAAGCATTTGATAGAGTTTGATAGGAAGCCTTTTTTTTATCGAAAATGCATGCATTTGGTAACATTTCGAAACGCTCAACACAAGTTGTCTGATATTCATAAAATAAGTGCCGGTGTGCCCCAAGGCTCCGTTCTATCTCCGACACTCCTCTTTAACTTCATAAATGATTTTTGTCTTAAAATATATAAATATATCAATCCACTATCCATGAATTGTACTTGCATCAAAAATAACTGAAATGCTTCCCATTCTTGGGATGTGTGCTAAAAACCACCTCTTATGGAATGATCATATCGTCGTCGTTCTATGAAAACTCCCTAAGTCCATTTTGTGTTTTGAGATATTTGCATTTGAACTTGGAAATTAATATAAAAAAATCCAAAAATTATCAGAATAGCATGATCTCAGGCTTCAAGTGTAGAATTTGTTTGGCGTAGGCATTGTGCAATAAAATTTTTTGCAAATGGTTTATCCGAAATGAATTAAATAAGAATTGCATCACATTTTTTTTTAAATGGACTTAGGGAGTTTTCATAGAACGACGACGATATATTCGAAGTAGCCAAAACAGCAGCGAAATGCTTATGTTTTCTAAAAAGTTGCAAGAAATTTTTTTCCTGTTCTGATCTGGCCACGATTTATAAGGCATACATCCACACAAAACTTGAGTATAACTCTCATAACTGGAATGGTGACCCCATTACTCATTTTAAACACATCCATTACGGAAACTCTGGTTTCTCTTGAACACCGGCGTAATGTCTCAATTAAAAAAAAAAAGATAAAAAACTACTTGCTGAAACCGTGTGATTTATTGTAATACATAGTTCTCTATAGTTCCACATTGCACTATTTTTTCCAATATGAAGAGACACAGTTGTATCAGTTTTCCTGTGATTCCGAGTTCGTCAATTTTGAAGCCGATGAAGTAATAGTTAGTCTTGTGATAAAATTCGTTGGTCTTTTCTTAAATTTCTCTCATATGAATATTTTGTCTGCATCAGTCATTTTTATCCAAACAGGATCTAAATTTTAAAGAGAACAGTTCCCAGAAAAAAAAGTTCAATTATTACAATTATATTAAAAAAACTTGTCCAATCGGAACGTCTTGTCTTTCATTTTTACTTGCGACTTACAGGTACTATAAGTCAAATTATGTATTCGTAAAAAAAAATCGAACTCGAGATTTTGATCAAAGTTGACATTACGATGATAGCGAAGACCAAAAAAGTGGGTCTCGCAATTCTGTCTGTCTGTCGGTTCGACTACAGCTACAGCCTAAACGGCTCGGCCGATTTTCTTCAAACTTGGTAGATATGGGTTTTAATTTTTTCCCCCCACACGTTTTTTCTTTTTTTTTAAGACCAAAAATAACGGTACCTGCCATACGATTTTTTTTTCAAAATTTTATAAATATTTTTTTTCTCAAAAACTGTGCCACAGAATTTAAAAAAAAAAATTGAAAAATTTCATTTAGTTAATACTAGGTAATGGTTGAAAAAAAAATTCCAAAAAATTTTTATTTTTGGTAGCCCCCCTGGGTCCATTTTTTTTTTGTTTTTGATTTTCTCGAAAACGGTACAGCCGATTTTGATCATTTTTTTATGGTAAAGCTCCTCCACAGTTTGAATATTATTAAATATTCAAATTTTCAAGTTTTTATTTTTTGGACTTAAAAAAAAAATAAATTTTTTTAAGAAAAAATAAATTTTTTTTTTGGAAACCCAATATTTCGAAAACCCCAAGATCGATTTTTTTCAAACTTGATAATTAAAAGTTTTTGAACATAATCTACAAGATTTGAGAAAAAAAATTTTGTTTTATCTAAAACTAACGGTACCTTCCCTATAAATTTTCAAAAATGGTTTTCGAAAATCGTATTTTTCTCGAAAACGGTTCCGAGAATTTTGCTAAAATTTTTTTCTTTTGATTAATTTTAATGATCTATAATTTAATCAAAACAAATTGAAATCTAGATATTACTGACTGTACCTACCATAGAACGATTTTTTCGAATTTTGAATTTCTCATTATCGGCATAACGGATTTTAATGAAATTTTTTATAAAGAAGCTCTTAAAAAGTTTAAAAAACATTGCATTTCAAAACTTGAAAAAAAATATTTTTTTTTTCAATTTTTAGACAAAAAGTCATTTTTTTTTGGAAAATTCGATATCTCAAGAACGGCTTAATATTTTTTTTGGAAATTAGACCCTTATTCGTACAATAATAAAAACTTAAGATTGGCGTAACAAAATTTTTTCTTAAAAATGTTTTAAAAATTTTGTACATAAAAGCTTATTTTTTTAAGGAACCACTACAACGAGTTATAATTTTTGTTCTTGCATAAATTTGTATTTGCATAGCATTCTGTTTTTATCTCTTACTACTTAAAAAAAATTTAAAAAATTCATTTTATCCTTATGAACAGTTTTCTTTAATAACATCCGTTTTTAAAATTCCTAGTCTATTACATAGGAGCAAGTTCGTGCGACCCAGTCGTGTATTTTATTTTTAAAAGTGTTACATAAAACAGACTCCTTTTTATAAATATATCAGGTGCGTTGAATCTGAGCACAAAATTGATCTAACAGTTTTGAGATATTTTACTCTAAAAGCTACCCTTAAAGCTAAGAACAGAAAATATATTTGGGGTACTATTTTATATATGTAGATAATTATTAAGTTTCGAAGAGACTTATTATTGTAATAAAATTATAATAATTCAACAAAAAGAGTTGTCGGTAATTTTTTTAATGAATATAATTTTTTTATATCAGTGATATATGTAGCTAAAATACACTCAGTTCTATAAAACACTGAAATGTATAATATCGATTCCTTTCCGTAAGAATGTAAGCGAGATTTTTAAAATTGTTCAGGAAACGAAAAAAACGTCTCATTTAGTTATTTTTTTGTGTATTTTATTGGAAGAAACAGATTTGGAGAGGGATTTTTACAGTACAAAACTTGACATCATTGCAAAATCGAAATTTTAATCAGATAAGAAGTTTTTGTCGCTTAGTACATTTTTGTGGTCAAAGCATTGGCGCTTGATACAATGTTAAATGGCGCTTACGATGACAACAACAAAAAACACAAAAGAATGAGAAAAAAGTAGTAGCCTACTTGAAAGAAAAATATTTAAAAGCAAAGACAACCATATCTGGAGTATTATAAGCGATAAAAATGGATCAAGTTCTATTTGAATGAGTGTGCTAAGCGAAAATTTCGGTTAAACTAAGCGACATCTAACGAATTTTTTTTGTGGACGTTTGGTTGCTTAAGACAATAATATTTTTAAAAATGTCGCTTAGCATAATTTTACTGGCGGATAATACAAATTTCAGGGAGCAACATTATTCCAGTAAGAAAACTTGGCGGTTGCTACAATTTTCTCTCTAGTTTCTTTTGCATACATAATAGGGCAGTGAAACCCAGGCCAAAATATGGCGCTTAACTTCTAGTATAGTTCCACATCAAAAAGTCATTTTCGAGAAAAGTGTCGCTTAATACATTCTTACGGGAAGGTATCGATATTATAACACTACGAAACCGAAAGTAAAAAATAAAATATTCAAAACTGTCAAAAAAGCAGCAAACAGTTCAAATGACTTTCGGAATCTGAAAATGAAAAAAATTACTACTTTAAGCTCACCAAAAGCATACAAACAGTTAAAAAACTAGCTTAGCAAATATTTGAGAAACAATCTTATTACGTTCATCTTTGAGTGATTTCAACTTTCAAATCTATTATTATAATACCACAAATACAGATTGCAAATGTGTGTACCTTTTGGCCTATTCAAACATAACTTTCATACAAGCAACAGGTCGATTAATAATAAAAAAAAAAATATGAATTCAATTAGGTACACATTATGTACATATTTATTGTGTAGGCATGGTATACAGGGGATGTTTATGAGCTTTAAGATAACAACTATGTCAACCTACCAATTCAATTTATTACCCATTCCTACATGATTTATGATGGCCATAAATTCGTATAAACAGAAATTCAGAAATGTCCCTCCCACACACAATGTAAGAATGTAACATTAAACGCAGTATTGCAGTGGCATTCCCTCTGACCTTCCTTAATATATTTGGACTTATTAAATTCACATCATCAGTAGCTTATATCAATGCCATCAAGATTGTCATGAATGTGCAAATAGAAAAATACGTCCCTTACATTATTTACAACAGTACAAATCAAGGTTGCAGAGCAGCCATGGCCAGCCACACTAACCGAAATTATTCCCTGAAATGAATCTGAATGTTCTTCGAGGACGTGCTCCAGTCTCAGAGCTACAGCTCTAGCTCCATATGCAAAACTTAAAGCTTTTATACCTATTATCTGGTTGATTGGGGATTGCCGAATCTGGGGAAAAATACGAATGAGACGAAAACCTAATAAGCGATAAATAAAAGACCATAATGCTGAATCCTGCGCACAATGGCTCTGGGGAAATATATCAAAAAAGCTTCAAATATGCCGTCAGTGGAAATAACCGACATTCAGCAAAATAGAGCCATCTCTTGGGAGCTTTTTGAACCGTACAATCAGTGTGGTATTGTCCTTACTGTTTTCCAACAGATAACGGTTATATATAATCAGATAAAGAGGGAATATTTCGGGATAGCATCCCGAAGTTCTAGGCAACATGGTAGTATGTCTCTCTTTTTTCACAGGAGTCATCCGGAATAAAACTTCAGTAAGCTGAGATACTCCGTGGATTGTACATCGTCTCACCGGAACGCACTATACGGTCTTACGGATGAATTAAAAGTGTTACCAATAAAGAATATAAAATACTTATTCTGAAAATTTGTGTTTTTATCCTAAATTAAAGTTTAAAAAAAAATTATAAATAAAATGCAAGTGAAGTGTTGATTTAATCATTCAAAATTGAATTAAAACAACAGATACAAAAATATCTGATAAGTGAAAAAATAATACAAAAAAAAATTAAACTATAAAAACAGGATTATTTAAAACAAAGCAAAAAAAAAAAACCATTTAGCTGCAGGATTTTGAAACACCTCGGTGAGTCCTATACTTTTAAATCCTTGTAAGTTTAAAACTTTTCTAAAGTAAGCGGCCCACTAAGAGGATTAGAGAAGACTAAGAGATTCTTTCGTTACCCAGGTCTTATCAGTCATATAATAAGCAAATGAACACATTAGCATCCTCCCAAAGGGCATGCAGCCAAGACTCTTTGTTGATAATAAAAGATTCATCTAACCAAGGTTTCTAACCCTTGGAAAATGTTAAGCCACCTACAAAAATCACACCCCAAAACTAAAGAAGCAAACAGTAGATATTTTGATTGCCTTGACATAAAAGTTTGAGAAGGATGCCTGTTGCGCGTTTGTGGTGTTGTTGAATGTGGCACCACCTAGGTCCCGTATAACTGGATTTTGCTACTTATCCTCTCTGAGCTCTTTTCTGGCTTTGTTAGATAAAAAAGGTCAAACAAATTGAATCAAATGAACGTGTCGAGGTTGACTTTGGTGGATGATTACATTTGCCATTAATCTCTGGAGCAATACAATTTCGGAGGCGTCTGGTGGTGTGAGAATGCGAATAAGCATACAAAAAGAGACATATTCCTGGATGCACTATTTGAAATGGCATAATAGTATTGATTGACGTCAATTTTATGTATATAAGCATATCAATTGGTATGCAATCATCCAATTGTAGTATATAAGTTCTTAAGCTATGTACCAGTAAATTCAAGGATGCTCACGCCTGAGGCAATGGTTATGGCGTAAGTGCGTAGTTATTGAAAGTCATTTACTGTTTTTTTCGGTTTACTTTTTATTAAATTTTTTCAAGTGCCTTGAAAATTCCAGGCAAATTCAGAACAAACCATTATAATAAGGACGCTATGTGCATAACAGAAAAAAAGTCCATTTTAAAATTGAAATTAAAAATATCCTGTGGCCATTGTAGTAAACACTCTAACACACTGAAAAACTTGGAGACTGCGACCCGAATATTAGTCCTCCTGATTTATATTTCATCGCTTTATGGAAATTGGCTACCAGAGACAAGTTTTTCGAAGCGCATATACAGAAGAATTTTTCATTTTGCTTGATGGGAATAGTTTTTTTTTTTTTGAGTGTGCATGAGGAGGGAGAGTAGAACATTTGTTTGATTAATCGCGGATGCTTTGTTTATGTTGGCATTCAAATTGAAATGGATTGTGCCTATGGAATTTGTTGATTGAAAATTGGATCCTAAAAAATTCAAAGGACCTGCAAGATTAAGTGCAAAATAACGTTACAATTCGGTTGAAATAAATTGGAATCTTTTTTGATATATTTTATTTTAGTCCTTTGTTTTTTTTTTTAAATTAATTTGAAAAAATAAAAAAAAAGATTTTCTGTTAAATGTAGTTTTTTTTCTTAATTGTTTTGGCCACTCTTATGCCAAACATATGTATTCTATAATTTTCCCGATACCTTTCTTTGGATTTTTCCAATTTCCCGTTGACTTTTTATTTACATTTTATGAAATTTAAAATTAAGATACATTGAAAAATTATTAATATTAAAGCACACAATTTTATTGCAAAATACGAAATTTAGTAAAAACCAACTTCAAGGAAAAAATATGAAAATTTATTATATTAAAAATCAATTGTGTAATCCCGATTTTTATTTGGTTTCATGTACACAAAAATTAAAGATTTTAATCGAACTTAACGCTTCGATGATGAAGACGTATTTAACAGTCTGCCGGTTTTTCCAAGTGCTTAAACAATTTGCTAAGAGCTTTGAACAGAGCATTTTCATGTGATTTTCGAATTTTATTGTACCTCATCTAGCATGGTTCTGATTTTCAAATTTGTTTTGATTTAACTTTAACGTGTGATGTTCTTATGTCGTTTTCTATTGGATTCAAGGATGCACTCATTCTGAAATCCAATGGAACGGTGCTTACTTCTTCTACTCAACTTTTAAATTTTGTCTTTGTATTAGTAAATCGCACTGTTGGTGAAAATATTATAAATAATATAAATATTACCAAAGAGAATGTAACTTTTCGTTTGATTATTTTTTTTCGACATCAAGAAAATTGTGAACTCTGTTTTTATTGTTAGAGGTTTTTTTTAAAAGTTTTCACAATAATTTCATCATACATTCATTATTTTCCAACTTATATTTTGGATTAAATAATTCATTTCCGAACGGACAAAATTTTAGCAAACAAACGAAATAAAATGAAACAAGAATGCTGGTGCCAGGTTTTACTTTTGATCTTTCAGTATGTAATATAGCGTGAGCCATCTAGTGGTTTCATTTTAAATCATATGTTATTTTGACACTGACAGCTATTTCCCACTCGAATAATTGACAGAAAGTCAGTGTTATACCTCCAGGGAATAAAATGATAGTCATGAGAATAATGAACATTTATTTCCAAAGTGAATACTGTGTAGCCCAAACAGTGCGTTTTTGAAAAGAATTTTTCGCTCAACAGCTCAACATTTCACGCACTAGCCCGAGGAGAATTCCAAGGTCCAATTGACTCATTAACTGAAGGCATACGACCATCCGCTTTGTTATCGCTTCGCGGTTGGGGCTTTAGGTGCTTTGCACATGAGCTGCGACCTGTGAATGCGAATAAATCTTTTTAAGCAATTTTCATAGCTAATATCAATTTTTGTTTTGTTTTTATTCTACGAGGAAGTGAATTAATGATCGAATCAACTATTTAAAAGGAAAACACTGCATAAAATAATTATAAATTGAAATATTTTGCATTTTAAAATTTTGTACGCGACCAACAACGTATCTTCTGCGAACTGTCAAACGTAAATTCGCAATCCACAACTAGTGAACGCATTCCACAAACCCGCGAACTAAAAAATTCGTACGAATTCAACCTCTTTCTATTTGAGGTATCAAAGTGAAATGTTCTCCAAATCTATGACGATTCATATTTAGAAGATGCAAATATAAATTTTTTCTCTTTTTTTAAATTTTGGTAACAAATTAAACTCATTTTACGACCAAAAAAAATACTCATGTGAACGAATTGTCAAAATTCGCGACCATTCGCAATTCGCAGTTCGCAGTTCGTGTCTCATGAGCAAAGCACTTTAGAGCAGCTTGAATTGGAAAACAATTTTGGGCGAAAAATCATCTTTTTTGATGAGGCGCATTTTCATCTCGGCGGCTACGTTAATAAACAAAATGGCCATATCTGGGGCTCGGAAAACTTGTCGTTATTGTCCAGAAAACAGTTTGACAGTTTGTTGAGCGGTGGCAACATTTGACCCTTTTTATTCAAAAATGAGGCTGGGAACAACATTTCGGTCAACGGTGAGTGTTAAAGAGCTATGTTAACAGACTTTTTTTTTTTACTGAAATTGAAGACATGGATTTGGGTGACTTCTTTTCATGCAAGATGGCTCGCCATGCTACAATCGATCTTTTGCGCATCAAATACCCAAATCAGCCATCTTGGTTATGTCAATTGGCCGCCTTGGAGCTGCGATTTGACCCCTTTGGATTTTTTTTTGTGGGGAACCGATGTTATGCCAAAACGGAAACGATGTAAGCACTTAAGACTAATTTCATCCAAGCAATCTGTGAACTACAGCCCGAAACCATCAACGAAATCCTCTTATCAGAATTGTCGGAAAAGTATTTTTTTCCCAATGGAATAGTTTGAGATGACTTCTGGACTCTTTCAAACGCTTTCTCCACCGCCTTATTAATATGGGTATCGCAACTTTAAGAGTCCTATGAAGCACCATTTTGAGATTACGTGCAGTTTGAACATATTTTATAGGAGAGTTATTAAACATTAGAATTGGAAAATACAAAAGATCTAAGACCTTTCTACTGATGACTATACATTTAGACTTCCTAGGATTTAAAAACACCCCATTCCTTAATGATCAGGTCGAAATTCTTTGCAAATCCGGGAAGAAAACTAGAAAAGTTATTCGCGACAGAAACAGCTTACTTTCTATCACTAAGATACGATTTCAATAAGTTCACAGAAGAAGCAGAAGCCTTAGAAAAACCAAGAAGCACCAGGTATGTAACCTTATATCCTCATCTTAAGCCTATCTGATATCTTCGATAACATTAATTAGAGCAGTTGTACTGATGTGTTTGGGCGGAAGCCAGATTGCTTGGATGAAAGAATGTTTCGTGTTCTAAGATGAACGTTGATCTGCTTCTGCATTATCCTCTCAAGTACCTTTTAGAAAAATGGCAGGACAGAGATAGGCCTATATTTATTACCATTTGGACTTTTGAGAATTGGTATAACTTTTGCGACCTTCTATTCGGTTGGAAAAATTCCTGTCATGAGCAATGAATTAAAGTATTGTCCATAAATGGAAAAATCGCTTAGCAAATACAGGGTGTGTTCCGTCAAGCATTTGATTTAATTGATAAAAAGCTTTCAACAAAATCGGCGCTATCGACTCACGAAAACTGAAAAAGTCGGCTGTGCATCTCGATTTGATTAGATCTATTAGAAGGGACTGTTATGATGGGCTTGCGATTTCTTGCCAACACCTAGTTCCAGCAGGTTATTCCAAAGTTGTCTACCGCTCATGTAGCGTCTGCTGTGCATCCTTATTGATACATATTGTGGTGTATATCTAGTTTGTAACGTTTCCAATTATTAAAGGCTAGATTAGGTTGCCGTTATAAGTGCCGAATTTCATCAGTAACCCAACATCGGTGACGGTGATTAATGGTTTTGGTCAAAAGAGGAACATGTTGATTCAAGAGATCGACGATGTTATTATTAATATATTCGAATTGACCGGTAGAAGACGGTAAACCATAGAACCGCTCCCATTGGATAACGTGTGCATGTTGCGCCCAAGCAGCATATACTATCATCCAAGCTTTGTATTTCGAGTGAAAGTGAATTGAAAATGAATTTAAAAATTTCACTTTAAATGAAACAAAATATTCTGCATTCCGAGTGAATTAATTTTTTTTTTCAATTCGCTCCGAATTTATTTTCGAAATGTCAAAATCAGCTGAAAGATAGTTCGCATCATTTATTCAAACATTGTTTCTTTAGCAAAACGAAAAAAAAATTATTAATTAGTAGTAGAAGGGACGAAAAACAACGAAAGAGACTTCGTAGAAAAGTTTTACGTAGTAAAGCCAACATTTTCGATCTTCCAGAAGCAGTGTAAGTTGAAATGGGGAATGAATTAACATAGACATATTTGATTTTTTTTTTGTTTCAAAAGAAGCTTAAGACTAAACGAAAAAGCGTTTGTTTATATTTTGGAAATAAATCTCTTAATAAAATCAACTTCAATTTTCTTAACACATATACTTTTTCCCTAAATTATTTCATAAATTGCAACAAGACTTTTTGTATTCCCCTGTAAACAATAATTTATTTTAATAAAATCAAGGCAAAATTACAAGGCTTTACTTACAAGTTTGTTAATTGCCGCGCAAATGTGAAGTTTTACCAAGCAAAACTAAGTGAATTGAACAAGAATTGAACACGAATTTCCATCTCCAAAAACTCAATTCACATTGATCATTTCGGGTGGAATTCAGAACACCAATATTTCACATTCCTAATGAACAAATGAAAAAAGTCACTTTGTGCGGAATGCAGAACATCAAAATTCACTTTTGTTCCGCGAATTCACAATAAGTGAAATGCAGAACGTTGGTGTAAATGACTGAAATCACGATATTCATAAGATATAACGGAGATATAAAGGATTTTTGAGTAAGTTTTTTATATTTCCAACCGTTTTCTTGTTATGCATATAAGTTGATTAAATGCCTTATATTTTTCACTAAATAATATTTGAATACTTTAATTTCATTAATAATTAGGATGGTCGATAAACTACATATATCAGGGAAGATTCTATGTGTGCTTATACATTTTATGTTAATCTATTTTTCGAAATGGTTTAAGGATTTGGATAACATTTTTATTCCCATAAAAAAAAACCTGATTTTATAGAGAGTGTTTTCTGCATTTCTATATGCATTTTCTCAAATTTGAAGAGGATTGGGAGAAAATAATTTGTTTTCAAGTTGTTCTTACTAAAGTTACGAGAGTGAAAACAGAAAATACCAAATAAAAATATTTTGTATCTTTTATATTAGCCTAATTTGTGTTTGTAAGAAACGTTTATGTGTTTTAATATTTGTTCATGTGTTACAACTTTCCAGTTACTCGTATTATAAAAAATGTTTTATAAATCCTTCAAAATACAAAATGAGCACACTCAATTAATGGCAAAACTCACCTCGAAAAAAATTATGTATCTTGCATCCCAAAGTTACCTATTAATTTAGTCGAACGAAATACATGCATTTGTAATGTGACGGTTACAGTCCTGTGGAATCGAGAACAAGAATATCGCCTTAATTTACCAACCATTGACTTATATAAAATAATAAATTACATTTGACAGTATCAAATGTACGGCAAAGAAAATATATACATACATAGGAAAATTAAACATCAATTTAAATAAATGATGAATATAAAAAGTACGTATACGCCACAGTGTACCATTGTTTGACAGTGTATTTTTTTCTTAATCATTATTTTGATTTTAACACTAAAAGAAAACTGTTTCGGTTAAAGACTCTTTTTGGATGGAAACGCGAATTCCAAAGCCGATATTTGAAGATGGGTAGCCGTATTTCACACTGGATTAAAGAAAACAATAAGTTACTCGTAATGCAGAATAGTTTAGAAAAATATATTTCTAGAGTAATTTTGGTCGCTGAAAAAAATGTAGTGATACAATTTTTTTTTTTTCAAAGAAGTGTTTTTAAAATATTGATTTTTAAAAGAACAAAATTTTGTATATATCACAACACATAACGAAATATTTATTTTTTATTATCTTACGGCATTTGAAACAACTAAATTTCCCTTTCAAAATTAATTTCTAATTTGCGACTTACATTTACTATAAGGCAAGTTATGAATTCGGAAACAAAATGGAGCTAGAGATCTTGATCTAAGTTTAAATTAGGATGATAGCGAACACGAAAAAATGGGTTTTGCAATTCTGTCTCTTTGTCTGGGCGACTACAGCCTTAACAGCTTGACCGATTTTCTTTAAACGTTTTTTATTTTTCTTTTAAGACAAAAAATAATTTTTCGAAATTTTATAAATATTTTTTTTTAAACTTCCATAGATTTGAAAAAAAAAAAAATGTTATGCTTGAAAAAAATTTTCAGAAGAATAGTTATTGATGGTACCCTTCCTAGAACCATTTTTTTGAATTTTGTATTTCTCATTGGGTCTTGTGGATAAAAAAGAAGTTAACGCTTTATTTGGAGGAAGCTAAAGCCAACTAGTCATAGCTTTTACTAGCAGCTAAAACTAAACAGTTCTAGCTTAAGCTTTATTTGATGTGAATAAAAAAATTTTGGAACAATTATGTATATCCACTACTATGCTTTAATTAACCCAGAAGGGATGCCAGCGTTTAATCCTTCTAAGACATACCTGGATAACGAACAGCTACTTCCTGAAGAACGAACCTACTGTCACTTGCCACATCTGTCAATCAAACAACATAATTTCAATAGACATTTTAAACTTTTCGGATTAGCGGCTAATCCGAAAAGTTTAAAATGTCTATTGTAAACAACCGCGAAAACCTTAAAAGTTATAACATAATTTCAATTAAACATTTAACTTCCGGAATAAACTTAAATTAATCAAATTTTTGGAAAAATTATTCAAAAAATCATTTACTAACCTACATACATAGGGTCAATCCCATCAGAGAATATTATAAAATATGTATTAAAAGTACTACAGAATCTTTAAACATCCATCTATTCGTTGATGTTTTCCAACTGTCACAAATATAACAGGTGGTTAAATTTTAAGGGCCGATGTTGATTTTGAATAAAACATAAATTATTTAGGAAATTATTGTCATTTCTTTTTATTATTATAATATTGGTATGCTTTAATTGTGTATGGAACAAAATAACGGCCAAATGGCCGCGACCTCGGCAGCACACCTTCATCCGATGGTCGGCATAATTGAGGTTCTATGCCGTTAATGTGCCGAATTATCTCATCCTTTAGCTCTTGAATTGTTGCTGGCTTATCGACGTACACCTTTTCTTTCAAATAAGAAAAAAAGAAGTCCAACGGTGTCAAATCACATCATCTTGGCGGCCAATTGACATCGCCACCACGTGAGATAATACGGCCATTGAATTTGTCGCGCAAAAGAGCCACTGTTTTGTTAGCTCTGTGGCAAGTGGCACCGTCCTGTTGAAACCACATATCGTTCACATCCATATCTTCCAATTTGGGCCATAAGAAGGTCGTTATCATCTCACGATAGCGAACACCATTCACAGTAACTGCCTGACCGGCCTCATTTTAGAAAAATAACGGCCCGACGATGCCGCAAGCCCATAAACCGCACTAAACAGTCACTCTTTGTGGGTGCATTTTTTTCTTCGAAAATTGATCATCATCTGTTGCCATTTCTTGCCACCATTCTGACCATTGACGACACTTGAAATGGTCAAGAGGCTTTAGTTCTTGAGTCAATTGCACCTTGTAAGCGTGGAAATGCAAGTCTTTATGCATAATGTTCATTAACGACGAGCGTGAGAGGTGCAATTGTTGGGCACGACGACGAGTTGAGGTGGACGGCTCTCTAGCCACACTATCGCGAACAGCAGCAATATTTTCTGCAGTACGAGCTGTACGAGCATGCACTGATGTTTTCACATCTCCTACAGACTCGGTTCGCACATTTGGACGATTAAATTGACCTAACAAATCACAAAGTGCACAATATGCATTTTGATTTGAACGTCCATTTTCATAATAAGTCTGAATAATTTCTAAACGTTGCTCGATTGTGTATCTTTCCAGGGTTCAGATTGAGTTAGTCTGAAATTGAGAAATGTCAAATGAAATGCAGAAAAAACTTGACATTTAGGTGTGGTTCACATTAAACATCGACCCTTAAAATTTAAGCACCCTTTACATAACTATTTAATTCTTAAAACAAAATTTATATTTTTATTTTGGCAAAAATAAATGATTCGTTTTTTTTAAATTCTGATATTTAATATTATCGGTTGAGCCATTAACGAAAAAATGTAAAAAACAAAAAGAATTTGTATGATATACTGATATATTTAAAAAAAAAAACAAACAAAAGCGAAGAAGTCGTTTTCGAGATAAAAGTGATTTTCATTAACGATCTTAACGGCACCTACCAGTATTTTTGTGCCTAGGAAATGTTCAATATTCTTTTATAACAATATTACTAACAATCAACAGTTAAGTCAGGCCATATCTCCAAATTCAATTTTTCTTTAGTGATTATAACAAGATTGTTCTTCGGTTGCCCAACCATTAACAATATTAACATTCAATCTCACCTGAACATCACTTTTGTCAGTCAAAAAATATTCATTATTTCGTTTTTACAAAAAGCCGTCCAGCCGTGGGCGTGGGTGGGTTGGAATCTAAAATCAATTGGCTTCGTTTGTCCACGGGTTGTCCAGTCCATGTGTATCCATTTTTTTTAAAATATATTCAACATTTCTTTTTTTTGAATCATTTTTCGTCCAGTTTCTTGCAATAAAATGGGTTGAATTGGGTTCGTTGGCCCAGAAATTTGTCCATTACCGTGCTTTCCACATCAATCGAAATTTTAATTCGAATGTATTGCCCTTCAAAATTCCAAGCGGATTGTTGCCTCTTTCCACAAGAGAAGTCTATAAAGGACTAATGCCTGGCCAGTGTGTCAGGTCACTCGAAATTAATGTTTGATTTTCTGTACCAAAATCAATAGGACTAGCTGAGGATAGCTAAAGGGATGCGTGTGACCCCTGTGAGAATGTTGGTGTTGCAGGTGTGGGTTCGAGATTATTAAGGCATTTTGCAAGCTTTCCTGATTGTTACTAATTTTCTCTAAAATATACTAGTGAGGTTTGCTTGCAGAAAAAATCTAGACAATTTTAGCATATCTCAAACTGCAATGTATTCTGTCTAGTTGTTTTCTTTTTTACTCACAAATTCAATGAAGGTATTTGGTATTTTTTTTATTTTCTTTGGGAATACAAGAAATAAGACCCTTGGAAGTAATTATTTTTCTTCCTTTCCATTTAATTATTTTTAACCCTTGATTATGCACTCCTTGTGATGTTGTTCATTCGAAATTGATTGATTTAAAAAATCCTTTTTGTATTGTTAAGGTGTATGGTGTGTATGAGGCTTGTTTTATGTCCATCTCAAATTCATGTTAAATTTCTGATGGTGAAATTGACATTTAAATTATATATACTTGTACATGGCAAAACTGTAACACTGTAATATGTGTGTGTGTGTGAAATGAATCGGCTCGACATGGGTGCTTTGAGAAAGGATTCGATCTGTTGGAATTAATTTACCATACTCAACATTTTTATGAAAGGTTGAGAAATATTAAAAAGTATAAAAAAAAATATTATGCTTTAGTTGCTATCGTAATTAAAATTTAAGGACAGAAATATTTTTCGTTTTTATTCAATACACCTTTTGAAAATCCGGTCTTTTGTTCGTATTAGTAAGAATTTTGTATGAAAAAATCGATATTTCAATTATACTTAATCACTCTTATCACAGGAGGCTCCATTGTAAATGATTCATACTATGAGTCCTTGCAATATTTATACTATAATGAGAGATATTATTCATTTTTTTCACGATTCGGAAAAACGCTAATTATAATCAGGGGGAAGTATTTAAAATTTTACCAGAAATTATCAGGTTAATATTTTTGACTATTACAAACATTTTATATATATTAAAAACACACAAGATTTAAATGCGCACTTATTTTGAAAGGAGAAGTAACACTTTAAGATGGATAAGGGTTTCTGAGTATTATGCTAATTATTCGCCAGTCTATACAATTAGGGATTCCAAATAAACTCTGAACCATCAAATTTAACAAAAAGCCGAAATCCAATTAATGCGAATATCAACTCAGAGAAAAACATTGACAATTTAACAACTAAAAGAGACATCAAAATTGTTGGTACTGATATGTCTTCCTCTCTTAATTCTATTCCAAAGATTACTTGGCTTCATCTGTCTCGATTCTCTAATGACACTACTCCCGAAAATATTATTAACCATATATCCGAAAAGTCGAAATTATCAGCTGATACGTTTAAGTGTTTTATGCTTAAAAAAAAGGACGCAAACATATCCGATCTAAAATTTGTAACTTTTAAACTAAGCGTTCCAAATGATAAATTACAAACTGTTTTGAATGCTTCATTATGGCCGCAGCATGTTCAAATAAAATATTTTTTTCCTGTAAAAAAACAACAGAACACAACAACACCACCAACTTCTGCGAGCCTTCAAACCTAACGTCATCACAATTTCTTCCACCGCTATTCGCCACTACGTCTCAAAATGTTCCAGCTATTGCCACCGACGCGGCCACCGCCGCCGTCACATCATCGCCACCGTTACCATCGCTCATCTCTTCTTCTTCTTCTTCTCTGCCTCTTTCACAATCACCAATATCATCATCACTACCTGTATCATTAAACAGTTTAAATGATTTCGCTGCCTTCTCATCGTCAACACATAGGTAATCTTCTTGGCTATTATCAAAATGTAGGGGGCATTCACACTAGAATGCAACAACTACTCTCTACATCATCTACTGAACAATATGATGTCATAGCTCTCACGGAAACTTGGCTTACTCCTAATCATTATAATGCGGAGATGTTCAATACGTCTCAATACTCTGTTTATAGGAAAGACAGATGTTCTCACTCAACTGGATTAACCAGGGGTGGAGGAGTTATGATTGCAGTTCGATCTTGTTATGCTTCTTGTCAATTAAACTTACCCTCATCGTCTTCTTTTGATTTAGATCAATTAATTATAAAAATTATATTTGAAAATAAAGAAATTTATATTATGATAAGTTATATTTCACCAAGAAGTTCATTAGAATTGTATAAAGAACATGTCAATAATATTCAATATTATTTATCATATTTTAGTAGTAACCAAAATATTATTATATTAGGTGACTTCAATTTGCCTAATGTTAATTGGGATTTTGATTTCGATGAACAACAATTGATACCTTTTAACGTATCTAATGATTATGCTTCTGAAATATTAGATTCCTTTGCGTCATTTGATTTATTTCAAATTAATCATTGTAAAAATAATTTAAATAGAATATTAGACTTAATATTTGTCGATAAGGAATTAATGATGTCCGTAAAAGAATCAGTTTTTCCAATATTTTCAAATTCTATTCATCATGTTGCTTTAACTTTTGACTGTAAAATTTTGAATTACTTAAAAAGAAATACAATAGACTTATTCAAATATAATTTTCATAAGGTGAATTTTTCTGGC